>CM038147.1:362943587-364143587 GCA_021437245.1 Aegilops speltoides | reverse complement strand
TCATCCCGTCGAGAAAATCTACAATGACATTCAAACCGGGAGAATCACTCGCTCTAAAACTCGCTTAGCTAACTTTTGTGAAAACTATTCTTTCATCTCTAGCATTGAACCTATGAAGGTTGAAGAAGCATTGGAAGATCTGGATTGGATAAATGCCATGCATGAAGAGCTACATAACTTTGAGAGGAATCAAGTTTGGACATTAGTTGAGAAGCCCGACAACAACCACAACGTCATCGGTACCAAATGGGTGTTTCGCAACAAGCAAGATGAAGATGGACAAGTAGTTCGCAACAAAGCACGTCTCGTCGCCCAAGGCTACACACAAGTCGAAGGGATGGACTATGGTGAGACTTACGCCCCCGTTGCTGGACTTGAGTCCATTCGCATCTTACTTGCCTATGCTAATCATCATGATATCACCTTCTATCAAATGGACATTAAAGGTGCTTTTCTAAATGGTGAAATAGAGGAGGAAGTTTATGTTAAGCAACCTCCCGGCTTTGTCAATCCTAAGAAACCCAATCATGTTTACAAACTTCACAAAGCTCTTTATGGTCTTAAACAAGCTCCTAGAGCTTGGTATAAATGCTTGACCAAGTTTCTTATTGAAAAAGGCTTTGAAATTGGGAAAATTGATTCTACTCTTTTTACTAAAAGGGTTAATGGAGAACTATTTGTGTGCCAAATTTATGTTGATGATATCATATTTGGTTCAACTAACCCTCATTTTAGTGAAAAGTTTGGGAAGCTAATGTCGGAGAAGTTTGAGATGTCTATGATGTGTGAACTCAAATTCTTTCTTGGGTTGCAAATCAAGCAAACTAAGGAAGGTACCTTTGTTTCTCAAACGAAGTATACCAAGGACTTATTCAAGAAGTTCAGTATGCAAGAATGCAAAGGTATGTCTACACCCATGCCTACTAGTGGACATAATGACTTGACCAAAGAGGGTGAACCGGTTGATCAAAAGGTTGATCGCTCTATGATCGGTTCATTGTTATATCTATGTGCTTCACGTCCCGATATCATGCTAAGTGTGTGCATGTGTGCACGATATCAAGCTGCTCCTAAGGAATGTCATCTTAAGGTCGTGAAAAGGATAGTGAGATACTTAATCCATACACCAAATTTGGCATTTGGTATCCTAAGAGGGCTTCTTTTGATCTTGTTGGCTATTCCGACTCGGACTATGCCGGAGACAAGGTTGATAGAAAGTCCACTTCGGGAACTTGTCAATTTCTTGGTAGATCTCTTGTGTCTTGGTCCTCCAAGAAACAAAACTCGGTATCCTTATCCACTGCCAAAGCTGAATATATTGCCGCTGGTTCATGTTGTGCTCAATTACTCTGGATGACCCAAACTCTTAAAGATTATCGGATATATGTGAGACATGTTCCATTTCTTTGTGACAATGAAAGTGCTATCAAAATTGGTCATAATCCTGTGCAACATTCTCGAACTAAGCATATTGAAGTTCGTCATCATTTCTTTCGAGATCATGTTGCTAAGGGTGACATTGATCTTAAGCATGTTCGCACGAAAAAGCAATTAGCGGATATATTTACTAAACCTCTTGATGAGAAAGTGTTTTGCAGGTTAAGAGGAGAATTGAACATCATTAATGCTTTGAACTCGGAGTAGAAACTCCATTGGATACATGCAAGACATGAGCTTATGACTAATCCTTGATATTTCTCTTATGATGAAAATCTTATGTCTTGGATATATTTGTATCTTGCATCTTATCTAACCTATGTAGGTACTTGGTGGAATCAACTTCCATGAGATTGTATTCTACTCATATCTTGAGCAATCTCTACATCGCCAAGTCTCTACACCTTGTTGGTTGAAGATAAGGAAGCACGAAACTTCTTAAATATATCCTTTGACAAATTCTATGTTGAGCTTCATGATTGTCATTTTTGGATACACAAGTTCTCTTCCTTGCAAGAACTAACCCATGTAGGTAGATGGACTAAAATTCCAAGTGGTGCTCCAAATTCCTGATGAGCTACATCAACCTTGAGCAATTCACACAAGTTCAACTACATGGACTACACCACCAACCAAGGTATGTTATTCCATCTTAGGGAAGCTTTACTCCAAGTCATGAGCTAAAGCAACTCAACAAGATGTGAATACATCAAGATGCTTAAACGAAAAATGGTAACCCCATTTTGAGCTTAAACGATGAGTATGACCTATGATCAAGTGATCTCACTTGGCTCCTAAGTCAATATACTCTAACATAGGTGACTTTGTCGCCGACCATCTCTAGATGAAGTTCTCTTGTGTTCTTTTCTGTGTTTTTGCATTTGTCTCATGCACATTTATTTCCCCTTTCAAAAAAAACTTCATCTAGATTTCTTTCTTTCTGTTTGTTCTGCATTTTCTGCATTCCAATTCATTGCACATCTTTCAGTAAATTCCTTGCAAATCTTTGTGAGATCGTACAAGTCTAGTGAGCTGAGGTGACAAGTGTTTTCTCTGCGATGAACTCGGTTTCACCGATTTGTTATTTTCGGCCCAACCGAATCCTTTCGGTCGAACCAAAGCAACTCACTCGGTGCCACCGATTTCATAACAGGAAAACCAGTTTGCCACATAATTCTGTGTTTCTTCTGATCCGGCTCCACTCAATGAATCTTGTCCTCTACAAGCATCACATTCTTATCATTGCTTTGTTCTGTGTCTCAAGGATCAAACCCATTCGACAGATTCCAGAATACCCTTCTTGGAAATTGATGTCAAAGGGGGAGAGAGAGAACATCAAAGCTTATCATTTAAAGAGAAAGAGAGCATCAAAGCTTATCACCTTCTTAAGGGGGAGAGAGATATCATCTCCCAAAGGGGGAGAGAGACCTTCTAGGGGGAGAGACCCTCAAAGGGAAGAGAAAGATCTCCAGGGGGAGAGAATACTTAAGTAGAAAGTATTTCTCAAGGATCCCAGATGCTTGGTGTTCAAGAGGAGAGATGTCCACATGTCTTCTTGAGGGGAGAGACATGTTCATATGTTCTTGTGTGCCTATTTGCATTAGCATGCATCAGCTCTGATCATCATTCATATCTTTCAGCTCTGTTTTCCTTCAAGCTCTGATTTTTTGTTCCCTATCTTCTCCCAGTATCCCATGCTAGATTCAGGGGGAGCAAGACATCTAACGGAAAGAGATAATTTAAATTCATTGCATATCTTTACTCTCGGGGACATGTCTAATCCAATGTGGTACTTAGTACTCAATCTTTACATGTCATCCCAGTCTTGGTATTCTTGTGGTTTCTTCTGTTTGCTCTGGCTAGTAGATGTATCTGTGTTATCTAACCTTGTTTACGCAGGTTCATTCCAGCCTAAGACAACTCAAGACTACAAGGTAAGTATATGCATCACAATCATGTGTATGAGGAATTCTTGCTGATGTACATATTGTTTGCAAGAAGGACTCATAAGCATGAAGGTATTTTCTTCAACATTCCTTGCTCTGATGCATATGGCCAAGATACATGTAACACATTGCCTGCTCTATCATGTTTATGCTCTCATGTGCTTCTACATTCCATATTCACATGATTGCATACATGTAGGGGGAGCCTATGTTTGTTACATGTCTTTCCAAAGCTTTACTTGCTACTCTTTATATCTTTATCTAAAGCTTTGATGTATGTTGTCATCAATTACCAAAAAGGGGGAGATTGAAAGCACAAGTGCTCCCTAGGTGGTTTTGGTAATTAATGTCAACATATCTCTTGTTCGACTAACACTTTTATCTAGTATGTTTCAGATAAGTTCAACATTGGAGTGGCATGGACTAAAGGATGTGGGAACTCCTAGGATTGGCTCAAGCTTCAAGCTCAAGACTCTTCATTTTACATTTTAGTGGTCCAAGATCACATTGAGTCTATAGGAAAAGCCAATACTATCAAGGAGGGATGAGGTGTTGCTTAATGAGCCTCTTGCTTCATGTGCTTTGTGATATGCTCCAAAACCCTCAGCTACTTTCCCATTTCCACAAATGACTTATACCCAAAGCCAAAATCAGTCACACCGAAACTTCCTATCCGGCGCCACCGATTCCAAAAGTCATAGCCACTGCCACAAACCCTAAGCAAATAGGTCTTACCGATAGGGATCTCGGTTTAACCGAGATGGGATTGTAATCTCTCTGTGTATGTCCATTATCAAATCGGTCTCACCGAGTTTGAGAAATCGGTACTACCGAGATTACAATGCAAACTCTCTGGAAAACTTATTACCAAAATCGGTCTCACCGAGTTTGTGTAATCGGTCCAACCGAGTTTGCCTGACCAACTCTCTGGAAAGCTTATTACCAAAATCGGTCTCACCAAGTTTGTGTAATCGGTCTTACCGAGATTACGTTATGCCCTAACCCTAATCATATCGGTCTCACCGAGTTGCATTTCGGTCCCACCGAAAACCCTAACGGTCACATTATTTGCTGAATCGGTCTGACCGAGTTTAACGATTCGGTCCCACCGAGTTTGGCAGATTGTTTGTAACGATTAGATTTTGTGTGGAGGCTATATATACCCCTCCACCTCCTCTTCATTCGTGGGGAGAGCCATCAGACTGAACCTACACTTCCAGCTTACATTTTCTGAGAGAGAACTACCTACTCATGTGTTGAGGCCAAGATATTCCATTCCTACCATATGAATCTTGTTCTCTAGCCTTCCCAAGTTGCTTTCCACTCAAATCTTCTTTCCACCAGATCCAAAACCTATGAGAGACAGTTGAGTGTTGGGGAGACTATCATTTGAAGCACAAGAGCAAGGAGTTCATCATCAACGCACCATTTGTTACTTCTTGGAGAGTGGTGTCTCCTAGATTGGCTAGGTGTCACTTGGGAGCCTCCGACAAGATTGTGGAGTTGAACCAAGGAGTTTGTAAGGGCAAGGAGATCGCCTACTTCATGAAGATCTACCGCTAGTGAGGCAAGTCCTTCGTGGGCGACGGCCATGGTGGGATAGACAAGGTTGCTTATTCGTGGACCCTTCATGGGTGGAGCCCTCCGTGGACTCGCGCAGCCGTTACCCTTCGTGGGTTGAAGTCTCCATCAACGTGGATATACGATAGCACCACCTATCAGAACCACGCCAAAAACATCCGTGTCTCCAATTGTGATTGAATCCTCCAAACCCTTCCCTTTACTTTCTTGCAAGTTGCATGCTTTACTTTTTGCTGCTCATATACTCTTTGCATGCTTGCTTGATATGTATTGTGAATGTTGAAATTGTGCCTAAACTCCACTTAAACTCAAAGAATCTTAAAAACTGTAACTTTGGTACTTAGTGTCTAATCACCCCCCCCTCTAGACACCTCTTCTCAAGGTCCTACAAAGTGTCAATATAAAGTGACGTTCTTTTGCATTAAGATTTTGTGCATCCAACCCTAAAAGCACATGACAACCTCTGCTTCCCTCTATGAAGGGCCTATCTTTTACTTTATGTCTTTTACTTTATGCAAGAGTCAAGGTGATCTTCACCTTTCCCTTATTCATTTTATCCTTTGGCAAGCTCCTCGTGTTGGAAAGATCCTGATATATATATATATATATATATCCAATTGGATGTAAGTTAGCATCAACTATTATTGTTGACATCACCCAAAGGTGAATACATTTGGAGGCGAAATTATAAGCCCCTATCTTTCTCAGTGTCCGATTAAAACTCCATAACCATAAGTATTGCGTGAGTGTTAGCCATTGTAGAAGACTATATGATAGTTGAGTATGTGGACTTGCTGAAAAGCTCTATTCTTGACTCTTTCTGATGTTATGATAAATTGCAATTGCTTCAATGACCGAGATTATCGTTTGTTAGTTCTCAATGAAGTTTCTGAACCATACTTGACATTGTGAATAGATTGTTACTTGAGTATGAGAAATCATATGACAAATCTATATATGCTACTGTTATAAGAATGATCATGATGCCCTCATGTCCGTATTTTATTTTTATCGACACGTCTATCTCTAAACATGTGGACATATTTTTCGATATCGGCTTCCGCTTGAGGTCAAGCGAGGTCTAAGCTTGGGGGAGTTGATACGTCCATTTTGCATCATGCTTTTATATTGATATTTATTGCATTATGGGCTTTTATTACACGTTATGTCACAATACTTATGGCTATTCTCTCTTATTTTACAAGGTTTATCATGAAGAGGGAGAATGCCGGCAACTGGAATTCTGGCTGGAAAAGGAGCAAATATTGGAAACCTATTCTGCACAGCTCCAAAAGTCCTGAAACTCCACGAAAGTCATTTTTGGAATTAATAAGAATTATTGAGCAAAGAAAGTACCAGAGGGGGCCCACACCCTGGCCAGGAGGGTGGGGGCGCACCCCCCTACTGGGTGTGCCCCCTGTCTCCTGGGCCCCCTGGTGGCCCTCCGGTGCCCATCTTCTGCTATATGAAGGCTTTTACCCTGGAAAAATCATAAGCAAGCTTACGGGACGAAACTCCGCCGTCACGAGGCGGAACCTTGGCGGAACCAATCTAGGGCTCCGGCGTAGCTGTTCTACCGGGGAAACTTCCCTCCGGGAGGGGGAAATCATCACCATCATAATCTTCAACGATCCTCTCATTGGGAGGGGGTCAATCTCCATCAACATCTTCATCAGCACCATCTCCTCTCAAAACCCTAGTTCATCTCTTGTATCCAATCTTGTATCAAAACAACAAATTGGTACCTGTGGGTTTTTAGTAGTGTTGATTACTCCTTGTAGTTGATGCTAATTGGTTTACTTGGTGGAAGATCATATGTTCAGATCCTTAATGCATATTAATACTCCTCTGATCATGAACATGAATATGCTTTGTGAGTAGTTACGTTTGTTCCTGAGGACATGGGTGAAGTCTTGCTATTAGTAGTCATGTGAATTTGGTATTCGTTCGATATTTTGCTGAGATGTATGTTGTCTCTCCTCTAGTGGTGTTATGTGAACGTCGACTACATGACACATCACCATTATTTGGGCCTAGAGGAAGGCATTGGGAAGTAATAAGTAGATGATGGGTTGCTAGAGTGACAGAAGCTTAAATCCTAGTTTATGCGTTGCTTCGTAAGGGGCTGATTTGGATCCACTAGTTTCATGCTATGGTTAGGTTTACCTTAATACTTCCTTTGTAGTTGCGGATGCTTGCAATAGGGGTTAATCATAAGTGTGATGCTTGTCCAAGAAAGGGCAGTACCCAAGCACAGGTCCACCCACATATCAAATTATCAAAGTAACGAACGCGAATCATATGAGCGTGATGAAAACTAGCTTGACGATAATTCCCATGTGTAATCGGGAGCGCCTTTCTCATTATAAGAAATTGTCCAGGCTTGTCCTTTGCTACAAAAAGGATTGGGCCACCTTGCTGCACCTTATTTACTTTCGTTGCTTGTTACCCGTTACAAATTATCTTATCACAAAACTATCTGTTACCTACAATTTCAGTGCTTGCAGAGAATACCTTAGTGGAAACCGCTTATCATTTCCTTCTACTCCTCGTTGGTTCGACACTCTTACTTATTGAAAGGACTACTATAGATCCCCTATACTTGTGGGTCATCAGTCCCCGGAGACCCAAGGAGAAAGATAGCAGAGTGGTCCTTCAGCTAATGGGCAGGATAAAAACGCTTGCCAAATCAGGATTGACAATAATCGAGGTCATGTAAATATGCATAATGCGGGGGTGCAACCACTCCAGTATCGGGGGTATCCCATGTGGCACTTCAATGGAGAAGATGACGCCACCCACTGCGGTTGGAAAGATCCAGACTCCTCCACCGCTCTGGCGAAAATATTGTTCGATTTATACAAAGGAGAAGAAGAGGAGTTCATCCGCATTAAGCCACAGGATGGATTTTTCATGTACAACCCCCTAGCTGGGTGAGTTGCTATCTTTTTCTCAACTCTATTCCTTCCCATAGTCTTTTATCACAAATATTTACCTTGCTAGTCCATAACAGGAACAACGAAAAGCTCTGAGGGAGGTCCACAGCCCGCCTCCGCAGCCAGAGGATCACAACCGGGCCCTTGACCCCGGACTCGAAGAAGATCTGGACATATTTGTGGAGCTTGTTGACAGGATGTTTTACCAGGAAAGCTGTGATGGTGCCTTAGTGGACATCATTGCCGACTATCCCGGCCTCCTCCCTGCATCACATGTAAGTAAAACAGGAGATTTAACTTCCGAAAAGCATCCCCTCTTTACACCTTACACAAGGCACATATATTGTGCTTTACAAGGAAGGCCATCAGTGCGCCATGCCGAACTCGCGGCGACTCACCAACAAGGGGCGCCCAAGCCGGGTAGGCTTAAAAGGAAAGCGAACAGGGCCAAGCCGCCATCGAAGAGGTATGACTTAAAACGTGCTCTGTGATTGTCATCTTTGAAATATAACAATGTCCACTGTGTCTTGGCAGAAAGAGTATTCGCCGAACTGTATCTGGGGATCCTGCCCGTCACGCCTCTACCAGCCGGAGTCCAGAACCGGCCTCGAGGGGGGAGGCTAACATGGGGACAACAGCGGATGGTCCTCCTACAGAGGATGTGGATAAAATATCCACTACAAATTCTGACGTGGAGAGCGCCATGAATCATCGGCGTCGGTGGGCCGTACTCCGCGACCCTAATTTTCCCGAAGAGGCTTTCAATGCCTTCAACTCGGGAGATGCATACATCCGATCTGCTCAAGATGGGCTTGCTAGACCCACAGACCAGTATTTAAAAGATATACGGGTAAGCAAAATCTGATAATTATGTATATCAGTAGCCCCTGAGACTTGAAACAGTTGGTACAACTGATTTAAGGATCATTGTATGGATAGGTTCTTATAGAGAAGAATACCCATTTGTCTCAAGAGCTGGAGGAGTGCAAGGCCCAGCTAAGGGCCGCCACTGTCGAAATGGAGGAATCCAAGAAGGCCTCATCTGGTAATATTTATCTCGATTGATAGAAAACGTAATTACGTGTACCAGTTAGCATTCGGCATGTTTGCAAATCTAACAATAGATTCCACAGGCAATCCCGGAGTGAATCCGGAGATCCTACAAGAGGATGAACAACGAGCTCAACGACAGCTAGAGGCTGGCGAGCATGTACTTACACGGGTCAGGCAATAGAAAAACGATCTCTAGGATGCCAATACCCGGCTGGGCATGGAATTGAAAGATGTTCGGGCCCAGCTTGCGGACTCCGTGAAGGAGAACAAGAGGCTTCAACGCGGCATTTTTAATATGTGCTCAAACGAACCTTTATATAGTTCGGCGAAGAAATGGGCTAATAGAGTTATGTCTGTAGGTATACTGACTGGTCGTCCCGAACAGGAGATGCTCGGGTCCACAGGCGATCTTCTGCAAGAGCTTTCTCAACTGCACGAACAAGTTCGGCAAGTGATGCAGGGTGTTGCCCAGGCCTTGTGGCCATCCGCCTACCTGCCAGGAAGCATGGGGGGGGCTTGTACAGCTGCTCAAGGGAGCACAGCGGCGCTTCCGATTATGGAAGATATCTATCTGTCGACAAGGTGCGAGGGAAGCTTGGGCCATGGTAAAAACATGGTACACCAAGCTTGATCCGAATCACATGGCCCGGGTCGGACCTTTAGGGTCAGGTGGGAAAGAGATTCCCGTTAGTCTGGTATATGACCAGGTAGGATTAGCCGCAAAGTATTCCCAACAGGATTGTAGGCTAGACAGCCTGTTGGATGGTATAGAAGAAGAATTTAGCGAGTCTAAGTGACTGTGTACTTCAATTTACATATTTTGTCCCTAGCCGGATTGTAAATCATTTGTCATGGCGGACCTTTTCGCTTCAGCCTCCGGACCCAATAGTCCGAAGTGTTTCTGAATACCCGCTCAGTTATGTAAACCGGGGTACGCGTGGAAACCAGGCGTAGGGGTCATAATTGCTTGAACAGACAAGTACCCAACTAGCTATGTTATATTACATGGATAGTAAGAAACATCTTCCAGGGAGAATAGTTCCGTTAAGGGTTCCTTTCCCTGGGTACGCATGCATTACTGTGCATGTCCGAACTGCGAACAGATATGTAGTATATGAAACATCTGGGGGTTTGTATTTTAATAGGTAAAAAACATCTTTAGTTCACTGACCGAATATTCCCTTAAGAACGCTAGCTTTTGGCTTCACCCAGTCTGAGGTACACGTCCGGAGTACCCGGCAGTAACAATTGCAGAGGTGCTCCCCTTATGCCCTGGCCGAACTAACGGGAATGTAGGGCATAAACACAGGAGCCAGGCAACCCATCTTGGCCAAAACTTAAGTCATATCGATGCATATAATGGTGAAGAAAAAGGTACATATGGGAAAGCAACACATATGCAGTGGGCGTGATGCCCGGAGGATAATTATATTAAGCTTCTGTATAAGAAGCCCCCAGGTGTAGTGAGCATGCATATTTGAAAATTAGCGCGTCAATGGTGTGTAGTCGAGTCACACTTAAAGCCTTAGATCCGTAAAAAGGAAAAGAGAGGGGGGATATATATAAAAAAGGCGGAGGAAAGGAGACGAACACAGTGTTCGGTGCTAGACGTAGAGTCTTCGGAGTCTGGCTGCGTTCCATGGGTTCGGCTCGAGTCGATTATCTGATGCATCACGCAGGCGGTATGCTCCTCCGGTGAGAACTTTATCAATGACGAAGGGACCCTCCCACTTGGGCTTGAGCTTGTCCTTTTTCTTCTCTAGTAGGCGTAGAACGAGTTCACCAACATTGTAAGTTTTGGCCCGTACTTCCCTACTTTGATACCTGCAAGCCTGCTGCTGGTAGAATGCGAAACGGGCTTTTGCAACATCACGCTCCTCCTCCAGGGCATCTAAACTGTCCTGCCAATCAAGCTCGGCTTCTCTTTCTTCATAAATGCGCACACGAGGTGAATCATGAATGATATCGCAGGGCAATACCGCCTCTGCGCCGTACACCATGAAGAATGGTGTGTATCCAGTAGTGCGATTGGGTGTGGTCTGCAGCCCCCATAGTACAGAGTCGAGCTCCTCGACCCAATGCATGTTTGATTCCTTTAGAGATCACACTAGTCTGGGTTTGATGCCGCTCATAATAAGACCATTTGCTCGTTCGACTTGACAGTTTGTTTGGGGGTGATAGACGGAGGCGTAATCTAGCTTAATGCCCATGTTGCCGCACCAAGTTTTGACCTCGTCGGCTGTGAAGTTGGAGCCATTATTGGTGATGATGCTGTGGGGACACCATAACGGTGCACGACCCCTGATATGAAGTCTATCACCGGTCCGGATTCGGCCATCTTAACTGGCTTGGCCTCTATCCATTTGGTGAATTTATCCACCATGACCAATAGGTATTTTTTCTTATGGCTTCCTCCTTTAAGGGGTCCTACCATATCGAGCCCCAGGCTACAAAGGGCCAAGTTATGGGGATTTTTTGGAGAGCAGTGGGCGGCATGTGGCTTTGGTTGGCGAAGAGCTGGCAACCGATGCAATGTTGGACGAGGTCTTGTGCGTCTGCTCGGGCTGTCGGCCAGTAGAAACTTGTACGGAAGGCCTTGCTTACAAGAGCCCGAGCTGCGGCATGGTGGCCGCCGAGTCCAGCATGAATTTCGGCCAAGAGCTGCCGCCCTTCCTCTTCGGAGATGCATCTTTGAAGTACTCCGGTAGCGCTTTTCTTATAAAGCTCTCCCTCGTGGACCTTGTAGGCTTTAGAGTGTCGCACAATGCAACGTGCCTCATTTTGGTCCTCGGGGAGTTCTTGCCTATTTAGGTAGGCTAAGAAGGGTTCGGTCCAGGGGGCGATGACAGCCATGATTACGTGGGCGGAAGATGTTATTTCAGTGGCGGAGCCTCCGGTTATGTTAGTGTGTTCGGGTTTTGGGGTTGTGGTCGGATCCGGACTAGTATTGCCGGTCTCCCCTTGCCACACCACGGATGGCTTGAACAGCCTTTCCAAGAAGATGTTAGGTGGGACGGGGTCGTGCTTAGCACCGATGCGGGCAAGGATATCCGCCGCTTGATTGTTTTCTCGGACCACATGATGAAATTCAAGCCCCTCAAACCGAGCTGACATCTTGAGGACGGCATTGCGGTAAGCCACCATTTTCGGGTCCTTGGCCTTGAAGTATCCATTTATTTGAGATATTGCGGGGTTTGAATCCCCACATACCTCTAGGCGTTGGATGCCCATGGAGACTACCATCCGAAGACCATGCAACAGAGCCTCGTATTCGGCTGCATTGTTGGAGTCTCTGTATAGTATTTGGAGTACGTATTGGACTATGTCTCCAGTGGGGGTTGTCAGGACAATGCCCGCTCCCAGACCAGCCAGCATCTTAGAGCCGTCTAAGTGCATGATCCAATTGGAGTATGTGTCGTACTCTTTAGGGAGTTCGGCTTCTATCCATTCGGCAACAAAGTCAGCCAGTACTTGCGATTTAATGGCTCGCCGTGGTTTATATATGATGTCGAACGGGAGGAGCTTGATGGCCCACTTATCAATATGGCCCGTGGCATCGCGGTTGTTTATTATATCGTTGAGTGGTACTTCGGAGGCCACCGTGATTGAACACTCTTGAAAGTAGTGCCATAGTTTCCGGGATGCCATGAAGACCGCTTATGCTATTTTTTTGATAATGTGGGTACTGTGACTTGCATGGAGTGAGGACCATAGATACGTAGTATACCGTCTTTTGAAGCGGGAACTTATGTCCATCCTCCTCTCGTTCGAAGACGAGCACAGCGCTTACAACTTGATGTGTTGCAGCTATATATAACAGCATGGGTTCGTCGATGTTCGGTGCAGCCAGGATTGGGTTACGGGCCAAGAGGGCCTTTATTTCCTCCAGACCGGTCGTGGCCGCATCCGTCCACTCGAAGTGTTCGGTGCGCCGAAGAAGGCGATAAAGAGGTAGTGCCTTTTCTCCCAATCAGGAGATAAAGCGGCCAAAGGCAGCCACGCATCTAGTTAATTTCTGGATTTGCTTGAGGTCTGTTGGGCTAGCCAACTGTGAAAAAGCTCGGATTTTAGCTGGGTTTGCTTCAATTCTTCTATTGGAAACAATGAAGCCTAGGAGCTTTCCGACGGGAACGCCGAAAACACATTTTTTTGGATTGAGCTTGATGTCATATGTTCGGAGGTTGTCGAACGTGAGCCTCAGGTCGTCTATTAAAGATTCGACGTGTATGGTGTTGATGACCACATCGTCTACCTATGCCTCAACTGTTTTGGCGATTTATTTTTCCAGGCATGTCTGAATCATGCGTTGGTACATTGCACTGGCGTTTTTGAGCCTGAAAGGCATGGTGTTGAAACAGAAAAGGCCGTATGGAGTGATGAATGCCTTTGCGGCTTGATCGGACTCCGCCATCTTGATTTGATGGTATACGGAGTATGCGTCGAGGAAGCACAATGAGTCGTGTCTTGCAGTAGCGTCGATGATTTGATTGATGCGGGGAGACGGAAGGGATCCTTGGGGCAAGCTTTATTGAGGTCCTTGAAATCGACACATAGGCGCCAGGATTTGTCCTTCTTTGGTACCATCACTAGGTTTGCTAGCCAGTCCGGGTGTTTTATTTCTCTGATGAATCCGACTTTGAGTAACTTGGCTAGCTCCTCTCCCATAGCTTGTCGTTTAGGCTCTGAAAAGCGCCGTAGAGTCAGCTTGACCGGCTTGTATCCCTTCAATATGTTTAGGCTATGCTCGTCCAACCTGCGTGGGATCCCTGGCATGTTTGAAGGGTGCCAGGCAAAGATGTCCCAATTCTCGCGTAAGAACGCCCGTAGTGCAGCGTCGATTGTGGGGTTCAGCTGTGCCCCGATGGATGTTGTTTTTGTAGAATCTGTTGGGTGGACTTGGAATTTGACTATTTCATCCGCTGGTTTGAAAGAGGTGGACTTGGATCATTTGTCGAGTATCACTTCGTCCCTGGCCACTATGGAGCGTAGCGCAGTTAGTTCTTCGGCCGCAAGGGCTTCGGATAATGCCTCCAGGGCCAGGGCGACTGTTTTATTTTTGGCGCAGAGTGCTATGTCCAGATCCCTGGCTTGAGTGATGATTCCATTGGGCCCGGGCATCTTGAGCTTCATGTACCCATAATGGGGTATAGCTTGGAAGCTCGCGAATGCGTCCCGCCCTAAAAGGGCGTGGTATCCACTACTAAACGGGGCCACTTGGAATGTTATCTCTTCGGACCTGTAATTCTCCCGCGTGCCGAATACCACATCGAGTGTGATTTTTCCCGCGCATCGTGCCTCCCGACTAGGGATAATTCCTCTGATGGTCGTGCTGCTTTGCTCAATGCGGCTCTTGTATATTTCCATTTTGTTGAGAGTTTCCTCGTAGATGAGGTTTAATCCGCTGCCACCGTCCATGAGCACTTTAGTAAGCCTGAAGCCGTCCACAATTGGACTAAGGACCAAAGCGGCTGATGCTCGGATTATTCGGAATTGAGGTTCGTCACTGGCATTGAAGGTTATAGACGTGTTGTTCCATGGATTTATTGCTGCAACATGGCAGACTTCAGCGAGGCCGCAGAGTGCTCTCTTGCGCCTGTTATTTGAGGCAAAAGTCTCAAAGACTGTCAGAATTGTATTGTTGTTTTCTGCAGGATGATGCTCTGCGGTATTGTTAATGAGGAGATCCTCACCGCTCTTGGCCACCTACCGAAGTATCCAACATGCTCTGAGGCTGTGTGTTGGTATGGTATCCGTTGTGGTGTGAATTTTGCATGACCCATTAAGCCATCCCTCCAATACGGTTCCATGCCTTGTAGTGGGCTTTTGTTTCTTTGTAACTGGATTGGGTGACTTGCGAGAGTGCACCCTTTTGGTTTGGACGAGGGGTTTAGTGAGAGTCGGAGGATCCCAAAATTTAGCCTGGGCTTTCCAGGCGCTTTCCATCGCACAATACTTCTGTACTATGGCCGCCAAGTCAGCAAAGTGTGATATGTCACGACGACTTATGGTGTCGAGGATTCCCTTATCCGTGCAATTTTTGCAAAAGAATGAGATTGCATCTTCCTGCGACAATCCTTGACCTTGCTCATTACAAGGAGGAATCTGGCCCAAAAGTGATGTACCGTCTCTTGGGATTGTTGTCTAATGTGGGAAAGATCACTTGTATCTGGGTGGGTGGGTGGATTTAAGTCTGAACCCTGGCACCGATCTGAGACCCAGGTGCAGAGGAACTTCTGAACTTGGCAGTTCGGGTTCAGGGATGTTGCCCAATTTTTCTGGCCCGCTATCCGATCTAAGTTCAGATTTTGGTTCATGTCCTCCCGCGAACGAGTATCCGGCTCGGAGAGCTCGGGAATTTGGACATAGTTCATCCTCAAAAGAGAGGAAGAATCGCTGCATTGCTCCTCCACCACCGCTATCTGATGGGTGACCGGCGGAGAGTTAATCTGTCTTTGATCGGGTTTAAACCCAATCCGATCATAGTCCATAGCGACTCCCAGGGCGGCGATGCAATCCAAGAGCTCGTTCAAAGACGAGAGTTCCATTGGATCCATCGCTCGGCGTATTCTGAGCTGACATGGACGCTGTTTTCGATGACCCGAGAAGTCATCGTCGGCACGGCGGCCGAACGGGCGGTCATGACGAAGCCGCCTAGTCGGAGGGTTTGGTCTAAAGCCAGGGCTCCCCCGGAGACGATCTTGTCCTTGATAACAAGGTGAGCCATCAAACCTTTTTTTCGACGTCATAGTGGAACTCTCAATGAAAGCACCAATGTCGGTGTCAAAACTGGCGGATCTCGGGTAGGGGGTCCCGAACTGTGCGTCTAAAACTAGTGGTAACAGGAGGCGGGGGAAACAATGTTTACCCAGGTTCGGGCCTGTCTATGGAGGTAATACCCTACTTCATGCTTGATTGATCTTGATGATATGAGTATTACAAGAGTTGATCTACCATGAGATCGTAGAGGCTAAACCCTAGAAGGTAGCCTATGATTATGATTGTTGTTGTCCTACGGACTAAAACACTCCGGTTTATATAGACACCGGAGGGGGCTAGGGTTACAGAGTCAGTTACAGGGAAGGGAATCTACATATCCGAATTGCCAAGCTTGCCTTCCACGCAAAGGAGAGTCCCACCCGGACACAGGATGAAGTCTTCAATATTGTATCTTCATAGTCCAACAGTTGGGCATAAGCATATAGTTCGGCTGTCCGAGGACCCCCTAATCCAGGACTCCCTCACATGCAGTTGATGGTGGAAACATTCAACAACTACCAGGAGTTGGTAGACAGGGCCCTTATGATTGAAGGAAAGCAGCAACAGATTGATAATCGCAAGAGGAAGTATGGACAGGGGAGGTACACTTCAGGAGCTCAGCAGAAGCCCCGCTATTCCCCGTACTCGGGAGGACATACCCACAATGTAACGCCCCGGATTCGTTGCGCCAGGTGTCCGCTAGTTATTCGCCATCCTTGCCATGTCATGTGCTTGAGTGTTGCACTTTGCCATGTCATCATCTGCATTTCATATCATGTCATCATGTGCATCGCATTGGCATACGTGTTCGTCTCTTGCATCCGAGCATTTCCCCGTTGTCCGTTTTGCAATCCGGCACTCCTATGTCCTCCGGCGTCCCCTTCTTCTCTTCTGTTGTGAGCGGGTATTAAACTTTCTCGAAATGGCCCGAGGTTTGCTAAGCGGCCTTGGTATAGCACCGGTAGACCGCCTGTCAAGTTTCGTGCCATTTGGAGGTCGTTTGGTACTCCAACGGTTAACCGGGTAGCCGTGAAAGCCTCTTTTCTTTGCAGCCCAACACCCCTTCCAAAGAGGCACAAAACCCATCTAACTCCCCTCCATGCTCTCGGTCGTTCGATTACGATCGCGTGGCCGAAAACCGCACCTCATTTGGACTCTCCTAGCTCCCTCTACCTATAAAACTAGCCCCTCCCCCGAAATTCGCGGTCAAATCCTACCCTAACCCTAGCTTCTTCCTCCTCCACCGCCACGGGGCCAGCGTCAAGACCGCCGGACACGTCCGCCCTTCGCCCAGCGAATCCTGCGCTGACACGTGGCAATCCCGCTGCCTCCGCCGTCCAGCCCAGCAGCTGCTCCTGCACACCGCCGCCGCCCGCGCGCCGCCGCCCGCCCGGCCTCGCCGTGGTCGACCCGCCGCCCGTCTCCTCTGCGCCGCCCGCCGGCCTCGGCCACACACAGCATCGCCGCAGTCAGCGCCCGCGCCTCTTTCAGCCCACGCGCCCCGCCCGGCGCCCGGCTCGGCGACCTCGCCCGCCGCCGCCTCCAGCGTCCCGTCGGCTGGACCTCGTCCACGCCGCCTCCTCCGGCTTCCTCCGCGGTGCCCCGGCCGTCCCCGGCCCTCTCCGGCCCTCTCCGGTCGCCGCACCGTCCATCTCCGGCGAGCTCGCCCCGGCCAACCTCGTGAACCGTGCCCGTGCTCAGATCTGGATCCAGTCAAACCGAGGTTGAATTTTGACCAAGTCCCCGTTTCATTTTGCATAAACATGCCATATTCATTGCATCACATCTCTGCATCTGTAGCTCCGTTTTGCGCGTGTAATATGTCAAATTGTTCGTCTCGACGAGTACATCATTTCATTCCATTGAATCATTTTCATTTGAGCTCATCTTGATGCCCGAAATGCTGTTGGAAGAGTGCATGTTGATGTTAATCTCTTTGGCTGTTATAACTTGCTGTTTTATCATTTTTGCCATGATTTATGTGTGCATCCTATGAGTATGAGCTCTACATGAATGTTGAACTATGCCATGCCATCTTTCCAGGGGTGTTAACCATGTATTTTTGTGATTTGTGTGATGAGTGTATCAAGCTTGTTAAGTAGGGTAGTTACTGTTGCTGTTTTCCTGACAGATTCTGTTATATTTTGTTGCTATGTTAACATGCTTCTACTAATCATTCTATGCGTAATCTGGAGATGTCCTATAAACATGTTTTGAACTACATGTCATGCTCTATCCATTCATGCCCTTGGTTGCAATTATAGCCTGCTGGAACATATTGTAATCTTGCTCCAAAGTTGCTTAAAAATGTTAATGTCAACCTGTTAATATTAAGTTCACTTGTTCCCATGTGTTTTCCTAGTGATCCATGCACCCTATGAACTTGCTCTTGCCATGATTAGCTTCACAAACATGCCTTCTTACTGTTGGTTACCTTGTCATGCCATGTATTGCTCTGTAGTGAGTAGTTCGAGCTCACGAACATGCCTACTTATTGTTGTTCCTGTCATGTTGTGAATCTGTAATATAACTTGCCATGTTTACATGGGTGCCATCATATTTTCTATGCCTTTTTGGCTCATGGTCAGTAAGGGTCTTTTGATATATGCAATTAGTAGATTCATGCCATGCCTTTGTTTGCCATGATAGCTTCCTGTAACATATTGTTTGATAGCTCTAAACATTGCAACCTGATGTTAATTCTGCTAAAGTCTGAAACTGTTATTATTTGCAATATCTCCATGTCTTTTTGAGCATGTTCTAGTTGTTTCTGGAGATAGCTCAGTGTTCATGTTTTGTTATGCTTTACGTGTACTTCATGCCCATGCCTTTTGTTATTATGTTGGGGTGCTGTAGCATGTTGTTTAGATGCTTGTAAGATGCCTAGTTGCTGTTATGGACAGATTGTTGTTATGACTTGTATAGTGTGTGTGTGTTGAACCGTTGCTCCGTTTTGAGCGTGCTCTATATGAAACTTGCTTGATTTTGCATGTAGTTCCATATTATGATGTTGCATCCTTGTTTTGGTGTGTTTGCTTGATGTTTGGGTGCATTTTGCATCAATGCCATGTTTAACTTGTTTTGCTCATATCTTCTAGGTCGTAGCTCCGAATCTAATGAACTTTATATGTAACTTGACTAGAATTTCGTGTAGATCATCTTGGTGCATCTTAACTTGCTGTTTAACAACTTGAACATAAGGTTTATTCAGTTCTGGACCAATTTCGAAATATGCATATGAGGACTTACCGGAATTGTTATATGTTGTTTCCGGCCTCATTTAAACTTGCCTTGATGTGTTGTTCTTGTTTGCTTCATCTCTTGCCATGAGTAGCTTCATGTAGCTTTGTCATGCATCATGCTTGTTGTGCATCATGTCTTGTTCATGTGTGATGTGTTTACTATGTTGTGTGCTTCTTCTCGATAGTTCCCGTTTCGTTGCGATCGTGAGGATTCGTTCGTCTCCGCTTGGTTCGTCTTCGTGGTTTCATCTTCTTCATGGACTCGTTCTTCTTCCTAGCAGGATTTCAGGCAAGATGACCACTACCCTGGATCTCACTACTATCATTGCTATGCTAGTTGCTTCGTTCTATCGCTATCTTTGCGCTACCTATTACTGTTTATTAAGCCATCCCATATTGCCATGAACCTCTAACCTTTGACACCATTCCTATGCAAACCGTTGTTTGGCTATGTGACCGCTTTGCTCAGCCCCTCTTATAGCGTTGCTAGCTGCAGGTGAAGTTGAAGATTTCTCCATGGTGGACAGGGTTTTGTTGGGATATCACAATATCTCTTATATTATTAATGCATCTATATATTTGGTAAAGGGTGGAAGGCTCGGCCTTATGCAGTGTTTTGCTCCACTCTTGCCGCCCTAGTTTCCGTCATACCGTGTTATGTTCCCGGATTTTTGCGTTCCTTACGCGGTCGGGTGATTTATGGGACCCCCGACAATTCGCTTTGAATAAAACTTGTCCAGAAGGCCCAACATTGACTTTTACCATTTGCCTCACCACCACCTACTTTTCCCTTGGGAGTAATTAACCCAAGGGTCATCTTTATTATAGCCCCGGGCGTTGCTTGTCTAAGTGTTGGTCCGAACCGACCAACTTCATGGGCCACCTCTTGGCAACTCGAGGGCTGGTTTTACTCGTAGCTTGACTTATCCGGTGGTGCCCTGAGAACGAGATATGTGCAGCTCCTATCGGGATTGTCGGCGCATCGGGCGGCTTTGCTGGTCTTGTTTTACCATTGTCGAAATGTCTTGATGTACCGGATACCGAGTCGATCGGAGTGTCTCGGGTGAAGGTCTATTCCTTCGATGATCGCGAGAGCTTGTCATGGGCTAAGTTGGGACACCCTGCAGGTATAAACTTTCGAGAGCCGTGCCTGCGGTTATGTGGCAGATGGGAATTTGTTAATGTCGGTTGTAGATAACTTGACACCAGATCCGATATAAAACGCATCAACGCGTGTGTAGCCGTGATGGTCTCTTCTCGCGGAGTCCGGAAGTGAACACGGTTTCGTGTTATGTTTGGCGTAAGTAGGTGTTCGGGATCACCTCTTGATCATTGCTAGCTTCACGACCATTCCGCTTGTTTCTCTTCTCGCTCTCATTTGCGTATGTTAGCCACCATATATGCTTAGTCGCTGCTGCAACCTCACCACTTTACCCCTTCCTTACCCATTAAGCTTTGCTAGTCTTGATACCCATGGTAATGGGATTCTTTGAGTCCTCGTGGCTCACGGATACTTCAAAACCAGTTTGCGGTGCCTATGTTACCGAAAGCGGTGGCGCAATCAAGCTCAAGGAGGAGCTCGATGAAGATCTTGCCCTTTGTGTTGTTTCGTTCTAGTTGATCGAGAGTGGAGCCCAGTTGGGGTCGATCGGGGACCTTTATCGCATTTGGGGTTCTTCTTTTATTTTGGTTCCGTAGTCGGACCTTGATTGTATCTGGATGATGTAATGCTTTATTCATGTAATTGTGTGAAGTGGCGATTGTAAGCTAACTATGTATCTCTTTCCCTTATGTATTACATGGGTTGTGTGAAGATTACCTCACTTGCGACATTGCTTTCAATGCGGTTATGCCTCTAAGTCGTGCTTCGACACGTGGGAGATATAGCCGCATCGAGGGCGTTATAAGTTGGTAATCAGAGCCTTCCCCGACCTTAGGAGCCCAACTGCTTGATCGTTTTAGTGGCCGAGTTGTGTCTAGAAAAATGTTTTGAGTCATTTAGGATTATATATATCGGAGAGTTAGGAATTCTTTTTACTCCTCAGTCCCTTCGTCGCTCTGGTGAGGTCTCCTGACGTAGAGTTTTGACTCTTCTCTTCTCAAATTTCACTAAATTTTTTTTAGGATCACGCGGGTATCTTGGAATCGTTCCGATGGTTTTATGATGAGAACATTGTCTTGGTGCCTCCTGTCAGGGGTTTAGTGGAAGTGTCCCGGGGAGTTGAGCTCTGAGGTGTTGTCGTCATAATTTTATCGTTGCAGTTCTGGAATACCTGAGTTTAGTACGCCGACATCGAAAATCTCTTTTATGCAGTTGTTGGTGAGATAACCCGCTAACCCAAAGATCTTGAGGTGAGTACGGGAGTATTGTCATGACTCGTATAACGGATGCTTTTCGAAGGTTGAGGTACACGATTTCCGAAGGTTTCTTGGTTATGTGTTGACGGATGGATACAACTTGGATGTAGGTATTGTTAGTTTGGGTGAGATATATTGCTTCCCCTGTATCCCCAACACCAGATTGCATAACCAGAAAGTTTCGGGAGTTTTATAGGTGGGAATTCAAGTAGCTCCTAGAATATCTTTTCGACAGATGCATGATATGGGATTGGGTAATCTCTATCATATGTTTGTTCCGGCTTATTCTGCAAGCCAAATCCTTTGTTTTGTGTTATTTGTGGTATTCGAGTTGCTTCGATGTCAAATGTTGAATCCATACCTTTCCTAAACGGTATTCTCATATTGCTATGTGAATACTAATCCTTTTGATCATTGATTTTGTCATGTCAACTCCTTTCCAACCGGTGTGCTTCTCTTCAAGTGGATCCCATCATTTTTCCCATCCGCAAGATCATTTCTAAGTTTTCTCAACGGTGTTTGTTTCATCCGTCCCAAGTTGCCTTTGTTTTCCCGCCCTCCCACCCTTTTTCTTCAAGGACACAGATGTCTTAACCAAGTATCCTTTTATTTTTGTGAAGTCTCTTCATTCTTTTCAATCAATGTTCTTATCCGGTGATTTCCCATGAAGATTCTCAACAGCTTCAAGTTCATCATCCTTCATTGTTGTTTCTTCTCCGGTGGATCCTATTCAAGCTTTCGATATTCATCATATTCCTTTCCTCGTTTCTAATGCTTTCTCATACCGATGCACCTCTTAATCATTCACTTCTTCCTATTCATTTGTTCTGGAGTGCTGAAGATATCTCACAAGACTTGCGTTTCCATTCTCAATCCCTTCAAGATATTTGGAGATTGTTATCTCATTCAAGCCATTTAATTCAACCGGTGCAACATCTCTTTTAAATCTTTCCAACGGTGTTTTCTTTTGAGTGGGCCCTAACCCACAGGTCTTTTCCCAGGATCTTACCTGACTCTTCTAATTATTCCGGAGCTATCCCAAATTCTTCTCCAAGTGTGACGTAAGAATGAATTTTCATCAGTCACATGCCTTCTCCAAGATCTTTCAAATTATTTTTCATTGTTGGCTCAACAACCTTGTTTTTTTCATTCTCCCGGAGTATCTCATACAATTCATGGTGGTTCTCATCTTCATTCTCAACATGTGAAGACCAAAGAAGGATTTCTCTTTAATCTTGCTCTATTCTCTTCAAGATTCATGGTTCTAGCTTCATGCTATCCTCATAATTGTTTTCGATTGTGAGAATTCTTTTCAACCATCCGGAGCATTTCGTGAGTTCTTTCCATTTTATTCCTACGAAGGCCATCATTTCGGGTTTATTCGTTCTCAGCGTTCAGCTCTCGTTCTTGAATTCTTCCGGTGAATCGTTCAAATATCCTCTAATCAGTTCATGATCTCTTCGTTATCAGGTATCTAAATCCCTTCAAGTATCTTCATTCATTTTCCAATTCTTCTCGGTGAATTGTGCCCTTGCTACTCTCTTTTTCAATTCTTACGGTGGTTCTTTCAAGATATCTCTTCCTTGTTCATCATATCAATTCATTTGTTGTTCCAATCCTACCGGTGGTTCATTGAAGACCTTCTCAAGTTTGCGCTATATCTCTCTTAATCCTTTCTACGAGAATAAGTAGTATGCAAAATCCATTGCTTGTCATCAATTTAATTGGTGAAGGATGAGCATAATGTAATTCTTATTCTTGTTTCATCGAGTAAATTCAATTCTTTTTACGGAGATTATTCATGATGAATAAATTCTTGATTACAAGTGATTCATCTTTCTTTCCAGAGTTGGTCATCATATCACATTCTCGGTTCAAGAGGCTTCATCTTTCTTTTTCCGGAGTTCCAAGTTTTCCGCATTATCGTCGCGAAGCTCATTCTAAATCATTGCAAGGATTCACCTTGTGTTTTCAACTTCTCTTTCTTTGTATCATCCTTTTATTACCGGAGTTCTTCATGGAGGCTCTACATGGTGGTTCGTCAAGGATTCCTTTCGTTCTTCAATTGTTCTTCAAGTTTTTTCTCGAAGTTATGACCCGCCAAGCTATACTCTAAAATAAACATGGTGCTCAACACATGTTTTGTTTTGAGGAGCTCAAGTATTCTTCATCTTGCATTCCAAAGTGCAATTCTTTCTACCTTATCTTTTGAGGTGGTGTTATGTCACTCTTGACAATTTCCTTCATGTTTCATGATTCATATGTTGTCAAGAATGAGGTAGTTTAAATCCATCTATCTCTTCGTTGGAGTTATCTTGGTATAGATTTCACCTAAAGCCTTCCCTAAGGAATGTTGCTATTTGTGGTGCTTATCAATGATCCAAGTTTTTCTCCTATCCTCTCGGCGAAAGCAATTTTCATCTCTTCGTTGATCTCAAGCAAGCAATTGTTTCCATCAATGGCCGGTTGTCACCTCATCATTTTGAGTTGTGTTCCATAAGCCCACAACAAGCTTGTTCTTTTCGTTGTTGGTTTTCCAACAACTTCATTCTAACCTTCTTGGAAGGGTGCTTTCCAAGATCATTTGTGGCAGAAGTTGGCATTTTCTTCTCCGTTCTGTTATTCCAGTGATCTATCTTTTATTCTTTCTTCCGGAGGCATTGTGATGTTACTCTCTTTGACCCATCATCTCATTTTGTAAATATCATGTTCTTTTCCTTGCTTATCCATTTAACCGGAGTGTTGTATCATCTCCTCAATATCTTTTCATCTCATCAAGTTTTCTTCTCTTTTCTACCGGAGAGTTGTCCAAAATCTGCCATTCTTGTTCCTTGGCTATCTCATTATACCGATGTGGTCATATTCTTTTCGTTCGTAAAGCTCTTATTTCCATGTCTTTGCAACCTTCAAGTTCTCGTAATACTCCTTGTTCCTCTTTTCTACCGGATTGTTTGCAATCTCCTTCATCTCTGTTATACTCTTTCTTTTAAATTGCTCAACATCTCATGGTTCGTGGTTTCACTCGTTCTTCAAAGAAGCAACTTAGTTTTACCTCTTCTCTTCCTCTTCCGTTTTCCCTCCGGTGCCATCCTAGATCTCGGGACGAGATCCTCTCGTAGTGGTGGAGTGTTGTAACGCCCCGCATTCGTTGCGCCAGGTGCCCGCCAGTTATTCGCCGTCCTTGCCATGTCATGTGCTTGCGTGTTGCACTTTGCCATGTCATCATCTGCATTTCATATCATGTCATCATGTGCATCGCATTGGCATACGTGTTCGTCTCTTGCATCCGAGCATTTTCCCCGTTGTCCGTTTTGCAATCCGGCACTCCTATGTCCTCCGGCGTCCCCTTCTTCTCTTCTGTTGTGGCGGGTATTAAACTTTCTCGAAATGGCCGAGGTTTGCCAGCGGCCTTGGTATAGCACCGTGAACCGCTGTCAAGTTTCGTGCCATTTGGAGGTCGTTTGGTACTCAACGGTTAACCGGTAGCCGTGAAAGCCTCTTTGTTTGCAGCCCAACACCCTTCCAAAGTGGCCCAAAACCCATCTAACTCCCCTCCATGCTCTCGGTCGTTCGATCACGATCGCGTGGCCAAAAACCGCACCTCATTTGGACTCTCCTAGCTCCCTCTACCTATAAAACTAGCCCCTCCCCCGAAATTCGCGGTCAAATCCTACCCTAACCCTAGCTTCTTCCTCCTCCACCGGACGGACGGCGTCCTGACCGCCGGACACGTCCGCCCGCTCCGCCCCGACGAATCCCGCTACCGACACGTGGCAATCCCGCCGCCTCCTCCGTCCGGCCCAGCGCGCTGCGCCGCCCAGCAGCGCCCGCCCGCCCGCCCGCCCTCGCCGTGGTCGACCCGCCCGTCTCCTCTCCGCCGCCCGCCGCCCTCGGCGCAGCGCTGCCTTTCCCGCACATACCAAGATCGCCGCAGCCGCGCGCCAAGCCTCTCCCCGAGCCCAGCGCATGCGCCGCCCGGCGCCCGCTCCGGCGACCTCGCCCGCCGCCGCCGCTTCAGCGTCCCGTCGCCGGACCTCGTCCACGCCGCCTCCTCCGGCTTCCTCCGCGGTGCCCCGGCCGTCCCCGGCCCTCTCCGGCCGCCGCACCATCCATCTCCGGCGAGCTCGCCCCGGCCAACCTCGTGAACCGTGCCCGTGCTCAGATCTGGATCCGGTCAAACCGAGGTTGAATTTTGACTAAGTCCCCGTTTCATTTTGCATAAACATGCCATATTCATTGCATCACATCTCTGCATCCGTAGCTCCGTTTTGCACGTGTAATATGTCAAATTGTTCGCCTCGACAAGTACTTCATTTCATTCCATTGCATCATTTTCATTTGAGCTCATCTTGATGCCCGAAATGTTGTTGGAAGAGTGCATGTTGATGTTAATCTGCTGAAACTGTTATAACTTGCTGTTTTATCATTTTTGCCATGATTTATGTGTGCATCCTATGAGTATGAGCTCTACATGAATGTTGAACTATGCCATGCCATCTTTCCAGGGGTGTTAACCATGTATTTTTGTGAGTTGTGTGCTGAGTGTATCAAGCTTGTTAAGTAGGGTAGTTGTTGTTCTTGTTTTTTTTGTGATGATTCTCATTATATTTTGTTGCTATGTTAACATGCTTCTACTAATCATTCTATGCATAATCTGGAGATTTCCTATAAACATGTTTTGAACTACATGTCATGCTCTATCCATTCATGCCCTTGGTTGCAATTATAGCCTGCTGGAACATGTTGTAATCTTGCTCCAAACTTGCTTGAAAATGTTAATGTCAACCTGTTAACATTAAGTTCACTTGTTCCCATGTGTTTTCCTAGTGATCCATGCACCCTATGAACTTGCTCTTGCCATGCTTAGCTTCATAAACATGCCTTCTTACTGTTGGTTACCTTTTCATGCCATGTATTGCTCTGTAGTGATTAGTTCGAGCTCACGAACATGCCTACTTATTGTTGTTCCTGTCATGTTGTGAATCTGTAATATAACTTGCCATGTTTACATGGGTGCCATCATATTTTCTATGCCTTTTTGGCTCATGGTCAGTAAGGGTCTTTTGATATATGCAATTAGTAGATTCATGCCATTCCTTTGTTTGCCATGATAGCTTCCTGTAACATATTGTTTGATAGCTCTAAACATTGCAACCTGATGTTATTTCTGCTAATGTCTGAAACTATTATTATTTGCGATATCTCCATGTCTTTTTGAGCATGTTCTAGTTGTTTCTGGAGATAGCTCAGTGTTCATGTTTTGTTATGCTTTACATGTACTTCATGCCCATGCCTTTTGTTATTATGTTGGGGTGCTATAGCATGTTTTTTAGATGCTTGTAAGATGCCTAGTTGCTATTATGGACAGATTGTTGTTATGACTTGTATAGTGTGTGTGTGTGTTGAACCGTTGCTCCGTTTTGAGCGTGCTCTATATGAAACTTGCTTGATTTTGCATGTAGTTCCATATTATCATGTTGCATCCTTGTTTTGGTGTGTTTGCTTGATGTTTGGGTGCATTTTGCATCAATGCCATGTTTAACTTGTTTTGCTCATATCTTCTAGGCCGTAGCTCCGAATCTAATGAACTTTATATGTAACTTGACTAGAATTTCGTGTAGATCATCTTGGTGCATCTTAACTTGCTGTTTAACAACTTGAGCATAAGGTTTATTCAGTTCTGGACCAATTTCGAAATATGCATATGAGGACTTACCGGAATTGTTATATGTTGTTTCCGGCCTCATTTAAACTTGCCTTGATGTGTTGATCTTGTTTGCTTCATCTCTTGCCATGAGTAGCTTCATGTAGCTTTGTCATGCATCATGCTTGTTGTGCATCATGTCTTGTTCATGTGTGGTGTGTTTACTATGTTGTGTGCTTCTTCTCGATAGTTCCCGTTTCGTTGCGATCGTGAGGATTCGTTCGTCTCCGCTTGGTTCGTCTTCGTGGTTTCATCTTCTTCATGGACTCGTTCTTCTTCCTAGCGGGATTTCAGGCAAGATGACCGCTACCCTGGATCTCACTACTATCATTGCTATGCTAGTTGCTTCGTTCTATCGCTATGCTACGCTACCTATTACCTGTTTATTAAGCCATCCCATATTGCCATGAACCTCTAACCTTTGACACCATTCCTATGCAAACCGTTGTTTGGCTATGTGACCGCTTTGCTCAGCCCCTCTTATAGCGTTGCTAGCTGCAGGTGAAGTTGAAGATTTCTCCATGGTGGACAGGGTTTTGTTGGGATATCACAATATCTCTTATATTATTAATGCATCTATATATTTGGTAAAGGGTGGAAGGCTCGGCCTTATGCCTGGTGTTTTGTTCCACTCTTGCCGCCCTAGTTTCCGTCATACCGGTGTTATGTTCCCGGATTTTTGCGTTCCTTACGCGGTCGGGTGATTTATGGGACCCCCCTGACAGTTCGCTTTGAATAAAACTTGTCCAGCAAGGCCCAACATTGACATTTACCATTTGCCTCACCACCACCTACTTTTCCCTTGGGAGTAATTAACCCAAGGGTCATCTTTATTATAGCCCCCGGCCGTGCTTGTCTAAGTGTTGGTCCAAACCGAGCAGCCATGGGGCCCACCTCTTAACAACTCGAGGCTGGTTTTACTCGTAGCTTGACTTCACGGTGTTGCCACGAGAGCGAGATATGTGCAGCTCCTATCGGGATTGTCGGCATCATCGGGCGGCTTTGCTGGTCTTGTTTTACCCTTGTCGAAATGTCTTGATGTACCGGATACCGAGTCTGATCGGAGTGTCTCGGGTGAAGGTCTATTCCTTCGATGATCGCGAGAGCTTGTCATGGGCTAAGTTGGGACACCCCTGCAGGGTATAAACTTTCGAGAGCCGTGCCCGCGGTTATGTGGCAGATGGGAATTTGTTAATGTCCGGTTGTAGATAACTTGACACCAGATCCGATATAAAACGCATCAACCGCGTGTGTAGCCTTGATGGTCTCTTCTCGGCGGAGTCCGGGAAGTGAACACGGTTTCTGTGTTATGTTTGACGTAAGTAGGTGTTCAGGATCACCTCTTGATCATTGCTAGCTTCACGACCGTTCCGCTTGTTTCTCTTCTCGCTCTCATTTGCGTATGTTAGCCACCATATATGCTTAGTCGCTGCTGCAACCTCACCACTTTACCTCTTCCTTACCCATTAAGCTTTGCTAGTCTTGATACCCATGGTAATGGGATTGTTGAGTCCTCGTGGCTCACGGATACTTCAAAACCAGTTTGCGGTGCCTATGTTACCGAAAGGTGGCGCAATCAAGCTCAAGGAGGAGCTCGATGAAGATCTTGCCCTTTGTGTTGTTTCGTTCTAGTTGATCGATAGTGGAGCCCAGGTTGGGGTCGATCGGGGACCTTTATCGATTTGGGGTTCTTCTTTTATTTTGGTTCCGTAGTCGGACCTTGATTGTATCTGGATGATGTAATGCTTTATTCATGTAATTGTGTGAAGTGGCGATTGTAAGCTAACTATGTATCTCTTTCCCTTATGTATTACATGGGTTGTGTTAAGATTACCTCACTTGCGACATTGCTTTCAATGCGGTTATGCCTCTAAGTCGTGCTTTGACACGTGGGAGATATAGCCGCATCGAGGGCGTTATACACAACCATGGAGGACATGACCATGGAGGACACACACACACACAACGGAGCAAGTTCTCACAACCATAGTGGCCCCAGGAATGGCAATGGGAATGGAGGAAGCAGCAGCCAGAACCGTTTCAACCCTTCAACACTAGCCAAGAGGGATATGAGCCACATTACCTGTTTCAAGTGCCAGAAGACCGGACATTATGCCATTGAATGTCCTGAAGCGAAGAATGGAAATGTGTCGGTGTACTAAAGTAGGGGTACCTTAGTACCCCGAACTTGTGCACGGGCAGTCGCAGCGTCCCGCGGCAAGGCTTGCCGGACGTCCGCCAAGATCCTTCGGCACTCCCATTTACTGCCATTCAAGAACAAAGTGTTAACTTTGAATACAAGGCCCCGGCAAGAGGAGCTTGCCGGGAAGAACAAGACCCCGGCAAGAGGAGCTTGCCGGGAAGAACAAGACCCTGGCAAGAGGACCTTGCCGGAAAGGCCAACAAAGGCATGTCAAGAGACTTGCTGCGACGCACCGCGCGTGCCGGCAAGACCCGACGAGCGACAAGCTTGCGGGTGCGACAAGTCAGCAACCGCGGCAAGGCGCTTGCCGCGGCGAAGCCACCACTCTGCGCCCACGCTCCAGCGCATCAGACGACATGTCGCCGCAGGATCGCTCCTGGTGCACGTGGCGGGCGGCTGTGCAACTAAGCGGTGCGAGGTGGCAAGTGAAGATGACGAGGAGGCCATCGTGGCGATCGGTGGCACCTCTAACGGTCGCTTCCTGTACTGTTGGGGTGACTGGACGGGCATTAAATGCCCTTGTCCCCTGCCGTCAGAGTTAGGTAGGGGGCACTGTTGATAGCAGTTGTACCAACCCGCGTTTTTAGTTTTTTACCCCTCTCTCTGCGTTGCCACCTGTCGGTGACCCCTTTAGACTATAAAAAGGAGGCCCGTGCGCACGTAGAAGGGGTTCGACTCATTCGAGACCACAGCATACCCACGCTCTCAAGCAAGAACAAAATACAAACACAAAGCAGCAGTAGGAGCTTTATCTCTCCGGAGATCTCTGAAGCTGGGTAAAATCCCTCGCGTGCTCGACCTCGATCTGCTCTTCATGCGCCCTCCGCTCCCTGCCGGACCGAGAAGGGGCCCCGCGTGCGCTCCATCAACATCTTCATCGACATGCCACCGAAGAAGAAGACTTCGGAGGTGGCCGCTCCGTCGACGTCGATTCTACCGCCGCCGGAATAAATAGGCGGTGGGGTAGACGCCGGCGGAGGAGCGGGCGCCGATGGTGGGACTCACGTCGTCACCAGGTCCAAGGACAAGGCCCCGCAAGCTTCTGCGTCTGTACATACGCCGCACCCCTCCCAGGGGGTGCAGGATCGACAATGCCATGGTGCTCCTGGCACCGTACTCGCGTTGGAGCAAGGCCGAGCTGGTGGATCGCGGGACGCTCAAGGCCAACAAGCGCGTCAGCATGTTGGTACGAGCGCGGTACGATCGCCTGGACGAGATGTTGCTCCTTCTAACACTATTAGAAGTCTGAGCATATCTCGTTCCTCGCGTCGTTCGCCACCACCACCCAAGACTCCAGAGGAAGCGCTGGCCCGAGCCCAGCTGCTCCCAGACTACCCTCCAGCACCGGACAAGATCGACGACTGCAGGATTACCATTCAAAGCCTCGTCGGCTTCGCCAACGCCGACAAGCCCCGGCAACCGAGCACATCGAAGCCCCGGCAAGACGCCCAGGCGCAAGCCGACGCCGACAAGACCACCGGGGGTGCTACCACCGTGCACTCCCCGCCCCGAAGGCCAAGATCGCCGACTCGCCGGGCCAACCTCGACAACGACTCCACCGCATTGTCGGACCCGCGAGCTCGCCGCGATCAACGCCAAGTTCTCCAAGAACAACGACACGAAGACGCTCGCACTCACATCGAGTGTCGGAGAGAAGCGCGACGTCAGTCTGACCAGCGCGCTGGGCCCACTGTCGATATGCATGCGCCAGGGGGACCACGCGACTTGCCGTACGCGGTAGGTTGCCCTGCGTTCACCCGTGAGCTGCGGCGGGTCCAGTGGCCCAGCACCAAGAATTTCAAGCCAGACGTGCCCGAGAAGTACGATGGCAGGATACATCCATCAGAGTTCCTCAGCATCTACACCATAGCGGTGCAGGCTGCCGGGGGGCGCGACGACAAGATCCTCGCCAACTACTTCCCGCTGGTGCTCAAGCCCAACGTCAGATCTTGGCTCATGCACTTGCCGGACAACTCCATTTCTTCGTGGGCGGACCTGTGCCATCAGTTTGTCGGCGCCTTCACAGGCAGCCACAAGCCCCATGGCCAGGAAAGCGATCTTCATTTGCTTGCCCGGTGGGAAGGAGAACCCTGCGCAAGTATATCTGAGATTCAGCCAGTGCAGCGCAACATCCCGACGTCCACCCTGCGCGGTTATCGGCGTGTTCCATCGAGCGTGTGTAACCGCAGGATGAGGGAGGAGATGGCGATGTGCAAGATTAGAGATGTCAGCGAGCTCTACGCTCTGGCCGACAAGTGTGCACGGGCTGAAGAGGGGAGGAGACTCCCCGGAGAGAACGCAGGAGCAGAAGGATCTGACAGTGAGGATGCCCCCCCGGCAAAGAAGAACCGGAGGCGGAATAATAGAAAGAGGAAAGCTAAGGATGTGCTAGTCGTCGAGGAGTCCGGCAACGGAGGCGGCGCCGAGAAGGCCAAAGTTGGCGACTCCGGCGAGGCTGTGGTGGCCGCCGACAAGCAGGACGGTTCCGGCAAGCAGTACTGCAAGATCCATCGCACCAAGGGCCATGACCTCCAAGCATGCAAGAAGGTTGAGCAGATGGCAGAGCTACGAAAGCTGAATATGGCGTCACGACAAGGAGAAGGCCGGGAAGGTGGCGGAGGATCCGGCAAGAAGGCCCCGCCGGGGAGGTGCCGCGGCAAGGCAAGCAGCGGCAAGGAGAGAGACCTCCCGTGGCGCGACAAAGACGAAGACGAAGATGAGGATGATGAGATGGACGAGGATGAGACCGACGACCAAGAGTTTCAGAAGGCGACGGAGGTTTTGTGCGTTGACGGCGGTGCTTCTCTGCACACCTCGCACCGTCAACTCAAACAGTGGGTGCGGGAGGTGAATGCAGCAGAACCATCAGTCGAGTCGCGCAAGCCCCTGAAGTGGTCCAGCATGCCCATCGTCTTTGATGTTGAGGATCACCCTGATCGCATCACTGCGGTCGGGTGCTTGCCGATGTTGGTTTCGCCAACCATCCGCAACCTCAAGGTCGCAAAGATGTTGGTTGACGGCGGGGCCGGCCTAAATCTGATCTCTTCCATGGTGCTCAACAAGCTCCAGATCCCCGACAGTGAGCTCGAAGAAACTGGTACCTTTCAAGGAATCAACCAGGGAAGGAGCAAGCCGAAGGGGAAGATCACACTACCAGTGACGTTTGGCAGCGAGCTGAATTTCAGGACAGAGAGAGTCATGTTTGACGTTGCTGATTTCCCATTGCCCTACAATGGGATACTCGGTCGTCCGGCGCTTGCCAAGTTCATGGCAGCCTCTCACTACGCCTACAATGTGCTCAAGATGCCTGGTCCGATAAGTGTCATTTCTGTTCAAGGCGACAAGAAGGTTGCACTTATCTGTACCGACAAGATCTACCGGGAAGCAGCAGCCGCAGTAGAGCGCAAACCACTTGCCGCTGAAGCTCCCGGGGGGAAGAAGAAGAAGACCAAGTCCGGCAAGAGTAGCTCTGATGCCCACTCCGGCAAGTGTGCCTCTTCGGAGTGCTGCGCTACCGTCGAGGACGCACCATCGAGCTCCACCGGCAAGTGCAAGAAGGCAAAGACAGCTTCACCAGAGACCAAGAAAGTGGCCGCCAAGGAGGACGGCACTGGTGGTACCTTCACCATTAGTGCCACGCTTGACCCTAAATAGGAAAGCGCGCTCGTTACTTTCCTGCGGGCGGATGTCGATGTGTTTGCATGGCAACCATCGACATTCCCGTGTTCCTGTGAAAGTAATTGAGCACCACCTTGCCGTCTGTCCTCACGCACGGCGGCCCGTCAAGCGTAGAGTCGGGAAGCAAGCGGTGGAGCGCCAAGAGTTCATTGCGAAGAGATCAAGAAGTTGGAAGCGGCGGGCCTCGTCAGAGGAGTACTCCATCCAACGTGGTTAGCCAATCCGATGAGTCGTGCGCAAAGCGAGCGGGAAGTGGAGGCTTTGTATTGACTTCACGGATGTTAATATAGCTTGTCCCAAAGATCCATTTCCCTTGCGGCGCATTGACCAGATTAGTCGACTCCACGGCGGGATGTGATCTGCTTTCATTTCTTGATGCATACTCAGATATCATCGATCTTCATGGCGAAGAGGATGAAGAAAACCGCATTCATTACTCCATGTGGCACGTCTTCGCTTTGTACGAATGCCTTCGGACTAAAGAATGCGGTTCAACGTTTGCAAGAGTAGTCGATCATGCTTTTGAGCCACAAACGCACAGAATGTAGAAGCATACATGGATGACATAGTGGTCAAGAGCAAGGACAGAGAAACTTTGGTTCAAGATCTGGAAGAGACTTTTGCAAATCTACGCAAGGTCAATCTCAAGTTGAACCCCAAGAAGTGCATGTTTGGAGTTCCTTCCGGCAAGCTTCTCGGGTTCTTTGTGTCCCAGAGGGGGATTGAAGCCAACCCCGACAAGATCAAGGCCATCGAGCAGATTGATGCTCCGAAGCACGTCAAGGATGTTCGAAGGCTTGCCGGCTGTGTTGCTGCTCTCAGTAGGTTCATCTCTAAGTCCGCCGAGCGTGCCCTGCCATTTTTCAAAATTTTGAAAAAGGCGGGTCCAATGAAATGGACTCCGGAAGCGGAGGCCGCACTACAAGACTCGAAGAGATACCTATCCTCCGCTCCAGTACTTGTCGCACCTAAGCCATAAGAGAAGTTGCTGCTGTATCTAGCGGCAACCAATCAAGTGGTTAGTGCTGCGTTAGTAGCGGAGAGGGAGGCAGATGAAGAGCCAGCAACCGCGGCAAGCGAGTCCAGCGACAAGCAGGGGGCTTCCCCGTCAAGCTCTGGTCCCGACAAGGATGAGTCTGTGCAGCCGCAGGCAGAGAAACAGAAGAAGATGGTACAGCGCCCAGTTTATTTTGTCAGCTCCCTTCTACAAGGAGCTAGATCAAGATACTCTGGAGTGCAAAATTTGCTTTTCGGCCTTCTCACGGCCTCAAGGAAGTTGCGCCATTATTTTCAAGCACACGAGATCACAATTGTCACTCGCTTTCCGTTGAAGAGGATATTGCAAAATCCAGAAGCAACAGGCAGGATTGTCGAGTGGGCACTAGAATTGTCAAGCTTTGGCCTTAAGTTTGAAAGTACTTCAACTATCCAGAGCCGAGCATTGGCAGAATTCATAGCGGAGTGGATGCCAACACCTGATGAAGAAACTCCGGAGAGGAGCATGCCCGTCAAGGAGGCAAACAAAGAATGGATCATGTACTTTGATGGTGCCTTCTCGCTGCAAGGCGCCGGTGCGGGTGTGCTACTTGTCACACCCACCAGAGAGCACCTCAAGTACGTCATCCAAATGCACTTTCCCAAGGAGCAAGCAACAAACAATACTGCAGAGTATGAAGGCTTGCTTGCCGGACTCAGGATCGCGGCAGACCATGGGATCAAGAAGCTCATTGTCAGGGGTGACTCACAGCTTGTCGTCCGCCAAGTTAATAAAGATTATCAGAGTCCGCTGATGGAAGCCTACATTGATGAAGTGAGGAAGCTGGAAGAGCGTTTCGACGGCCTGCAAATGGAACATGTTCCAAGAGCTCAGAACGACATTGCAGATGGTCTGTCAAAATGTGCCGCACTTAAGTTGCCTATGGAACCAGGGATTTTTGTGCTCAAGCTGACTCAACCATCTGTGACACCATCAACTGGACAGAGCAAGAAGAGAAAGTTGGTTACTGGCGACTACTTTCCGGCAGAGCTCCCTGAAGCCGCCGCCAAGAAGGTCCCCAGGATCAACATAGAAAGTGCTGAGGAGCAGTCTGCTCCGACAAGCCCTAGGGTTTGTTTCGTTGAAGCAGAGACTCTCGACAAGCTGTGTCCCGACACGCTTGCCGGGGAGCATCACGCTCCGGCAGGATCCCAGATTCTTGCCGAAGAAGCGGATGTTCCCAGCAGACATTCGCCTTTAGTCCTTGTTGTCGAGCCACAAGCTCCGACATGGGCACAGCAGATAGTCCATTTCCTTCAAACAGGAGAACTTCCCAAGAGCAAGAAGAAGCGAGAAAGTAGCCCGGCAATCAAGTATGTATCGGTTTGTCGATGACATCTTGCATGAAGAAGATTCAGCGGAGGAAATTGAAGTGCATTTCCCGGGAAGAAGGACAAGAGCTGTTGGCGGAGATACATGGAGGCATATGTGGTCATCACATTGGCGCAAGAGCACTTGCCGGCAAAGCCTTCCGGCAAGGTTTCTTTTGGCCGACAGCCCTCCAAAATGCAACTACACAAGTAACCAAGTGTGAAGTGTGCCAGTTCCACTCCAAACAGATTCATCAACCAGCTCAAGCTCTCCAGACAATCCCTTTATCCTGGCCATTTTCGGTCTGGGGGCTCGATATCCTCGGCCCCTTTCCCCGAGCTGTCGGGCGCTTCGAGTTCTTGTACGTGGCAATCGACAAGTTCGCGAAGTGGCCGGAGATGGAAGCAGTGAGGAAGGTGACAGCACAGTCAGCAGTCAAGTTCTTCAGGTCAATTGTTTGCCGTTTCGGAATCCCTAACAGGATCACCACCGACAACGGCACACAATTCACGAGCCGCACCTTCATGCAGTACGTCCAAGATCTTGGCGCCAAGATCTGCTTCGCTTCTGTTGCTCACCCGAGAAGCAACGGTCAAGCGGAGAGGGCAAATGCTAAAGTGCTGCGCGGGCTCAAGACCAGAACTTTCGACAGGCTGCACAAGTGCGGAAGAAATTGGATCGAGGAGCTGCCGGTGGTTCTTTGGTCGATCAGGACGACGCCAAATCGAGCCACTGGCCAGACATCTGTTGCTCTCGCCCTCCGCCCACAAGTTCACCGGGGGGAGGAGAAGATAATGACGTGGATATGGCGTCGTTCAAAAAAGTACAGCCTTGCCGGGACACAAACGACAGAAAAGCTAAGTTGCCAAAGTTTGAGCACAGTTAGTTTCAAATTTTTTAAGTTATACTCCTTGAACGGCCGTGCCTTGTATGGAAAACCTGTGCGTGGAGGAACCGGCTCGTGGCTAAGTTGCGCCCTTACTTTGTTTCGAGTCCGCTCAACAATAAAAGTGTGCTGCAACTAGCCCCGACAAGGTTTCTTGCCGGAGGCAACACCGCCAAAGAAGTTGCTTGATGTTCAGCGCCAAGACTCGCGCGAAGCGTGTTTTGCGCCGGCAAGTTCCCTAAAAGCGTAGGGTAAAAACATACAAGGAATGGAACTGAATAAAGGAGATAACATAGCAAGCATTGCCCAGGATAAAGTTACATTACAAAAGTAACTTATTATGGCACTGACTAAATTATTCTCATAACTGAACTAACAGCGACAAGAAAAAGGAGAAGAAGGGCGCGCCGGCACCTGGGCCCCGGCAAGCCAGTGTTGCCGGGGGCTGCGAGAACCAAGATTCATCCACGGCAAGCCAGACTTGCCGGGGGCTGCGATATCAGATAATTTTTTCGTCCCTCATCATGCATCCTCTTATGGACTGGGGAATGCGAAACCACGTTTCTTCCCGAAAACTGCCGTGCTCCCTCAACTCTAGGCCCTGGGGCTCGTTCCCGGGGCCAAGTTTGGTCGTAGTCGCGGTAGCAAAGTGACGAAACGAGGAGGCCGCACCCACCTCATTCCCGCCTCCATCAAAGGCGTGAGAAAGGTCGAGTGACGTGGGAAGGCGGCAGGGCCTGTTGCCGGGAGATGGAATGTTTGTCCGAGGGATACCAAGGATTTGCTCCTTGGCGTGGGTTCAACCCGCGAGACAAGTAACCCGGCAAACATCCCCCTTTCATTAAAAAAACATCCCACTCAGGTATAGTCCATAGAGGATGAAAAATATGAAAGAGAGGATTACAAGTTTTAGATGCGGCTAAGGCCCGAAGGCTTACAAATTAAAAAGATAAGATGCCGTAATCCTTTTCTGTCCCTCTCTTGAGGTAGGTCAAGCAGCGAAAAGGGCAAAGGGCGCCTAGGCGAGCTACAGGTGCGAAGACACCGAGAGAACATCCGGGGCCGTCCAAGGGCTGGACGGTGATGGCGGCGCCAAGCGGGCTCAAGACGGGCAGGCAGGGCGTCAAGACTGCTGTCGAGGGCACTCGCCCTCGTACTCGACTTGACGGCCTTGTCGCCACTCTCTTCCCTTCCGCAGCCTCCTCACGCCACCGCCCAAGGAGACGACCGGGGAGTTCAAGGAGCGGCGACACGGATGATGGGGTCACCGGTGGCCTTGCAGGCGGCGCCCGACACCTAGTCGGGCCCGCCATCCCGCCGACCTCTACCCTCATCATCGTTGTCGCTCTCCTCCTCGTCACTCTCGCTCGAAGAGGAGCCTTCGCTGTCGGAGGAGCTGTCCACGCAGCACTTCGCCCAAGTGCCGAAGCACCCGAAGACCTTGACGGAGAGGAGATCTCCCTCCATTAACTTAAAATGGAGGGTAAACCCCGCCATCAGGCTGTGGATACGGGCGAACGTCTTCCACCCACGATCAAGATACATCACATTAGGGGCTGGGAATACAACGCGGACTCGCGTGCCGCTGATCCGCCGCCTCATGTGCGATCTCGATGTCTCGGCGGGTCCAACTCCATCGCCAGAAGCGGAGCTGGAAGCCGAGGCGACAACGGCGCCCGGCGCAGCTCGACGAAGAACTTCGCAAGGGTCGTCCCTCGATGGACCGCCCGTGGGGAGGAACCGCCCGGCGAAGGCGGAGATGGCGCGCCGCCCGTCCGCCTCTTCCCGAAGCGCCACGACCTCGTCCTCGACCTCGTCCACGACCTCACCCCTCCCTCTTCCCTTATGGCTGGCTCTGCCCGACGGGCGAGGATAGGGAGGGGCGTCTTCTGGCGGCGACCCTCGCCGCCACCGATGAAGGGGGGTTCCCTTTCGCATGGCGAATGAGAGAAAGGGGCGCAAATCAAGAAAGGAGGAGATGAGAGAGTGCGGAACCTGCGCCCCTTCCGCTCTTTTAAAGGAGCGAGGTGGGGGCTCGGCCGCCCCACTCAGCGAATCAAGGCAAGGGAAGAGCAGGGAGTCGGGGCCGACCCGCTGCCTCTGCTCGCGGCGGCCTAGTTTCCCACTTCCACCGTCCGCGACCCCAAGCGCATGAGAGCCGCGTGGCGAGGATGCAGAACCGAGGCGAACGTTACGCATTTCCTGGATTTAAGTATTTCCCATGATCTCTCCCACGACGCCGCGATTGACGCGTGCCGTTACGAGAAGACGCGGTGGACACGGAGTGGATTTGGTTTGGACCCAGGCCGCGTGTGCCCGTGCCCTGTTTTGGGCCTGGCCCAACACCGCCGCACCGTGTATGGCCCCAGGCCGGGGCTCTGTCGGTGTACTAAAGTAGGGGTACCTTAGTACCCGAACTTGTCTGCAGGCGATCGCGGCGTCAGCGGCAAGGCTTGCGGACGTCCGCCAAGATCGCCGTCCTCCCATTTACTGTCATTCAAGAACAAAGGGTTAACTTTGAAGACAAGGCCCCGGCAAGAGGAGCTTGCCGGGAAGAATAAGACCCCGGCAAGAGGAGCTTGCCGGGAAGAACAAGACCCCGGCAAGACCCGGCGAGCGACAAGCTTGCGGGTGCGACAAGTCAGCAACCACGGCAAGGCGCTTGCCGCGGCGGCCACCACTCTGCACGCGCTCCGGTAGCATCGATCGACGACGTGTCGCCGCAGATCGCTCTGGTGCACGGGCGGGCGGTCAGTGCAGCTAAGCGGTGCTAGGTGGCAAGTGAAGATGACGAGGAGGCCATCGTGGCGATCGGTGGCGCCTCTAACGGTCGCTTCTGCGACTTTGTTGAGGCGACCGGACGGGCATTAAATGCCCTTGTCCCCGCCGAGAGTTAGGTAGGAGGCCTTTGATGATAGCAGTTGTACCAACCTGCGTTTTACTTTTTACCCTCTCTCTCGTTGCCACACTGCCGGTGACCCTTTAGACTATAAAAGGAGGCCCGTGCGCCAGTAGAAGGGGTTCGACTCATCGAGACCACAGCATACCCACGCTCTCAAGCAAGAACAAAATACAAACAGAAAGCAGTAGTAGGAGTTTTATCTCTCCAGAGAGCTCCGAAGCTGGGTAAAATCCCTCGCGTGCTCGACCTCGATCTACTCTTCGTGCGCCCTCCGCTCCCTGCCGGACCGAGAAGGGGCCCCTGCCCCATAGGTGTTCATTCCCCCACGACAAAATGGCAATGGAGGTTCTGCCAAGAAGCACAACCCCTTCACCAAAGTTCAGGTGAACCACACCAGCATGGAGGAGATTGAGGATCAACCCGACGCAGTTGTCGGTAAGTTTTTGATTAATGCATTTAACGCACTTGTTCTTTTTGATACTTGTGCATCGCATTCATACATATCAAAAGGATTTGTGGACAAGTTTAAATTGCCAACCGAAGCCCTTAGGTCACCCATGTTAGTAAGCTCGCCAGGAGTAGAGTATATGGCCAGCCGATGGTGTGATCGGTTACCCTTAACCATTGGTAGCCATGTGTTGCCCTCTGACCTAATAATTTTGGAGTCACAAGGATTGGATATAATACTAGGCATGGATTGGTTATCAAAGTATGGAGGAAACATTGATTGTGCTAGTAAGTCGATATTTCTCACCACCCCAGAAGGAAGGATCAAGAATGTATCCCGGCATGTGCCGAAGAGGACTCAAGTGAATTCCTTATCGGCAGTTGTACAGGAGGAAGTACCAGTGGTGAAGGATTACCCCGACGTATTCCCGGAGGAGTTATCAGGCATGCCACCAGATAGAGATATTGAGTTTTTGATTGAGCTATTGCCAGGCACCGGGCCAATACCAAAGAGACCATATCGGATGCCCGCACAAGATTAAGAGGAAATTAAGAAGCAGATTAAGGAGTTACTGGATAAAGGTTACATTCGACCAAGTTCATCACCTTGGGGAGCCCCAGTGCTTCTAGTGGTGAAGAAGGATGTATCTTTAAGGATGGTTGTTGATTATCGTGCGTTGAATGAAGTGACGATCAAGAAAAAATACCCTCTGCCGATGATCAATGATTTGTTTAACCAGTTGCAAGGAGCTAAAGTTTTCTCAAAATTGATCTTCGATCAGGTTATCACGAGTTGAAGGTCCGAGTGCAGGATATACCTAAGACAGCTTTTACCACAAGGTACGAGCTATATGAGTATACTGTTATGTCATTCGGTCTGACTAACGCGCCTGCCTATTTCATGAACATGATGAACAAAGTGTTTATGGAGTTTTTGGATAAGTTCGTTGTGGTGTTCATTGATGATATATTAGTCTACTCGAAGAACGTAGAGGAGCATAAGGAGCATTTGCGTTTGGTTCTTGAGAAGCTCAGAGAACATCAGTTGTATGCCAAGTTCAGCAAGTGTGACTTTTGGTTAAAGGAAGTTGGATTTCTCGGACATGTTATATCCAGTGAAAGAATAGCAGTAGACCCTACCAAGGTTGCTTCTGTGACTAAGTGGGTGGCACCCACATCAGTTGGAGAGATCGGGAGTTTTCTTGGACCTGCAGGATATTATGAGAGGTTCATTGAGAATTTCTCTAGGATTGCAAAGCCCATGACAGAGTTATTGAAGAAGAACACCAAGTTTAAATGGACTGAGGAGTATGAAGCCAGATTTCAGGAGTTGAAGAAACGTTTAGTTACAGCCCCAGTGCTGATTCTCCCAGACCAACATAAGGATTATCAAGTGTATTGCGATGCTTCACGTCGAGGACTTGGAGCAGTGCTTATGCAGGAAGGAAGAGTTGTTTCATATGCCTCACGACAGCTTAAACCTCATGAGCTGAATTATGCTATGTATGATTTGGAGTTAGCAGCTGTAGTGCATGCGCTGAAGACATGGAGGCATTTTCTTATCGGAAACCATTGTGAGGTATACACGGTTCATAAGAGTTTGAAATATATCTTCACGCAGCAGGAGTTGAACCTTAGGCAAAGGAGATGGTTGGAGATCATTAAGGATTATGATACGAAATTGCACTATCATCCCGGAAAGGCCAATGTCGTAGCAGATGCGTTGAGCCGCAAGATTTATGTTAACACGCTCATGACCGGAGGGTTACCTAAGGAGTTAGCACATGATCTTCGAGAGTTATGTTTGGAGATAGTTCCGAGAGGTTATGTAGCAGCATTCGAAATTTAGTCCACTTTGATGTGTAAGATTAGAGAAGCCCAGAAGATTGACAAGGAGATTGCCGAGATTAAGGAAAGGATGAGCAAAGGAAAGGCTAAAGTATTTCGTGAGGATGAGCACGACACTTTATGGTTTGAGGATCGCGTATATGTGCCTAATGACCCCGAGATCAGGAAGTTGATTTTGCAGGAGGCCCATGATTCGCCGTATTCAATTCACCCAGGAAACACTAAGATGTATCTGGATTTGAAGGAAAGTTTCTGGTGGACAGGAATGAAGAAGGATATTTCTGAGTATGTAGCAGTATGTGATGTATGTCAGAGAGTTAAGGCAAAGTATTAGAAGCCAGCTGGATTGCTACAGCCGTTGCCGATACCCGAATGGAAGTTGGATAAACTTGGCATGGATTTTATCACAGGATTGCCCAGGACTCGTTCAGGCTGTGACTCTATCTGGGTTGTTGTTGATCGATTGACAAAAGTAGCTCATTTCATCCGGGTGAATACCATCTATACAAGTGCTAAGTTGGCAAAGATATACATGACCAGGATCGTATGTCTGCACGGAGTTCCAAGGACCATTGTATCAGATAGAGGGACCCAGTTTATTTCAAAGTTTCGGAATCAGTTGCATGAAACTTTGGGTACTAGGCTAGAGTTCAGTATAGCCTTCCATCCACAGACAGATGGGCAGACCGAGAGAGTCAATCAGATTCTAGAAGACATGTTGAGAGCTTGTGCACTAGACTATGGATCTACTTGGGATGACAATTTTCCGTATGCAGAGTTCTCATATAACAACAGTTATCAAGCTAGTTTGAAGATGGCCCCTTTCGAAGCTTTGTACGAAAGGAGGTGCAGGACACCGTTATCATGGGATGAAGTTGGAGACCGACAGTTGTTCGGACCAGATTTAATCAAAGACTCTGAAGAGAAGGTAAGGTTGATTCGCGACAGACTCAAGGTAGCCCAGTGCAGGCAGAAGAGTTATGCGGATTCTAAACACAAAGAGATAGTTTACGAAGTCGGAGACAGAGTATATCTTCGCATGTCCCCGCTTCGAGGAGTTAAGCATTTTGGAGTTAAGGGAAAGCTAGCACCACATTTTGTGGGACCATACAAAGTTTTGGAACGTATGGGAGAAGTTGCATACAAGCTGGAATTACTGGAAGTATTGTCAGGAGTTCACGATGTGTTTCACGTTTCCCAGTTGAAGAAGTGCCACACAGAGATGGCCGATATTCCTCTGAGAGATACCGTGCCACTAGAAGCAATTCAGTTAGACAATGATTTGACCTATGAAGAGAAGCCAGTCAGAATTCTCGAGTGTTCCAGCCGAGTTACGCGCAACAAGGTTATCAAGTTTTGCAAAGTTCAGTGGAGCCACCATACCAAGGAGGAAGCCACCTGGGAGCGAAAAGAAGACCTTCGTAGAGACCACCCAAACCTTTTTGCTGACCAACCCGAATCTCGAGGGCGAGATTCATCTTAAGGGGGGTAGGTTTGTAATATCCCAATTTTCAATTTGGATGTTGTACATAGATCATCATATGCACATCATATTTTATTCTTGCATTTGGTTGAGATCCAAGAAATCCTAAGCAACTCAAGGACCCACAGAGAGAGTTGGAGGTTTCACAAAAATCATATTTGGATTTATTTCAAATTTGAAGAAAAGGATCAATTTGGTTTTATTATTTTTCCCTCCAATTATTTCCAATATTAAAAATAAATGAGAGAAGATAATATGACTTCTTCAAATTAAGAGAAATATTGGAGAAAGAATTTTAAAATCAAATTATGATTTTTTTGGTATTTTATTTGCTATTTTATTCGAATTAGAAAAATATGCATTTTTGAAAATTGCATTTTTAGGCGAGAAAATGTTCACTTTGTTCTAAATATTTTATTTAGACGGTGAAAATTGTTTCTGGCATTTTTAGAATTTTTATATTTTATTAGTATTTTTTTATTCGGGCGAGCGGGCGGGCCAAAGCCCGGCGCCTCGCCGCCTCCCTCGCCGACTCGGGATGAGAGTCCCGAGGTTCGCCGTCGCCATTGTCGTGTCCGTCTCGGACACGCGCCGCTGTCGCCCCTCCCGCAAGGCAAGCCCCCCGGCTCCTTTAAAAGCCGCCCGAGGCCACCGCCACCACCTCGTCCACCGCCGCCTCATTGCCGCCAAACCCGCCGCCGCCATTTGCTCATGAAGTCGCCATTGCCGCTGCCGCTGCGCCATACATTATACCACCAACGCGCCGCCCGCGCTGTCGTCGACCGCCGCCGCCCTTGCCGCCGAATCTTCTTTGAAGCGCCGCCGTTGACCCCGACGTTAACCGGTCGGTTTTCTTTGGTTAACCCCGGTTTTTTTAGGTTTTGCGGTTTATTTTTCTAGATCGGTTTTTCTTCATTCGATTAAGTTAATTAGCGGACGTTCGTCTGTACGTTCATTTTAACGAACGATTTTCATTAGATTGGTTTAGACAGCGAACGTTCGTTCGTTAGTCTTTTTCTTTATATTTTATTTTCGGCCAGGGACTTATCTACGATTAGTTTTATCGCGCCCCTGATCTTTAAACTAGTATAACTTTTTACACGTTTATCCAAATTAGATGAAACTAGCGCCAAAATCTTCGCTTCGAACCCCTGTTTCCAGTTACCAACTTGAACATGATTTTGTCACTGTAAAATTTGACTTTAGTTCAGATTAGTAAAACAATCTTGTTTCGTTCCTATTTTGGGTTTCGTTGCTCCGTTTGAGTTGAATATTTTTGCTAATCATAGCTAATCACATGTACCTACTGTTAAGATCTAATTCACATGTGAATATTGCTGTTAGGTTTTGTCTCTTGTTAGTTTAAGCCGTTTGCTTGTTTCGTGTTCGATTTGGATCTTTTCTTGGTTTTTCTCGTGTTTCGATTAAGTGATTGCTTATGTATGCTATTGTTTCTCTATGCTATATTACTCGGAGTGCGAAGCTTGTTACTACGAATCCCGAGAGTTTGTAGATCGTCAGCAAGGCAAGTTACACTTTGATCATACTCTTTTATACCCAGTTTTTACTATGCATTAGAATTGCCCACAAATATTTGCATTGGTAGGATTGGGAACATGTGATTTTGGTTGTAGTGCTTGAGGTAGGGACCTAATACCTTTTGATCACCCTGGGAATATACATTATGCTTATTATTGCTTAGCCATGCTCGTAGACGGGGATTGGATCGTCATTCACACATGGAAGTTTGAGAGTTATTTTAATCATGGATAACATTAAGGTGGAAACTTTAATATACATCTGGGTGGATTGGTTGAGGCACCTGGGGAACCCAGTGTTTTCTATTTTTGGAAATTCTGGAGTACCCGTGTGATTATCCTATGGAATGCCACCTAGGCTTAAAGGGATCATGTAGCGACCAGACCTCAAACAGTCTAGTCTCCGTGCATCAGTGTCATCCCTGGATCGGTAATGCTGACATACACAGTACTTGAGGATTTATAACAGAGTTTCAAACACACACTTATTACAACGAATGTCTCAAAAGAGAACTTATTACTAATATGGCTTAAGGCCATCTAAATACGATAAGAGCGGAAGGCTTGGAAGGTAAAGTGAGTCCATCAACTCCAACAACATAGCTAAGTGAACGACAACGACCTATGGCACCTTACTTGTCGTCTGAAAAGTCTGCAACATGATATGTTGCAGCCCGAAATGGGTCGGCACATGGAATATGCTGGCAATGTAACACATAGAGTAATGAACAGAATAAATGCTATCACAACATGCATATAGGGCTGGTGGAAATCTCTATGGTTACAGTTTTACATAGAGCCAATGGAATAAATTTTATTTAACTATCATGGTGGTTGTTAAACATTAAGAAGGTTCCTCCAACTCAATCGCAATTAAGCAACACCAATTAACCCAATCAAATTAATTTAGAGTGATGAGATCAACATGATAATCCAAGAACTAGATACTCAAGATGTCCATAACCGGTGACACGGCTAACCATGATTAGTTTATACACTCTGCAGTGGTTAGCGCACTTCTCCCCACAAGACTCGATCTCCTCCATTGAATTTCTCGCACTTCATGATGTTTGAGAAATGGATGACCGAGACACAGTCTTTCAGAAGCATTAACTCTTTACTCCAGGTAGATAGTACCACCTACATCCCCTACATCTGCTAGTCCAGCTCATCAAGAGCTCACACAACTTACTCAACTATGCCAGAGCCCATAATGGCTTGTGGCTGCACACGGAAGTTTCTAGCATGAATAATCTTATGATCCCTTTGATCCTAGGTGGCATTCCATAGGATGATCACACGGGTACTCTGGGATATCCTAGGATAATACTGGATTCTCCAGGTGCCCTGACAACCACTGGGTACTCCAGGGTGCCTCAACCAATCCAACCAGATGTGTATTTAAGTAGCCACCTTAAGTAATTAACAATACTCACATCTATCATGGATACACTCACCCAAACCACGTCTACTAGCATAGCATAGCAATACAAGCATAACGTAGAAGTAACTCCCAAAGGTTTGATAATAAAAGGGCAATGGGTTCTACCTCATCATCTACTTCCCAAACCCACATGTTAACATATCCTAACCATGCAATGTTTGAGGATTGAGACTACCACATAAAAACTGGGTAATAAAGGGATATGATCAAAGTGTTACTTGCCTTGCTGATGATCTGCAAAACCTAGAGACTCGTAATAGCACGCTTCACACTCTGGCTATTCTTTCACAAACAAAGAATAACATACATAAGCAATCAAACTAGAAGCATGGGTAAAACTCTAATAAGAAGGTCTAACCAGAAATTTCAACTAAAGAACTCCAGTTTGCAAAAAGAATCAAATCCAACGGAGCAACGGAACTCAAACTATGAGAGAAACAAGATTCTTTTACTAATCTGGACTAAAGTCAAATTTTACAGTACCAAAATCTTGTTCAAGTTGGTTAAACGAGCGAAAAGATAAACTAGATGGAAGATCAGGGAAGAAATCACGATCGACAATAATCCCGGAAAAACCCTAGTAAATAAAATGAAACGAACAGGCTAACGAACAAACGTTCGCTGTTTCCGGCTAACAGATGAACAACGTTCATTAAAACGAATGTACGGACGAACGTCCGCTGAATAACTAAACCGAAAAAAACCGAACCGATCTAATAAAAAAACTAGATCTTGGGTTAAAAAAACGAACAGTTTTCTGAGAAAACCAGGATGGCGGTGATGGCTACCTCGGCGAGGTCGGTGGCGCCGGCGGCGGGATTGGGTGGCGGAGCGGCGGCTTCGGTGGTGTCGGGTGGCGGCAAGCAAGAGGCGGGCGTTAGCGGCCAGCGTGCCTGGCGGAAGAGGCGCGAGGGCAGTGGTGGTGCTTGGGTTTGGCGGCGGGGTGGCGGCTTGGGCTGGCGGCAGGGGTCGGGCCTCGCCCTTTAAAGATCAGCCATGCGGTGTTCGGTTCGGGCATGGCCCGTTAGGTCGGTGCTTTATTTTTTTAAATAAATTTGACCCGGAAAAACAAACAAAATAAATACTAAACGGAGTCCAAAAATCCTGAAATAAATTTTTGTGGTCCTCTAATAATATTGTGGACAAAGTGAACATTTATTTGGGCTACTAGTGCAATTTTGAAAAATGCATTTTTCCTAATTCAAATAAAATAGCAATAAAACTCCAAATAAAACTCTTATTTGATTTTAACAATTTTCCTCCAATATTTCTTTTATTTTGGAGAAGTCATTTTATCTCCTCTCTTTTATTTTAACATTGGAAATATTCGAATATTAAAACCAAAAGATCCTCTTTTCAAAATTTGAGAAAAACTCAAATATGAAAATAACGATATCCCCAACTCTCTCCGTGGGTCCTTGAGTTGCTTAAAATTTCCAGGATCAACCAAAAATGCAATAAAATATGATATGCAATGATGACCTATGTATAACATTCCTAATTGAAAATTTGGTATGTTACAAACCTACCCCCCTTAAGATGAATCTCGCCCTCGAGATTTGGGTTGGCTAGAAAATAGGTGTGGGTGGTCGTTCCGTTAGTCTTCCTCTCGTTCCCAGGTTGCTTCATCCTCGGTATGGTGGCTCCACTGAACTTTGCAGAACTTGATAACCTTGCTACGTGCGACTCGGCTGGCAAACTCGAGAATCTTCACTGGTTTCTCCTCGTAAGTCAGATCACTATCCAGCTGAATCGCTTCCAGTGGCACTGTATCTCTCAGAGGAATATTGGCCATCTCTGCGTGGCACTTCTTCAACTGGGAAACGTGGAACACATCGTGAACTCCTGACAATCCCTCTGGCAATTCCAGCTTGTAAGCAACTTCTCCCATACGTTCCAAAACCTTGTATGGTCCCACAAAACATGGTGCTAACTTTCCCTTAACTCCAAAACGCTTAACTCCTTGAAGTGGGGACACCCAAAGGTATACTCTGTCTCCGACTTCATAAACTGTCTCCTTGCGTTTAGAATCCGCATAACTCTTCTTCCTGGATTGGGCGACCTTGAGCCTATCACGAATCAACCTAACTTTATCTTCAGACTCATTAATCAAATCTGGTCCAAACAACTAACGGTCTCCAACTTCATCCCACAGCAACGGTGTCCTACACCTCCTTCCGTATAAAGCTTCGAAAGGGTCCATCTTCGAGCTAGCTCGATAATTGTTGTTGTAAGAGAACTCTGCATACGGCAAATTGTCGTCCCAACTAGATCCATAGTCTAGCGCACAAGCTCTCAACATGTACCCCAGACTCTGATTGACTCTCTCGGTCTGTCCATCTGTCTGTGGATGAAAGGCTGTACTGAACTCTAGCCTAGTACCCAAAGTCTCATGCAACTGATTCCAGAACTTTGAGGTAAACAGGGTTCCTCTATCTGATACAATGGTCCTCAGAACTCCATGCAGCCATATGATCCTGGTCATGTATATCTCTACCAACTTAGCACTTGTATAGGTGGTCTTCCCTGGGATGAAATGAGCTACTTTCGTCAACCGATCGACTACAACCCATATAGAGTCATAGCCCGAACGAGTCCTGGGCAATCCCGTGATGAAATCCATGCCATGCTTGTCCCACTTACATTCAGGTATTGGAAATGGTTGTAGCAATCCTGTTGGCTTTTGATGCTCTGCCTTTACTCTCTGACATACATAACATATGGATACATACTCAGCAATATCCGTCTTCATTCCGGTCCACCAGAAACTTTCCTTCAAATCCAGATATGTCGGTGTACTAAAGTAGGGGTACCTTAGTATCCCGAACTTGTGCACGAGCAGTCGCAGCGTCCCGCGGCAAGGCTTGCCGGGCGTCCGCCAAGATCCTCCGCTATAACTATTGATGCCATTCAAGAACAAAGTGTTTTGACTATGAAGACAAGGCCCCGGCAAGAGGAGATTGCCGGGAAGGACAAGGCCCCGACAAGAGGAGCTTGTCGGGAGGGCCAGCCAAGAAACTTGCCGCGACGCACCGCGCGTCCCGGCAAGACCCGGCGAGCGACAAGCTTTCGGGTGCAACAAGACAACGACCGCGGCAAGGGGCTTGCCGTGGCGAAGCCGCCACACTCTGCGCCCACGCTCCAGCGCATCCAACGACGTGTCGCCGCAGGATCGTTCCTAGCGCACGTGGCGGCTAGCTGTGCAGCCAAGCGGTAAGAGGTGGCAAGTGTAGATGACGAGAAGGCCATCGTGGCGATCGGTGGCGCCCCTAACGGTCGTTTCCTGCACTGTTTGGTCGACCGGACGGGCATTGAATGCCCTTGTCCCCTACCGTCAGAGTTAGGTAGGGGGCACTGTAGATAGCGGTTGTACCAACCCCTCTTTTTACTTTTTTACCCCTCTCTGCGTTGCCACCTGTCGGTGACCCCTTTAGCCTATAAAAGGAGGCCCATGCGCACATAGAAGGGGTTTGACTCATTCGAAACTACAACACACCCACGCTCTTGAGCAAGAACAGAATAGAAACACAAAGCAGCAGTAGTAGTTTTATCTCTCCGGAGAGCTCCGAAGCTGGGTAAAATCCCTCGCTTGCTTCGCCACGATCTGCTCTTCGTGCGCCCTCCGCTTCCTGCCGGACCGAGAAGGGGCCCTGCCCCATAGGTGTTCGTTTTCCACGACATCTATGGCGCGCCAGGTAGGGGGTGTCGAGTTTGTGCGAACTTGATCCGGTGCTCGCGCGCGCTACATCAACATCTTCATCGACATGCCGCCGAAGAAGAAGGCTTCGGAGGTGGTTGGTCCGTCTGCGTCGATCCGCGCCCACAAGGAGCAAGCAGGCGGTGGGGTAAGCGCCCAGCGAGGAACTGGCGCCGACGGGGGGACTCACATCGTCACCAGATCCAAGGACAAGGCCCCGCAAACTTCGGTGTCCGTGCATGCGCTGCGCCCCTCTCAGGAGGCACGGTATCGACAACGCCATGGTGCTCCTAGCACCGTGCTCGCGTTAGAACAAGGCCAAGCCGGTGGATCGCAGGACGCTCAAGGCCAACATGCACGCCAACACGTTGGCGCGAGCGCGGCACGGTAGCCTGGACGAGATGTTGCTCCTTCTAACACTGTTAGAAGTTTGAGAATATCCCGCTCCTCGCGTCGTTCGCCCCCGCCGCGAAAAACCCCGGAAGAAGCGTTGGCTCGAGCCCAACTGCTACTAGACTACCCTCGGCGCGGACAAGATCGGCGGCGGAGGATCACCATCCAGAGCCTCATTGGCTTCGCCAACGGCGACAAGCACCGGCAACCAAGCACGTCAAAGCCGCGGCAAGACGTCCAGGCGCAAGCCGATGGCGACAAGACCGGTGGGGGTGCCACCACCGTGCACTGCCCGCCCCGAAGGCCAAGATCGCCGACTCGCCGGGCCAACCTCGACACCGACTCCACCGCATCGTCGGACCCGTGAGCTCGTCGCGATCAGCGCCAAGTTCTCCAAGAACGACGACAGGAAGACGCTCGTACTCGCATCGAGCGTCGAAGAGAAGCGCGGCATCAGTCAGACCAGTCTGTGGGGCCATTGTTGATATGCATGCGCCCGAAGAACGAGCGACTTGCAGTCGCGGTAGGTTGCCCTGCGTTCACTCGTGAGCTGCGGCAGTCGATGTGGCCCATACCAAGAACTTCAAGCGGGCGTGCCGAAAGTATGATGGCGGGATACATCCGTCGGAGTTCCTCGGCGTCTACACCATCGCGGTGCGAGCTGCGAAGCGACGAGAAGATCCTCGCCAACTACTTCCCGGGTGCTCAAGCCCAATGTCGATCTTGGCTCATGCACTTGCGGACAACTCCATCTCTTCGTGGCGGACATGTGCCATCGGTTTGTCGGCGCCTTCACAGCGGACCACAAACCCCATGGCGGAGAGAGCGATCTTCATCTGCTGCGCCCGAAGAAGGAGAACCCCTGCGCAAGTACATTAAAAGATTTAGCGGGTGCAACGTAACATCGAGCGTCCACCTGCTGCGGTTATCGCGCGTTCCATCGAGCGTCGCGTGTCGCAGGATGAGGAGGAAATGGCGATGTGCAAAATCAGAAGATGTCGGCCGAGCTATATGCTCTGGCCGACAAGTCGCGCGTCTTGAGGGGAGGAAACTCCCGGAGAATCAGGAGCGAAGGATCGGCGGTGAGGATGCGCCCCGCAAAGAAGAACCGGGCGGAATAACGAAAGAGGAAAGCTAAGGATGTGCTGGTTGTCGAGCGGTCCCAAGAACGGAGGTGGCGCCGAAAGGCCAAAGCTGGTGACTCGGCGAGGCTGTGGTGGCGCCGACAAGCGGGGCGCTCCGGCAAGCGATCTTGCAAGATCCACCGCACCAAGGGCCATGATCTCGGGCTTGCAAGAAAGTTGAGCAGCTCGTAGAACTGCGGCTGAGTCTGGCGCGCGACAAGGAGAAAGCCCAAGAAGGTGGAGGAGGATCTGGCAAGCGTCCCCGCCGAGGGGGCCGCCTGTCGTGGGGGGCGAGCACCTATGGGGCGAGGAGCCCCTCTCGTCCCAGGGGGGGCGAGGGTCGCACGAAGAGCAGATCGAGGTCACACACGCGGGGGAGACGGGCGATTTTTACCCAGCTTCGGAGCTCTCCGGAGAGATAAAACTCCTACTGCTGCTTTGTGTTTATATTGTGTTCTTTGCTCGAAGAGCATGGGTATGCTGTTGTTTCCAGACTGCAGAACCCTTTCTACGTGCGCATGGGCCTCCCTTTTATAGTCTAAGGGGGTTACCAACAGGTGGTAGTGTAGAAAGAGGGGTAGAAAGGTAAAAACGTGGGTTGGTACACTGCTGTGTACAGTGTCCCCTACCTAACTCTGACGGCAGGGGACAAGGGCATTTAATGCCCGTCCGGTCGACCCAACAGTGCAAGGAAGCGACCGTTAGGGGCGCCACCGATCGCCACGATGGCCTCCTTGTCAGCTTCGCTTGCCACCTCGCACCGCTAGGCTGCCCAGCCGCCCGCCACGTGCTCCAGGAGCGGTCCTATGGCGACACGTCGTCGGGTGAGCTGGAATGCGGAGTGGTGGCCTTGCCGCGGCAAGTGCCTTGGCTGGCCTTACCAGCAAGCTCCTCTTGCCGAGGTCTTGCTCTTCCCGGCAAGCTTCTCTTGCCGGGGCCTTATCCTTCCCGGCAAAGGCCTCTTGCCGGGGCCTTGACTTCTTTAGTTAATACTTTGTTCTTGAATGGCAGTGACTGGGAGTGGCGGAGGGCCTTGGCGGGCGCCCGGCAAGCCTCGCCGCGGGGTACTGCGACCGCCCGTGCCCATGTTCGGGGTACTAAGGTACCCCTACTTTAGTACACCGACAAGAGCCCCCGGGCCTGGGCCATACACGGTGCCGAGCGCTGTTGGGCCAGGCCCAAAATAGGGCACGGGCACGCGTGGCCTGGGTCAAACCTAATCCGCTCTGTATCCACTGCACCCTCTCGCAACGGCAAGCGTCAATCGCGGCGTCGTGGGAGGCGTGGGAGGTGTGCGCGATTTTCGAGGCGCCCACCCCCGTGATCACGAGGCAGGGCGAGGTCACCTCGTCTGTCGCCCGGCCGCATCTCATGCCACGGCTCCCATCTTGGCGATGTGGTCGTGGGCGGTGGAGGTGGGAAGCCGAGCCAATCACGCGGAAGGAGCGGGGTCGGCTCGATTCCTGCTCTTCTTGCGCCTTGATTGGCCGAGCGGGCGGCGGGCCCCCACTCGCTCCTTTAAAGAGGCGGAAGGGGCGCAGAAATCCGCACTCCCTCATCCTCTCCTTTCTTCAACTTGGTCCCCTTTCTCCATCTGTTATGGAGGAAGGAACCCAGCCCTTCATCGGTGGCGGCGAGGGTCGCCGCCAGACAGCGATCCTCCCCATCCCATCCTGCCCGTGGCGTGAGCCAGCCACAAGGGGAAGAGGGAGGGGCGAGGCCGTGGGCAGGTCGAGGCAAGGTCGGGCTTCGGGAAGGCGGTTGGGCGGCGCGCCTGCTCCGCCACCGCTGCATGGATCCCCTCGGCGGTCCATACGGGGGCGATCCTTGGGAGTTCTTCGTCGAGGCTGCGCGGCGCCTCGCCGTCGCCTCGGCTTCCAGCTCCGTTCTGCGGCGCGATGGAGCGGATCTGCTGAGACGTTCAGATTGCACATGAGGGCTGTGGGATCGGCGGCACGCAGATCGGCGTCATATCCCCCACCGTGTGATGTATCTTGATCGAGGTGGAAGGCGTTCGCGCATCCACAGCTTGCGGCGGGGTTCACCCTCCATTTCAAGTTAATGGAGGGTGACCTTCTCTCCGTCAAGGTCTTGAGGACTCCGGCATCCAGGCGAGATGCTGCGTGGACAGCTCCTCGATGGCGAAGACTCCCCTCGGCGAGTGGCGAGGAGGAGGCGGCAATGACGACGAGGCGGCGGTGGGCCCGACTAGGCGTCGGTGCGTCGCCTCATGCCACCGGGCGACCCATCATCCGGTCGCCGGCCTCCTGAACTCCCCGGGTCGTCTCCTTGGGCGGCTGGGTAGGGAGGCTGTGGAAGAGGAAGAGGGTCGCAGCAAGGCCGTCAAGTCGAATCTGGGTGCGGTGCCCTCGGCAATCTTGACGTCCCGCCGCCCGTCTTGAGCTCTGCTTCGGCGCCTCCGTCTCCGCCAAGCCCCGGCTGGCCCCGAGATGTTCTCTTGGTGTCTTCGGCACCGTAGCTCACCTAAGCGCCCTTTTGCCCTTCCGGCAAACTTCTCTTGCAGGGCCTCCTTGACCTCGTCTGAAGAGAGGAAGGGGAAAGGGATTACGGGCACCTTATCTTTTCAATTTGTAAGCCTTGGGCCTTAGCTGCATTTAAAACTTGTAATCCTCTCTTTCATGTTTTTCATCCTCTATGGACTTGTCTTGGAATGGGATGTTTTTAATGAAACAGGGAATGCTTGCGGGTTATATCCTTTACTTGATTACGTGCCTTGTATGTTTCACCCTACACTTTGAGGAACTTGCGGTGCAAGCACACTTGCTGAGTCTTGGAACATCAACAGTTCAGCTGGCGGTCTTTTTCCGACAAAAACCTTGTCGGGTCGATTCGGTGCACTTGTATTGTTGGCGGACTCGAAAACAAATCAAGGGCAAACTTAGCTGATTCGGCTCCTCTGCGCCTGGGTTCTTCATACAAAACACGCTTCGTTCAAGGACGCGGCCTCGCATTCCCGATCCATAAGAGGATGCATGATGAGGATGGAAAACTTATCGATATCGCGGCCCGGCAACTCACGGCTTGCGGGGTGAATCTTAATCTTGGCAGCCCGGCAATCTTGGCTCATGAGGACCCGGCGCGGTGCTCCTTTCTTCGTTCTTGTCGCTGACGTCGCAGCCCCCGGGGACCCTGGCTTCCGTGAAGGAATCTTGGTACTCGCAGCCCCCAGCAATGCTGGTTTGCCAGGACCCAGGTGCCAGTGCGCCCTTCTACTCTTTCCTTGTTGCTGTTATTTCAGTTATGAGAACAACTTAGACAGTGCCGCAATAAGTTATTTTTGTAATGCAACTTCATTCTGGGCAATGCTCGCTATGTTACATCCTTTGCATGTTTTTACCCTACGCTTTTAGGGAACTTGCCGGTGCATACACACTTGCTGAGTGCGGAACATCAGGAGCCCGCTGGCGGTGTTGCCTCCGGCAAGAAACCTCGTCGGGCTAGTTGCAACACGCTTTCATTGTTGAGCGGACTCGAAAACAAATCAAGGGCGCAACTTAGCCGCGAGCCGGCTCCTCCGCGCACAGGTTTTCGACACAAAGCACGTCCCACGGCAAGGCTCGCTAGGTTACATCCTTTACCCCGTCACATCCCTTGCATGTTTTCACCCTACGCTTTTAGGGAACCTGCCGGTGCATACACACTTGCTGAGTGTGGAACATCAGCAGCCCGCTGGCGGTGTTGCTTCCGGCAAGAAACCTCGTCGGGTCAGTTGCAGCGCACTTGTATTGTTGAGCGGACTCGAAACAAAGCAAGGGCGCAACTTAGCCGCGATTCGGTCCCTCCGCGCACAGGTTTTTTTTCGTACAAGGCACGGACGTTCAAGGAATATAACATAAAAATTTAAAACTGACGGTGCTCTGTACTCAAACTTTGGCAACTTAGCTTTCCTGTCGTCCGCGTCCCGGCAAGGCTGCACTTCTTCCTTGATTCCCTCCCTTGTATGTTTTCACCCTCACGCTTTTAGGGAACTCGCCGATGGAAACGCACTTGCTGAGTGCAGAACATAAGCAGCCCGCTGGCGGCGTTGCCTCCGGCAAAAAACCTCGTCGGGCTAGTTGCAGCGCACTTTCATTGTTGAGCGGACTCGAAACAGATTAAGGGCGCAACGTAGCCGCGATTCGATTCCCCCGCGCACAGGTTCTCCATACAAGGCACGGTCCGTCAAGGAATGTGACTCAAAAATCCAAAACTGACTGCTCTCTGTAGCTCTACTTGCCGGTGGAGCTCGAAGGCACGTCCTCGACGGCAGCGCAGCACTCCGGAGAGGTGCGCTTGCCGGAGTGGGCACCAGAGCTGTTCTTGCTGGACTTAATCTTTGGTGAAACTGTCTTTGCCTTCTTGCCCTTGCCGGTGGAGCTCGATGTTCCGTCCTCGACGGCAGCGCAGCGCTCCGAAGAGGTGCGCTTGCCAGAGTAGGCATCAGAGCTACTCTTGCCGGACTTGGTCTGCTCAACCTTCTTGCATGCTTGGAGGTCATGGCCCTTGGTGCGATGGATCTTGCAGTACTGCTTGCCGGAGCCGTCCTACTTGTTGGCGGCCACCACAGCCTCGCCGGAGTCGTCAGCTTTGGCCTTGTCGGAGCCGCCTCCATTGCCGGACTCCTCAACAACTAGCACATCCTTACCCTTTCTCTTTCTGTTATTCCGCCTCCGGTTCCTTCTTGCCGGAGCGGTGTCCTCACTGTCAGATCCCTCTGCTCCTACATTCTCTCCGGGGAGTTTCCTCCCCTCTTCCGCACGGGCACACTTGTCGGCCAAAGCATAGAGCTCGCTGACATCTCGGATCTTGCACATCACCATCTCCTCCCTCATCCTGCGGATTCGCGCGTTCGATGGAGCAGCGGATACTTCTTGCGGCAGTTGAGCGTCTCGGATGTTCTTGGCATGCACTGGCTGAATCTTTGTATGTACTTGCGCAGGGTTCTCCTTCCTACGGGCGAGCAAATGAAGATCGCTTTCTGGCCATGGGGTTTGTGGCGCTGTGTGAAGCGCCGACAAACTGATAGCGCAGTCCGCCCACGAAGAGATGGAGCCGTCCGCAAGTGCATGAGCCAAGATCGGCGAGGCCTTGAGTACCAGCGGGAAGTAGTTGGCAAGGATCTTCTCGTCGCGCCGCCCGCAGCCTTGCCGCCCGATGGTGTAAACGCGAGAACTCCGGCGGATGTATCCTGCCATCGTACTTCTCGACGCGTCGGCTTGAAGTTCTTGGTCTGGGCCCTTTGGACTTGCCGCAGCTCACGAAGTGAGCAGCAGGACAACCCGCCAGCGTCGGCAAGTCGCTGGTTCCCCGGTAGCGTGCATATCGACAGTGGGCCCAGCGCGCCGGTCGGACTAACGCCGCGCTTCTCTCTGACGCTCGATAAGAGTGCGAGCGTCTTCGTGTTGTCGTTCTTGGATAACTTGGCGTTGATCGCGGCGAGTTCGCGGGTCCGACGACCCAGTGGAGTCGGCGTCGGGGTTGGCCCGGCGAGTCGGCGATCTTGGACTTCGAGGCAGGGAGTGCATGGTAGTGGCACCCCCGGCGGTCTTGTCGGCATCGGCTTGCGCCGGGGCGCCTTGCCGGGGCTTCCATGCGCTCGGTTGCCGGGGCTTGTCGCCGTTGGCGAAGCCGATGAGGCTATAAATAGTCATCCTCCAGTCGTCGATCTTGTGTGGCGCCGGAGGGGACTCTAGAAGCAGCTGGGCTCGGGCCAGCGCTTCCTCTGCAGTCTTGGGTGGCGGTGGCGACAAGCGGCGCGAGGAACGGGACGTGCTCGGACTCCCAACTGGGTTGGAAGGAGCAACACCCCGTCCGGGCGGCAGTACCTCACTTTGCGCCCGGCATCTTGGCGTGCATGCTGGTCTTGGGCGTCCGCGACCCACCAGCAGGCCTTGCTCCAGCGAGCACGGTGCTAGGAGCACCATGGCGTTGTCGACCTTGCACCTCCTGGGAAGGGCGTGGCGTAAGCACGGTTGCCGACGCTTGCGGGGCCTTGTCTTTGGATCTGGTGACGACGCGAGTCCCACCATCGGCGCCCGCTCCTCCGCCGGTGTCTCCTCCACCGCCCGCTTGCTCCTGTGGCGGTGGTAGAAATTACGTAGACGGAGCGGCCACCTCCGAAGCCTTCTTCTTCGGTGGCATGTTGATGAAGATGTTGATGTAGCGCGCGCGGAGACCGGATCAGATCGCCGCGGCCTCGGCGCCCCACTGGCGCCCAAAGATGTCGTGGGGGCGAGCACCTATAGGGCGAGCCCCTTCGGTCGGCGAGGCGAGTCGCCTGAAGCGGTCGAGGTCACACACGCGAGGAGGCAGGCGATTTTACCCGGCCGGAGCTCTCGGAGATAAAACTCCTCTTGCTGCTTTGTGTTTATATTGTGTTCTTTGCTCGAAGAAGCGTGGGTATCTTGTTGTTTCCAGACTGCGGAACCCTTTCTCGTCTTATGGGCCTCCTTTTATAGTCTAAGGGGTTACCAACGGTGGTAGTGTAGAAAGAGGGGTAGAAAAGGTAAAACATGGGTTGGTACACTGCTGTGTGCGGTGTCCCCTACCTAACTCGACGGCGGGGGACAAGGGCATTTAATGCCCATCCGGTTAAATCCCAACGATTGCAAGGAAGCGACCGTTAGGGCGCCACCGATCGCCACGATGGCCTCCTTGTTAGCTTAAACGCCACCTCGCCTTTGCTAGGCTGCCCGACCGCCGCCCGCGTGCTCGGGGAGGCGGTCTGTGGCGACACGTCGTCGGGTGAGCTGGAATGCGGGTGGTGGCCTTGCAGCGGCAAGTGCCTTGGCTGGCCTTCGGCAAGCTCCTCTTGCGGTCTTGCTCTTCGGCAAGCTTCTCTTCTTGGGGCCTTATCCTTCCGGCAAAGCGCCTCTTGGCGGGGCCTTGACTCTTTAGTTAATACTTTGTTCTTGAATGGCAGTGGATGGGAGTGGCGGAGGGCCTTGGCGGGCGCCCGGCAAGCCTCGCCGCGGGGTGCTGCGACCGCCCGTGCCCAAGTTCGGGGTACTAAGGTACCCCTACTTTAGTACACCGACAGCCGCGGCAAGGCTAAGTAGCGGCAACGAGATAGGCCTCCCCGCGGCCGCGACAAGGATGAAGACGAAGATGAAGAAGATGAGATGGATGAGGATGAGACCGACGAGCAGGAGTTTCGGAAAGCGACAGAGGTTTTGTGCGTTGACGGTGGTGCTTCTCTACACACCTCGCACCGCCAACTCAAACAATGGGTGCGAGAAGTAAATGTAGCAGAACCGTTGAATCGCGCAAGCCCCTGAAGTGTTCCAGCACGCCCATCATCTTTGATGTTGAGGATCACCCTGATCGCATAACTGTGGTCGGCTGCTTGCCGATGTTGGTTTCACCAACCATCCGCAACCTCAAGGTCACAAAGATCTTTGGTTGGCGGGGCGGCTTGAATCTGATCTCTTCTGCGGTGCTCAAGCTCGGATCCCGACAATGAGCTCGAAGAGAGTGGTCCTTTCAAGGAATCAACCCGGGAAGGAGCAAGCCGAAGGGAAGATCACATTGCCCGATGACATTTGGCGCGAGCTGAACCGGGGACGAGAAGGTCACCTTTGGCGTCGCTGATTTCCCGTTGCCCTACAATGGGATACTCGGCGTCGGCGCTTGCCAAGTTCATGGCAGCCTCTCACTCGCCTACAATGTGCTCAAGATGCCCGTCCGATAAGTGTCATTTCTGTCCCGGCGACAAGAAAGATGCACTTATCTGTCTGACAAGATCTCTAGGAAGCGGCGGCCGCAGCAGTGAGCATAAACCACTTGCGGCTGAAGCTCCGGGGAAGAAGAAGACCAAGTCCGGCAAGAGTAGCTCGATGCCCACTCCGGCAAGCGCACCTCTTGGTGCTGCGCTCTACGTCGAGGGCGCACCATCGAGCTCCACCGGCAAGTACAAGAAAGCGAACAGCCTCACGAGACCAAAAAGTGGCGCCAAGGAGGGCGGCACTAGTGGTACCTTCACCATCGATTGCCACGCTTGACCCTAAATAGGAAAAGCGCTTCGTTGCTTTCTGCGGGTGAATGTCGATGTGTTTGCATGGCAACCATCTGACATCCCCGGTGTTCCCAGGAAAGTAATTGAGCACCACCTCACCGTTTGTCCTCATGCGCGGCCCGTCAAGCAGAGAGTCAGGAAGCAAGCGGTGGAACGCCAAGAATTCATTGCGAAAGAAATCAAGAAGTTGGAAGCAGCAGGCCTTGTCCGAGGAGTACTCCATCCAATGTGGTTAGCTAATCCAGCAGTCGTGCGCAAGGTGAACGGGAAGTGGAGGCTTTGTATTGACTTCACTGATGTTAATAAAGCTTGTCCCAAGGATCCATTTCCCTTGCCGCGCATTGACCAGATTGTCGACTCCACGGCCGGATGTGATTTGCTTTCATTCTTGACGCATACTCGAGGATATCATCGGATCTTCATGGCGAGAGAGGATGAAGAAGACCGCATTCATTACTCCATGTGGCACGTCTTTGCTTTGTATGAATGCCTTTCGGACTAAAGAATGCTGGTTCAACATTTGCAAGAGTAGTCGGTCATGCTTTTGAGCCCGCGATTGCACGAGAATGTAGAAGCATACATGGATGACATAGTGGTCAAGAGCAAGGACAAAAAACTTTGATCCAAGATTTGGGCCGAGACCTTTGCAAATCTGCGCAAGATCAATCTCAAGTTGAACCCCGAGAAGTGCGTGTTTGGAGTTCCTTCCGGCAAGCTTCTCGGGTTCTTTGTATCCCAAAGGGGGATTGAAGCCAATCCCGACAAGATCAAGGCCATTGAGCAGATCGAAGCACCGAAGCGCGTCAAGGATGTGCGAAGGCTTGCCGGCTGCGTTGCTGCTCTCAGTAGGTTCATCTCTAAGTCTGCTGGTAGCATACCGCCATTTTCAAAATTTTGAAAAAGGCAGGTCAATGAAAATGGACTCCGGAGCGGAGGTCGTGCTCTGAGACTTGAAGAGATACCTATCCTCCACTCCGATACTTATCGCACCTAAGCCACAAGAGAAGTTCTTTGCTGTATCTAGCGGCAACCAATCAAGTGGTTAGTGCTGCGTTAGTAGCGGAGAGGGAGACGGATGATGAGCCAGCGACCGCGGCAAGCAAGTCCAGCGACAAGCAGGGGGCTTCTCCAACAAGCTCTGGTCCCGACAAGGATAGATCTGTGCAGCCGCAGGAAGAGAAACAGAAGAAGATGGGGCAGCGCCTAGTTTATTTTGTCAGTTCCCTTCTGCAAGGGGCTAGGTCAAGGTACTCTGGTGTGCAGAAGTTTCTTTTCGGCCTTCTCATGGCCTCGAGAAAGCTGCGCCATTATTTTCAAGCACATGAGATCATAGTTGTCACTCGCTTTCCGTTGAAGAGGATATTGCAGAATCCAGAAGCAACAGGCAGGATTGCCGAGTGGGCACTGGAACTGTCAAGCTTTGGCCTCAAGTTTGAAAGTACTTCAACTATCCAAAGCCGAGCGTTGGCAGAATTCATAGCGGAATGGACGCCGACACCCGATGAAGAAACTCCAGAGACGAGCATCCCCGTCAAGGAGGCACGCAAAGAATGGATCATGTATTTTGATGGTGCCTTCTCGCTGCAAGGCGCCGGTGCGGGTGTGTTACTTGTCGCACCCACCGGAGAGCACCTCAAGTGCGTGGTCGGATGCACTTTCCCAAGGAGCAAGCGACAAACAATCTGCAGAGTATGAAGGCTTGCTTGCGGACTTAGAATTGCAGTGACCTTGGGATCAAGAGGCTCATTGTGGGGGTGACTCGCAGCTTGTCGTCCGCCAAGTGAACAAAGATTACCAGAGTCCGTTGATGGAAGCCTACATTGATGAAGTGAGGAAGTTGGAAGAGCATTTTGACGGCCTGCAGATGGAACATGTTCCGAGAGCTCAGAACGACATTGCAGATGGCCTGTCAAAGTGCGCTGCATTGAAGTTACCTGTGGAACCAGGGATCTTTGTGCTCACGCTAACTCAACCATCTGTAACACCATCAACTGGACAGAACAAGAAGAGGAAAGTGATTTCTGGTGACTATTTTCCGGCAGAGCTCCCTGAAGCTGCCGCCAAGAAGGTCCCCAGGATCAACACAAAGAGTGCTGAGGAGCAGTCTGCTCCGACAAGCCCTAGGGCTTGTTTCGTTGAAGCAGACACTCCCGACAAGTTTTGCTCCGACAAGCTTGCCGGGGAACATCAAGCTCCGGCTGAATCACAGATTCTTGCCGTGGAAGCAGATGTTCCCGCAGCAGCATTTGCGCCTTTAGTCCTTGTCGTCGAGCCACAAGCTCCGGCATGGGCACAGCAGATCGTCCGTTTCCTTCAAACAGAAGAACTTCCCGAAGAGCAAGAAGAAGCGGAGAGAGTGGCCCGGCAATCGAGTATGTACCAGTTTGTCGACAACATACTATACAGAAGAAGGTTCAACAGAGTGAAATTGAAGTGCATTTCCCGGGAAGAAGGACAGGAGCTGTTGGCGGAGATACATGGAGGTATATGTGGTCACCACATTGGCGCAAGAGCACTTGTTTTAAAAGCCTTCCAAAGGTTTCTTTTGCCGATAGCCCTCGAGATGCTGCGCACAAGTAACCAAGTGTGCGCGTGCGAGTTCCTCCAAGCGGATACATCAACCAGCTCAAGCTCTCCGGACAATCCCTTTGTCTGGCCATTTTGATGCAGGGGCTCGACATTCTCGGCCCCTTTCCCGAGCTGTCGGGGCTTTGAGTACTTATGCGTGGCAATCGACAAGTTCACAAAGTGGCGGAGGTGGAAGCGATGAGGAAGGTGACAGCCACATCGGCGATCAAGTTCTTGGTCAATTGTTTGCGTTTGAGTCCCTAACGGATCATCACCGACAATGGCACACAATTCCGAGCCGCACCTTCATGCGATCGTCCAAGATCTTGGCGCCAAGATCTGCTTAACCTTCATTCTTGACCGAAGCAGCGGTCAGCGGAGAGGAAAACGCTGAAGTGCTACGCGGGCTCAAGACTAGAACTTTGACAGCTGCACAAATCACGGAAGAAAGCAGGATCGAGGAGCTGCGGTGGTTCTTTGGTCGATCGGGGCGACGCCAAAATCGAGCCACCGGCGGACACCTTTGCTCTAGTCTATGGAGCGAGGCGTTCTCCCCACGGAACTTCGTATCACGGATCGCCTCGAGTGCTCGCTTATGACGAGCTTGAGCAAAAACAGCTGCGGCAAGATGACGCCACGCTCCTTGAGGAAGATCGTCTTGAGGCTCTTTATCGAGCTGCTCGTTACCCGACAAGCTTTGCGTCGCTACCATAACCGCAAAAGTTAATGCGAAGTTTTGAGGAAGGCGACCTTGTTCTTCGGCGCATTCAATCCGCCAAGAATTCCAACAAGTTGACGCCGAAGTGGGAAGGCCCTTATCGGGTGAAGCGAGTCACTAGGCCCGGCGCTGTCCGCCTTGAGACCAAAGATGGATTTCCGGTGAGCAACTCCTGGAACATAGAGCATCTTCGTAAGTTTTACCCATGAGGCGCGGTTGCCGGAACCTGCTGTTCCGACAACCACCTTTTGTACAAGCCTTGCCGCTGTTGCATGTAACCCTTTGTACAAAGCCGGGCGCAGATCCCGCGCATAAATAAAAATCATATGCTATGCAAATGTTGTCAAATTTCATGCCTTTTTCTTTTTTGCATGTATTATCTGACACTTTGTGCAGCATACACCCTCGGTAAGCTATAACGAGCCTTAAGGCTCCACATCTTTATTTTCTCTTCTTTCTTTTTCTCAAAAAGAAGGTTCCTTCGCCCACAAGTTCACCGGGGGGAAGGAGAGGATAAAGGTGTAAACCAGGCGTCGTCCAAAGAAGTATAGCCTTGTCGGGACGCAAAAGATAGAAAAGCTAAGTTGCCAAAGTTTGAGCACAATCAGTTTTAAATTTTCTTAAGTTATCTTCCTTGAACGACCGTGCTTTGTATGGAAAACATGTGCGCAGAGGAACCAACTCGTGGCTAGTTGCGCCCTTACTTTGTTTCGAGTCCGCTCAACAACGTAAGTGTGCTGCGACTAGTTCTGACAAGGTTTCTTGCCGGAAGCAACACCGCCAGCAGGCTGCTGATGTTCCGCACTCAGCGCTCGCAGCAAGGGTGCCTGTGCCGGCAAGTTCCCTAAAAGCGTAGGGTAAAAACATACAAGGGAGGGAATCAAGTGAAGGAAATGACATAGCAACCCAAAATAAAGTTATATTACAATAAATAACTTGCCGCGCTCTAATGGATTGTTCTTGTGACATGACTAGCAGCGGCAAGAAAAAGGAGGAAAAGGGCGGCCTAATCTACACGATCGCCGTCGACCCTTCTGACTTCATTCACCTTGTCCACAATGGGTGCGACAAGGGCTTTGAGCTCCGCAAGATCAGCACCTGCCGGCAGCTTCTTGAGAACGTTGGTGAGGTTGAGGGTCGGATTGCGAAAGCACCTTCACCAACACCTTCTCCAAGACTCGCACGGATGGCGTGTGACTCGTCGGCCAGCTGCTTTGGGATCCTTTCCGGAGTTCTTTGGAGAGCCGTCCTACGCCCTTGAAGAATAAAGTAAGCTTGGCGCTGGGTGGAGATTCTCGTCGATGGAGTACCCGAAGCCCGCCAAGTCGATTCGCCCACTCCTCGTCGATGGTTGCAGCGATGTTGACGAGGCCCTCCGTCTAGAGCTCCACCGTAGCCCTGAAGGTGTTTTGAGTCTCAGCAGCCCTCGTCAGCAGCTCCTCGTTGCCCTTGATCTCTTTCTTCAAGTCATCTTCTCGCCTCTTGGCACCATCCAGCGTCTCCGTCGGTGTGGCGGCTTGACTCAGATCAGCATTTGAGTCCTTGACGGCGTTCAGTTCCTTGACCTTGTTGGCGAGTTGAACTTGCAGATCACCATGAGCAAGAGCATCCTTCTCGCGTTCGCGCTGGAGTGCGGCAAGCTCTTCATTCTTCCCTTTCATATCAGCCTCCAGCTGCGTCACCCTCACCTCTAACTCCTTCTTGGCGGCCTCGGCAGCCGTGGCAGCGTCCTTCGCCTCCTTGAGCGCCCCGCCAAGTGATTGCTCGCGTGCGGCAAGCTCCTCCTCGTAGCTGTCCAGATTGACTTTCCGCTGCGTCAATTCACCTTCCCGGGTGGACACCTCCTCAGCGGCAAGCCTCTGTTACTCCTCAGCTTCCGCCTTCTCAAGGATGAAGGCCTTCCGCATTTCGACAAGCTGCGCCCTCTCCTCCGCGATGGACCGGAGGGCCTCTTGGTTGCGGCTCTGGAGCTCCTCCGCATGCTTCTCTATGTCGCTCCGCTGGCGACAAAGCGCTTCCGGGACTCCAGCTTCGCTTGCGAACGCGGTAAGCGACACCGGCTTCCGGGCGGCTTGCTCCTCCTCGACTTCGCCGCTGCTGCTGCTTGGTGCGTCAACCACTGACAGCCCGGCGGAGGCGAGCACCTCTCCGTCAAAAGATTCTCCCTTGATCGGCGCCATGGAGCTCGACGCCCAGGGAAGATGGATGAAGACACCCTCGCCGGCCTTCAAGTAGGCGCCGGGTTGGGGCTCCTCGGGGCCCGGTGCTGCATCAGCGGCAGAGGGGTCGGCGGTCGGTGTAGTGCCTTGCGCTCCTGCGCCCTCGAGTCGTCGGTCGATTGCGGACCCTCGCCCGGCTCTGCGCCCGGCAGCCTTGGCGGCCTCTTCGCCAGCGGGGTCGTCAGCGCCGGCCTCTTCCTCGGCGGCGGCGACATCTTCAGTGTTGCCGCGCGCGTCCTCCTCGCCGGTGGCCTCAGTCTCCATCGGATCTGTGGGAGGGAGATCTGAAGCTAGGGAGAGGAAAGAAAAGTCAAGCGAATATCCAAAAAGAAAACCAGAAGAAGAAGAACCCAAGGGAAAATTTCCGACAAGGAGGGTTACCTGTGCTGGGCTCCGTGACCATGGGCTCCACCACCGAAGGCTCACTGGTTTCGTCCCTTGCCGGGGACCTCTCCCTTCTTTGAGGCGCTCCTTGTCGGGGAATCACCCCTTGGCGGCGTGGTCGGCGCAGATAGCACCTCTGGAGGCGGCCACAGTTTGCTCTGATGGGCCTGCTCTGCTCCTACACAAGCAAGTCGAGCAATCAAGATATCGGCAAAAGAAAGAGCACCCGAGCCGCCCCACAATAGGAAGTGAACAAATACTTCTGTTGGGCCTTTGTCTTTGGGAACTACTCGAGGAGATGGTACCGGGTCCGTCAAGGTGGTCTCGGACGTGTCCTCTGCCATCACAGCAGGATCGTCCTTGATGAAAACCACGGGGACCCTGGCCCTCTTCGCCGCTCTCTCGGCCAGAGTCCTGAAATGGAACAAGGATTCAAAGGGAGGCAGATCAGATGCAAGACAAGAAACAACAAAGATCGAAGAAATACAAGTACAACAAGGAGAAAGTCTTACTCCTCCTCCTCTTCTTCCTCCTCGTCGGAGCTCAGCGCGGAGAGGTCAAGTCTGGTACCCTTCTGCGGTGAGGCGAGAGGTAAACTCCCTTAGGCGCTTGCAGGAGCTGCGGCGGGATCAAGCATGGCGGCTCGAAGACCCGCCCGACTTGCGGCGCAGCATGAGATGCACCAGCACAGCGGTACTTACGCGGTGGAGCGTCCATGCGCTTCTTGCTGTTGGCCCGTCCGCCCGCCTGCTTTAATCTCGGTCTGTGGCGCCTCCTTGTTTGGCTGGGGGCTGCTGCTGAGGGCCCGTCTGCGACAAGCTGCTTGAAGATGGTTGGCCACTTGCGCCCCAGCGGTCGCTTGCCTCGGCCGGGCTCCTCCTCCGGCGACCTCCCGCCAAGGTCCTCTCGGTCGGCAAGGCTTGCCGCCTCGGCCGCCTCTGCCTCCTCCAACGTGAACCCAAACTCGCCCGCGGCGGCGGCCGCCGCCGCCTCTCCGGCCCTGGTGGCGATATACCGCATCTCGTCGTCGGTTGGTGTCGCGGGTGAGGAGCCTCTGCTTGTCGGCACGGACTGCTACCTCCACCAAGCCGTCAAAGAATTGCCGCACGACGTCGTCGGCAGGCTCCTTCCAAGTTGGGATAATCCCGTGCGAGTCGCACTCCGGCATCATTGCATGGATGCGATCAAGCTGGGAGTTGTTGCATAGTGGGATGACGCCCTACGGCAGCCTGAACCACTCTGGATGGTTGGCGTCGTGCTTGAATAGCTCCTTGAGCATCCCATCCAACTCCAAAACTGTGAAGTTGAAATTGAGGCCTGGGCGTAGCCTCATGATATCTGCCGGGCCCCCGAATAGCCAGGCGGGCCTCCCCCTCTCCTGCAGAGGGGCGATGCAGCGATGAAGAAAGTCCGCGCCAACGGCCCTGACTGTGAGCCCGGCAAGCATGAGTCGCAAAATCCGGGTGGTGGCGATCTTCAACTTAGCATCGTCCGCCGCCAGAGCGCTCCAGTCGCCGCCGCGCACCACTCGGGTTTGGCGCAGATTGGTGAAGGGCTGCGGATCCGCGTCAACAATCCAACACCATTCAGCCCTCCACTCGTCCCATTAGCTGCGGAGCTCCCCCTCCAGATACACCTCCTTCTTTCCGACCTTTGAGATCCAGGAGACCCCGCCAGACAAGGGCTCTCCTTTCTCGACCCGGGGAATGAAATAATGGCGGAAAAGGAAGCAACGTTAGGGTGGATTCCGGCGAAGTTCTCGCAAAGATCTTGAAAACCGCCATTATCGAGCGATGTTGGGGGTGAAGTCAAGGAGATGGAGCCCGTATGTATTCATGACGTCGCGAAGAAATTGAAAAGGCGGGCGAGCCCGCGATGAAGAACACTTGGAAAGAAATGACACCCTTTTGGGCACGCTTCAAAGTAGAAGCTTGGCGGAGAGCACCGGCGTCGCGGATCGCCCGCGTCTCCGTCGACCGAGAAGAGATAGAACTCCTCCGCGGCGCCGCCGGGTGAGCTCGGGGAAAAACTCGCTCCTTGCGCAGCGCCTCGAGCCTCAGCGCCTCGGTCGACTTCGCACTCTTCCCGGTCTTGGGAGCCATGGCGGAGGCGGTGGGGGAGCGCGGAGACATTGGTGGCGACGGCGGCTACGAGCGGCGGAGCGCTGCTCTCTTTCGGCTTGGGAAGCGGAGGGGAGCGGCGGAGCTTACTGAGGAAGAAACCGCAAGTGGCGAAGGTGGGGGAACGGCCCCTGTTTCCTCTGCTTATAAAGAGGAGAGGCGAACGTTACGCCTTTCTTGATTTAAGAATTGCCCACGATCTCTCCCACGACTCCGCGTTTGACGCGTGCCGTTACGGGAGGGCGCGGTGGATACGGAGTAGATTTGGTGTGGACTCAGGCCACGTGTCCCGTGCCCTGTTTTGGGCCTGGCCCAACAGCGCTCGGCACCGTGTGTGGCCCAGGCCCAGGGGCTCCTGTCGGTGTACTAAAGTAGGGGTACCTTAGTATCCCGAACTTGTGCACGGGCAGTCGCAACGTCCCGTGGCAAGGCTTGCCGGGCGTCCGCCAAGATCCTCCGCTATTCCTATTGATGCCATTCAAGAACAAAGTGTTTTGACTATGAAGACAAGGCCCCGGCAAGAGGAGATTGCCGGGAAGGACAAGCCCCGGCAAGAGGAGCTTGCCGGGAGGGCCAGCCAAGAAACTTGCTGCGACGCACCACGCGTCCCGGCAAGACCCGGCGAGCGACAAGCTTTCGGGTGCAACAAGACAATGACCGCGGCAAGGCGCTTGCCGCGGCGAAGCCGCCACACTCCACGCCCACGCTCCAGCGCATCCAACGACATGTCGCCGCAGGATCGTTCCTAGCGCACGTGGCGGATAGCTGTGCAGCCAAGCGGTGCGAGGTGGCAAGTGTAGATGACGAGAAGGCCATCGTGGCGATCGGTGGCGCCCCTAACGGTCGTTTCCTGCACTGTTTGGGTGACCGGACGGGCATTAAATGCCCTTGTCCCCTGCCGTCAGAGTTAGGTAGGGGGCACTATAGATAGCGGTTGTACCAACCCCTCTTTTTACTTTTTTACCCCTCTCTGCGTTGCCACCTGTCGGTGACCCCTTTAGCCTATAAAAGGAGGCCTATGCGCACGTAGAAGGGGTTCGACTCATTCGAAACTACAACACACCCACGCTCTCGAGCAAGAACGAATAGAAACACAAAGCAGCAGAGGAGTTTTATCTCTGCGAGAGCTCGAAGCTGGGTAAAATCCCTCGCGTGCTTCGCCTCGATCTGCTCTTTGTGCGCCCTCCGCTCCCTGCCGGACCGAGAAGGGGCCCTGCCCCATAGGTGTTCGTTTCCCACGACAAGATACATCTTGGTGTTTCCTGGGTGAATCGAATACAGCGAGTTATGGGCCTCCTGCAGAATCAACTTTCTGATCTCGGGGTCATTAGACACATATACGCGATCCACAAACCATAAGGTATCGTGCTCATCCTCCCGAAATCCTTTAGCCTTTCCTTTGCTCATACTTTCCTTTATCTCGGCAATCTCCTTGTCGGTCTTCTGAGCTTCTCTGATCTTATCCATCAAAGTAGATTGAATTTCCAATGCTGCTACATAACCTCTCGGAACTATTTCCAAACGTAACTCGCCAAGATCCACTACTAACTCCTTGGGTAATCCTACAGTCATGAGCGTATTGACATAACTCTTGCAACTCAATGCATCGGCTACTACATTAGCCTTTCCGGGATGATAGTGCAACTTCATATCATAATCCTTAATGACCTCCAACCATCTCCTTTGCCTGAGATTCAACTCCTTCTGCATGAAGATATATTTCAAACTCTTGTGATCCGTGTATACCTCACAATGGTTTTCGATGAGAAAATGTCTCCAACTCTTCAACGCATGCACTACGGCTACTAACTACAAATCGTGTGTAGCATAATTTCGCTCATGAGGTTTAAGCTGTCGTGAGGCATATGAAACAACTCTTCCCTCCTGCATAAGCACTTCTCCAAGTCCTCGATGACAAGCGTCGCAATACACTTGATAATCCTTACGTTTATCTGGAAGAACCAACACTAGGGTTGTAACCAAACGTTTCTTCAACTCCTGAAAACTGGCTTCAGACTCCTCAGTCCATTTGAACTTGGTGTCCTTCTGCAACAACTCTGTCATGGGCTTTGCAATCATGGAGAAATTCTCAATGAACCTCCGGTAATATCTTGCGAGTCCAAGAAAACTCATGATCTCTCCAACTGACGTGGGTGCTACCCATTTAGTCATATAAGCAACCTTTGTGGGGTCTACTGCTATTCCTTCCCCGAATATAACATGTCTGAGAAATCCAACTTCCTTCAAACCAAACTCGTATTTGTTGAACTTGGCATATAACTGATGTTCCCTGAGCTTCTCGAGAACCAAACACAAATGCTCCTTATGCTCCTCTTCATTTTTCGAGTAGACTAATATATCATCAATGAACACTACGACAAACTTATCCAAAACTCCATAAACACGTTGTTCATCATGTTCATGAAATAGGCAGGCGCATTAGTCAGACCAAATGACATAACAGTATACTCACATAGCTTGTACCTTGTGGTAAAAGTTGTCTTAGGTATATCCTTCTCTCTAATCTTCAACTCATGGTATCTTGATCGCAGGTCCATCTTCGAAAATACTTTAGCTCCTTGCAATTGGTCAAACAAATCATTGATCATTGGTAGTGGGTACTTGTTCTTGATCGTCACTTCATTCAACGCACGATAATCCACAACCATCCTCAATGATCCTTCCTTCTTCTCCACTAGAAGTACTGGGGATCCCCAAGGTGACGAACTTGGGCGAATATAACCTTTATCCAGTAACTCCTTAATCTGCTTCTTAATTTCTCCAAATCCTGTGCGGGCATCCGATACAGTCTCTTAGATATTGGCCCGGTGCCTAGCAAAAGTTTAATCAAAAACTCAATGTCTCTATCTGGTGGCATGCCTGACAACTCCTCTGGAAATACATCAGGGAAATCCTTCACCATTGGTATTTCCTCCTGTACAACTCCTGATAAGGAATTCACTTGAGTCTTCTTCGGCACATGCCGGGATACATACTTGATCCTTCTTCCTTCTGGGTGGTGAGTATAATTGACTTACTGGCGCAGTCAATGTTCCCTCCTTACTTTGATAACCAATCCATGCCTAATATTACATCCAGTCCTTGCGACTCCAATACTATTAGGTCTGAGGGGAACAAGTAGTTACCACTCCTTAATGGTAACCGATCACACCATTGGATGGCCATATACTCTGCTCCTCGTGAGGTTACTAACATGGGTGACCTAAGGGCTTGGGTTGGCAGGTGATACTTATCCACAAATCCCCTTGATATGTATGAATGCGATGCACCAGTATCGAAAAAATGATTGCAGTAAATGACTTAACCACAAACTTACCTATAACTGCATCTGGTTGCGCTTCAACCTCCTCCACACTAATGTGGTTCACTTGTCCCCTGTTGAAAGGGTTGGGCTTCTTTCCAGAGCTTCCATTGCCATTTCCATTCTTTGCTTCAGAATATTCCGTGGCGTAATGTCCATTCTTCCCGCACTTGAAACAAATAATGTGACTTAGATCCTTCTTGGCGGGCATTGCTGGGTTGGAACAGTTTTGATCGTTGCTTCCTCCATTCCCATTCCCATTCTTGGGGCCACTATGGTTATGCAAACTTCCTCCATTGGAATTATGGCCTCCATGGTTATGGTGAATGTGTCATCCCGAGTTCGGGGTAAAACGAGGTCTCTGCTGAGCTCCTGAATTGTACTTCCCTTGTCCATACTTCCTCTTGCGGCTGTCTATCTGCTGCTGCTTCCCTTCAATCATAAGAGCTCTGTCTACCAACTCCTGGTAGTTGTTGAAGGTTACCACCATCAACTGCATGCTTAGCTCATCATTCAGTCCTTCCAGAAACTTCTCTTGCTTAGCGGCATCTGTAGCTACGTCATCTGGGGCATAACATGCTAACTTACTAAACTCATCCACATATTGGCCCACTGTGCATCCTCCTTGGTGCAGGTTGCGAACCTCGCGCTTCTTCATGTTCATGGCTCCTGCTGAAGCATGGGCAGTGCGGAAAGCCTGCTGAAACTGGTCCCATGTAACGGTGTCAATGGGGTAAGTGGTTGTGAAATTCTGCCACCATGATGGTGCGGGTCCATCCAGCTGATGTGCTGCAAAATGCACTCTCTCTGCATCTGTGCATCCTGCAGTGGTCAGGTCCCTTCCAATCTTGCGGAGCCAATCATCTGCAACAATCGGCTCGGTACTACTTGAGAACACCGGCGGATTCAGCCTTAGGAAACGGGCTAAGTGATCAACAAGTGGAGGTGGCGGTGGGTTGTTGTTGTTGTTGTTGTTGTTGTTGTTGTTGTTCCTTGGTTCTGATTCTGGACTAGTAGCTGCATCAAGGTATTTGTCACACCCTGCATTTTGTAACATTTCATTTTCATTAATAAAGCATGAAAATTTGGACCAACAAAAACTTTTTGCATTATTTGGCTTTTATTTGGAGTTGGTTTTCTCTCTGTGATTCTTTTCAAGTGCTTCTTGAAGTCAACTACTCTACCCTCTATATTTCATCTCCTTACCCAAGCTCCTGACCAATGACCATGCCATGTGTATAGTGCTATATGGAACTTTCTTACAAAAATAATTTTGCCAGAAAGTATTTTCTAAATTTAGTTTTCCAAAAACCCCTGAATTGAGGTTTGCACTGCAAGTACTTGATTAAGGGCAGTAAAAATCTTTCCAAAAATATATTTGACTCCTATTAGATATAGGATGCCCAGAAACCACAAAAATATAATTTTAAAAGTTGTTTTACTATTTTATTTAAAAGCTTTTTCTTAAGGCCAGAAATGGTCTTTAATAGGGAAAAATTATTTTATTGCTTCAAAAATATTTGACAAAATTTAGGGAAACTCATAGGACATATATTGTCCATATATAAGAGTTTCAACACATGGTCATGTTCAAAATATTGGTCAAATCCCTCTAAAACTCTTTCTGGATATTTCAAGGTTTTGAAATATTTACAAAGGATATATTCTCCAAAAATTCCAGGAAAATTCTACCATGTCACATATGACATATTGGATGATCTTGCCAAGTCTCATGGCTTGGAGAACAAGATATCCTCATCAAAACCCCACAAATCCATTTCTGCCCATTTCTAGGGTTTGCAAGAGTTACATTGGCAATATGGTCCAAATAAGCTCTAAATGGGTGGAAGGCCCTAAATATATGTGACATTTCACCCTATGGAGTACCAAGGCCAGTGGAAGTCATTAGCTTATCCAAAACTCCATCAAACACCTTCTGGTAGATAATTAAAATGCCTATTTGGGCCACTTTCACTAATCTCCTTGAGTTCATCTTTTTACCACAACCCCTTCTCATTCCCCTCTGTCACTTAGATGCTTTTCTACCCGAGGAAGCAATGTGGAAGAAGGGGGGAACCACATTTGTCCCTTCTGGACAACATTTTCCTCTCTCTCACACTCCTCTCTCTCCCCTCTCGCACACCGGAGCATCCAAGGCTCTTTCCTGGTTTTGCTCACACCCACCGTAGCTCCAGACACGAGTGGACGCCACATGACGCTGGAAAGCCGCGGATGCCGGCCAAAGTCGCGCTCTGGAGCACGTCACTGCGCTCCCGACCGTTGACGCCGCGTCCCCGACCACCTCGTGCTACCCCCACGCGCCAGTCGATGCCCCTCGGCGTCCGTGACACGCCACCGTGCAGGCCCCCTTGTCTCTCCCTCTCTCTCACCTCCTGCAACGCGTGCCCGGTGCCGCCCGGCTCGGCCAATGCCCGGCCTCACACGCGCGAGCGCCAGTGCCTCCCCCGCTCTCTCTCCTTCTCTCTGGCACCCTACTCCACCCCCACGAACGCCGTGGACAGCTCCACTCCTTCCCCAAGGGCCTCCAGAGCCGGTCCCGCGGGCGCCCGTAGGCCACGCCTACGGTGAACCGTGGCCAGCCTATATAAGGCCGCCCCGAGCCTCTCTCTTCTTCCCTGTCGCTCCTCCACACACCCAATCGACCCCCAGCACCACTCCTTCCTCTCCAGAACCACCCGAGCTCGAGATCGAGCTCGAGCTCCGCCGCCTCGGCTCGTCGGCGTCCGCGCGGTACAGGCCTTCTCCGCCCCAGCTCTCTCTCAATCTGGAACCGCGAGGCGCCACTGATTCTTTCCCCTCTCTTCCCCCCTTGTTTTGCAGCCGGAAACGGCCGGAGCCACCGACGCCCGAAGCGCCTCCGCCGCGTGACCTCGTCGCCGGTGAAGCAGGCCACTCTGGCGACCGTCTCCACCACCACCAGAACCGCGACTCCACCCTGAGTCCAACGGTAGCCCCCGCATCCCTTCTCGTGCCTTGTATCGCCGCCGGCGAGCTCGCCGTCGCCTCTGGCCGAAGGTAGACGACGGCCGCCCGTGGGGCGCCCGTCGACCTCCGCCGACGGGTGGGATCCACCGTCGAGTTTAAAACGTCTTGTGCACACACAGACCGATCCGCCGTCGGCTGAAGGCGTATTTGCCTTTACGCCTTCGACGTGGCGGCCGCGTGGGCTGGTTTCCCCTCTGGGCCTGCTGCTGCCGTGGCCTCTCGGCCCGATGGCAGCGCCGTTTTCTTTTTTCTTTTTCTCGTCTTATTTCCAAAAATTCCACAGATGTAAATATTTATCCAAATGAGTTGATTCCAATTTCTAAATTCCTAGAATATTGCAACCTATTTAATGGTGCAACTTTCATTCAAATCCAACAACCTTTTCTTCTCTGTAAATATTTAAATGTGATTTTTAGCATTTAAATAAGCCTTTGAAAATCCATATCTCCTATTCTGCTACTCCAGAACCAAAACCAAGAGTTGTCCCCTTCCTAGCTTTCCTCATAGTATTTTACAAAAATAAGTTGACATTTTTTTAAGCACTTTGACTTTTCTGTTTTTATTATTGTCTTATTTTCCCGTTGTTTTCTTGCGACGTTAGATCCCGTATTTGACGAGGTAGCTGAGGAAGAAGGAGGAGCAGGGCCTGAAGACTTTGAAGATCAAGCCAACCAAGGCAAGCAGCCCTTTGACCATGACTATGAAATCCCTTTACATGCATGTCATATATAGCTCTTATTCTTGTTGCATCGGAATCATGATGGGAGGGTGAACCACGTGGGTTGGTTGCCTCCGTTATTTTCTCGTTGATACTTGCATTGTGCATGGCCCTACCATCTTATGAGGGTTATGCGGTGGGAGTAGATAGGATGCTAAGTAGTGCTACGCAAAAGGGACGGGATATGCATGGTGATGGAGACAAAATATTTTCAAAGTCTTTTCGAAAACCCCGTCGGGTGCCACTTATGCCCAAGGGAGATGATGAGATGGGTGACCACTTGATGACGAAGTGGTGTGCCAAGCAAAGGGTGTGTTGTTTCAAAACGGATTGGTCGGAGTTGCGACCGTTATTCCAACCTTACATGCGCGACCACTCTACCCTTATATGGGAAAGGGCATTATCAAGTACCTAGACCGATACTAGCTTGGAGCCCGCATTACTAGTGACGGGGGAGAGTTGGTGCTCTCTCTCGGGACGGGGTCGTGCCAGGTAGGGCGGCCATGACTGTTTTCACAGGGCACCGGACGCACCGTTGGTACCCCGTGCTTGTGGTATGTGATGAATGTGGGAGCGAGGCTCCACAACTTTATGATGTGAAATGTTTGGCACGGGGGTTACTACCAATCGAGTGGACTCCATGTTAGTGTCGTCTAGGGAAAGGTAGTGATCGGTGCTTACCCCGGTACTTGAGGTACCGCTGGTCGTGGATGACACGGAAGTTCCCGGATCTAGTGGGTAAAGTGTGCAACCTCTGCAGAGTGTAAAACTATTGAATAGCCGTGTCCACGGTCATGGACAGTTGGGTAACCGCTCTTGGGCTACGTCCACTTGTTTTCAAACCCAGTGTGTGTGTGATGATGGAGATGACTTGGGTCAAGTCAAAGGACTTGACACGATTGAGATGGGTTGGTGCCCACTCTGTTTATGATAAATGGGTTGGTGCCCATTCTATTTATGTTGATATCTGTGACCAGTTCTCATGGTTACTTGAATTCTCTTGATGCATCTTTATAGGATGTTGAACATGTCATTGCACTCAAAACTAGCTTTATGCAAAATTCACCTATGCCATGCATTGTTGTACCTTGAACCAAATCATGGGTTGCTTGCGAGTACATTCAAAGTACTCATTGGCTTTCCACTAGTTATTTAATTGACCAGGCATGGAAGAACCGGAGTTCGAAGAAGAGTTCTTTGGAGACGATCATGCGAACTAGGACGTTTCCCAGTCAGAATGCCTGTAGGGTTAAGGCAGATGGCATGGGTTCTACTTATCGACGACGGTTTCCGCTGCTTGTGTTTCATTTGATGTTCAGCCCTTAAGGCTTTATCGATGTAAGACTTGACCATAATGGTCACAATTTGTGTAAGACGGTCTGTATGGATGTAAGACTCTTGTTATTCAGCTTCTGTGTGTTCAGTGAGCATTGATCTCTGGGATCACTGTACACGTGCATTCGGTGATCACGACTTTTGAGTCGGGGTACCCACAGAGCTGGTACCAGAGCCATCCTGACTGTAGGAAGCCTTAGTTAGCATGGACGTTAGTTAGAGCGAGACTATCCCCTAGATTACCCATATACCTATGTTTTACGTTAATATTCCAAAACATAGGTCACATTCCTTTATTGACCCTTCCCCTTCCACTTTTGTAGATGGCCGCCGTACCCGAGGACTTCCTGACCACTGGGTTTCCCGTGCTTCTTGAGGACAGCCTCAGGAAGTGCCAGTTCACTCGAGTCCCCACCTTCTCCTACCACGAGCACTGGGTCGACAGCACCAAGAAGGAGTACCACGTGGAGGTAGTCATGAGGGCAAACGACTCCCCGACGAGCTGGTTCTTTGAGGGACCCCAGATGGCGACACTACTCCTCGCCGTGGAGACTGCTGCCCTCAAGGCGCTGACTCGCCTCCGGGATCTCCTGCCGGAGATGGCGAGTGAGCCAGCCACTCGATACCTGCCTTATCGTAAGGAAGGTGATGACGAGAGCAGCGCACCAGCACCACCCTTGGGCGAGGGACTTTCTCTCGCTTCGGACCTACTTTCAGCTTGTGTGCGGCACACGGCACAGCACCCTCCTCTGAGTCGACGGAGCTTGGAAGGAACTCCATGAGACCAAGGAGCTCCTCCGCATAGTTCAGATGAAGGCGGACAGGATCAAGAAGGATGGAGCACCCCCTGGACAGCCCGCAGTAGCTTATCGAGGCGGACGACCCCCGCAGGTCGCACATGCCAAGGGATCACCTCAGCCACGCCGTATGACGGCAAAGGAGTACCGCAACCTCTTCATGACGCCACCAGCTAAGCAGCGCCGTGTTCAGCTCCTCCACTCCCCCACTTCCTCAAGTGATGAAGAGACCAAGACAGATGAAGATGAGGAGGAAGACCCAGAGGAGCCAGAATACCCGACCGAGCATTCCACCACTTAGACACCGTTCAGGACTAGGATAGGCTAGCTCATAGCCTATGGTAGGATAGGTCGTGTACCCCTTTTGCGAAGTCGAGTCCTTGTAATGGTTCTTATGAAACCATGTTATGTTGTGTTTGCTTTCAACTTGCTTTGATGAAGTCGTATTTTCCCTTCAGGGAACTTGTAAACGACTACATTTCCCCATTTGGTTTAATGCATGAGTTTGGTCCTTCTGGCCCTTGTTTAAACCTGATTTGTGTCACACCACCCCCTTACTAGGCATCCCATCTATATTGCTTTCCCTCATTTTATATTCCCAATCATGAGACCTTGACCACTCCAACAGGATGCCTGTTGTAACACGTACTGGTACCTCTACCCAGCCGCAAGAAGCCGGAGGTTCTGCTGAGGCAGGAGCCATCCAGGACCAAGCCCAAGGACAGACTCCACCACCACCACCTCCTCCAAGCATGGACATGGCTCAGCTTCTCCAAGCCTTCCGAGAGGAGCCAAGCCAACACTGCAGCCCTTTAGATGATTGCTCAAGTTGTCAACCGCCACCCGGGGGACACGGCCATGGGCGTTCCACGCTGGTGGAGTTCAAGAAGCATGCACCACCCACCTTCATCGAGACTGCTGAACCCTCGGATGCACGACAGTGGGTCTGCACCATTGAGGATCTGCTGGCTCTAGTCGGATGCACCGAGGACCGTGATAAAGTGGCGTATGCTGCCTTGTCTCGGGAACCGCCAGAGCTTGGTGGGATGGATTCAAGGCTATGCATGCCGAGCAAGACATCACTTGGAACACCTTCAAGACAGAATTCCGCAAGGCCCACATTCCTTCGGAATCATGGCCATCAAGAAGCGTGAGTTTCGAGCCACAAGCAAGGTAGTAGCACCGTCAAGGAGTACATGCAGAAGTTCGGTGTTCTCTCAAGGTATGCCCCCGAGGATGTCAAGACCGATGCTTTGCCAAAGGGAGCGCTTCATGGAAGGCCTTAACCAGGACTCTGCGATGCTAAGCTTGTTGTGTGTGATCGCCCAACCTTTCCTGATCGGTGAATAAGGCACTCATGCTTGACGACAAGCGGCGTGCTCGGATGACACTCGTAAGCGCAAGATGATCGGCAAGGGTAGCTCCAAAGAACGAAGCCTCGTCCGTGGCAGCCAGCTCGGTCAAGCCAACCTATCGGCAGCCACGAGCTCCGCACCCGCACCAACTATCCACCTCAGCGGATGCCAACCCCTGTGCCAGCTTACAACAACCCCAACAACAATGCTGGCAAGGGCATCATCCCCAACCAAGTCACTTGCTTTGGATGTGGACAGCCAGGGCACTACTCCAAGAATTGCCCCAACAAGAAGCCCGACGCCCCACGCCCCAATGCGCAGAACCCAGGACAAGGCCGTGGATGCCACCGAGGAACCAAGCTCCCCGCAACTTGCCCAACAACGGCAGGGGTCGTGTGAATCATGTCACTGCGGAAGAAGCCCAGGAAGACCCGGACGTCGTGTTGGGTACGTTCCTTGTCAATTCAGCACCAAGAATCGCTTTTGTTTGATTCGAGCCACGCATTCTTTTGTCACCCAAAGTTTTGCATTAAAAGTGGCATGACCCTACACCCCTGAATAACCCTATGGTGGTACAAACCCCCGGAGCAGAGATGAGAGCCAAGATAGGATGTAAAGGAGTCGGGATTACCATTAACGGGGTAGACTTCCTAGCAGACCTTATCATCCTAAAATCACAAGGCTTGGATGTGATCTTGGGAATGGATTGGCTCAGCAAGCACCAAGGCTTGATTGATTGTGCCAACCGGACTGTCACTATGACCAATGACCGAGGAGTCGAATTTAAGTTTGCCCCCAACTCCTCTTCTGCTCAAGCCAACCAAGTCAACTGTCTGACCGAAGTTGGACTGGAACAAGTGCCGGTAGTCTGCGAATACCCCGATGTTTTTCCTGATGAGCTACCAGGAATGCCTCCTGACCGAGACATTGAGTTCATCATCGAGCTCATACCCGGAGCAGGACCCATCTATAAGAAGCCTTATAGAATGGGGTCGGAGGAATTAGCAGAATTGAAGAAGCAGCTGGAAGAGCAGTTGAGGAAGGGATTTATCCGCCCTAGTGCCTCCCCTTGGGGATCACCTGTTCTATTTGTAGCAAAGAAGGACGGTACCATCCGCTTATGCATTGACTACCGCTCCCTCAACGAAGTTACAATCAAGAACAAGTACCCACTTCCCAAGATTGAAGATCTGTTTGATCAACTCAATGGGGCCAAGGTGTTCTCCAAGATCGACCTCAGATCTGGGTACTACCAATCAAGATCGTGACCCCAAGATATTCCGAAGACGGCATTCATAACCAGATATGGCCTGTATGAATGCACGGTCATGTCCTTTGGGTTGACCAATGCCCCAGCTTACTTCATGTATCTCATGAATAAGGACTTCATGGAGTACTTGGACAAGTTTGTCGTTGTCTTCATTGATGACATTCTTGTCTTCTCGAAGTCGGAAGAAGAGCACGAGCAACACTTGAGGATGGTCCTAGACAAGCTTCGAGAGCACCAACTGTATGCCAAGTTCAGCAAGTGTGAATTCTGGCTGCGTGAAGTTGGATTCTTGGGTCATGTTTTAACTGAAGAAGGATTGTCAGTCGACCCTGCTAAGATTGAAGCCGTGACTAAATGGCAATCCCCGAGCAATGTAAAGGAAGTCAGAAGCTTCCTCGGACTCGCGGGATATTACCGCAAGTTCGTTGAAGGATTCTCAAGCATTGCCCGACCCATGACTCAGCTCTTGAAGAAGGACAAGAAGTTCGAATGGACGCCGAAGTGTGAAGAGAGCTTCCAGAGCTGAAGAAGAGGCTAACCATCGCCCGATTACGCCACACCGGATATACACAAGGAGTTTGTGATATATTGTGATGCGTCAAGAATCGGATCGGAGGTGTTACGATGCAAGAAGGCGAGTCGTAGCCTACCTTTCAAGGCAACTCGACCTCACGAAGAGAACTACGCTACTCATGACCTTGAGCTAGCAGCGATGGTTCATGCCACGAAGACTTGGCGACATTACCTCTTGGGGAAGCGATGAGAGGTATACACGGATCACAAAAGTCTAAAGTATATTTTCACTCAAAGGAATTGAACATGAGGCGAGAAGATGGCTGGAGTTGATAAAGGATTATGACCTCGGTGTTCAATACCACCTGGAAAGGCTAATGTGGTAGCAGATCGTTGAGCGGAAGGCTTGCTCCTTGAATGCTATGTTGAAGCGCAAGCTACCCGCCTTGTATGAAGAACTTGAAAGCTTGGGTTGGGCTGGTTGCACCAGATTCTTGGCCAACCTCGAAGTTAAGCCTACCTTGATGGATGATATCAAGGAAGCTCGGAAGGGACATGAGAGTATTGAAGGCATCAAGAGGAAGATCAAGGCGAGCAAAGCCTCGAGTTCTCGAAGATGAGGAAGGAATTGTGCGGTTTGGGAATCGCATCTGCGTGCCCAACAAGGTTGAGCTCAAGAACCTGATCTTGCAAGAAGCTCACGACACCCCATATTCCATCCACCCTGGAGGAACTAAGATGTATCAAGACCTGAAGGAAAGATTTTGGTGGCACGGGATGAAAAGGGAGATTGCCACCTATGTTGCAAAATGTGACGTGTGCCAGAGAGTCAAAGCTGAACATCAGCGACCCGCTGGATTGTTGCAACCCCTCAAGGTACCTGAATGGAAGTGGGACAAAGTCGGGATGGACTTCATCACCGGTTTACCCAGGTCAAGCAAGGGACATGACTCATTATGGGTCATCGTTGACCATTTGACCAAGGTGGCCCACTTCATTCCTGTCAAGACGACCTACAAGGGGAACCAGTTAGCCAGTCTCTACATCAACCGAATTGTGAGCCTTCATGGTGTTCCCAGGGAGATTGTGTCAGATCGAGGAACCCAGTTCACCTCAAGGTTTTGGAAGAAATTCCAGGAGGCCATGGGGACCAAGTTGTCCTTCAGCACTGCTTTCCACCCACAGACCGGAGGTCAGACTGAGTGAGTGAATCAAATACTCGAAGACATGCTCCGAGCCTGTGTCTTAGCTTACGGAGCTAAGTGGGAAGATTGCCTTCCTTTCGCCGAGTTCTCTTACAACAACAGTTATCAGGCAAGCCTTCAGATGGCACCGTTTGAGGTGTTATACGGGCGGAAGTGCCGCACACCCTCAATTGGTCGAGACCGGGAAGGACTTGTCTTTGGGCGGATATCCTTCGTGAAGCGAAGAGCAAGTCCAGCTTGTCGAGAGCGTCTGAAGTCTGCCAAGTCAAGATGGAAGAGCTACGCCGACTCACGTCGTGAGACATAAACTTCCGAGTTGGAGACCATGTCTATCTCCGGGTCACCCCTCTCAAAGGAGCCCAGCGTTTCCATGTCAAAGGGAAGCTCGCTCCGAGATACATTGGGCCCTTCAAGATCATGGAACGACGAGGAGAAGTGGCTTATCAGTTGGAACTTCCACCTGAAATTTCTGATGTGCATAACGTGTTCCACGTGTCACAACTCCGGAGGTGTCTCCAAGTTCCAGACAAGCCTGATCTCTACAAGGACGTCAATCACCAAGCCATTGATCTTCAACCTGATTTGACTTATCGTGAGAGGCCCATCTGCATTCTGGATGAGGCTGAGCGACGCACTCGAAGCCGCACCATCAAGAACTTCAAGGTCCAATGGAGCAATCACACTGAAGCAAAAGCAACTTGGGAGCGTGAAGAGTACCTTAGATCTGAGTTTCCGTATCTCTTTAAAGCCTAGTTTAGGAATCTCGGGGACGAGATTCTTGTAAGGGGGTAGGTCTGTCACACCCTGCATTTTGTAACATTTCATTTTCATTAATAAAGCATGAAAATTTGGACCAACAAAAACTTTTTGCATTATTTGGCTTTTATTTGGAGTTGGTTTTCTCTCTGTGATTCTTTTCAAGTGCTTCTTGAAGTCAACTACTCTACCCTCTATATTTCATCTCCTTACCCCAAGCTCCTGACCAATGACCATGCCATGTGTATAGTGCTATATGGAATTTTCTTACAAAAATAATTTGGCCAGAAAGTATTTTCTAAATTTAGTTTTCCAAAAACCCCTGAATTGAGGTTTGCACTGCAAGTACTTGATTAAGCGCAGTAAAAATCTTTCCAAAAATATATTTGACTCCTATTAGATATAGGATGCCCAGAAACCACAAAAATATAATTTTAAAAGTTGTTTTACTATTTTATTTAAAAGCTTTTTCTTAAGGCCAGAAATAGTCTTTAATAGGGAAAAATTATTTTATTGCTTCAAAAATATTTGACAAAATTTAGGGAAAGTCATAGGACATATATTGTCCATATATAAGAGTTTCAACACATGGTCATGTTCAAAATATTGGTCAAATCCCTCTAAAACCCTTTCTGGATATTTCAAGATTTTGAAATATTTACAAAGGATATATTCTCCAAAAATTCCTGGAAAATTCTACCATGTCACATATGACATATTGGATGATCTTGCAAAGTCTCATGGCTTGGAGAACAAGATATCCTCATCAAAACCCCACAAATCCATTTCTGTCCATTTCTAGGGTTTGCAAGAGTTACATTGGCAATATGGTCCAAATAAGCTCTAAATGGGTGGAAGGCTCTAAATATATGTGACATTTCACCCTATGGAGTACCAAGGCCAGTGGAAGTCATTAGCTTATCCAAAACTCCATCAAACACCTTCTGGCAGATAATTAAAATGCCTATTTGGGCCACTTTCACTAATCTCCTTGAGTTCATCTTTTTACCACAACCCCTCCTCATTCCCCTCTGTCACTTAGATGCTTTTCTACCCGAGGAAGCAATGTGGAAGAAGGGGGGAACCACATTTGTCCCTTCTGGACAACATTTTCCTCTCTCTCTCACAGCCTCTCTCTCTCCCCTCTCGCACACCGTGAGCATCCAAGGCTCTTTCTGGTTTTGCTCACACCCATTGTAGCTCCCAGACACGAGTGGGCCTTGCACGCATGACGTGGGAAAGCCGCGGATGCCGGCCAAAGTCGCGCTCTGGAGCACGTCACTGCGCTCCCGACCGTTGACGCCGCGTCCCCGACCACCTCGTGCTACCCCCACGCGCCAGTCGATGCCCCTCGGCGTCCGTGACACGCCACCGTGCAGGCCCCCTTGTCTCTCCCTCTCTCTCACCTCCTGCAACGCGTGCCCGGCGCTGCCCGGCTCGGCCAATGCCCGGCCTCACACGCGCGAGCGTTAGTGCCTCCCCCGCTCTCTCTCCTTCTCCCTGGCGCCCTACTCCACCCCCCACGAACGCCGTGGACAGCTCCACTCCTTCCCCAACGGCCTCCAGAGCCGGTCCCGCGGGCGCCCGTAGGCCACGCCTACGGTGAACCGCGGCCAGCCTACATATGGCCGCCCCGAGCCTCTCTCTTCTTCCCTGTCGCTCCTCCACACACCCAATCGACCCCCAGCACCACTCCTTCCTCTCCAGAACCACCCGAGCTCGAGATCGAGCTCGAGCTCCACCGCCTCGGCTCGTCGGCGTCCATGCAGTCAGGCCTTCTCCGCCCAGCTCTCTCGATCTGGAACATGAGGCGCCACTGATTATTTCCCTCTCTTTCCCCTTGTTTTGCAGCCGGAAGCGGCCGAGCCACCGACGCCCAAGCGCCTCGCCACGTGACCTCGTCGCCCGTGGCGAGCCCACTCCGGCGACCGTCTCCACCACCACCGAACCGCGACTCCACCCTAAGTCCAACGGTAGCCCCGCATCCCTTCCTCATGCCTTGTATCGCCGCCGCGCGAAGCTCGCGTCGCCTCGGCGGAGGTGAGACGGCGGCCGTGGGGCCGCCCGTCGACCTCACGCCTACGACGGGTGGGATCCACCGTCGGGTTTAAACGTCTTGGCACAGCAAGACCGATCCGCCGTCGGTGAAGGCGTGTTCGCCTTTACGCCTTGACGTGGCGGCGCGTGGGCTGGTTTCCCCTCCGGGCCTGCTCTTGGCGTGGCCTCTCGGCCAAATGGCAGCGCCGTTTTTCTTTTTCTTTTTCATCTTATTTCCAAAAATTCCACAGATGAATATTTATCCAAATGAATTGATTCCAATTTCTAAATTCCTAGAATATTGCAACCTATTTAATGGTGCAACTTTCATTCAAATCCAACAACCTTTTCTTCTCTGTAAATATTTAAATGTGATTTTTAGCATTTAAATAAGCCTTTGAAAATCCATATCTCCTATTCTGCTACTCCAGAACCAAAACCAAGAGTTGTCCCCTTCCTAGCTTTCCTCATAGTATTTTACAAAAATAAGTTGACATTTTTTTAAGCACTTTGACTTTTCTGTTTTTATTATTGTCTTATTTTCCCGTTGTTTTCTTGCGACGTTAGATCCCGTGTTGTGAGGTAGCTGAGGAAGAAGGAGGAGCAGGGCCTGAAGACTTTGAAGATCAAGCCAACCAAGGCAAGCAGCCCTTTGACCATGACTATGAAATCCCTTTACATGCATGTCATATATAGCTCTTATTCTTGTTGCATCGGAATCATGATGGGAGGGTGAACCACGTGGGTTGGTTGCCTCCGTTATTTTCTCGTTGATACTTGCATTGTGCATGGCCCTACCATCTTATGAGGGTTATGCCGGTGGGAGTAGATAGGATGCTAAGTAGTGCTACGCAAAAAGGGACGGGGATATGCATGGTGATGGAGACAAAATATTTTCAAAGCCTTTTCGAAAACCCCGTCGGGTGCCACTTATGCCCAAGGGAGATGATGAGATGGGTGACCACTTGATGACGAAGTGGTGTGCCAAGCAAAGGGTGTGTTGTTTCAAAACGGATTGGTCGGAGTTGCGACCGTTATTCCAACCTTACATGCGCGACCACTCTACCCTTATATGGCAAAGGGCATTATCGAGTACCTAGACCGATACTAGCTTGGAGCCCGCATTACTAGTGACGGGGGAGAGTTGGTGCTCTCTCTCGGGACGGGGTCGTGCCAGGTAGGGCGGCCATGACTATTTTCACAGGGCACCGGACACACCGTTGGTACCCCGTGCTTGTGGTATGTGATGAATGTGGGAGCGAGGCTCCACAACTTTATGATGTGAAATGTTTGGCACGGGGGTTACTAACAATCGAGTGGACTCCATGTTAGTGTCGTCTAGGGAAAGGTAGTGATCGGGTGCTTACCCCGGGTACTTGAGGTACCGCGGGTCGTGGATGACACGGAAGTTCCCCGGATCTAGTGGGTAAAGTGTGCAACCTCTGCAGAGTGTAAAACTATTCGAATAGCCGTGTCCACGGTCATGGACAGTTGGGTAACCGCTCTTGGGCTACGTCCACTTGTTTTCAAACCCAGTGTGTGTGTGATGATGGAGATGACTTGGGTCAAGTCAAAGGACTTGACACGATTGAGATGGGTTGGTGCCCACTCTGTTTATGATAAATGGGTTGGTGCCCATTCTATTTATGTTGATATCTGTGACCAGTTCTCATGGTTACTTGAATTCTCTTGATGCATGCTTTATAGGATGTTGAACATGTCATTGCACTCAAAACTAGCTTTATGCAAATTCACCTATGCCATGCATTGTTGTACCTTGAACCAAATCATGGGTTGCTTGCGAGTACATTCAAAGTACTCATTGGCTTGCCAATGGTTATTGAATTGACCAGGCATGGAAGAACCGGAGTTCGAAGAAGAGTTCTTTGGAGACGATCATGCGAACTAGGACGTTTCCCAGTCAGAATGCCTGTAGGGTTAAGGCAGATGGCATGGGTTCTACTTATCGACGATGGTTTCCGCTGCTTGTGTTTCATTTGATGTTCAGCCCTTAAGGCTTTATCGATGTAAGACTTGACCATAATGGTCACAATTTGTGTAAGACGGTCTGTATGGATGTAAGACTCTTGTTATTCAGCTTCTGTCTGTTCAGTGAGCATTGATCTCTGGATCATTGTACACGTGCATTCGGTGATCACGACTTTTGAGTGGGGTTACCCACAGTATTCTACTGCTGGATCAACTGAGTGAGCTCTGGTGGGAAAGCAAATCCATTGCCACGTATCAGAGGCATCTGATGGGTTTAGAAAAGGTGAGAAAACAGAAAAGAATGAGGTCTAGAGGGAAAAAACTACCCATATGCACATGAGACAAACACAATCATATCGCTTCAAACAATTCAAACAAGGGCATACAATCGGTCTAACTATCGTTACAAAAGTGCTCTGACTATACTATATACATGGGGGAATACTACTACTGAAATGGTGGTCGACTAGAAGTTTCAATCGGTAGAAGACTCCATGATATCTCCTCCAGCTTCATCAACATAGTCATCATCGCTGTCGTCGGGGTCTGAGTCGGTGTCGTCAATGATGATGTAGTCCTCTGAACGAATGTCCTTGGAGCCGTCGTCATCTCCTCCTGGCGCGGGGTCTCCCACGAATACTCCTAGCTTCCTCGTTAGGTCGTCATTCTTCTCCACTAGTACCGTCATTTCCTCCTCATATCCATCGCGTGTAGACTTGAGTTCTTCCTCCAGCTCCAAAATCCTGGTCATTTCCTTCTTCAGATATATCATGCCTGCACACATCTGGTTCTCCTGGCAACGAACGTGCTGGTTTAACTCTGGGATGAAAGCTGCAATGGCCCTATCCCTCCTGGTGCTGATCATCTCCCACTGCTCATCTCGGCACCCACATATCTTGTAGATAGTGTCCTTGAGATTCTTGTGGTAAACTTCTCCAATGCGTCCCATGGCGATGTGGGTTGCCATGCTCTTTCCTAGACTCCAGGTTGGTGCATCAAAGGAAAACTTTATGGGCTCAGTGATTGGCATGAACGTCCTTCCTGGAACTTGAACTCGAATCGTCCAATGCTCCTCTTCTAGTAAAGTGGCAATGTAGGTCTCGGTGAAGCTTGGTGTTCCAATGTTCAGGTACCTAGTAACTTCCTTCAAGTGTCGTCCAAAAGGTGTGTCTTCATCCGGCTGTGTACTTGTTCCTTGAGTCCGCCATCCTATAGTGTGGAAAAGGGAGAGGAGTCAGAAATGAGTAGAGAAGAGTGACCTAGGGTTTAAGCTTAGTGGCCGTGTCCTACAGTCAACGTGTGCTCTGATACCATCTTGTAGTGACCAGACCTCAAATAGTCTAGTCTCTGTGCATCTGTGTCATCCCTGGATCGGTAATGCCGACATGCATAGTACTTGAGGATCTATAACAGAGTTTCAATCACAAACTTATTACAACGAATGTCTCAAAAGAGAACTTATTACAATAATATGGCTTAAGGCAATCTAAATATGATAACAGCGGAAGGCTTGGAAGATAAAGTGAGTCCATCAACTCCAACGGCATAGCTGAGTGAACGACAACGACCTATGGCACCTTACTCATCATCTAAAAAGTCTGCAACATGATATGTTGCAGCCTTAAACGGGTCAGCACATGGAATATGCTGGCAATGTAACACATAGAGTAATGAACAGAATAAATGCTATCACTACATGCATATATGGCTGGTGGAAAGCTCTATGGTTATAGTTTTGCATAAAGCCAATTTTTCCCTACAACAATGGCATAAATTTTATTTAACTATCATGGTGGTTGTTAAACATTGAGAAGGTTCCCCCAACTCAATCCCAATTAAGCAACATCAGTTAATTTAATCAAATTAATTTAGAGTGATGAGATCAACATGATAATCTAAGAACCGGATACGCAAGGTGTCCATAACTGGGGACACGGCTAACCATGATTAGTTTATACACTCTGCAATGGTTTGCGCACTTTTCACCACAAGACTCGATCTCCTCCGTTGAATTCCGCACACTTCATGATGTTTGAGAAACGGATGACTGAGACACAGTCTTTTAGAAGCATTAACTCTTTACTCCGGGTAGACAGTACCACCTACATCCCCTACATCTGCTAGTCCACCTCTTCAAGAGCTCACGCAACTTACTCAACTATACCAGAGCCCATAATGGCTTGTGGCTGCACACAGAAGTTTCTAGCATGAATAATCTTATGATCCCTTTGAGCCTGGCTGGCATTCCATAGGATGATCGCACGGGTACTCCGGGATATCCTAGGACAATACTGGATTCTCCAGGTGCCCTGACAACCACTGGGTACTCCAGGGTGCCTCAACCAATCCAACCAGATGTGTATTTAAGTAGCCACCTTAAGTTAACCATTAATTAACAATACTCACATCTGTCATGGATACACTCACCCAAACCACGTCTACTAGCATAGCATAGCAATATAAGCATAACGTACAAGTAACTCCCAAAGGTTTCATAATAAAAGGGCAATAGGTTCTACCTCATCATCTACTTCCCAAACCCACATGTTAACAGATCCTAACCATGCAATGTTTGAGGATTGAGACTAATGCATAAAAACTGGGAAATAAAGGGATATGATCAAAGTGTTACTTGCCTTGCTGATGATCTGCAAAACCTAGAGACTCGTAATAGCACGCTTCGCACTCTGGCTATTCTATCACAAACACAGAATAACATACATAAGCACTCAAACTAGAAGCACGGGTAAAACTCTAATAAGAAGGTCTAACCAGAAATTTCAACTGAAGAACTCCGGTTTGCAAAAAGAATCAAATCAAACGGAGCAAGGAACTCAAACTACGAGAGAAACAAGATTCTTTTACTAATCTGGACTAAAGTCAAATTTTATAGTACCAAAATCTTGTTCAAGTTGATTAAACAGAAAGAGGGATTCAAGACGAATATCTAGGCGCTTGTGTCATATGATTTGGATAAACGAGCGAAAAGATAAACTAGATTGAAGATCAGGGCAGAAATCGCGATTGAAAATAATCGCAGGAAAACCCTGGAAAATAAAATGAGACGAACAGGCTAACGAATGAACGTTTGCTGTCTGCGGCTAACTGACGAACAACGTTTGTTAAAATGAACGTACAGACGAACGTCCGCTAAATAACTAAACCGAAAAAACCGAACTAATCTAATAAAAAACTAGATCTACGGTTTTAAAAAAACCGAACGGTTTTCTGAGAAAACTGAGACAGCGGTGGCTACCTCGCCAAGGTCGGCGATGGTAGCGGGATCTGGTGGCAGGGCGGCGGCTCTGGCGGGGTCGGGTGGCGGCGACGGCGGCGCTGGGAGGCGTCGGCAGCGACAGCGGTGCGAGGCGGCGGCGGCGCTAGGGTTTGGCAGCGGGGTGGCGGCTTGGGCTGGCGGCGGGGGTCGGGCCTCGCCCTTTAAAGGCCGGCCGGGCGGTGTCCGGGTTGGGCACGACCCGTTAGGTTGGTGCTTTGTTTTTTGAAATTAATCTGACGTGGAAAATAAAAAAAAACTAAACGGAGTCCAATGAAATAAATTTTCATGGTCCTCTAATAATATTGCGGACAAAGTGAACATTTATTTGGGCCACTAATGCAATTTTGAAAAATGCAATTTTTTTTCCTAATCTAAATAAAATAGCAATAAAACTCCAAATAAAATTCTTATTTGATTTTAACATTTTTCCTCCAATATTTTCTTTTATTTTGGAGAAGTCATTTTATCTCCTCTCTTCTATTTTAACATTGGAAATATTCGGAGGGAAAATGATTAAAACCAAAAGATCCTCTTTTCAAAATTTGAGAAAAACTCAAATATGAAAATAACGAAATCCCCAACTCTCTTCGTGGGTCCCTGAGTTGCTTAGAATTTCTAGGATCAACCAAAAATGCAATAAAATATGATATGCAATGATGTCCTATGTATAACATTTCAAATTGAAAATTTGGGATGTTACAGATCATAAGATTATTCATGCTAGAAACTTCCGTGTACAGCCACAAGCCATTATGGGCTCTAGCATAGTTGAGTAAGTTGCGTGAGCTCTTGAAGAGGTAGACTAGCAGACGTAGAGGGTTGTAGGTGGTACTGTCTACTCGGAGTAGAGAGTTAATGCTTCAGAAAGGCTATGTCTCGATTATCCGATCATGGATGCGGTCGAGTCTTGTGGGGAAAAGTGTGCAAACCTCTGCAGAGTGTATAAACTAATCATGGTTAGCCGTGTCCCCGGTTATGGACATCTTTAGTATCTAGTACCTGAATCTATTGATGTGATTTCATCACGTTACTCTAATTAATTATGATGATGGGTTAATGATGATACTTTTAATTGGGATTTGAGTTAGGGTTACCTTCTCAAATTATAGGCAACATGGGAGAAGTTAAATAGAATTTATTCCTTTGTTGTAGGGAAAAACTAGCTTTATGCAAAATCATGAAACTTATAGCCTCCACCAGCCAAATATTGCATGTAAATATAGTTCTTGCATTATCGTTGCTTTACAGTGTAACTATGCCAGCATATTCCATGTGCTGACCCGTTTCGGGCTTTAACGTCTTATGTTGCAGACTACTCAGACGACAAATAAGGTGCAATAGGTCGTTGTTTTTCACTCAGCTATGTTGTTGGAGTTGATGAACTCATTTACGTTTGAAGCTTCCACAGTTATCTAGTTTAGATGGCCTTCAGCCATGATTTATTTATGTAATCATGCTCTTTATGAGGACTCGATGTAGTAAGTGTGTGATTGAAACTATGTTATAATTCCTCGAGTACTGTGCATGTCAGCATACCGATCCTGGGATGACACTGATGCACAGACACTTGACCGTTTGAGGTTTGGTCGCTACAAAACCGTCGGTGCCGTAACCACAGCTTCAACCACATATATGTTCTGCTCAGATCCAGTCAGGTAACCCACTGATCTATATCACGGCCCTGGCCTGATTGCTTAAATGGCGCCTGCAAAACATCCTCATGCCTCCAAATCCCCACCACCCTACCTCCGGAGCATCAGCGCGCAAGCCCAACCACATATAATGTGGAGGCCGAGGAGCCAATGGCGGTCCATGGTGCGATGGTCGTTGTGCGTGTTGACCTGGAGAAACACCTCGCCTTCGCCGCCGCTGACATGGTGCAGGCTCTGGCCCAGATGAAGTGCCCCAGTGACTACCCCCAAGACTTAACTGGTATGATCTGACGAGCTAAATCTTACCAATACCACTTGCAATGGCAATGTTTTGTACGGTTGATGTATTAAGCATGTTCGTGCCTTGTTTATTTCAGTACTGCACGCTGTGTGATGATCAAGTATTAATTGTCCAACTCAATTTCACTAATACCAGCAACAAACTTACAATACATGACTCAGGATATCACTAGAGATGCTGCCCATTTGCTATTTTTGGTGGATGCCAACCCTGTTGTACTTAACATGCATGTCCATGTACTTATGCAGGGTCATAACGGCCGATGCTGTTGTTTGCCGTCTAGGTTAGCTGCATCCCATGTCTTACAGTATATCACATCATTTGTGCAATTGCACTTTAACTTCTACCATTTACTGGTTGCCTATAGATACACATGTCAGTGGCACGGATCCACGCTTCAACCCGGAGGAACAGCTCGTCTTCGCTGCCGCTGACTTTGGGCGAGCTCTGGCCAAGATGAAGTGCCCCAGCAACTACCTCTCAGGACTTACCAAGTATGTACTCACCAGTTCAATCTTACCAATACTAGTTGCAATTAATGGCTATGTTTTGTACGGTCGATGTACTAAGCATGTTGTAGTAAACATGCATAACACATTTTAGCTACTTTCCCTACCTTTTTATAGACAACTGAGCCATTCTCTGCTCTGGCAGCAACCGCCTTGTGATGTTTAACTCTGCCAATTGCATTTTTATCAGTGTCGGTTTCAATGGCTATTAAGTCTGTTGCAATTAACAGTTGCATCCATTTTTAAACAGTTGTATTTCAATGGCTACAAACGTACAAAACATGACTTAGGATGTTGTTAAGACTGTTGCAATTAATAGTTGTATCCATTTTTTAATTTGTCCCTTCGCTACCATGCTACTCTCTGCAATTAAGATATACTAGAGATGCTACCCATTTGCTATTTTTGGTGGATGCTAACCCTTTTGTACTTAACATGCGTTTCCATGTACTTACGTGGGGCCATAACGGGCGATGTTGTTATTTGCCGTCGAGGTTAGCTGCATCTCATGTCTTAAAGTATTTTACATCATTTGTGCAATTGCAGTTTGCCTTCTAACATTTACTTGCTTCTTGTAGGTAAACATGTCAGCGGCACTGATCCACGCTTCGACCCGGAGGAAGAGATCGCCTCCGCTGCCGCTGACTTTGGGCGGGCCCTGGCCAATATGAAGTGCCCCAGCTACTACCTCTCAGGACTTACCAAGTATGAACTAGCTAGTTTAATCTTACCAATACCAGTTGGAATTAATGGCTATGTTTTGTACGGTCGATGTATTAAGCATGTTGTAGTAAACATGCCTAACACATTTTAGCTATTTTCCCTACCTTTTTATAGACATCTGGGCCATTCTCTACTCTGGCAGCACCTGCCTTGTGATGCTTAACTCTGCCAATTGCATTTTTATCAGTACCGGTTTCAATGGCCATTAAACCTGCTGCAATTAACAGTTGTATCCATTTTTAAACAGCTGTATTTTAGTGGCTACAAACTTACAAAACATGACTTAGGATGCTGTTAAGCTTGTTGCAATCAACAATTGTATCCATTTTTAATCCGTCCCTTTGCTACCGTGCTACTCTTTCGCAATGAAGATATCACTACAGATATTGCCGTTTTATTACCATTTGCTATTTTTGGTGGATGTTAACCATGTTGTAGTTAACATTGGCTTTCCATGTACTTACACAGGGCTACAATGGGCGATGCTGTTGTTTGCCGTCGAGGTTAGCTGCATCCCATGTCTTATACACCATCCGTTCCTAAATATAAGTATTTTTAGAGATTCCAATATAGACTACATAATGAGCAAAATGAGTGAATCTAGATTCTAATCTAAACTATATCTATAATTCTATATACATCCGTATATAGTTCATATTGAAATCTCTAAAAATACTTGTACTTGGGAACATAGGTAGTTGTATTTTACATCATTTGTGCAATCTCAGTTTAGCTTCTAACATTTACTGGTTGCTTGTAGGTACATATATGAGCGGTACTGATCGCTTCGATCCCTTTTGCGTATGGGGCAATGAGACATTCATGAAAAAGTGTCAAGTGAGAAACTAAGAATGACTGTTAGGCGAAAGAAACGGGCAATGGAAATTGAGCTCTTTATTTAAACTTTGTCCAAGACAACAGTGAACTTTAGGATGGTAAGTAATGTGTTGCCTTTCCCCCCTGCCCACAACAAGTTACTCTATTAGACCTTAGTATCTGATATTTTTCTCTTTTCAGTGGTTTCCAAAGCTATTTACTGATGATTACCTTGCAAACTACATGACCGGAGTGGAGGCAACTAATGTTAAAGTATATAATTCATGCTACCATGATAATGCTCTAGAAGTCTTGCTGAAGGCGGTGAAGGATGGGCGGGCGATCGTCACAAGGGGTTGGACAAAAATTCTTCGTTCCTATGGCATGCAGGAAGGCACATTATGGGCATTCCGTTTCTTCAACACCATTGGCAGTCAAAATGATTTACACTTGTCTCTTCAACTTTACCGCCTCTAAATATTGTGGTTCATCATAGTTAATTGTTGTGTAATCATGTAATTACTGAACATATTGTACTGAAAGTTTTATTTATGGATTCATTTTTGAACCATTGTGCTGAGAATTTGAATTTCACGTTTCATATTTCAAAATTTCCGATTCAACTAATAAGTACAAGGAAAAATAGAAATATACAGGAGCAAATAGAATAATGTGCACACGGTTAGAAAGAAAACAACATGTGCGATGAAAAATAGAGAACATGCGGTTCTTTGACGTGAAACATTTGCGATGCCTGATGGACGCACACACGGTTTCATCTCATATGCGTGTGCGATTCATGGTAATATGACAAACGTTTCAAACTTGTGTGTGTGTGTGTGTGTGTGTGTGTGATAGGAATACCAATCGTACACAATTATGAAAATGGACACGTTGGCGTTAGTAGAGCCACATCACACATTTTACATTCTTGAACCCTGTGCGACAATGCATCTATCACAAATATATCAGTAGATTAAATGTTGATGTCCACCTTTTTCACACGACTATAGCGGCATAATCGTTTGGGATGTCTGTTTGATCAGAAACATAACGTCGAGATGCAACGTGTGGGACTGGGGCGGCTTCTCATACGTTTATTCTATGGCTATCGAAAGAAGCCGCTCACCCATCCCCGATGGTTTCTAGTCGTGTGGGAAGGACCCCCCTGTCGTCGACATTCACTTGGCGGCGGTTCCAAATGCCGTCACGGAAAGGGGTTAAAAACCGTTTGTATAGCACCTTATGGTACCAGTGACTCCCTCAACGTGCAACAAAGAATCACTCCAATGTTTCTATCGGAGGATGTAGGACGAAAACATGCATCAACCCCTATGCACAGATTATACGTCCATTTTCCATCATGCTTTTATATCGACATTTATTGCATTATGGGATGTTATTATACGTTTTGTCAAAACACTTATGGTTATTCTCTCTTATTTTACAAGGTTTATCATGAAGAGGGAGAATGCCGACAGTTGGGATTCTGGCTGGAAAAGGAGCAAATATTGGAAACCTATTCTGCACAGCTCCAAAAATCCTGAAAGAAGTCACTTTTGGAATTAATAAGAATTATTCAGCAAAGAAAATACCAGAGGGGGCCCACACCCTGGCCAGGAGGGTGCCCCCCCTACTGGGCGCGCCCCTGTCTCCTGGGCCCCCTAGTGGCCCTCCGATGCCCATCTTCTGCTATATGAAGGCTTTTACCCTAGAAAAAATCATAAGCAAGCTTATGGGACGAAACTCCGCCGCCACGAGGCGGAACCTTGGCGTTACCAATCTAGGGCTCCGGCGGAGCTATTCTGTCGGGGAAACTTCACTCTGGGAGGGGAAAATCATCACCATCGTCATCACCAACGATCCTCTCATCGGGAGGGGGTCAATCTCCAACAACATCTTCACCAGCACCATCTCCTCTCAAAACCCTAGTCCATCTCTTGTATCCAGTCTTGTATCAAAACCACAAATTGGTACCTATGGGTTGCTAGTAGTGTTGATTACTCCTTGTAGTTGATGCTAATTGGTATACTTGGTGGAAGATCATATGTTCAGATCCTTAATGCATATTAATACTCCTCTGATCATGAACATGAATATGCTTTGTGAGTAGTTACGTTTGTTCCTGAGGACATGGGTGAAGTCTTGCTATTAGTAGTCATGTGAATTTGGTATTCGTTCGATATTTTGATGAGATGTATGTTGTCTCTCCTCTAGTGGTGTTATGTGAACGTCGACTACATGACACCTCACCATTATTTAGGCCTAGAGGAAGGCATTGGGAAGTAACAAGTAGATTATGGGTTGCTAGAGTGACAGAAGCTTAAACCCTAGGTTATGCGTTGCTTCGTAAGGGGCTGATTTGGATCCACTAGTTTCATGCTATGGTTAGGTTTACCTTAATACTTCTTTTGTAGTTGCGGATGCTTGCAATAGGGGTTAATCATAAGTGGGATGCTTGACCAAGAAAGGGCAGTATCCAAGCACCGGTCCACCCACATATCAAATTATCAAAGTACCGAACGCGAATCATATGAGCGTGATGAAACTTGCTTGACGGTAATTCCCATGTGTCCTCGGGAGCGCTTTTCTCATTATAAGAAATTGTCCAGGCTTGTACATTACTACAAAAAGGATTGGGCAACCTTGCTGCACCTTATTTACTTTCATTGCTTGTTACCCGTTACAAATTATCTTATCACAAAACTATCTGTTACCTACAATTTCAGTGCTTGCAGAGAATACCTTACTGGAAACCGCTTGTCATTTCCTTCTTCTCCTCGTTGGGTTCAACACTCTTACTTATCGAAAGGACTATGATAGATCCCCTATACTTGTGGGTCATCAAGACTCTTTTCTGGCACCGTTGCCGGGGAGTGAAGCGCCTTTGGTGCGTGGAACTTGGTAAGGAAACATTTATATAGTGTGCTGAGATTTTCTGTCACTTGTTACTATGGAAACTAATCTGAGGGGCTTGTTAGGGTATCTTCGCCCGACCAAGTGAAACAAGAGTTGCTCCTCAACCTCTGAACCTCTGAAAATGTTTACTTTGAGATTCCTTTGGGTATGATATAGAAACTCCTAGCTAATCCCTTTGCAGGAGATGGAACATTGCATCCCGATTTACACCTTATCTTTGTAGATGAAGCTTGTGGGTTATTTAAGCTTGCAAGTACTCCCGATGATGTTGTTAAGAGGAAGGTCTTCCATTTATCTTTGAAGGGAGACGCATTGACATGGTATAGGTTATGTGATGATACGGGATCTTGGAACTATAATCAATTGAAGTTGGAATTTCACCAGAAGTTCTATCCTATGCATCTTGTTCATCATGATGGTAATTACATATATAATTTTTGGTCTCACGAAGGAGAAAGCATCACTCAAGCTTGGGGGAGGCTTAAGTCAATGTTATATTCATGCCCCATTCATGAGCTCTCAAGAGATATGATTATTCAAAAAATTTATGCTCGGCTTTCTCTTAATGATCGCACCATGCTTGATACTTCCTATGCTGGTTATTATATGCTGAAGACTATTGATTTCAAGTGGGACTTATTGGAAAGAATTAAACGCAACTCTGAATATTGGGGTTCCGACGATGGTAAGGAGTCAGGTATAACACCTAAGTTTGATTGTGTTAAATCTTTTATGGATACCGATGGTTTTCATGGATTTAGTGCTAAACACGGACTTGACTCTGAGATAGTAGCTGCTTTTTGTGAATCTTTTGCTACTCATGTTGATCTCCCTAAGGAGAAGTGGTTTAAATATAATCCTCCCACTGAAGTAAAGGTAGTTGCACCTATTACAGTTGAAGAAAGGACTATCACTTATAATGATCCTATTGTTCCTACTACTTATGTTGAGAAACCACCTTTTCCTGTTAGGATAAAAGATCATGCTAAAGCTTCAACTGTTGTTCGTAAGAGTAATACTAGAACTTATACACCCCCTGAGCAAATTAAAGTTGAACCTAGTATTGCTATGATTAAAGATCTCTTGGATGATAATATAGATGGGCATGTTATTTATTTCTGTGGTGAAACTGCTAATATTGTTGGACCAGATGTTAAGATACATAGACCTATTGTAGGCATGCTTGTTATTTCAATTAAGATAGGAGATCATTGTTATCATGGCTTATGTGATATGGGTGCTAGTGCTAGTGCAATACCTATTTCCTTATATAAATAAATTATGCATGACATCGCACCCACTGAGTTGGAAGGTATTGATGTTACTATTAAGCTTGCCTATAGAGATACTATTTCACCAGTTGGGATTGTTAGAGATGTTGAAGTCTTGTGTGGGAAAGTTAAATATCCTGCTGATTTTCTTGTTCTTGGTTCCGCACAAGATGAATTTTGTCCCATTATATTTGGTAGACCCTTCTTGAATACTGTTAATGCTAGGATTGATTGTGAAAAGGATATTGTTACAATTGGCTTAGGGGATATGTCTCATGAGTTTAATTTTGCTAAGTTTCATAGACAACCCTGTGATAAAGAATCACCTAGTAAGGATGAGATTATTGGTCTTGCTTCTATTGTCGTGCCTCCTACTGATCCGTTAGAACAATATTTGCTAGACCATGAAAATGATATGTTTATGGATGAAAGAAGGGAAACAGATAAAGTATTCCTTCAACAGGGTCCTATTTTGAAACACAACTTACCTGTTGAAATCATAGGGGACCCCCCTCCACCCAAGGGTGATCCCGTGTTTTAGCTCAAACCTTTACCTGATAATCTTAAATATGCTTATCTTGATGAAAAGAAGATATATCCTGTTATTATTAGTGCTAACCTTTCAGATCAGGAAGAAGAAATATTATTGAAAACTCTGAAGAAGCACCGTGCTGCTATTGGATATACTCTGGATGATCTTAAGGGCATTAGTCCCACACTATGCGAACACAAAATAAAAGTGGAGAAAGATGCCAAACCAGTTAGAGATCCTCAACGACGGTTAAATCCTAAGATGAAAGAAGGTGTAAGAAAGGAGATACTAAATCTCCTTGAGGCAGGTATAATTTATCCCGTTGCTGATAGTGATTGGGTAAGTCCTGTCCATGTGTCCCTAAGAAGGGAGGTATTAATGCCATCCCTAGTGATAAAGATGAATTGATCCTGCAAAGAATAACTACAGGTTATAGGATGGTAATTGATTTCCGTAAATTAAATAAAGCTACTAAGAAAGATCATTACCCTTTACCTTTTATTGATCAAATGCTAGAAAGACTATCCAAACATACACATTTCTGCTTTCTAGATGGTTATTCTGGTTTCTCTCAAATACCTGTGTTAGCGGAGGATCAATCAAAAACTACTTTTACTTGCCCTTTCGGTACTTTTGCTTATAGACGTATTCCTTATGGTTTATGTAATGCACATGCTACCTTTCAAAGATGCATTCTGGCTATACTCTCTGACTTCTGTGAAAAGATTTGTGAGGTATTCATGGATGATTTCTCCGTTTATGGATCCTCTTCGGATGATTGCTTGAGCAATCTTGATCGAGTTTTGCAGAGATGTGAAGACACTAGTCTTGTCTTGAATTGGGAAAAGTGCCACTTTATGGTTAATGAAAGCATTGTCTTGGGGCATAAGATTTCTGAAAGAGCTATTGAAGTTGATAAAGTTAATTTGATGCTATTGAAAAGATGCCATGTCCCAAGGACATTAAAGGTATAAGAAGTTTCCTTGGTCATGCCGGTTTTTATAGGAGGTTCATTAAGGAATTTTCTAAAATATCTAGCCCTGTGACAAATTTATTGCAAAAAGATATTCCTTTTGTCTTTGATGATGATTGTGTAGAAGCATTTGAAATACTTAAGAAAGCTTTGATCACTGCACCTATTGTTCAGCCACCTGATGGGAATTTACCCTTTGAAATTATGTGTGATGCTAATGATTATGCTGTAGGTGTTGTTCTAGGGCAAAGAGTTGATAAGAAATTGAATGTCATCCAGTATGCTAGTAGAACTCTTGATACTGCCCAGAGAAATTATGCTGCTACTGAAAAGGAGTTCTTAGCAGTTGTATTTTCATGTGATAAGTTCAGACCTTATATTGTTGATTCTAAAGTTACTATTCACACTGATCATGCTGCTATTAAATATCTTATGGAAAAGAAAGATGCTAAACCTAGACTTATTAGATGGGTTCTCTTGCTCCAAGAATTTGATTTGCACATTATTGATAGAAAGGGAGCTGAGAACCCCATTGCAGACAACTTGTCTAGGTTAGAGAATGTTCTTGATGACCCACTACCTATTGATGATAGCTTCCCTGATGAACAATTAGCGGTCATTAATGCTTCTCGTACTGCTCCATGGTATGCTGATTATGCTAATTACATTGTTGCTAAATTTATACCACCTAGTTTCACATACCAGCAAAAGAAAACGTTCTTTTTATGATTTAAGACATTACTTCTGGGATGACCCACACCTTTATAAAGAAGAAGTAGATGGTGTTATTATACGTTGTGTACCTGAGCATGAACAGGAATAGATCTACGCAAGTGTCACTCCGAACCATATGGAGGACACCGCGCTGGAGATAGAACTGCACATAAGGCATTGCAATCCGGTTTTATTGGCCAATGAATTATTCTCTTGTTATTGAACCATTTGATGTTTGGGGCTTTGATTATATGGGACCTTTTCCTGCCTCTAATGGATACACACATATTTTAGTTGCTATTGATTATGTTACTAAGTGGGTAGAAGCTATTCCAACTAGTAGTGCTGATCATAACACCTCTATTAAGATGCTTAAATAAGTTATTTTTCCGAGGTTTGGAGTCCCTAGATATCTTATGACTGATGGTGGTTTACATCTTATTCATGGTGCTTTTCGTAAAATGCTTGCTAAGTATGATGTTAATCATAGAATTGCATCTCCTTATCACCCACAGTCTAGTGGTCAAGTAGAATTGAGCAATAGAGAGCTCAAATTAATTTTGCAAAAGACTGTAAATATTTCTAGGAAGAATTGGTCCAAGAAACTTGATGATGCATTATGGGCCTATAGAACTGCATATAAAAATCATATGGGTATGTCTCCGTATAAGATGGTTTATGGAAAAGCATGTCACTTACCTCTCGAACTTGAACATAAAGCATATTGGGCTATTAAAGAGCTCAACTATGACTTCAAACTTGCCGGTGAGAAGAGGTTATTGGATATTAGCTCGCTTGATGAATGGAGAACCCAAGCTTATGAGAATGCCAAGCTGTTCAAAGAAAAAGTTAAAAGATGGCATGACAAAAGGATACAAAAGTGTGAGTTTAACATAGGTGATTATGTGTTGCTATTCAACTCTCGTTTAAGGTTTTTTGTAGGAAAACTTCTCTCTAAGTGGGAAGGTCCTTACGTTATCGAGGAGGTCTATCGTTCCGGTGCCATAAAAATCAACAACTTCGAAGGCACAGGTCTGCGGGTGGTGAACGGTCAGAGAATTAAACATTATATCTTAGGTAACCCTATCAATGTTGAAACTAATATTATTGAAACCATAACCCCAGAGGAATACATAAGGGACACTTTCCAGAACATTTCAGACTCCGAAAAGGAATAGGTATGTGGTACGGTAAGTAAATTTTTCTCCATTTTGGAATATTTAATAATTTTAGGAGGAAAGAAGTAATCTGGGAAGGACACGAGGCCTCCATGAGGGTGGAGGGCGCGCCCACCCTTACTGGGCGCGCCCCCTGTCTCGTGGACACCTCATGTGCGTCCCGGACTCTGTTTTCTTGCACGTTACTTTTTTTGGTCGGTAAAAATTCATTATATAATCTCCCGAAGGTTTTGACCAATGTATCATGCAAAAATCCGCTATTTTTGTTTCGAGTTGTTTCTGCCGCAGGTTAGAGCAATATGTCATCCCAGGATTCGGAGGGAGAAAGCTATGTGGCTGATTTCCTTGCAGACCCTAAGGTCTATGGGGACATGGAGCTTGGTGGCTGGACCACTAAGGAATAGGAAGACTATGAGCCTAAGGGAAAGGAGGAGACGAGCTCAGACGAAGATGAAGCCCCATTACCTCAACCTGGGGACATGCATGTGGAGTTTAAAAAGTCAAGCCTCCCTGATAGAGCAAAGAAGCCAAAGATCAAGTTTATCCCTTTTCGTCTCTTGCAGGAAAACAAACAGGAACTGTGCATAAAGATATTGAGCCTTGAGCAGGAAATCGATGATCTAAAGGAGCAAAATACTATCCTCACGTGTAAATTGAGGAAGAAGTCTTCATCACCAACAACTTCTTCACCGCCTCCGAGGACATAATCACATGGGTATGGGCACTCCCCTTGGCAACTGGCAAGCTTTGGGGAGGTGCCCCGGTATTGTATCACCATCACACTCTTATCTTTACCGTTTTACTTAGTTTGATCCTTTTAGTAATATCTTGATCTAGTAGATTAAAGTTTTGGTATGAAGTAGTTTTGAGTTTTGCTTCGTGATCTCTCTATGTAATCGAGTCTGTGAGCTATCTATAATAAAGATTAGTGTTGTGTCAATGGCTTTGCTATCTTGCTATGATCTTGAGAAAATAGAAAGAATAAAAAGAATAAAAGAGCTCATATTGATCTTATGTATAGTAATGACTTCACATATAAAGAGTATGAGGCATAAAAGTTGTTGAGAGTTGACAAACATAGTTTTGGTCATCGTTGTAATTAATAGGAAGTAATAAAGAAAGAGAGGTTTTCACATATAAATATACTATCTTGGACATCTTTTATGATTGTGAGCACTCATTAAGTATGACATGCTAAAGAGTTGAAGTTGGACAAGGAAGACAACGTAATGGGTTATGTTTTCTCACATCTCAGTTAAAGTATATTGTCATGGATCTTTCAAACAGGTTGAGCTTGCCTTTCCCCCTCATGCTAGCAAAAATTCCTTGCACCAAGTAGAGATACTACTTTTGCTTCCAAATATCCTTAAACCCGGTTTTGCCATGAGAGTCCACCATACCTACCTATGGATTGAGTAAGATCCTTCAAGTAAATTGTCATGTTGCAAGCAAGAAAAATTGCTCTCTAAATATGTATGACTTATTAGTGCGAAGAAAATAAGCTTTATACGATCATGTGATATGGAAGTAATAAAAGCGACGGACTGCATAATAAAGGTTCATATCACAAGTGGCAATATAAAGTGATGTTCTTTTGCATTAAGATTTTGTGCATCCAACCCTAAAAGCACATGACAACCTCTGCTTCCCTCTGCGAACGGCGTATCTTTTACTTTATGTCTTTACTTTATGCAAGAGTCAAGGTGATCTTCACCTTTCCCTTTTTCATTTTATCCTTTGGCAAGCACCTCGTGTTGGAAAGATCCGATATATATATATATATATATATATATATATATATATATATATATATATATATATATATATATATATATATATATATATATATCATTGGATGTAAGTTAACATGAACTATTATTGTTGACATCACCCAAAGGTGAATACGTTGGGAGGCAACACAATAAGCCCCTATCTTTCTCAGTGTCTGATTAAAACCTCATAACCATAAGTATTGCGTGAGTGTTAGCAATTGTAGAAGACTATATGATGGTTGAGTATGTGGACTTGCTGAAAAGCTCTATTCTTGACTCTTTATGATGTTATGATAAATTCCAATTGTTTCAATGACTGAGATTATAGTTTGTTAGTTCTCAATGAAGTTTATGATCCATACTTGACATTGTGAATTGATTGTTTATTGAGTATGAGAAATCATATGACAAAATCTATAATGTTGTTGTTATTAGAATGTTCATGATGCCCTCATGTCCATATTTTATTTTTATCGACGCCTCTATCTCTAACCATGTGGACATATTTTTTTGATTTCGGCTTCCGCTTGAGGACAAGCGAGGTCTAAGCTTAGGGGAGTTGATACGTCCATTTTGCATCATGCTTTTATATCGATATTTATTGCATTATGGGATGTTATTATACGTTTTGTGACAACACTTATGCCTATTCTCTCTTATTTTACAAGGTTTATCATGAAGAGGAGAATGCCGGCAGCTGGGATTCTGGCTGGAAAAGGAGGAAATATTAGAAACCTATTCTGCACAGCTCCAAAAATCCTGAAACTCCACATAAGTCACTTTTGAAACTAATAAGAATTATTGAGCGAAAAAAATACCAGAGGGGGCCCACACCTTGGCCAGGAGGGTGGGTGACGGTGTCCTGGACTAGGGGGACTCAACACGTCATCTCCCGATCTGCTAGATTGGGCCGAGGGCCCTCGTGGCCGTATACTCATGGGCCAGTCCGGACAGCTGCCGCATACAAGGAAGATTCCACAAGACTTGGCGATCAAGACAAGGAGTCCTCCCCCACCGGCGTATTCGACTAGGACTCTTGTTATCCTATGCCTCTGGTGCATTATATAAACCGAGGCTAGGCTAGTCGATAGAATATATACAACAATCATACCATAGGCTAGCTTCTAGGGTTAGCCTCCTTGATCTCGTGGTAGATCCACTCTTGTACTACCCATATCATCAATATCAATCAAGCAGGAGTACGGTTTTACCTCCATCGAGAGGGCCCGAACCTGGGTAAAAACATCGTGTCCCTTGTCTCATGTTACCATCCGTCTAGACGCACCGTTCGGGACCCCCTACCCGAGATCCGCCAGTTTTGACACCTCAGACTGGGTGTAAAGGGAGCACCTCTGACCTCAGACTGGGTGAAGCCGAAAGCTAGCACTCTTATTGTTTTCAATCATGGTCGGCACACAACGGAACTCATGAGTACAAAAAATCTATTGCACAAGTCTCATAGTAATAATGAGCACCGAAGAAAGGTATCGATGGGGGTACTATTTTATTCGAAGATGCTTCTTACACTTTGTTAGTAATATAGCAGAAGTTCCTTGAGCGCGCTTTGTCTGTTACAGCCTTATGACCTGGTTGCCTGGTTATCGAAAACACCATCGATATTCTTGACAGGTGGAGTACATAACACTTTTTGGCCCTTGCCGAAGAGGGAGAAGCCGACGGTCGGTTAAGACGCGTATAAAGTTCGGGTGAACATAGATATGATATAAGTACTTCGGTACATACAATCATTCTTTTACCCAAGTCACTTGGGGGCTCTTAAGTTTATTTGAGCCGTTTTATAATAAGTGTTTTTCTTCTTAGTCGTTGCAAAGTTATTATTATTACTATTTATCACTCCTTTTTTCAACGCGAGTGTGCGGTCAATAGCCGGGGCGCCTAATTTCTCTCTCAAAGCCGCTAAAGTTTGCTAAACTGGCCTAACAAGAAGTACTCCACCTTCGGAATAGGAGATTGACGCCATAGGCTGACCCACTTGAAGTCTCGAGATAGGATGTGTCATGTTAAAGCACGACAGAAACACCCTTTTTTTAAGACCAATTTTCGATTTGGCACCGAACACTTGATCTAGTTCGGACATTAAACTTTTGAATAAGTTTTTTGGCTTTTCGAGCCTATGGCACTTTTAAACTATTTATGCGTTTCGGCATTAGTCTCATGATGCAACGCGTCGGACACCTTTAGGGATTCGGCAAAACATTCTCGATATTGCTATATATGCATCGGTTTGGTTGTGTCTTGATCGATAGTTGGGTTGCGGCTCCTATGTTTGCCGCCTCGTTCGCTTTGTTCGCTAGGTGTGCCAAGGAGAACCATGCGATTGTGCTTCCAAACGCATGGTCAAGCACCTCGATGGAGAAAGCGAAAATTGACTATCACAATAGGCGTAAACTGGTCAGCGATCTGATTACTATATTAAATGACGAGCCGTTCATAACATTGGCCGAAGTGTTTATGGCTTGACCTCGACTGTCGCCTAACACTACCTGGGGCTAGTAACTGGCCTCCCAAACTAAATCCTCAATATTTGCTCTTCCATTAGAGCTGAGGCTTCGTGATCATGCTTAGCATGACAACCCAACGAAAGGAACCGATAGCGGGACTATTTTCTTTGGAAGACATTTCCTATGTTAAACAGTAATATAACATATCTCTCTACGTACCTTTGTTTATAATACCGTATGGCCAGATTGCCTTGTTTGTCGTAAATCTTTGCCCTCATAAAAGGCTTTATAAAGTAGGACAAACACTCCTCGGCTACTGGCCGAGGAAGTTGAAACCGATGGTCGGTCAACAAAGTTTTGTACAATGCGGATCCGAGCATTAATGACATAAAGTACTTGGATACATAGAGTCATTACACATAATTTGTGATTTTACTATGGATATCGATCCTTAATTCGGCCACCCGTGCCCGCATTAAGGCTCGGGGGCTACTGGGCTTCGGGCTCATCTATTTATTTATATTAAAAAGTACTTGAGGGGGTCACCAAAATAAAGATAATTAGTTTAAAAAATCCCACAATAATTAGAAACATCTAGCCATTAAACTGATGGGCCCATCTTTTAGTTAGTTAACCTTAACCGTCTGATGTATCAACTATATCCATTGATCACAAAAAAAACTACCCATTGATACGACGGGGTTACGATCCATCCGTCCATGATGCCAACAGTCCTTCCTAAAAAAACACATAGGTACAATGCAAAGCTCCAAAAAAAATGCATCAAATCCTTAATTAGGGTTACATGAGGAAGATTTCCTTCAGTTAGGCCATCCTTCCACCGCCTCCCCGCCCGACTCCCCTCACCATGAATTCCTCTCCTTAAAGCCTACTCCATTGGGCAGCCGCCGTCACGACATTAGTTCACCATGGCACCTCCCACCGCCATGAGATGGCGTAGCGGCCAGCCCAGAGTCAACATGTGGTGCTTCAACGGCGCATATATGAAGCGGCATTTGCGGCCTTGCATGTGGCTGGATACAATTCATACAGAGATCCAAGAGAAAGGTGAAGGCCTTGCTTAGCCGGCGGCTTAATTAGTTTGGTTCAAAGGGCAAGAGCTAGCTCCCGTATCTAATGTATAGCTTGATTTTCTACAGGTAAGCACTATTCTATTTGATTATGTATGATTGGGACAAAGAATCAGTACACAGATTACATGAGAGTTTGCACACCCAAAATCATCCAGGATACTAGACTACGATTTCCAATTGACATGTTGCTCTTGAAACAATCAGCCAATGATCGATGCAAAAAGATCAGTTCAGTTTGCATGTAGTTTGTGCGTGTGTGCACATGCGCCTTCACCTGACGCTAGGCATAGGCAATAGGCAATAGCCTCCGTCAAATGAATTGTGTGATTTGCATAGGTAAATGTCCAGGTGAACAACACGTCACCCTTCGTCAACAAACCACTAGCCAACACTGCGGAGACCATGCAGGACCTCCAGGGGTACTTCTTGAAGATCGCCGACATCGTCGACAAGCGCGCAGTTATAATGGTACGTACAACTTGCCATTGTCACCTACAATATTACCCAAACAAATCCAAATGATCATCAATAACGTACAGAGATTCAATCTCTCCAAACAGAATATCTCTCCAGACAGCATCCAAAACTCTTCCCATAGTGCACAAAAAAACCTCTCTTTCCGTCGTGCAAACTGGTAAGTAGAACTTCGGAATTGTCTTCCTCTAGCGGGCACAAGCCACCTCCGTCGAGCAATCAGACCACATCAAGTTAGTACCATCTGCACGAAATTACAGATTATACCTAATGGATCAATAATAATTCAATTATACTCTAGGTAGTGCTCATCTAAAAAGATTTGACATGTTACCTCGGAAGGTTGCTTATGTAGAATTCCATAGGTGTGAGTTCATGTCTTAATGGTGTCACGGTCAAACTTTTTACTTATCTAGAGAAGATTGCTGCCATGTATGTTGCTTCCAATGTATTCACTTTAAGATAACATACTATAAAAGTCTATAATTATACTACAGCTATAACAGAAACAAATGGGATGCCTACTGCGATATAGAGAAACATATATGGTGCATCAGATGGTTTTCATATTATAAATCAGACCTTTTAATGGATCAATAATACTTCAATTATTTTGTAGGCAGTTCTAATCTAAAAGATTTGACATGTAAGCTCACAAGGTTCATTATGTAGAAACAGAAGAAACTATGAAGAGTATTCGACATTAAATAATGCAATTCTATATGTGTGGATTCCTATCTTAATGGTTGCATGTTAATACTTTTACTCATCTAGAGAAAGCTGATGCCATGGGTGTTGGTTCCAGTGTATCTACGCTAAGATAATATACTCTAGAAGACTAGAGCCATACTACAGCTATAACAGAAACAAATAGGATTGATTGCTGCAATATAGATAAAGATATATAGATGGTTTTCATATTTGACCAACCTCATATTCGATAGTGGTCGTAATGCCACCGGCTCCATCTGAAACAAAAATTCAGACCAACTATCAATGAAATTGTATTTATTCATCTACTATGATTTCATATATCTTTTACAGTTTAAAAAATCTTCAATTTTCTTTGTTGTCACATAATCACTTGAGACTTTGGGACGTAGTTAACTTATAGACTAATGCGATCCATGCATTAGATAAAAAAAGTTCAAGTATTACATATATAATGTCTCTTCAGTTTTCCTTTTCCGAAGTTTGCTAACGTATTCTCTCTGTGTAGGGCAATGCGATCCATGCTTCTATTGGGAGCAAACTGGTCAATAAATTTAAAGCAAACATGAAAGGACTTCATCTACATAATTAAGACCTTCAAAGTCTAGGAGTACGAAAAATACAGACCATTGAAGAACAATCTCAAAATCAGTTTTCTTTTTGATACAACAGCGATTATCAAGATGCTATAGCAAGACGTCGGTGGGCTGAATACAGAGACCTATTTGTGACAGTCACGTGCAACACAGCTTGGCCGGATATTCAACCTATGCTTATGGAAGTAGGCCAAACAACATCCGAAAGAGCTGATATTGTTGATTGAGTGTTCCACATAAAGCTCAAGGAGTTCACGAGGGACATGATATGGCAGAATGGATATAATCTGCTACTCCTAGAAGTATTGGAATTTGGAAACATGCATCAACATTTGATGGAAATAGATGAATAATACCAAATGTGACACTTTGAGTTATCTGATATTTGAAGCTTATTCTGTAGTACAAGCCAATAGTGACAGCATCTGCGTGCATCATTTTAGTTCATATGTAGGATGCACTCGCAACTATTTTCCTATTAATTTTATCTTTGGGAAATAGTAAGACATGGCTAATCACGAATACACTAATTACTTACTAAATTTGTTGAATATGAATGGGGGCAGGGGCCATACACAGATATACATCTTCCACTAACAAGAATTACCTTAATCCCATTATATTGGTTTACCCATATGCATGCAGAAAAAGGATAGGAAACAAGAAAAATATTGGAGAGGCAGGAAAAGAGAGAAGTGGGCCCTGCAGGTGGAAGAATGAGCTGCCGAAATCAGGCTGCCACTGTCGAGGATGAAGACGACCTGCCGAGCTTCCTCGCTCGGGGGAGACACGATGCGATGGAAGAAATCCGTCAGCATCCTCATAATCAAGGTGGATCCAAGCTGGCTGCGGGAGACAAGATCCACACCAACATCGCCTACACGGATGGCGATGGCACCGGCACCATGGAGATCGACGAGCTCGCCTCCTCCCTTGAGCAGCTTCTCCTTGGGCCCTGCTACCCCTCCGTCGCCGTTGACCGGTCTGAGAGATCGACGAGGCGTATAGGAGCCAAACCAGGCGCCGTAGACGGCTAATCCGTGGCCGCACCAGTGAGCCGAGCTGCAGGTGTGCGTGCAAGTGGGTACGAGCAAGAAGACGACAGGGAAAAGAGAGGAAACTGAGTAATTGTTGGGAATTAAATCCGCGGCAACAATTACCAGTGCTAACAGCCAGAGCTCATCCGGTGGATGCAGGAGCGGAAGGATAGAAGGAAATGGAAAGGGGATCAAGAAAGAGCAAGGTGTGAAGTGCCAGAGAAGAAGACATGTGAAGGTTGTGTACGTATGCGTGAGTCTGCTGGGCTAAAGCCCAACTAATCATCCACCTGAGTTTTTTTTTACTTTCTTTAGAAACAAAACAAAATGCAAATTCCATTACATACAGTATACATACACTAATTGTAGAGTTCACGTATGTGTGCTGGCCCTAAATTATATTACCTCCTTTGGGAAGTACACGACTTGGTTTTAAAATTTTGAACTAAATTTAAACTAGAACAATGTCATGTATTTCCTAACCGAGGGAGTATAATTTCATATCAGTATTCGAAACCAATGAATGCAAGAATACACGATCCTAAAGAAACACCTCTACCAATCGTTTATATTTAGACTGCATATGGAACTATAATTTCATGTCAAACTGGCACATCTATGCGGCCGCATGGTTTGGATCGAAGCACTCCAGAAGAATTTGACGAGAACGAGTTTGTGCTCGATATTGCCTAAAACATGAAAAGGAAATTCCTTTTATCATGAAACCACCAAGGATATGTATGGACGTAAAATAGTGTTTACTAGCACCACTTATGAACAACGGACAAAAACAACAAGTATTTACTTTCTTTTGTGTTACTAATTTTTTTAAGTACTAGCCCATGCAAAATAAATATGTGTTTAAAAAAATGCTAGAAAAATGATAAAAAAATAAATTGCCCAATGTGATTCATCATGAATACGACATGCATACTAAGCAGGTAAATGATAAGTGAATAATATAAATATTTATATGTCAACAGAAAAAATATGCCTAATTTTTTTCGCAAAAGTTTTATTGTATATGTCATCAAATATGGTCCCAAATTTATAGAAAAATCAAATAATATATTCTCATTACTAAACTTACTAAAGATCTAGCCCACGCATCGAGCGGGCCACTTTGCTAGTTATCTATAAATATTAAAAGGGGCACATCGATCCCCTGATCTGGTGTTGCCACCCGACCAGTGTCTCGGGGGCTACTCCATTGCCTATTCTATGCAGAAAATTTTAAGTGCAATACAGTTTCCGAGGAGATTTTGATCCTCAGGTTGGTCGGCCGCACCCAACCTGAGTCTCGAGGACTGAGCACACCGCTTTTTGTGTCCCAAAGTGTTCTGCCGAGCTAGGACTTGATCCTCAGGCCGATTTTGCAAATCAGCCTGAGTCTCAGCGGTTAGTGGGATCAGCGGTCTTATGTCATCCTTCAGGTACATCTCGGGTTTTAGACCGATACACACCTTGAGGGCTACTGTCTATATATCTCGTTAGAGAATAAATTGCATCAATAAAAAATATCGACCAAAAATCAGCTCATGACCGAGGTGCTGAACCACCTCGGAAGCAGTTCGGCATATAGCTCGGATGCAAGTTGCTGGCTCCTTAGAGGGCATTTCTGGCATTAAGCTCGGCTAAACTCCTTCAACTTTTTTGGACCAAGATGATCTATGACATCTTGGATATAGTCCGGCGTTGGAGCTTGGACACAGTCCGGCGTTGGAGCTTGGATACATTTCGGCGTTGGAGCTCGAAAGCAGTCCGGCATTGGTGCTCGGCTGCAAAAGATACCTCGAATGCAGTCCGACATTAGAGCTCGGATGCAAGAGGGCACTGCCTCCCGGGAACAACTACAAACCCGAGGTGTGGCATAAAAATAACAAGGCATTGATAAAGGTCAGAAACTTAAGGGGGCTCCTCGGATACCCGACGTATAAACTCGTCGAATGCATTTCGGCGATCCTCAAGATCGAAGATGAGAAGATTTGTTGAACCCGTTTTCAAGGCCGGCAACCGAAGATGAAGAACAGTTCGGAAGAATCGAGGAGCATCCCTAACTTGAAGACCGGTTCAGGGGGCTACTAACGGTGTCCTGGACTAGGGGGGACTCAACACGTCATCTCCCGATCTGCTAGATTGGGCCGAGGGCCGCCGTGGCCGTATACTCATGGGCCAGTCCGGACAGCTGCCGCATACAAGGAAGATTCCACAAGACTTGGCGATCAAGACAAGGACTCCTCCCCCACCGGCGTATTCGGCTAGGACTCTTGTTATCCTAGGCCTCTGGTGCATTATATAAACCGAGGCCAGGCTAGTCGATAGAATATATACAACAATCATACCATAGGCTAGCTTCTAGGGTTAGCCTCCTTGATCTCGTGGTAGATCCACTCTTGTACTACCCATATCATCAATATCAATCAAGCAGGAGTAGGGTTTTACCTCCATCGAGAGGGCCCAAACCTGGGTAAAAACATCGTGTCCCTTGTCTCCTGTTACCATCCGCCTAGACGCACAGTTCGGGACCCCCTACCCAAGATCCGCTGGTTTTGACACCGACAGTGGGGGCGCCCCCCTACTGGGCACGCCCCCTGTCTCCTGGGCCCCCTGGTGGCCCTCCGGTGCCCATCTTCTACTATATGAAGGCTTTTACCCTGGAAAAAAATCATAAGCAAGCTCACGGGACGAAACTCCGCCGCCACGAGGCGGAACCTTGGCGGAACCAATCTAGGGCTCCAACGGAGCTGTTCTGCCGGGGAAACTTCCCTCCGGGAGGGGGTAATCACACCATCATCGTCACCAACGATCCTCTCATCGGGAGGTGGTCAATCTCCATCAACATCTTCACCAGCACCATCTCCTCTCAAAACTCTAGTTCATTTCTTGTATCCAATCTTGTATCAAAACCACAAATTGGTGCATGTGGGTTGCTAGTAGTGTTGATTACTCCTTGTAGTTGATGCTAATTGGTTTACTTTGCTGGAAGATCATATGTTCAGATCCTTAATGCATATTAATACTCCTCTGATCATGAACATGAATATGCTTTGTGAGTAGTTACGTTTGTTCCTGAGGACATGGGTGAAGTTTTGCTATTAGTAGTCATTTGAATTTGGTATTCGTTCGATATTTTGATGAGATGTATGTTGTCTCTCCTCTAGTGGTGTTATGTGAACGTTGACTACATGACACTTCACCATTATTTGGGCCTAGAGGAAGGCATTGGGAAGTAATAAGTAGATGATGGGTTGCTAGAGTGACAAAAGCTTAAACCCTAGTTTGCGCGTTGCTTCGTAAGGGGCTCATTTGGATCCACTAGTTTTATGCTATGGTTAGGTTTACCTTAATACTTATTTTGTAGTTGCGGATGCTTGTAATAGGGGTTAATCATAAGTGGGATGCTTGTCCAAGAAAGCACAATACCCAAGCACCGGTCCACCCACATATCAAATTATCAAAGTACCGAACGCGAATCATATGAGCGTGATGAAACTAGCTTGACAGTAATTCCCATGTGTCCTCGGGAGCGCTTTTCTCATTATAAGGAATTGTACAGGCTTTTCCTTTTCTGCAAAAAGGATTGGGCCACCTTGCTGCACCTTATTTACTTTCATTGCTTGTTACGCGTTACAAATTATCTTATCACAAAACTATCTGTTACCTACAATTTCAGTGCTTTTAGAGAATACCTTACTTGAAACCGCTTGTCATTTCCTTCTGCTCCTCGTTGGGTTTGACACTCTTACTTATCGAAAGGACTACGGTAGATCCCCTATACTTGTGGGTCATCAGCAGATTACCCCAATGTTACCTTGGGAATCCGTGAGTTGAGTGCCAAAACTATCAAGTGAATCAATATAATACCCCATTATCACTACTGGTATCCATATGCAAGACATACATCAAGTGTTCTCAAATCCAATATTCAATCCAACAGAACGAAACCTCAAAGAGCAAGACTCAATTCATCACAAGAAGGTAGAGATGGAACAACACCATAAGATCCAAATATATTAACAAAGCTCGCGGTACATCAAGACGTGCCAAATCAAGAACACAAGAGAGAGAGAGAGAGAGAGAGAGAGAGAGATCAAACGGATAGCTACTAGTACATACCCTCATCCTCGAGGGTGAACTACTCCCTCATCATAGTGGTCGCCAGGATGATGAAGATGGCCTCCGGTGATTATTTCCCCCTCCGACAGGGTGTCGAAACGGGTCCTGATTGTTTTTGCGTGCCTACAAAGGCTTGTGGTGTCGGAACTTCTCCTATAGGGTTTTGGGTATTTATAGGAATTTTTGGCATCAATCTCATGTCAAGGAGGTGCCCGAGGGGCCCACAAGCTCGGGGGCGTGCCCCCAGGCTTGTGGCCCCCTCAGTCACTTCCTGGCCCAACTTTGGTGCTTTGGGGTCTCTTTTGGTCCATAAAAAACCATCGTAAATTTTCAGCCCATTCCGAGACCTTTTATTTCTGCACAAAAAACAAGAGGCAGTAGTTCTGCTGAAAATAGCATCAGTCCGGGTTATTTATAATCAAATCATACCAAAACCATATGAAATTGTTGTAAACATGGCATGAATACTTCAGAAATTATAGATACGTTGGAGACGTATCATGGTACCGGGGATGTAAATGTTCAGATTCAGTATCAGGCATGGCTCGAGATAATGAACAATGCCAAGAAATCAATGAATAGCTAGGTGTCGCTTGCTCAGATCAAACCAACCTAGAACTAAATGCATAATAAACCTGAAGTGGACTACAATCTAGTTAATGAACATGTACCAAAACAAAGAAACTGGAAAGACAATGTGAATCTCAGTCTACTAATAGAACACCTTGTCCTATCGCCTATGCATCCAAAGGAATTTGTAAATGTACGATCAATTACCAAAAAAATGAATTTAGCATGTGTAGGACCAGAACCTCAGGCTCATGACAGCGGCTGAATCCAAGTCATTCCAATGGCACAGTGGGTCTGAATCGAAGCACGAGAACATGTAAGAGACTGCAAAGACTTTACTTATTCAATGCAAAACAAGTACCATATGCACAATAAGATTTTCCCACAAAGGATATGATGCACTGGTTCTCCTACAAAAGGACATGCAACATATAAACCAGCAAGGAAAATCAAAAGGGGAAAACGATTAAATGTAATACATGGTTAGATAGTAGCCTGATATGTCTCCAACATATCTATGATTTTTGATTGTTCCATGCTATTATATTATCTATTTTGGATGTTTTATATGCATTAATATGTTATTTTATATTATTTTTGGGACTAACCTATTAACCTAGAGCCCAATGTTATTTTCTATTTTTTTTGCCTATTTTAGAGTTTCGAAGAAAAGGAATACCGAACGGAGTCCAAACGGAATGAAACTTTCACGATGATCTTTCTTGGACCAGAAGCAAACCAGGAGACTTGAAGATGAAGTCGGAGACGCAACAAGGTGGCCACGAGGATGGAGGGCACGCCCAGGGGGGGTAGGCCGCGCCCCTACCTCATGGGCCCCTCAGAGCTCTCCCGACCCAATTCTGTCGGATTTCGGGTTCTGGCAGACCCTCAAGGTTCGAACACTAGGGTGCGCGCGGAGATCACACCTCCAGCCTAACCATGTCATACCGCCTCGCCTGGATATAAGACTACACGAAGAGCAACACAAGGGATACGAGATTTATACTGGTTCAGGCCACCATTGTGGTGTAATACCCTACTCCAGCTTGTGGTGTGTGGATTGCCTCTGGGGCTGACGAAGAACAGTACAATGGAAGAACAGCCTCGCGAGGGTCTGTTCTTGGCTGGGGCGATGAACTGCTAGGGGAGTTCAGTCGCCTCTCTCTCTCTATGTCTCAGATGTGGATCCGATCTCTCCTACCTTGTGGGTGGCTAGTCCTTATTTATAGGTGAAGGCCCCGGGCCTCTTCCCAAATATCGAGCGGGAAGGGCACCAACAATTGGCCATTTTGAAGGGGAACATCTAGTACACTTATCCTGACTAAAGTTGGTCCTCGCCTGCCAAAGACCCTGACGATGACGCCGGCTTGGGCTCCACGATGACCTTCGTCCTGCCGTCCTGCTGGTCTTGGTCTTGTTGCACCAAAATGGTGTCCTTTGCTTGATACCCTCGGCCGCGCTTGCCCCCTTTGCACCAAAGAGGAAACAAGGAATCTGTGCAGGCCGGCGCCCGCCTGGCGTTGGTCGTCATGGCTTGCGTCACGGGTACCTCGTGAGGTACCCCGCCTTGATCTCTCCGCCTCCTCACGAGCCAGCCTGACGAGGCCGTGCCTGAGGAAGTCTCCTGTTGTCCGCCCCGTAAGGCTTGGCCCCTCGCGAGGGTCTTGAGCATGTGTTGATGAAGATGGGCCGTACTGGGCCACTCCTTGAGCCACGCCGCAGGCCACAGGCAGGCAAGTCTGGGTACCCCCGTTCCCAGCGCCGACAGTAGCCCCCGGGCCCAAGGCGCGCTTGGACTTGGCTTAGCAAAGAAGCGAAGAGGCAAGTGCGAAGCACCCGCGGGCCCCAATAGCCTGCGGCCTTGGGCGCCGCGTGGCGGTTGATTGGATGTGGGCGTCCTGGCTCCCCCATGACGCCTCGGTAGCTGCACGATTTGGTAAGTCCCTGCATGCAAAACTAGTCATGATTACCTGTGACCGTGGAACTCGACGGTTGGCCTTCCTCGGCTATATGTACGGAACGACACGAGACCTTCCAATCCATCTCTTCTCGCTACTCTTCGTCTTCCCCTCCGTCCTTGCTCCTCCCAACGCCAATGGCACCGATCCGTCGGTTTTCTACCGAAGAGAAGGGGAAGGCCCCCCGAGAGGGTCCTGTCCCGCTTCCTCCAAAGAAACGACTCGTCTCATGCCACGGGGAAGGAGGTGCTTGGCAGGAGGTGTCGAGGCCATGTTTTGAGCGACCGCCGCCGGGATTCCCACTGCCCTTGTACGCCCGGATTGAGGGTCCTGAAGGTGCTGGTGCCGAGCGGCATCGCCAAAGGCGCCGTCGCCACCGGCGGATCACGGCGGTGCGCGTCGTTCCTCCTGGAGTTCACGCCATGGGCTCTTCTAGCGAGCTCGTGCTTCACGCCGCCACGCCTCCTCGGTCTTGGATTCGCCTCCCTCCTTCCTTCGCCTTTGAGATCCTGCCGAGGGGGCCTATCGAGCTTTGGCTGCAGATGTCTTGACCGCAGATACCCACATGACCAAGCGGAGGTCGAGGTCGTCGCTTCGGGCAGGGTCTACCTGACCCGTGGCCGTGGCGAGATCGCTCGGGTCTGCAAGACGGGTGGCGCCCTCGCAATCCACCTCGAGTACGGCGGCGCCTCCCTGATGTTCTTCAAGGTCTTCGACACCGAGGGACGCCGGCTGGAGTGCTGCCCTGGGAAAGGCGGCCGTGGCCCTGCCGCGGCGAGGACTAGGCCCGTCAACCGGTTCCCTAGCAGCTCCTCAGGCAGTGGAGGTGTCGGAGGATCCAGCGACTCCGTCGAGCTCCTCGCAATCCCGGAGACGAGCGACGACAGCTACGAGCCCCCGAGCTTGCGTCGCTCCTAGAGCAGGGCGGGCTCGTCAGGCCGCCGTCGCCACTGATCTGTATGGGGTTGGTGCCGGTGGCTGACGGCCCACTGTTGATGATGGCGTCTCTTGCGGAGGCGCGCGTAGTTAGCATTCTTTAGGATTTGCTCCTTTTGTTCCCTGCGAGGAATCGAAGAACACATCCCGCGGGGGTTTGAAAGGTGCTTGTAGTCCCATTTGCTAATATGATCCTTATCATGAAGTGGTGAGGGATGCTTGTCCCGTTTCAGCTTAGTTCCTCCTTTCGAACCACGCGAGGACTTGACGCTCTGCGCTGACAGGTCCCGGTCCCAAGGCAGGCTTCAGCCGTCGCTGGTATGCCAGGTCGCGATGCCGTGGTCAAGGCCAGGAGGTGAGCGGCCCGGGGTGCAGTAAGAGCCCCTGAGTCGCGATGCTCACGAGGTCCCCTTTAGCACTCAAGCAGCCACCGCTCGATGAGAAAGGAGTGCGACGTCGCCAAAACGGAACTGCATTGGGTGCGAGGTCGGTGCTGCGATGGCTAGTGTTTCCGGAGGATGACTTATCTCGGGGGTCAGAAACCACTTCATGGCGCGGCGCCGGGCCCGCGCGTCGACAGCCGAGGAGCTGCCTGGCGAGGTCCCCACGTGCCTCTTTCCTCTCGCCTTTGCTCCACTTCGTGCTCTACGTCCTTAGGTCCCGGCCCTCTAGCGGGCTCAGCCGTCGCTGGTATGCCAGGTCGCGATGCCATGTGCAAGGCCAGAGGGTGAGGGCTGGAGAGCCAGTAAGAGCCCATGAGTCGCGATGCTCAGGTACCCCCCATTTAACGTGCAAGCGGTTCGCGTGGACGAGAGCGAAGGAGATGCTGCGGAGGCCTCGCCCGACACTGCTCCTTGAAGCGATCCTGCGAGTTCATCATGAGAAAAGTGAGGGTTTGCCGTTACAATTGCCGGCAGCTGCTGGTTGCTCTAGGAAGGTGACGAGGCACTGAAGGCTTGGTGAGGTGGCGCCCTGCGGGGTTGCCGCGGCCAGAGCTCAGCCATCCAGGTTTGTCAACGTTGCAGGGACGGACCCATGCGCAAGAGTCGTGCCGTGAGGGAGCAGCTCCGTCAGTTGGTGTCAGTTGAGCGGGCGATAAAGTCAAGCAGGTTAATCATGAAGGAGCAAATCCATTTAGATAGACGCAGAAAAAGACGATGACCGCTGGTCGGGCCCGAGCGACTTTGGGGATGATGCGGCCCGAGGGGCGCCCCCGATAAGGTAAGCTGAAAACATGAATTAAAGGGATACATGCCGTAGGGACGGACCCACGCGGCTTGGGAATGATGCAGCCCTGGGGGGCACTCCCAGCTGAAAATGAAACTGGAAGGATGTCACCTGATGATGCTGAAGATGGAGGGATGCTGAAGTAGCGGACGGCGTGCGCTGCAGGAGACGATCTTCATGAGCCCCCAGGCCCAGGGGCCTCGGGAGGCTCCGGAGGCGCTGGCGGCTCCTCGCGGACCATCTCCATCTCCGCCAGGATTGCAGAGTGCCTGACCGCCTGAGCCTCCAAGATGCTCCTCATGAGGCACTGACGCACAGCAGCCGCGTTCGGCAGGCCGTAAGGCATGCGAACATAGCTGTGGGATGGACCTTCGCAGTGCCCCACGCGTGAGGGCCAGAGGAGCTCCTGAGAGGCGGCTCGGTTGAGTCCAGGTATGTCGATGCAGATGCGCAGCCCACCATCCTCGCCTGGATGGGGAGCTACAGCGGGTAAGCGGCGGCTGCCACTCATAACTCTTGACTCCTGCAGCTCCTGAATGATCTCGCTGACGAATTCCTGAGGGTTTGGCCCTCCTTGCCTTGCTTCCTCCCGAGGGAAACGTGCATTGAAGCATGCCTCCAAGTGGTGCCCGAGCACCTCCCTCATGATCTTAGCAAAGTCGATGGCCCTCTAGGAGAGAGCCCTCAAGTCTTGCTCGAGGAGGGCGCCGGGCGCGCCTTCCTATGTGATAGAAGGAGGCACCCCCTAAACAGGCGCGGACCCTGAGGGGCCTGCCTCCCGAGGGGTCGGGCCAGGCGATGTCTTCTTCTTCTTTGGAGCAGCCTCGGGGGGCCTCTCGTTCCTGTGATCTGGGTCTTCAATTGATGCAGCTTGGAAAGCATGTTCCAGAGAACACAGTGCGTCTCTCTCTTCACAGGGCACCGTGATGACTCCACCGCTCCCTGGCATCTTGAGGACATTGTAGTCGTGATGTGTCACGGCCATGAACTTGGCCAGGGCTGGGTACCCAAGGATGGCATTGTACGGCAGGCGGATGTGAGCGACATCAAAGTCAATGAGCTCGGTGCGTTAGTTGTCGCGCTTCCCGAAGGTAACAGGAAGGCGTACCTGCCCTATCGGAATCGTGGAACCATCAGTGACTCATGAGAAAGGCTTGGTTGGCTGCAGCTGATTGTATGGCACTTGGAGATTGTTGAACGTCTCGACGGATAGGACATTGAGCCCTGCTCCGCCATCGATGAGGGTCCTGGTGACTTGCACATTGCTGATGATTGGGGAACAAAGCATCAGGAGGACTCCTGCTGTGGCCGCGCACTTAAGCTGATCCGCTGAGTTGAACGTGATAGCACACGCTGACCACCTGAGAGGGCGTGTGGGCTCAAGTTTGGGGAGGATTGCATTCACATCGCGAGCAAACTGCTTGAATATGCGCTGAGAAGCCGGGGCTTGAGTGCCGCTCAAGATGCAAGCGATTGTGCGCAACTCCTGGCAGCCTCCACCCCCTCGTCCTGGTGATGGTATTCATTCCTCCTCGGTTGTGGCAGCAGAGGAGGGAGGCCCGCGTTGCCTTGTGGGCGATCCTCGCGAGGCTGATCCCTCCAGCCCCGGTCGCGAGGTGGGTCCCTCCAACCTCCCTCACGAGGCTGGTCCTGCCAGCGGTCCTCGCGAGGTCGGTCACGCCACCCTTGGCGAGGGCCACGGTCTTCCCATCGTCCTCCACCTCTTCCTCCTCCTTGGCCATAGCCCCTGTCGCTGCGCTCGGGGCGTCGGCCGGCACGCACGTCTCTCACGACCCTGAGCTCTTGGCATTCGTTGGTGTTGTGGGTGCGGAGGTCATGGTACATGCAGTACCGGCTGCCCTTGGATGACTCAGGCTGATCTCTGCCTCGCTTGGTGTCCGGCTCTGCCGCAAGCACGGCAGCCCCCTTGCGCTTCATGTCCTTGGCCTTGGGCTTCTTCTCTTCTGGGTCAGCAGCTAGCAGCTCGAGGAGGGAAAGGCGCCCTTCCTCAGCCCTAGCGCACTTGGTCGCCAGATTCAACAGATCTAGGGAGGTGCACAGGTCCTCATGGATCGCGAGCTCTTCCTTCATCTTGACGTTACGCACACCGTCGGAGAAGGCTGAGATGATGGCCTCCTCTGACACCTTGGGGATCTTAAGGTGAGCACTGTTGAAGCGCTGGATGAACTTCTGCAGGTCTCTCCAGTTCTTTGCTTGATGCGGCGCAAGTCTCTCATGGCGGGGCGGTCGTGGTGCCTTGAAGTTGGCGACGAACCGGTGCGCATCCGTCCCAGAGGATATCGTGCGAGAGCGTGTTCAGAGCAGTGCGGGCGCCGTCCTTGAGCGCCATGGGGAACCAGTTCTCCATGACCTTCTCGTCCCTGTTGGCGGCTTTGATACCTAGCTCGTAGAACTAGAGGAACTCAGCAGGGTCAGTCGTGCCATCGTAGCGCAGGGCAGGTCTGGCTTGAACTTGCCCGGCCAGGCTACACTGCGCAGCTCGGTGGAGAAGGCACGGCAGCCTGCAGTGGCCGCGGGAGCCCTTTGGTGACGGAGAGCTTGATCTTGCGGGTCTATGTGCGCTGCAGCTAGGTGCAGCGCGGGGTCTTGGTGGGCTGGAGTAGGAGCGCGCTCGTGCCGAGCCGGTGCGGGGAGCACACGGGCGGCCTCTTGGGGACGAGGGATCTCTTGGCAGCTCTTCTCTTTCTGTGCTGGCGCTGGACGGAGTGGGTTCTGCCCAGGGTCCATGCGCCTCGGAGCCAAGGCGCCTTCTTGAGGGGGAGGTGGCTGAGGCGCCCCCGGATCTTCGTCGCCCGCGAAGGGCGGGGCGCGGTGCAGTGAGAGGGATGGTGCAGGGAGCCCCCAGCGGCGCTAACGAGCTCGGTGATGCAGGTGAGCCACTCGTCGTAGAGGTCGTCGACGGGATGGTAGTCTGAGAGCTCCGCGCCAGAGCAGCGGCGGCGTCTTGCGTCTGGGAAGCGCGATGGGCGTGGGACGAGGAGCCAGCCGGAGTCAGCGACGGGGTGGCGGTGCGGCCTTCCCGCCACACTGAAGGATGCAGGGACGATGCCTGCTGCTCGTTCCCCGCCGGGCTGGTGGCGGCGTTGGCGGCGGCAGCGACGGGAACGGCGGGCGCTGCCGACGGGGCCGTCTGAAGCGTCTGAGTGGCGAGCGGCCAGCGCTTCGGTGTGGCGCGACGTGCGTCTGACATGGATGGAACGGGCGGTGAAACACGAGGCAACGGAAGGCAGATTCCGGCACACCCCTACCTGGCGCGCCAAATGTCGGATTTCGGGTTCCAGCAAACTCTCAAGGTTCGAACACTGGGGTGCGGACGGAGATCACACCTCCAGCCTACCCATGTCTCACTGCCTCGCCTGGATCTAAAACTACACGAAGAGCAACACAAGGGACACGAGATTTATACTAGTTCAGGCCACCATTGTGGTGTAATACCCTACTCCAGTTTGTGGTGTGTGGATTGCCTCTGGGGCTGACGAAGAACAGTACAAGGGAAGAACAGCCTCGCGAGGGTCTGTTCTTGGCTGGGGCGATGAACTGCTAGGGTAGTTCAGTCGCCTCTCTCTCTCTCTATGTCTCAGATGTGGATACGATCTCTCCTACCCTGTGGGTGGCTAGTCCTATTTATAGGCAAAGGCCCCGGGCCTCTTCCCAAATATCGAGCGGGAAGGGCGCCAACAATTGGCCATTTTGAAGGGGAACATATAGTACACTTATCCTGACTAAAGTTGGTCCTCGCCTGCGAAAGACCCTGACGATGACGCCGGCTTGGGCTCCACGATGACCTTTGTCCTGCCGTCCTGCTGGTCTTGGTCTTGTTGCACCGAAATGGTTGCCTTTGCTTGATACCCTCGCCTGCGCTTGCCCCCTTTGCATCAAAGAGGAAACAAGGACTCTGCACAGGCCGGCGCCCGCCTGGCGCCCGCCTGGCCTTGGTCGTCATGGCTTGCGTCACGGGCACCTCGTGAGGTACGCCGCCTTGATCTCTTTGCCTCCTCACGAGCCAGCCTGACGAGGCCGTGCCTGAGGAATCCTCCTGTCGTCCGCCCCGCGAGGCTTGGCCCCTCGCGAGGGTCTTGAGCATGTATTGATGAAGATGGGCCGTACTGGGCCACTCCTTTAGCCACGCCACAGGCAGGCAAGTCTGGGTACCCCCGTTCCCAGAACGCAGAAAAATTCTTTTGCCCATTTATACTCTTATACCCCAAAACCATCAGGGGGGACCACGAAAACACTTTTTCGGCGTCGTGCCGGAGGTGGATTCGATCACGGAGGGCTTCTACATCAACACCATTGCCCTTCCAATGAAGTGTGAGTAGTTTACCACAGACCTACAGGTCCATAGCTAGTAGCTAGATGGATTCTTCTCTCTCTTTGATTCTCAATACCATGTTCTCCTCGATGTTCTTGGAGATCCATTCGATGTAAGATTCTTTTGCAGTGTGTTTGCTGAGATCCGATGAATTGTGGATTTATGATCAGATTATCTATGAATATTATTTGAGTCTTCTCTTAATTCTTATATACATGATTTGATATCTTTGCAAGTCTCTTAGAATTATCAGTTTAGTTTGGCCTACTAGATTGGTTTTTCTTGCAATGGGAGAAGTGCTTAGCTTTGGGTTCAATCTTGCGGTGTCCTTTCCCAGTGACAATAGGGGCAGCAAGGCACGTATCGTATTGTTGCCATCGAGGATAAAAATATGGGGTTTTCATCATATTGCTTGAGTTAATTCCTCTACATCATGTCATCTTACTTAATGCGTTACTCTGTTCTTCATGAACTTAATACTCTAGATGCAGGCAGGAGTCGGTCGATGTGTGGAGTAATAGTAGTAGATGCAGAATCCTTTCGGTCTACTTGACACCGACGTGATGCCTATGTTCATGATCATTGCCTTATATATCATCATAACTATGCGCTCTTCTATCAATTGCTCGGCAGTAATTTGTTCACCCACCATATTATTTGCTATCTTGAGAGAAGCCACTAGTGAAACCTATGCCCCCCGGGTCTCTTTTCTATCATATAAGTTCTCTTTTCCATCATACAAGTTATCTTTTCATTCATACAAGTTCTCTTTTCCATCATACTAGTTTCCGATCTACTATTTTGGAATCTTTTACTTTCCGATCTATAAACCAAAAATACCAAAAATATTTACTTTACCGTTTATCTATCTCTATCAAATCTCACTTTTGCAAGTAATCCTGAAGGGATTGACAACCCCTTTATCGCGTTGGGTGCAAGTTGTTGATTGTTTGTGCAAGTATTCGGTGACTTGTGCGTTGTCTCCTACTGGATTGATACCATGGTTCTCAAACTGAGGGAAATACTTACTCTACTTTGCTGTATCACCCTATCCTCTTCATGGGAAAAACCAACGCAAGCTCAAGAGGTAGCAGGAAGAATTTCTGGTGTGGTTGCCGGGGAGATCTACGACAAGTCAAGACATACCAAGTACCCATCATAAACTCTCATCTTTTGCATTACATTATTTGCCATGCGCCTTATTTTTTCTTGCATCTTTGCTAGCTAAAAGTTTATGGATCCTCATCCACTTGCCAATCTTTTTAAGAGATCCAATTATGTTGAACCAATTGCTAGTGAGTTGTGTGGACTAGATTATCTTTATGAAGTTTTGCTTGAAATTCGTGATTTTGAAAATTGTGATGAAGAAATTTATGAAATGGTTCACAATAGCTTCTTGAATAAAAAGCATGATTGCAATGATGTTATTACAAATTCTATTAATGTCAATTGTGCTAATATTATACAAAACCCTAAGCTTGGGGATGCTAGTTTTGCTATGTCTACTACTTGTCGCAATGATCATGATTGGGGTGATTCTTCTTACAATCTTGAAAATTTATTTAAGCCCCATGATGAATATGAGATTGATAATAATGTTCATAATATTATTGAAAGTGGGTATGGAAGAGTGTCAACTTCAGATCCCACATATTTGGAGAATGTTCAATCTTATGAAATTTTTGATAAAAGTGGGTTTGGAGAGGTTATGACTTTAGTTAATGTTAATCCCACTATTTTGGAAGAGTGTCAACTTCGCATGCATGTGGATAGTGTTGAGAATATGATATGTGATAGCTATATTGTTGAATTTTCTTATGATCCTACATGTAATTATTCTGAGAGAGGAAAATTATGGTTGTAGAAATTTTCATGTTACTAAAATACCTCTCTTCATGTTGATATTGCTATCGTCTCTTTCTTCTTCCTTGCATATGCTAGTTTTTGCTTGCCTTGATAATTTGTTTGCTTATAAATACCTATGCATAGGAAGTACGTTAGACTTAGATGTGTTTGTCACGTGTTTCATGATGCTCTCCTTGCGCTTCAATTCTTGTCTTTCATGTGAGCATCCCTGAAATCTCAATGCCTAGCTAAGAGTGTTAAATGATAGCGCTTGTTGGGAGGCAACCCAATTTTATTTTGTTATTTACTTTTTGTTCCTGTTTATTAATAAATAATTCATCTAGACTCTGGTTAGATATGGTTTTATGTTTTAATTAGTGTTTGTGCCAAGTTAAACCTTTCAGATAGCTTACGGTGATAGTTGTGTTGATCCTGCTGAAAAACAGAAACTTTTGCGCCCAGTAAATAATTTCCATAATTTTATTGAAACGTGATTTTGATATGATTATTTTTTGCTTTGGATTGGTACACAAATTGCTCAGGTCGCCCTAATTTTTCAGAATTTTGGGAGTTACAGAAGTATTCAAGAGTTACAGATTGCTACAGAATGTTCTATTTTTGAAACATTCTGTTTTCTACGTGTTGTTTGCTTATTTTGATGAATCTATGGGTAGTATCAGGGGGTATGAACCATGGAAAAGTTTGAATACAGTAGATATTACACAAATATACATAAAGAATGAGTTTGCAACAGTACCTTAAAGTGGTGATTTATTTTCTTATACTAACGGAGCTCATGTGATTTTCTGTTGAGTTTTGTGTTGTGAAGTTTTCAAGTTTTGGGTATGGATTTGATGGACTATGGAATAAGGAGTGGCAAGAGCCTAAGCTTGGGGATTCCCAAGGCACCCCAAGGTAATATTCAAGGACAACCAAAAGCCCAATCTTGGGTATGCCCCGGAAGGCATCTCCTCTTTCGACTTCATCTATCAGTAACTTTACTTGAGGCTATATTTTTATTCACCACATGATATGTGTTTTGCTTGGAGCGTCTTGTATGATTTGAGTCTTTGCCTTTTAGTTTACCACAATCATCCTTGCTGTACACACCTTTTGAGAGAGACACACATGAATCGTGATTTATTAGAATACTCTATGTGCTTCACTTATATCTTTTGAGCTAGGCAATATTGCCCTAGTGCTTCACTTATATCTTTTTAGAGCACGGCGGTGGCTTTATTTTATAGAAGTTTATGAACTCTCATGCTTCACTTATATTATTTTGAGTGTCTTTTAGAACAACATGGTAATTTGCTTTGGTTATAAATTTAGTCCTAATATTATAGGTATCCAAGAGGGATATAATAAAAAAATTCATATAAAGTGCGCTGAATACTATGAGAAGTTTGATTCTTTATGATTTTTCTGAGATATGAAGATGGTGATATTAGAGTTATGCTAGTGGAGTAATTGTGAATTTTAGAAATACTTGTGTTGAGGTTTGTGAGTCCCGTAGTATGCACGTATGGTGAACCATTGTGTAACGAAGTTGGAGCATGAAGTATTTATTGATTATCTTCCTTATGGGTGGCGGTCGGGGACGAGCGATGGTCTTTTTCTACCAATCTATCCCCCTAGGAGCATGCGCGTAGTAATTCGTTCGATGACTGATAGATTTTTTGCAATAGGTATGTGAGTTCTTTATGATTAATGTTGAGTCCATGGATTATACGCACTCTCAGCCTTCCACCATTGCTAGCCTCTCTTGTGCCACGCAACTTTCACCGGTACCATACACCCACCATATACCTTCCTCAAAACAGCCACCATATCTACCTATTATGGCATTTCCATAGCCATTCCGAGATATATTGCCATGCAACTTTCCACCATTCCGTTTATTATGACACGCTTCATCATTGTCATATTGCTTTGCATGATCATGTAGTTGACATAGTAGTTGTGGCAAAGCCACCTTTCATAATTCTTTCATACATGTCACTCTTGATTCATTGCACATCCTGGTACACCGCCGGAGGCATTCACATAGAGTCATATTTTGTTCTAAGCATCGTTGTAATTTTTTTGAGTTGTAAGTCAATAGAAGTGTGATGATCATCATTATTAGAGCATTGTCCCATGTGAGGAAAAAAGGCCATAAAAAAGAGAGAAATGTCAAACAAAAAATGAGAGAAAAAGAGAGAAGAGGCAATGTTACTATCCTTTTTCCACACTTGTGCTTCAAAGTAGCACCATGATCTTCATGATAGAGAGTCTCTTATTTTGTCACTTTCATATACTAGTGGGGATTTTTCATTATAGAACTTGGCTTGCATATTCCAACAATGGGCTTCCTCAAATGCCCTAGGTCTTCATGAGCAAGCAAGTTGTATGCAAACCCACTTAGTTTCTTTTTGAGATTTCATACACTTATAGCTCTAATGCATCCGTTGCATGGCAATCCCTACTCACTCACATTGATATCTATTGATGGGCATCTCCATAGCATGTTGATACGCCTAGTTGATGTGATACTATCTCCCTCTTTTTGTCATCTCCACAACCACCATATTCTCTTCCACCATAGTGCTATGTCCATGACTCACGCACATGTATTGCATGAAAGTTGAAAAGGTTTGAGAACATTGAAGTATGAAACAATAGCTTGCCTTGTCATCGGGGTTGTGCATGATTTGAGTATTTTGTGTGATGAAGATGGAGCATAGCCAGACTATAAGATTTTGTAGGAATAAGCTTTCTTTGGCCATGTTATTTTGAGAAGACATAATTGCCTTGTTAGTATGCCTGAAGTATTATTGTCTTTATGTCAATATTAAACTTTTATTTTGAATCTTTCGGATCTGAACATTCATGCCACCATAAAGAGAATTACATGGATAAATATGTTAGGTAGCATTCCACATCAAAAATTCTGTTTTTATCATTTACCTACTCGAGGACGAGCATGAATTAAGCTTGGGGATGCTTGATACATCTCCAACGTATCTATAATTTTTGATTGCTCCATGCAACTATATTATCTTTTTTGGATGTTTTATATGCATTAATATGCTATTTTATATTATTTTTGGACTAACCTATTAACCTAGAGCCCAGTGCCAGTTTCTGTTTTTTGCCTGTTTTAGAGTTTCGCAGAAAAGGAATAACAAACGGAGTCCAAACGGAATGAAACTTTCGCAATGATCTTTCTTGGACCAGAAGCAAACTAGGAGACTTGGAGATGAAGTTGGAGACGGAACAAGGCGTCCACGAGGGTGGAGGGCGCGCCCAGGGGGGTAGGGCGTGCCCCCTACCTCATGGGCCCCTTAGAGCTCTCCTGACCTAATTCTTTCACCCATATATACTCTTATACCCCAAAACCATCAGGAGGAGCCACGAAAACGGTTCACCACCGCAACCTTCTGTACCCATGAGATCCCATTTAGGGGCCTTTTCCGGCGTCCTACCGGAGTGGGATTCGATCATGGAGGGCTTCTACATCAACACCATTGCCCTTCCGATGAAGCGTGCGTAGTTTACCATAGACCTACGGGTCCATAGCTAGTAGCTAGATGGCTTCTTCTCTCTCTTTGATTCTCAATACCATGTTGTCCTTGATGTTCTTGGAGATCTACTTGATGTAATATGCTTTTGTGGTGTGTTTGCCGAGATCAGATGAATCATGGATTTATGATCACATTATCTATGAATATTATTTGAGTCTTCTCTGAATTCTTATATGCATGATTTGATATCTTTGCAAGTCTCTTCGAATTATCAGTTTAGTTTGGCCTACTAGATTGGTTTTTCTTGCAATGGGAGAAGTGCTTAGCTTTGGGTTCAATCTTGCAGTGTCCTTTCCCAGTGATAGTAGGGGCAACAAGGCACGTATTGTATTGTTGCCATCGAGGATAAAAAGATGGGGTTGTCATCATATTGCTTGAGTTGATTCCTCTACATCATGTCATCTTACTTAATGCGTTACTATGTTCTTCATGAACTTAATACTCTAGATGAAGGTAGGAGTCGGTCGATGTGTGGAGTAATAGTAGTAGATGCAGAATCGTTTCAGTCTACTTGACACAAACGTGATGCCTATGTTCATGATCATTGCCTTAGATATCGTCATAACTATGCGCTCTTCTATCAATTGCTTGGCAGTAATTTGTTCACCCACCGTATTATTTGCTATCTTGAGAGAAGCCACTAGTGAAACCTATGGCTCCGGGTCTCTTTTCTATCATATAAGTTATCTTTTCCATCATACAATTTCTCTTCTCTATCATACTAGTTTCCGATCTACTATTTTGCAATCTTTGACTTTCCGATCTATAAACAAAAAATACCAAAAATATTTACTTTCCATTTATCTATCTCTATCAAATCTCACTTTTGCAAGTAATCGTGAAGGGATTGACAACCCCTTTATCGCGTTGGGTGCAAGTTGTTGATTGTTTGTGCAGGTATTCGGTGACTTGTGCGTTGTCTCCTACTGGATTGATACCTTGGTTCTAAAAATGAGGTAAATACTTACTCTACTTTGTTGCGTCACCCTTTCCCTATTCAAGGGATAAACCAACGCAAGCTCAAGAGGTAGCATAGCCATGGATTTCATGTGTGTTCGCCTTTGGTTATCTTCATAGGAGAGAAAGTGGTGCATGTATTTCTATGGAGGGAGAGGTCCAGGGCAGCAGGTGTTGACCCAGGGAGCACTACAAAAAAAGACACATTCGTGACATTGTGGGCTGAACGAAATTTTTTTCTGTCATACATATGACACTTCTATGACGATAATTGTGACAAAACCTGGTATCATCATAGATGTGGTGGGCTCCTACTTCTATGACAAAAAATCATGACAGAAAATGGGCTTTTCGTCCTGGGCGGGCCGGAGACGCAGCTGCATGACATTCTTTGGGCCGTCCATGACGGAAAAAATTGTGGTAGAAGCGAGGGGGAGGAAAATTTCGGGGAGTTGCCGGTTACGGTGGGAGGTTGGGGGCCGAGCGATGCGCGTTTCTCTCGTACATACGCGCGTGTGTGCGAGGCATTGGCATGGCCGAACCGAGCGATTGCCTCGCAGTTACGCTGGCGTTCTTTGAAACCGAGCGATCGATCGATGGGTGTTAACTGAACCCGATGGAGCGATTCCTTCGCTACTGCTGCTAACTAAAGCCGATCAATGCTGCCTCTTGGATGAATAGTGAGCATTGCAGGGGGGGTGGATGAACAGTGAGCGGTGGCGTTGCCTCTGGATGAACAGGAACCCGTGGTGTGGAGGGCTGGATGAATAGTAGATGGTGGAGGGGTGGCCGTGGAGGGGTGGTTGAACAGGACCCCGTGGTGTGGAGGGCTAGATGAACAGTAGACGGTGGAGGGCTGGATAAACAGTGGACGGTGGAGGGGTGGTTGAACAGTAGTCGGTGGAGTAGCGTGCGGTGGAGGCTGGATGAACAGGAGCCCGTGGAGGCTGGAGGAGGTCGACGGTGGAGATGAACAGTATCCCGTGGAGTCCCGTTTTGCGGTACGCCACACCCCTCCCGATGAACAGGACCCCCGTTTCGACCGTAGCGCTCCAACACAAGTCCGTTTCGTTTGTTTTGCGGTACGCCACACCCCTCCCGATCAACAGGACCCCCGTTTCGACCGTAGGAGGTCCGTTTCCTCCGTTTTGCGGTACGCCACACCCCTCCCGATCAACAGGACCCCCGTTTCGACCGTAGGAGGTCCGTTTCCTCCGTTTTGTGGTACGCCACACCCCTCCCGATCAACAGGACCCCCGTTTCGACCGTAGGAGGTCTGTTTGGTCCGGTTTGCGGTACGCCACACCACTCCCGATCAACAGGACCCCCGTTTCGACTGTAGGAGGTCTGTTTCCTCCGTTTTGCGCTACGCCAGGCCTCGTTTCCATCGCCTATTCCGTCCAAGCCGGTTGGCTCCCACGCGTTCCGTTGCCTCCCGATGAACACGACGCATTCCGTTGCCTCCCCATGAACACGACGCATTCTGTTGCCTCCCCATGAACACGACAACGACACTGTTTCTCCGTTCCGACCAAGCCATGTACATATGCATGACTAGGCATTCGAAACCCTACCCGTATGTACGTATGTGGCCATATTTTCTTTCTTGCACCTTCGCCGTTGTACGTACGTGTACATGCTATGTGCGCGCCTCTACTACGACACGTGCGCGCCTCTACATCCACCAGTATGTATGTACGCGTTCACGACCAGAATGACAACGCTGCGTACGCTTGGACCAGGTGGGTCCCGACTGTCAGGCACTTCCTTGCCTGCAAAGATGTAGCTGGTGGGTCCCAGCAGTCAGGGGGGCGAATCGTTTTGTTTTTTTTTGCCCGGACGCACTTCCTTGCGTGCGAAGATGGAGCTGGTGGGTCCCAGCAGTCAGGGGGCGAATCATTTTTTTTGCCCGGATGCACTTCCTTGCGTGCGAAGGTGTAGCTGGTGGGTCCCAGCAGTCAGGGGGGAAACATTTTTTTCGCGAAACACGGTGGCCCGTCCGGTGGGTCCCCGCTGGCAGGTGGAGGAATAATTATTTTGTGCGTAATAAGGAGGCACTTCCTTGCTGCGGCCGTGGACCCAACTGTCAGCCTCTCCACGCACAGTACTCTTCCGATGGAAGTCGGTCGTTGACCACATTGACCACGCCGCGCCGAGAGCACCACGGCGGTGGACGACGGCGAGGCCTAGGAAGGGGATGACACGGAGATAGGGAAGACTCCGTAGTTGTTTCCCACACGGAGGGGAGTACGACTGTACGAGGGTTTACTGGTTTGTCTGCCGTCGCTAGAGAATAACAACAGGTGTGGGTGAGTAGAGGGATGGCTAGGCCAGCGATGAGAGTATGGTGCGGCGGTGAGGCCTGTGCGGCAGCACAGCCGACCGCGGGGAGGAGGGAGTAGGCAGTCCCGCCGGCGCTAGTTTGAGCGGCTGGAGCAGGAAGAGCAAAGATTGAAGAAGCACCACGGTCGTTGGATGGACATCCAACCGTCACTGCTTCTGCGTCAACCTTTTTTTAGGAAAGCCTCAAATGTGTGGAAAACAGCATACAACCCATCTGCCATTATTTCTAATAATTTACAGCCCATTTGCTAATTCTTAAGGTTTTTTTGGAGCACATATTCTTTTTGTTAGCATTACAAACCATATTGTGGCCACGGTTAAAAAATTATATGAAATTTTGCATATTTCGGTGCGGCCCGAACTGTTTTTAATCCCGAAATTTCGACTCACATTCAAACTGATTTAAAAAAATAATGTATATCAATATAAAATCCAACAAATTCTCCATGCATAAAAATTCATGTAATTTTAAATCTTGAAATGAAAAAAATATATTTGAAACTAATTGTCGGTTTGATGTGTTTTAAAAATGTACAGCCCATTTCTCATTACTGATGGGCCATTTTCTCGGCCAGCCGAATGAAAGCTCTCCTCGTCTTGAAAGATTTGTAGCCCAACAGGCCTGACAAAGCGATTTACTTGGCAAATCACAAAAAAACTGGGTTGTGGCCGTGGACCCGGCTGTTAGCCTCTCCACGTACAGTACTCTTCCGATGGAAGTCGTTCCTTGACCACGTTGACCACGCCGCTCGGAGAGCACCACAGCGGTGGACGGCAGCGACGAGGCCTAGGAAGGGACGACGCAGAGCCGGGAAGACGCGGCGAAAGGAAGCCAGCGGAGAGGAGTACGAGAGTTCACTGGTTCGGCTGCGGTGTGAGGCTGCCATCGCCGCAGGGCCTGGCCAGCGGTGGGAATAGTAGGGGGCGTTGAGGCCTCCGCGGCAGCAGAGCCGGCCACGGGAGGTAGGAGCATGTGGCACGACCGGCGCTGCTTTGGGAGGCTGGAGCAAGAAGACCAGAGGTTGAAGAAGCACTACGGCCGTTGCATGGACATCATACGGTCACTGGAGCTAGAATCGTTCATATTGACTAAGTTGAGACAGCCTTTCGTCCCCATCAACTTAGTAGGCCACCAAGTGGGTCCCAGCTAGCCGGGGGAGTATTCATTTTTTTGTGCGTAATGAGGAGGCACTTCCGGTGGGTCCGAGCTGACAGCGGGGGGAAGGTTTTTTTTCGCGAAATACGGTGGCCCGTCTGGTGGGTCCCAGTAGTCTGGGGCAAACGTTTTTTTCGCAAAATACTGGTGGCCCGTCCGGTGGGTCCCCGTTGTCACGTGGAGGAATAATTATTTTCCGCGTAATAAGGAGGCACTTCCTTGCGGCTGCTGTGGACCCAGCTGTCAGCCTCTCCACGTTCTGATGGAAGTCGGTCGTTGACCACATTGACCACGCCGCGCCGAGAGCACCACAGCGGTGGACGACGGCGAGGCCTAGGAAGGGGACGACGCGGAGCCGGGCCACGGGAGCTAGGACCAGGCGGTAGCACAGCGGGCCACGGGAGGCAGGACCAGGCGGCAGGACCGGCGCTGCTTTGGGCGGCTGGAGCAAGAAGACCAGAGGTTGAAGAAGCACTATGGCCGTTGGATGGACATCATACGGTCACTGGAGTATTGACTAAGTTGATAAAGCCCTCCATCCCCGTCAACTTAGTAGGCCCACAAGTCAGCCCAACAATATGGTGGGTCCCAGCTAGCAGGGGGTATTCATTTTTTTGGGCGTAATAAGGAGGCACTTCCTTGCGTGCGAAGATATAGCTGGTGGGTCCGACCTGTCAGTGGGGGGAATATTTTTTTCGCGAAATACAGAGGCCCTTCCTGTGGGTCCTAGATGTCAGGTGGAGGTATCATTATTTTACGCATAATAAGGAGGCATTTCCTTGCGTGCGGCCGTGGACCGAGCTGTCAGCCTCTCCAGGTACAGTCCACTTCTGATGGATGTCGTTACATTGACCACGTTGACCAGGCCGCGCCAAGAGCACCAGGGCGGTGGAAGACGACGAGGCCTAGGAAGGGAACGACACGGAGCCAGGGAATACTCCGTAGTTGTTTCCCACGTGGAGGAGTACGAGGGTTTACTGGTTCGTCTGCCGTCGCCGGAGAATAACAGCATGTGTGGGTGAGTAGAGGGATGGCTAGGCCAGGGATGAGAGTACGGTGGGGCCGTGAGGCCTGCGCGGCAGCATAGCCGGCCACGGGAGGAGGGAGCAGGCAGTCCCACCGGCGCTTGTTTGAGCGGCTAGAGGATGAAGAGCAGAGATTGAAGAAGCACGACAGCCGTTGGATGGACATCCAACAGTCACTGCTCTCGTGTGTTGACTAAGTTGACAGGGCGTTGCGTGTGTGTCAACCTTTTTTTTATGAAAGCATACGCGTCAACCTGTATTAGGTGCACAAGTCAGCCTCAAATCTGTGGAACACAGCATACAGCCCATCTGCCATTATTTCTAATAATGTACAACCCATTTGCTAATTCTTAAGATTTTTTTTGGAGCCCATCTTCTTTTTGTTAGCATTACACCCCATATTGTGGCCACAGTTAAAAAGTATACGAAATTTTGCATATTTTGGTGCGGTCAACTGTTTTTAATCCAGAAATATCGATTTACATTCAAACTATTTTGAAAAATAATTTATATAAATATAAAATCCAAATAATTGTCCACGCATAAAAATCAGTGGAATTTAAGATCTTGTAATTAAAAGAAAGTTGAAACTAATTCCCGGTTTGATGTCTTTTAAAAAATGTACATGCCATTTTTGGGCAAACCGAATGAAACTCTCATCGTCTTGAAAGATTTGCAGCCCAGCAGGGCCGATAAAGCAAGTAGGCCTTGTTTGAGTATTTCTTTTAAAAAATAGAACTGGGCTAGCCATTTTCAGCAAGAAAAAAAAACACAACTGGACTCAAGATGTGGTAAACATAAATAAAACCCTGGCTAGACAGGCGACAGCCCCCGCACTGCCCCGTTGTTACCCTGATCCGTCGCTAAAACTAGTATAAATAACAACTGCTTGTTCCTCAAAAAAAAAACTGCGGGACTTGCTGGGTCCCTGGTGTCAGCCGCTCGTAGTGTAATTCTATCATTTATTGACTACGTTGACAATGGCGTGAGCCCCAGATGTCCAACCATTAGGAGGACCATATTTTTGGGCTTGTACTATAGAGGCACTTGCTTGCGTACTGCCATGACGCTGGTGGGTCCCTACTGTCATCCTCTCCACGTACAGTCATCTCCTTGTTCCTCTCGGTTGTCGATGACGTTGACAACGCAAGAGGGTGGCGCACCGCGCACGGCGAGCAAACCAAGGCCGCAAGACGGAGGACAACGATGAGGCCTCAGACAGAACGAACAGGAGTCGTTGAAGATGCGTCGGTCAAGTCGCAGGCAGAGGGGAGTACGAGGGTTGGCTGGTTCGGGCACGGGTGCGTGTTGGGACTGACGTCGCCGGAGAATAACAGGACGTGTAGGGGAATAGAGGGAGGGACTGGCCAACATTGGAGGGTACGTACGGTAGGGCGGCGGAGGCGCAGCCAGCCATGGGAGGCGGGAGCAGGCGGAGCCGACAGTGTGGTTTGGTTTGGGCGGCTGGAGGAAGAAGAAGACAAGAGATGCCAGAATCCAAATCTGTCACGGTCATGCAGCCTTTCCTATGAAAATTTACAGCCCATTTGATGTGCTAGTTCGAAATAAGTTTGTGGGTGCTGGTGGGGGCTAATCACTTGGCCTATGTAATGCACAGTGAGCTCAAGCAGCCGGCGTGAGTGATGTTATTTCCCTTGGTTGTGATTTGTTACAATATTTCGCTCTAAATTAAACGAATGGCAAGCCATTTGCCTTGTTTCAAAGAAAATACGACAGTCACAGCCGAGTTGAAAAGGGCGGGAACATCTAACTCCAGCTTACAAACTGTACAAAAGCACGAGGGTTGATTGTTCATCAGGTTTACAAAAAAACCAGATTGAAAAGGGCAACAACATCTAACTCTAGCGTTATTGTCTTCAACAGAATCTCATGAGAAGTGAGAAAATCCTGATGCTTACGAATCAACCAATTGGTTATAACTTTCTTACCCCGTCCTGTTGCCTAAATAGACATGAAGATTGAAAACAGTTAAGGTCTAAAAGAAGAGTGTCGAAAGAGCAACAGCTGAATGGTTAATTCTAGTACACTATATGCGGGATTCCAATGTGCGTGAAATTATCACCTTTATATACAACTTCTCTAGACATGGAATGCATTGTAGCAAGCCAATAATCTTGTTCAGATCAAAACTATTCATTTGGATATATAAGATCTTGACAGAATCCAGCACCATTGATAGGCCATCCATGGAGAAACTCTTCATTGAGCATAGAACATAATATTAGTACAAAATGTGTACTCCAAGATGATATATAAATTATGCGCAGAAATTTAAAATGCAGCTTATGGTTACAAGTGTAGATGATAATATAAAGTACCTGAAGAACTGTGGAGCCAAACACCATATTGAAATGAGCACAGAGATCATGTATTACACCCAAGGTCTCCAGTTTAGGCGCAGAGAGGACGGTTATTTGCAACGGTGAATAACTAGAATAAAGGATCAACCTTTGAAGTGAAGGGGCATCTTTGATGATGAGCTGCCTTCCATCAAAAGAAATTACAATTCTTACAAGGTTAGGCGACTTTATTTGGAGACAACCGATTTTAACTATGAAAACAAGCACCAAGCACTCCAGCGCAGGGCAACTGGAGTGGATGATGCTGTGCAATGAGGCCTCCGATATACGAACCCGCACAAGTGAAAGTTTCTTGAGAAATGGGAGTCGAAGGTTTAGTACCAGATTATGCAGTAGGTAGCACAAAGTATAAAGTCTGGCGGTGTGGAGAGAGGAGGAAAACCGTGAGATGGACATCGGTGCTGAGGGCACAAGTTCATGGCGTTCGGTATGTGGTATGTGATTTCCAAGGGAATAGTAGAACTCAAGCAACTGTAGTTCTATGAATTCAGGGGATTTCAGCCAGGCGTCCACCATGCAGGGCATGGTATGCTTGCTCAGGTAGCATGACGGGATGTAGAGGCTTTGAACAGAGCCCTGGTGGGAGGAGATGATGGCGCTGGGGATTTCAAAATCATTGAAGAGAGATAGCTGACGACAGTCGAGATTAAGGGGCACGGCGCGCCATAGAGGGTGCCACCGAATTGGGAGGACTTGGGTGCGGCAGCAATCCATGGTGGGGAGAAGCGAGATGATCTCCCCAAGGACGGCGTCCTGGAGATCGCTGATGCGGTCCACCCGAGATTCTACGGGTTCCTTGGATCCGGTGGGGGCGGGGTCGCCGCTTGTCCCCGCGTTGCCAGGTGCGGGATCTACAACAGGCGTCGCCGCTGGCGGGAGCCTCGTCTTCTTAGCGCTGGGGTCAGCCGACTCCATTTTCCTCGAGGGCGTCGTGTCGCGCTCACGGATTTGAGCAGAGTAACGAATGACGAGCCTAGTTGTAGTCTTGACGAAGAAGGGAGCTGGGGTTTTCTCAGATAAGTGAGGAAGAAGGGAGCTGGTGTTTTCAGAGGAGTGAGGTGAGGAATTTGGGGGTACGAGTGGAGCGAGCTCACGTGAGGTGGGTGGGAGCGAGGAGGAAGAAGAGCACCCAGGTTTTGGGGGGGGGGGGCGGGGCGGTGTGCTGGGTGTGGGTAGCGCCTTTTGAATTGATTTTACTATTTAGTAGTGTGGATTGGCTGTTTTGTCTTGGGCCCAGAGAAACAATTACTACTAGTACAGTGGAGACACTCTACAGCTACCCAGAAAAACAATTACTACTAGTACAGTGGAGACACTCTACCGCTTCTGGCTCCTCCTAGTTCATTGAAACGTCTCCCTCTACTGAATGTCGTTATACTTTTGTTCACCGACATGCGGGCCATGCAGCGCGCGGGCCCAAATGCCATCCACCAAATTAGAAGGCAATATGCAGGCGGAGAGTCACCCCGGTCGTAGCGCAGCATTAATGAGCCGTCGTATCACAAAATCCAACCTCCCGCAGTCTATGTTTGACGGACGAAGCAACCATCATTTCACTCTTCGTTGAATCCCCTTCTCCCTCACCGTCTTCAAGAAAGGCAACACTCGCATCTGCCACTGTTCTTCTCTCCCAATGAAGGGAAGGTAAGCGGATCCGTGATGTTGGTATATTTTCGTTCAGAGAAACAAAAGAACTTTTGCAAAGCAGTAACCGATCCTCACTCTCTTTTTTGTTTCATTGTCATTGCGATTGTGTTTTCCTTTCAGTGGTCTCCTAGTATTCGTCAGTTTCATGATGGACCAAGGAGAACCAGGCAAAGATCTACCGATATTGGAGCAGATGCGGGAGGCTGATCCCCACGAGACAGAGAGCTCCAAGAAGATGGATGCAACCACCGACCCGACCCCAGATATGCTCACGGCCACTACTGAGATGGTCAACGCCCCGTTTGAGGTTACAGCCCCCGTGGCACTGCAGGAGCAGTTTTCTCCCATCGAGGATGTGTCCCCCCTCCCCCGTTGAGCTGCCCAAGGTGATTTCCTTCTTTGTCGATCTCGATTGTGGTTTTTCATCTAAGTATGTGGTGATTTTTTTTAGAAAAGGAAGTATGTGGTGATTAATAATGCAAAATTTTATTAGCTTCGATGCCATGATATACATAGTGGTTTAAATAACTTGTGTTTCTTATATTGAAAAGTAATTCAGAATTTGTTTTTGTTTCAATTAGAGCCTTGATCCAGACAAGGATTGTGTTGTTGTGCATGTCACTCGCTATGAGGCGGACGACCTGAATATACGCACTGGGAAAACAGAGTTCTTAAGTTGTTGGATCCTCGAAGACATTTGCGGTTATACCAATGAAGAGTTGTATTCCAGCCTCACTTTGTCAGGCGTGTTGTCCAGGGTGTACTAAAGCACAAGAAGTTCAAAGCTACTCCTTCGTTTGTGAGGCATATTGTTCTTGTCAAGCTTACGCAGGAAGATGACGTGGCATGCCTCCACAAACAAGTTTATCAGTGGCAAGGCCACAAGGTTGTCTTCATGAAGGTTCACAGGATTGAGCTGTTGCGGGACGTCCTCGATGATGTTCATGGCAAGGTCCGTCTTGTGTCCAGCCCAAATTGGATTATGTCTAATTATCCGAACCTTGCCTGTTATCGACCCCTCTGGGGCTAGTACTCTGTTTGAATCCGTCTATGGGAACTGCTGCTACTTTTGTGTGCCCATGAATCATGTGAGAACCATCGTAATTGTTGCCGAAACAGATTCGTCCTCACTAGTTTTTTCATGAATATGGCATGGTAAGACATAAGTTGTCATGGTTTATCATACGAGCAGTGTGTGTTTTGATGAAATAGAGCACTCGTTCGAGAACCATGCGCCGACGTATACATAAGTACTTGTAAACACTATTGGTGCTACCCCACTTGTAAGCAGTTGTGCAAAACACAGCACATTGGCTCAGCTCGCTTCAACACTAGGCTATTGACCAGCTAACAATCAACAATCTGCCGTCTCACATATAAGCAAATATGTATCTTGTTACAGTTGTTCATGCAGTTAATTGAGGCCACAATGTAATAAATTCCAAACGTTCAACGCTAGTCCAGCGCTCATGTGGAACACTCACATTAAACTCGTCTTCATAAAAATCTTGAAAAGCATAAGTTAAGTAGTTTCAAACAGCTCAATGATTCATAGAACATAACAAACATATACTAGTTCACAGCAAAAGACAAAGTTGTGAGAAGGTTTACAAATCAGGAAAAAACAAGCAAGGCTTCTCTGAGCAAAGGGCCTCCCGGCAGGCTTAAATTTCCTGGAGTTCACTCTGGTTTTTTCTTGTTGCCACCATCCAGGGTTAGGTCCTCTCATTCCGAATAACCAATTATAATTGTGGTCTCACCGGAATGCTGAATCGAACCATGCATTTATCTTGACCAGTGAAATTCTTGTGCATTCCACTAAATTTAAGCACCGCTATTTGCGAAATAAGCAGACCACAATGCCTCTTGTCCGCAAGACCGTCAAAAAACCGCCATGCAGCCATGCCAGCTAGTCCTCGGTCCATGGATGAACTGGTAGAAAGCGCATTCCGGACTAGGGTGCAGTTGTTTTCGCTCGTCCCTGCACTGCAATCAGGAAGTAAAACGTACGAATCAGCTTCTTTTAGATTGCATTGGTCATTCTACCTTAGTTACTACCAATGTAGGGATACCTTGAAGACGGGAGGTTAGACGACGGCAACGAGGGATAGCCATCTCATTTTGCGCAGTTGTACTAAAACTGAGGTGTGTGCTTTTGATTGCGCGGATAGAAACGATACGGAGATAGACATCCCGAAACGATATGGAGACAGACATCCCTGTTTGTGCAAATACGAAATACGGTTATTTAAACAGTGATAGATATTACTACTTTCCCCCGTTTCCCCTTAGAACCAAGTCCTAGATTCATGCTACACCTTTCCCACTTTCTTCCCTGTTTGGACCAACGCTTTGAGTTGACTGTATGAACTAGCTTTACTTCTAATAATAGTAGAAGTCTAGGTGGCTTTGGAACAGCGGACGGAAGTAGAAAAGGATCCACACGAAAGGGGAAGAGCTGGGGCAGTAGAGCAAGGCAGGTTTAGAAGGAATATATACCTGAGGGTCGTCGGCATGTGGCAAAGACGGCGTCGGGAGGCCGCATCTTGGCCACAATACCACAGGGAGGAATAAGGGGACGGAGGCCCTCCCGAGCCGTCGCTCTCTCGGAGAGAATGGCACGACCTCCGATCGGGACGCGCGGGCAGCCGTTGGTCTCCTCCCTCGCTGCCGACAACAGCGTGAATGCTGCACCTACACCCCCTGCCCCGGTCGAGGTTGTCCGGCCAGATTTGTGACCACCCGTGAGCTGAGAGAGAGAGAGTGGCCACCGATGTCTTGCTTAGATCTGGAGAGCATGAGAGAGTGAACGCGAGGAACCCTAGTAAAGCAAGCACTAAGGCTCCTGCTTTTATATATAGTGGAGTGATTTTGTTGCACCGGCTTCAAAAAATGCGCTCCTACGTGTACCCGCGAGTGGGTGTGAGAGAACTAGTGCGTGTGTGCACCGCTTCTCTTCGTGAGATTACAATATATACTATGCCCAAAGAACGTTCGCCGAAAGAGTAATAATATAAGTGTGTGACGTGTGAGCTAAAATAAAATGTGCGCGCTGTCTTTTGTTTTTTAGAAGTTCTGAGGGTAGGGTGTGAAGAGCACATATGTGCATGACGTCTACCTGCAGATAGACGATGGGTGCCACGTGCGAGTCTGTGAGAGAACTCGGCAGAGTTGTGACTCGTGAGGGTGTGTGTGCGTGAGAGAGGGGGGCATGTATCAATGCAATGCATGTGTCCGTAAATCATTATCCGACAAACGTTCGCCACAAGCCTTTTCCTGACGAACGCCGTAAGAACCGTTAGATCGGCATCCGACAGTGTCAGTTTTGCCATGTCATTTAACAGAACAGCCACTCCTCATACACACAAATCTTCCACGTGAGTGTTAGCAACTTATGTATGCTCCCTCCGTTCTAAAATGTAGTGCATATAGCTTCATTGAAAATTAGAACCTCGCAAACTTTTACCGAGTTTTCGTGTACCAAATTGCACATGTAGAATACCCTGTATATATCATTTCATTCATCTTTGAGAGGTAACTATAAAGATGGGTGAGGAGTCTACAAAGAAAGACCATAATATCACCCGCAGAAATTTCAACCATCCTTTGGTGTCGAGGAATATCATAGGAACTCTATATGATATGATTTTTATAGGATTTTTTCCTTTAGAGCTAATTGGTTCATAGGAATAGATTCATATACTCTACATTTCAAAGGAAATAAACATGATATCATTTCTATAGCTTTAGAGCCACTTGGTTCATATGAATGGATTCCTATACTCCCTTGGTTTCAAAGGAAAATAAACATTAGCGTATATTCAATAGAAAAGTTCATATGATATGAACCAAATTACATCTCTTTACTAATCCCTCCTCATAGGAATTGAGATACATGTCATCTCTAGATTCAATAGAAAAGTTCCTATGATGTGAACCAAATGACATCTCTTTTCCAATCCCTACTCATAGGAACTGAGATCCTCCATGTCATCTCTTTCCCTACAACTTCCATGTATACATCTTCTATTCCTAAATAGATAGTACAACCCACTAGTAGCTTTTTTCCAAAACATGCAACTATGGCACAAGAACTATATAGTGTGCCAATAACTTTGAAAGATGGTCGCTGGATGAAGCTAACACGACATTGCAGAGATGGGCAAATCCGAGCACTACTGGCCGTTGGATATCATCAACATTCCACCAGATCTGCCACATGTACAATTTAGAAGACTCCATGGTTGAACTTAAGCATAATGCACAAACCTCAAAACACAAGCACTTCTCCTTTGTTCTAGAATCTTCTGTATCATAATTGATTATTTTTTCTAAATGAATTGCCATTAATTGTTTTTTTACTTTATGATTTACAATGCACAACCCCATGAATCTTAACATTTTTATAAAACTAATTGATTTTGAATGAGATGAACTATAAGAACTAAACGAACATCTACATCATGCATATATGACTCAAAGCTTTACATGCTATAGTATGTATTTATTCATAATTTGGTTTCGAAATCTCATGCATTCAATACATGTGTACCTTACTAGTTTTGAGTAGAGTAGCAAATTTCACGCGGCCCCGGGTATATCAAAATGCAGGGCCCATGCATCATTGCCTTTCGGTAGAACCTACGTCCACAATTTTTTGTACGTGCTATATCTCCACTGGTCCCCGAACCCAAAATGCTGCCTCGTTCCAGTAAAACCAAGCGGCCCACACATATTTAAGGCGTCGACTTGAACCCGTTTACTACGACATGGCCCCGCACTACTCCTACAAACCCTACCGCCACACTCATCATTGGTTTTCTTCAAGAGGACGAGGGAGAAGCCGATTTGTAGTGGAGGCGCTTTCAAAAAAAAGGATCTGTAGTGGAGACCCCTACCCTAGGGTGCCCTAGGTAGCTGCCGCACGCATCATTGTTTTCTCTTTTCTCTATGCTCTTGCGCGCTAGAGTGAAATGATGGTTGCTTCGTCCGTCCAGCTTAATGCGGGAAAGGGGGGCTTTGTGATTTGACCCCTCATCGCTCATTTTCTACTACTGTGGCTCTACGATCGGGGTGCCTCCAATTCCAACCGCTGCTCCGAACTATAATTTGGTGCATCGCACGTGGAACAAGATGGTGGATGAGGCACATGTGTGCCAAAGGGGTCCTGTTAAGTGTGTCGCCATTTCGTGGCAGACTGACCCTGCTTGAGTTGCTACACCAACATGACAGGAGCAGCCTACCACTTGGTTTTGCTCCTTGGTGAATCCCGACTATATTGATCTAAAAAGATACGTGCTGAACTACCCTCTCCGTCTCGGTTTTTTATTTGTAGGCGTCTCGGTTTATAGGGCCTGCACGTAGTTCTAGTTCATCCATTTGACTAACTAAATATGAGTTACTATGTCACAAAAAGTATATCATTGGATTCTTATTGATTGATATGTGAAGAAACAAGAAACGAGGTAGAAGTTAATGCACCGCGCCTTAGTATTTTGGGATTATTTGGTTTTCGTAAGATGACTTACTCACCTAGATGGAGGGAGTAGTTGTATTTAAAAGTCGAGGGCGGGGCTTTTCCTATGCGGTAGGCGGGGCAGTTCCGCCTAGTCGGTTCGACAGAGACGCGAGAAGACGAGGGAGTAGGCTACTGCAAACGTAGGGCTGTGTGATTTGACAGCGAGTTACTGCTGGACAGGTGGGGCCCCATGATTTGACTTGCCATTATCATTTTAACTGCGGCGCTACGACCGGCGTGAGTCTCCTCATTCCTGACCACCTCCATACAGGTGCCTCTCCCAATGCTCCACCATGTAAGTAGTAGAGGTTGGCTCTTGCATGAGAGCCCACTTCTCCACTTTTTCCTTGCCTCTCTTTCCTTCACATATGCAAAAATTCCATGCAAAGCGCACTATTGTACTTACTTGCTCCTACAGGTGCTTAAGCTTACCACATAGGCATAAAGTCTGATGCGGCAAGTTAATCAAGAAGAGAGAGACTAGTTTTGTGACCCAAGGAAGAAACGGTGCTAAGCGCGTGTACCTAGGTGAAAAGACAATTTTGAGTCTATAGCTAATTAAATGAAGCAAACTTAGCAACACCATTTCATTGGAAGAGGTCACTCCTTGGCAAATGCAATAAATACTAGTACTCCCTGTGTCCCATTATATAAGAATGTTTTTGACACTACACTAGCTAGTGTCAAAAACGTTCTTATATTATGGGACGGAGGGAGTACGAAGAAAGAGATAGAGAGGAGTAAAAAATACACTTATAGCCAACCTTATAGCCAACCTTGTTGTAGTATGAGTGACTAAGTGATGACTATGTATGACATGCCAACATCAGATAGCCTAACGCACCGTGTTAAATCTCCAAGGGCGTGACCGCGTGAGCGACGCGACGGTCGCGGTAGGCGCGACCATGATGCGGGCTGCTGGCAGCCCTTGGATCTGAGATCAAATGGTTGCATGCTAAGTTGCTGAAAATTTTAAGAATAACCCTCCAGGATAGGATATTCATCCATAGGTCTAGAATCACGCCATGCAACCGTTCGATCTCAGATCCAAGGGCTCTCGGAAGCCCGTATCATGGGAGAATGGAAAGCCACTACCCTGTCGTTCGCACATTGGCAGTTCGCTCCTACTCGTCCCCGCATATCCTTTAATACTACGGTGGTTCGCTCCTAGTCGTCCCGTCCATTCACATTACGGCAGTTCCACTAATCCTAACCCTCCTCCCAAATCCATGGTGTCCCAAATCTCCTTGATAGGTGGTGAGTACAAGGTTATAACCATCACTGGCGATGAGTTCGACGTCATCTACACTCGTACTTCCGCGACGGTGAAAGCATGCCTTTCTCGCTTCAGACGCATGTTCGAAAACTCACAAGATGAGTGGGTCGCTGGGCTAGATGTTGAGTACACCACAGTCGTGGGACGAGATAAGGCTCTAAAGGACAAAGAGAGGAAGAAGCCCATCGTGATACAGGTTTGCGTACATAACGTTTGCTTGGTCTACCACATATGCCATGCCGACGTTGAGTGCCAGGATTTTCAGAAATTCCTCGAGGAAAAAACAGTCAAATTCGTTACTGCAGACTTTGGTAAGGACAAAGAAGTCCTGCGTCGGATAGGCCTCGTTGTAGGCAACCCCTTCGACCTCCAGAAGAATTGGCTGGTGCCCTCTCATCAGCATTCAATGCTGACCCTGGCAGGAGCCATGGTTCATCCTTCGTACGATAAACTGGAGAAACCTCATTACACGTTTCATCGTCATGCATGGCAGTGGAATGTACTAGATATAGACCACATCCAGTACGCTGCAATGGATGGCTACCTTTGTTTCAATATCTACAAGGGTTGGATGAAGAGCAACAGCCAAGTTGGCGGTTCAAGCAAAGAAGTATCGGCCAAGAGAAAGAGGGACAAGGATGAAGTCGAGGACGTGGACAAGGACTCCGAGTAAGGTGGCAGTGTCGTTGCTCATGGTGGTTCTCAACTTCTAATGCAGTGTCTACCGGATTAGTTGCATAGTTTAATTTCAGGTGTGCTTAGTTTAATTTGAGGGGTGTGTTGTGCAGAGCCCCCAGCAGAACTATGTAATGTTTCTTCTCGTTACTTTAACTCTTCAGTATGTACATACTAGTACTAGTATTTATTTAATAGAATTTAGCACCCCAATTAAGCACGTACGAGCTTTTTTAATAGTACTATATGCATAATTTGGCGACGAGCGCTCTCTATTTGTACCAACTTTTTTTAAAATTTAAATTTTTGCTCCATGGCGCAATCCATCGATAGTGGAGTACTACTGTACAAAAGTATACATTTTTTAAAAGGCTAGCATACTGTTCATCACATCTATATATATATATATATATAGCCAGTTAAATTCTCAACCTAGAACGACATGCATGCCATGTAGTAAACCGATCAGGAGGAAGTATAGTAAAAATAAGGTGATTTTATCGAGCAATCGGCGGGGGAGCATGGCCTGTCATGCGGTCCCACGTGTCATGATGTACCAAGGCGATGCGCATGTCCTCTTGAGGCGTAAGCAATACTAGTACGTGGTTTGAGATGATGTCGAACCGGTGTGAAATAATGGTTGCTTCGTCCATCCGGGAAGGTGCGGCATTGTGATTTGATGTCTCATTGCTCATTACTACTCTTTGGGCGGTGCAGTGGGGTGCGTCCCGCTGTTCTCAGATCGTTATTTGGTGCTTGACACGTTGACCCGGTTGTTATATGTCCCACATGTCGGCGACAAGAAGTACATAATTCATGAAAGGGAGCGTCAAGGGAGGAGTATACTACAGAATTCATGAAAGGGAGCGACTTAGTTTTGGAAAAATCTGTTTTTACGGAGTACGTACCCACTAGGGTTTATAGGGCTCATCTAAAAAACATTCGTTTTTCCGTTTGATAAGTCTCAAATCTACTATACTAGTAGTAGTACCATTACATGTTGGATTTTGAGGTGCGTTAGATCACCCGACGCAAGCAGTGTCAAGAGGAAACTAACCAATGCGTGTACAAGTTCATGGAAATTTAGTGGTCATTCGTGCATTCGTTCTAATTAATGCCTCGGTAAGCATAACTTCTTGAGAAAAACGAGTGTACTGTGCAAACTACGAAATTACTTCGACCACTCACCATCTACCTTGGTTGGAGAGATTTTGAAATTGAGCCATAAACTGGAAAGGAGGGAGTAGTAACTTTTGTCTCGATTACTATTTGTGGCCTTGTATAGATGCAAAATGTATTTTTTATAGTGGCCTTGTATAAGTAAATAGAGGGAGTACTAACCAAAGTAGTAACCAGCATAGTAGGGACGAGGAGTAAACGGAGGGAGTAGTAAAATTTTCTCCTCGTGCTGTGAGCCATCGCGCGCGTGGGCGAGGGAGCGGGCATAAAGGCGTACAATAGTAGTAGTAAGCTTCACCTCATCCTGCGAGCCACCGCGCCCGTGGGTGGGGGAGACGGCGTACTAAGCAAGTTTCTCCTTGTTCTGCGAGTTGACGGGACATATCAAAAGTACTCTAGTGTATAGAGCCTTGCCTCTAAGGTAGGCCCCACATGGTTTGCCTCTTTTTTTTAATTTAACATAACGCGTCAAGTCGCAATTTGTTTGTTCACCCATGGTAGATGATGCTCCCTCCACCAAGTGGACAACCAATACACGTGCCAAATTACCACGCGGGCTGCCTTTTTCGTACAGAAATGAGCTCCACCGTGTACCCGCGCGGGTGTGGTTGGGAAAGACACGGGAGTACGTGCGCCGTGCGTGCACCTCTTCTCTTCGTACACGTACCCCACCTACGTGGGTGTGTGTGAGAGAGATACAAACCTAGACATAATGCGCTATCCATCCCCATGCCTCCGCCCGCTCCGACCACCACCACCACCACGGCACCACGCCCACCCTCCTCACCTTATCTCTCATATTTCTCCCTCCATTTTTATATACAAGGGCCACTATCAAAATTACAATTTGCGATATACAAGGCCACTAACACTAATCGATGCAATATTAATGGTGTTTGCCTCGTCGTACTAGCAAAGGAGGACATTAATTATCCCTTGCATGCATGCGGGAGTTTGTAAAAAATGCATCTTGATGTTCCGTGCAATGCACGGGCATCTTGCTAGTCCATGAAAACAACACATGGCAAAATTCCACTGCGGACGAGGGATTTGAATCTGTTGGGAGGGGCTGTTTGGATTTTGCCCGGGGTAGCCAAAATATTGGCGACCCTTTTGTCCACCGGTGCCTTTGCCACCGATGAACGAGTAACGGCTCGGGTGCTCATGCTGTCATGCATCCTCCAGTAGCAAGACGTTGAGACGAGCTCGCACGAGCTGTGTTTTTTGTCCCACAACACCGCCTCGAGCCGCCCATGAGACCGACCGCAACCCGCAAATTATGCCATCCAACCGTAGCCGCACACATTATGACAACAACTCAACCAACCGCATTTAAATTCACGCAAACACGTAGACAAACTGATATTTCATATAAACAACGACGGAAATCATATAAAACACTGGATTTTCACACAAACATGACGGATTTCATTACATTCAAATGAACTACGCGGTGCTAGTTCTGGACAGCACAGGTATATAATAACTGGCCTAAATGGTCGCCCGCTGATCGATTTGTGTTCCTCATGTCCGGCCGTACGATCACCGGACTGCCGGGAGCCCCGGAGGTATATGCTTCAGCGCAAAGGACGGCTCTCTTCCCCACTGCCCAACTGATATCATTGGCTGGTGCCGAAGATGATGGTGGCCGGCACCGGTTCGAGTTCATCACCGACATCTACTTCGCCATGGCCGGCACCGCCTCAAGTTCATCCTAACATTAACCTCTTCCGTGGAGCCCATGTGGGGTCGACGAAGGTCCTCACAACAAAAGGATCCGGCAAGACACCTGTTGTGTACGCCAGCGTCGCCTCCGCAGTGGCCTTCATGGGACCCAAGCGGCGGCGGCCTCCCGTGTTCTACTTCTCCTTGATGATGGCGGCGGACGCGGAGGCGCTGGCCACCGACTCGTCGCTCTCCGCGCACCCAGCTTCTATCACTGCTTGCATGGTGCGGCCGCCGGCATGGGAATCTGGGCCATAGAAACGGGAGACGCGGTACGAGGCGGCGGCGTGGACGGCAGCAACGATGCCCGTGCGTCGCTCCTCGTCGAGCTGGCCTAGAGCGGCGAGTTGCTGAACCGCGCGCCGGCTTGGGGCAGAATTTGGCTCCGTCGGGCGAGGGGAGGGAGGTGGATCAGCAAGCTGCATAGCTCGTATCGGGCGGGCTACCCAGCCGGCTTGGATGCGGAATAACTACTCTTCGTAAGCCATTGTAAGAGTGGACAAAATGGTGGAGGAGATAGGGGAGCGGCGGAGGTGTGCGATTCTTGGCCGGCATTTGTCCTCGTTTAAATAGGAGATTAAATAGATGACGGACAGGAGGAGCTCGGCCGGCGTTGCGTTTAACGCCGGCCCGGTCATGAACGGACGTGTGTCCAGAGTGGGTTTCTCGGCTTCCACACGGGCGGGTTTCATGGAGGCGTTTGAATGCGGCACGGAGGCGTGTTCAGCCGGGCGTGCAGCGAGTGGCGCCCTCGACTCTGACCTAGGACACCGCGCCGTTCTTCCACTGACGTGTGGGCTCTTTGGGTGCATGGCCTGCATGTCAGTGACCCAACGCAGGCAGCGCACAGCAGAGGAACCTTTGGTGGGCCAGGGCGGTCAGAAGCGGGCATTTCATAAACCGATGATTGTTCATTGAGTGTGACGTCATCTTTTTCATGTAGTTAAGCCTACTATGTTGATAGCCCATTCGATACGTTGTGATTCATAAAGACCGATGCAAACATTAATGTTCTGCTTATCACAGATAAGATTGATTAATACCCATAACAATCCATGTCCATAATAAAGGGTGCATGCACGTATAGGTTGAGCGTGTGTCTTGCGTCGTGTGCTGTGTGCATGCAGGCGTGCGAGTGTTGCGTGCGTGCAAGGGTGCGTTTCAGTGTTGCATGCATGGGTGCGTATGTGCGTGTGTTCGTGAGTGCATGTGTACGTGTCAGTGTTGCACGCCAGCATGCGTGTGTTTGTACGTTATGTGTACATGTCAGTGTTGCACGCCTACATGCGTGCGTGTCTTGCATGCGTGCATGTGTACGTGCGGGGTGAGGCTACACGTCAGTCGACTGACTTTTTCATCTCTGGTCATTAGATTTTCTAGCCGTTGGATACGAAATCAAGGGCCTCCAGTTTATCATCAAACTCCACCCCCCGAGCCGCCAGCCACCACCGGCCGAACCGCCCGCTCCCACCGCCCGCGGCCGACCCGCCCTCCACGAAACCACTCCCCACCGCTGGTCCGCCGCCGCACCGGCCATCCCTCTAGCCCCCTCCCGCCTCCCCCCTCGCACCAAGCTTTTTCTCCGGGGATCCCCACCCCACCACTCAATGAACGCCCCCCAACCGCCGGTGACTGCCAACCAGAGGTCTCCCGACTTCGAATACCCACCAACCACTAGTTTATTACCATTTCTCTTCTTCATATACGCGCTAACGGGTGGGCCCTATTGTAATATGCGCTGCTGAATGTGGACCGTTTGACTGGTTAATTGATCGTGTTATCAACAAATTACGGAGCTGTATGGTGAGCTAGTGACCGTATGATCACCCTAAAATGTACTCCTATTTTATTAACACAGTAAAGACTCAAACTACCATTTCTTTCTCGTCAGATACGGGGGATGTGTGGGCCCCACGTTCTGCCGCCCGATGGTGCAACACTAGTTGTGTCATTTGACTGGTCAATTAATTGTGTCATCAACAAAATACGGAGTTGTATGGGTGAGCCAGTGACAGTATAATCATGACATGTATTTGTTTAACATGGTACAGACGCAAGGGCTCATATATACGCACAAGCACTCACCGCTATAAGCACACACACACGAACCCTACCCCTATGAGCACCTTCGACAGAGTGGGCCAGCATATATGATCTTGAGATTTTATGAAGTCACCATAGGTGCCTCGTAGTCGAGTGGAACGTCTCCTCCCACTGAACGTACATCGCCGGAAAATACTGAAATTAACACAAGATAAATGCGAGCACCGGGACTTTAACCTTGGTGGGCTCGAGAAACCACTATCCTCTAACCATCCAACCACATGTTTGTTAGCACGACAAAATGTATGTGGTAACCGTGATGAGCTTATTCTGAAGTCCAGTGACCATATCGTGCTTTCGCTTCAAATACAATGACCGTAAGTGTCGTCAACAAAATGCGGAGCACGCATCAAATGCAAAGTCCGTCAGTGTCATCAACAAAATATGGAGATGTATCGGGAGCTAGATACCGTTGTACTATTGTATATGTATATTTTCTTAGTGGCCGATTGCTTGTGTGTGTGGTGGGCACATCATTTCTAGTTGTGGTGGGTCAACATGAAGACTCATGGGTCGGTTCCATCCTGTGCCACATATAGGTTCGACCAAGACGTGTTATACGGAGACCCATGTGGAGGACTCGGCATACAACATGAACCTACCAGAGTCGCAGAGGACTCTATCCCCACTGGTGATAAGCCGGCTATATATGATTTGTAACCCTAGGCCCTTAGTATGTTATACAAGCTTGGGGGCTAGTTCGTCGATAGTATACACACACGCACAATGCATGGTATTCACGTGTACTTTGTACACACCCCTATCACTAATATACAGTACCAGGAGTAGGCTCTTTCTTCAACTGCAAGGGTCCGATCTGAACTAGGGTAAAACTTTGCATCGTATTACCATCCAGCCTAACAACCAGGGATATCCTATCGAATGATATGATGAAATCATATCTGCCAACTACTATTAGAGAGGTATGTCGGGGGGCAATGTGTGCGAGAGAGGCCTAAAGATAATGTGCATGCGGGAGACACGTAGGAACATATATGTGCATATAGAGGGCTAGTAGAGACCGTGTGACACTCCAAAAATTTTTATTTGGTTTTCAGCAAATTCTTTGTTTGATTTGAAGGAGGCTATTCAAAATCTTCTTAAATGACTCTTCCTCTCAAATATTTTCCCTTATGTCAAAATTTTTATTTTTTGGGTCATCCTCAACCTTAATGTTTGATTTTGAAGGTTCTTCATTAGTGTTGACTCATCACAATTTATTTTTGAAAGTTTTTCAATTAAAAAGAAATCCTTAGGGTTTTGGATTTATTCCTTTTTATTCCAACCATCCTCTTTCACCCTGTCTCATATTAAAAAAATTCCCCAAAACACCTCCCTCCACTTTGGGTCAAGTCAAGTAGCCAATCCTAGCAAGTTCAACCCATTTTGAATTTTTTATTTCATTTATTTTAACCCCAAAACTATTTCTGCCTTTTATTTTGGACTTAGGTGATTTACAAAGGAAGTATCTGTTTCCCTTTGAGTTTTGATCTCAAACTAACTCCTCTGGCTAGTCTTTAGCACCCCCAACCTAGATACATCAAGATCCACTCTTCCACAGTTCAAAATTTTCAAATTTTGCTCACTGCAAGTTTGGACCAGATTCATCATTTTTGGTGAAATTCATATTTTTCCTTTTCCAAAAATTCTACCAAAAATCAGGCAGCCCCCAGGTGCATTGAGAGGCCACCTCACCAAAGATCAACTCCAGATAAATTCTCCACATGCCAAAATCATTTCATCGAACACCTGGCCTAAAATGTTACTGTACATGTTCAGAGATTCACTGTTTCAGTTCGACAGTCAGTGTTGTTTTCTTCAGAGACTTGGCGTTGATCTCACCAGTGCATGCTCTGGCGCTTTGCACACTGCTCCTCCTCCTTATCCAGAGCACCGCATGTTCTCTTGGACGGGCGCAGGTGTCGGTGGCGGCGTGCCTCGCCGACGCCGCAACTTCAAGGATGGCAGAGCCACTGTGGCGGCCAGCGAGAGCCAAGACCAGCTTCTGCGCCAAAGACCGCCCAAACCACCCGAGGCCTCCGCGTGGCCGTCTGCTTGCCAGCGCACGCCGCAAGCACCATCGCCGTGGCCTGGCGAGCACAGGGCATGCTCTCTGCCGCCGACGGGCCCGTGAAGCGCCGTTCCGTTGAAACCATGGAGCAAGTCTAATCCAACCGAGGTTAGCGTCTGAATGAAACCAGTGGATCTCCACGTTGTTGCCCAGCCACCTAAACCACCCGTCCGGCCAGTGCATCGCCGTAATCACCGTCGGAGTTATCCCGTTCGCGGGAACCACCTTGGGCCGGCAATAAATAGCCACCCCGAGCTCGCCTTCGACCAGCACTACTCCCTCCACCTCACCAGAGCCCCGCCAAGGCACCAGGAGGACCCCGAGGAGGCCTTCTCCTCCGTCTCCGGCCGCCCCGATCCGCTTCGGGCTCCGGCAAGGTTAGCTCGAGTGCGTGCACCCCCGCCTCTCTCGTTGTACCAGTGACATCCTAGTGCACCCACTCCACTAACCCACGCCCCAATTTGAAGCTTGTAGCCCTCCCCGGCGAGATCCACCGACGCCCGAACCACCCTCCGCCGGAATTGAGGCCGCCGTCGACGTGGTGCTCACCAACGACCAACTCCACCACCCACAGGTGTGGAAGAATACAAGGAACCCATAGGTACCATCCACTCCTCCTAACTCACCGTGGATCGCCGCCGGCGACCACCGCAGCCTTCGGGCGCCGACGCGCTCTGTTTTCTCTCTCAAATTTATAAACCTGATGAGTGGGACCCCCTCGTCAGCCTCTGTTTCATATTCGAACCGTTTTTTTCTTCTGGAAAACGCCTTCGGGCAAATATGCTTTCAATCTGAAACGTTTTTCTGTCCTTTTCTATTCAGCCCCCTGGAAAGTTTCTGTTTCATTACAGAGAAGTCCATGGACTAAATCATTAATAACTTTTAAACAGAAAATGATTTTTTGTTGATTCTTTTTCTGTCACCTTCATTTTTCTGTCTAGTTTTTTATCATATTTATTTGAAAAATATTTCGAGCACTTTTTATGCACACACGGTATTTACGTTAGTGCATATTTTCTTTATACCGTAGATACCGGAGGAGGTGACGGAACCGCAAACTTCACCGAGCTAGACTCCGATTACTCCGAACCAGGCAAGCATGTTTGAACCTTTGATATGATGAGTGTTTTGCATGTTTGCATTGAGTAGTCAGTTCATGGCATGTTTATATGCATAGCAGTAAGTGTTATATTGCATACAAAGATGAGGCAAGTGAGCTTCGAAACTCCATATGATTTTGATGTGAGTTTACATGATCATGTGGTGACATGAGAGGTGGTAAGATGGCAGTGTTGAAGCATGCCAGTCTTATGCCAAACCATTCAACTCCAGTGTTAATGTGGATCAAGTCACGTTATCACCCATTCCTTCTTTTTGTGCTACCACATGTTTTCTGCAAAGAATATGGTTTAGTAAGTTGCAAACCGATTTCCTCGTACACACCAGATAGAGAGGCCGTGATGAGGGTTCCATGGCCCTGGATTAATGCCAGTCATCCGGTCAGGGGGCATGGGTGTTTCCGGTTGGGACCGAGAGGGGGCACCCCTTAGAGCGCGCGTATATAAATTTGATCCCATGCTATTCGAGGTTGTAGCCTCCCCGTCTCAAAGTTTTTCTTGAACGTTGCCTAGGGTGATTCCTGGCATCGTGAGGTGGAAATGGGTGTGTACTGGTTAGATGTGTTTCTACTGAAATACCGTAAATGGAACTAGTTCTTCGTGACTACTAAAATCGGTTGGCTGTGGTTAAATAGTACCAACTCTGCAAAGTCAAAAATCATTCAAGTAACCGTATCTTGGTCAAGGACTGTGTTCAACTTATCTTTGTCAGTCTCAGTGTCAGTCTCAGTGACAAGTCTCCGGTGAACAAACATGAGTATTAAGTCCGGTTAAATGATTACTCATGTGGATGGACTAACCCGTTTATTATTATGTACTGAGTATTTTCCTGTGAGTGATTTATCTTCATGAATTTATTGAATATGAATGATGAAATATAAGCCCTTTCTGTCATGTCTCTCAGACGTCCGACTGTGGCACTCTTGTTATTTACTTTCAATATAAGCCCTTTCTGTGATGTCGCTCAGACGTCCGACTGTGGCACTCTTGTTATTTACTTTCAATATAAGCCCTTTACGTGATGTCGCTCAGACGTCCGACTGTGGCATCACTGTTATCAATTTTCATTATAAGCCCTTTCCGAGATGTCGCGTAGACGTCTGAATGTGGCATGCACTGTCATTTAGATTTCAATATAAGCCCTTTATGTGGTGTCGCTCAGACGCCCGACTGCGGCATGTCAATTTATTTATTTTACCTTTCGAGGCGTCGCTTCAGACACCCGATCGGTTGTCAGTTATTTTATTGGGATTTCGGGAGGACTACCGCCTGACTTCCTTTTCATTCTACATGCCGTGCAAATTTATTATTTGAGTGTGCATTGCTAACTGCTCATGGTGCATCATGTTTGCATTTGTTATATCTTATGTCCGAACTGTCTTGCGAGTACATTCAAAGTACTCACCTGGCTTGTTGATTTGGCCAGATTTTGATGAAGGTGATCTCATGGATGAAGAGTACGATAGAGAGTCCGACACCTAGAGGAGTCCCAGTCAGTCCCGTGCAATCCTGGATTTGGTCACTTGTATCATATACGCTTCCGCTACCCGAATAAATTCATCGAGCCTCACTTCGACGCTCGATGAGCTACAAGATTAGGAGTCATGTTACCCACTCCACTGTGACATACCCACCACCACTTTTATTTCGAGTCAGTAGTATGCCACCACACCCTTGTGTCATATCCGCCCTTATGTACAATATTGGCGTGCTTGTAATAAATTGTTGAGCAACCTCAGCTGAACCCGGTATAATATTTAATACTACTGGACTTCTGTATCATGTATTTGTCTACCAGTAAGGAGGATTTTTCCTATACTGGTCTATATAAAGGTCGGTTTCTCAATAAGCTTTTTATTGAAAAACCGGTCGTGAAAAAATTGGTACCAGAGCCAGGCTGACTGTAGGAAGCCACTAGGTGCGATCGCTAAACGGTTATTAGCGTAATAAGTGCTATTTTAATATTTTGCAAATGTAGTCATTTTCTGACAGTCAGCATAAATTTATGATCTGACCATTTAGAATTTTTGCCTACTTTAGTAGATGGCTAGCAATGACTGTGAGTCACAGGTGTTTGCCAACATACCTGAGGGGTTCGTCAAGCTCCTCACCTCCATCGTCAAAATCGCGATCGGGCCATCGACTCGTCCGAAGTTCACACTCTACCAGCACAAGATCAACGACGATGCATGCATGCACCGAGTCATGATGCAATTCAAGGGAGGGCGTGTTGAGTTTCGCCACTTCCGGTTTGTGGGAAGAGCCATGCCTACGGAGAGGCATGCTATGCAGATGGCTGCCCGTGAGGCGATAGCTCGTCTTCGGGATGTCCTTCCTTCAATGAAGACTCGTCGCTACCGCTACCTCCCCTGCCACGTGCCATACACCTGTCACTACGCATTTGCTTGCCCTAGGGGAGAGAGGGATGAGGCTATTCAAATGCTGGTTGAATATCTCAAGGCGCTCGAGGCAGCATTTGATAACCTTGTGGACGACCTCGTGGCTGCTCGTATGGCCGTCGTGCATAGTTGTTCCGCCAACAGGAGGGAGCTTCTCCATACAGCTCCACCACTGACTTACGTCTCGTCCTCGGCATCCCACACACCTGCCACCCTCTCCACTGCTCGTCGCCTGCCTACTACTGAAGAATTTGACCAAGTCATCGCTCCTACCCCAGTCAGAGCTGCACCACCGACCGCACCCGCACCAGATCCACAACTTAGTGCTTCACGTCTGGAGCCTATTATTGAGGAGGAGGTTGAGTCTCCAGAACCGCTGAATCTTACCCTTGGCAGGCCAAGGGAAATTCTCACCATCTCCGACTAAGTGCGCCTAGTAGCCGTGCAGTGTGTCAGCTTGAATGATATGTTTATATGTAAATAGGTTGTGAGAAGTAGTCTGTGTGCGCATCATGTAGGAACTGGGAGAAGTGCACTAGGCTAAATAACATGTTGTGAATGTGTACGCACATCCCGAGTGATGTATTGTATAATTATGCTTGCGTGTAAGATATGTACTGAGCGGTCCTTCTTCGTGCGCAACCAAGTATTTTCTTGAAAAATGTTGGAGTTCTTAATTTTTTTCCGTCTTGCAAAATTATTTATTCTGCCACTCAGCTTTTCTCACAAGTTTTACAAAATATTACCCCAGAGTGGAAAATGCCTCGTCCTTGGACTCGTTCCATGCCAAGTCCGCCAGAAGAAAATTATGGTACACAGACAAGCAACAACTTCACACAGGGACAGTCAAGTCAGCAAGGCAATGATGCCGCATTTTCTCAAGTATGCCACCTTTATGAACAAAGACAGCAACAACACCAAGAAATGATGAACCAAGTCATCAATATGAGAAATCATCATGGACCGTATCAGCAGCAATCCAAATTGTCTAAGCTACAAAAGGCACGTCCGCCAACGTTTTCTCATATGGACAAACCTCTTGAGGATGATGATTGGCTTCGAGACATGAAAAAAAAATTAATTATTGCACAGAGTTCAGACCGTGAGAAAGTACTATATGCACCGCACTATCTCACTGGAGCAGCTACATCATGGTGCGAAAATTTCCTACACATGCACCCCAATGGCAATGATATAACCTGGGAGGAATTCAAAGAAGGTTTTCGTGGGGCGCACATTCCAAGAAGTATTATGAAGATCAAGAAGAGGGAGTTTGATGACCTCAAACAGAAAACCATGACAGTGACGGAGTACAACACTCGATTTACTCTATTGTCCCGCTACGCCAACGAAGAGCATATGACTGAAAACAAGAAGATGGAAAAATTCTTGGACGGTCTAGCACCGGCGCTTAAATGCCAGCTGGTCGTACACACCTTCCCAGATTTTAAAACACTGGTGGATAAGGCTATTACCTTGGAAAATGAGCGACGTGGCTTGGAGGATTTTTGCAAGCACAAAAGGGACCAGACTAGTCTTGCTCGCAACCAACGGAGCAAGACTGATTTTTCAGAAAGGTGGGGCACACAAACCCACGACCAAAGTTTCACGCCCAATCAAAAATTTCCATGCAAGGGACAAGGAGTTCACATATCGCCCAGGCGTTACTTGCTACGCTTGTGGAGAAGAAGGACACTATGAAAAGCAGTGTCCCAAGCCAAGGAACTCGGCCCCAAAGCCGAACAATGGTGGCAATATTTCAACGCCCAAGCGAAACAACTTCAACCCCAATAACAACCACAAGAAGGGTCACTTGAACCATGTGACCAGAGAGGAAACACAGAATGCCCCGGATATCGTACTCGGTACGTTCCCTGTCAACACAATACCTGCCACGGTTTTGTTTGATTCTGGAGCTTCTAACTCGTTCATTTCAAAGAGTTTTGCTTTGCAAAATGATTTTTCGATGCTTCCCTTGGAAAAATCCATGATCATCAAGTCCCCTGGTATTAAGCAAGTTACTCAGAATTACTGCCAAGTTGTGGTTATTAATCTTGAAGGACTAAAGCTTCATGCAAACCTCATCGTTTTGGAAAATAAGGGACTGGATGTTATCCTAGGAATGGACTGGTTAACCACCAACAAAGGATTTATTGACTGCTTCAATCGGACTGTAATTCTTACCCATCATCACGGGAAGACAATAAAAATTTCAGCCCAAGAAAGACAAATACCACGGCAACCAAGGTTGAACAAGGTGAACATCTCAGAGTTAAGCAAAGTTCCAGTGGTATGCGAGTTTCCTGACGTGTTTCCCGAGGAACTACCAGGCATGCCGCCAGACCGGGAAATAGAGTTCATCATTGAGCTAGCACCTGGAACCACCCCCATTTACAAGAAGCCCTATAGAATGGCACCCTACGAGTTGGTAGAATTAAAGAAGCAAATAAAAGAGTTATTGGACAAAGGATTTATACGAGCCAGCTCCTCACCTTGGGGTTCACCAGTATTATTTGCCAAGAAAAAGGATGGGACACTAAGATTATGTATAGACTATCGAGCACTCAACATGGTCACCATCAAAAACAAATATCCAATGCCGTGGATAAATGACTTATTTGACCAGCTTGCGCAAGCCAAGGTCTTCTCAAAAATTGATTTGAGGTCGGGTATCATCAATTAAAAGTACGGACAGAGGATATTCCCAAAACAACATTTACCTCCAGATACGGACTATATGAGTTTACAGTAATGCCGTTTGGACTGACAAACGCCCCCACATATTTTGTTCACCTCATGAACAAAGTATTTATGAAGTTTATGGACAAATTTGCTGTGGTATTCATTGACGATATTCTGGTATACTCCAAGACACCAGAAGAGCACGCTGAACATCTCAGGATTGTACTGGGAGAATTAAGGAAACATCAATTGTACGCCAAGTTCAGCAAATGTGAATTTTGGTTAAGAGAGGTTGGTTTTCTAGGCCACGAACTAACCCAAGAAGGTGTTGCCGTAGACCCGAAAAAGGTCAAGGCCATACTTGGCTGGAAACCACCAGCCAGCGTAATGGATGTACGAAGTTTCTTGGGAATGGCAGGATACTACCGATGATTTATTGAAGGATTCTCCACCATAGCAAAACCAATGACGCAGTTACTCAAGAAGGATAAAAAGTTTGTATGGACTAAAGCCTGCGAGAAAAGTTTCCAAGAACTCAAAAGGAAATTAACAACAGCACCAATATTGGTTGTAACAGACATACACAAGAGTTTTGAAATATATTGTGATGCATCCCGGAAGGGCCTCAGATGCGTATTAATGAAAGAAGGCAAAGTAGTCGCATACGCTTCCAAGCAACTACAAAAGCATGAAGAAAATTATCCCACTCATGACCTGGAATTGGCAGCAGTCATTCATGCACTCAAGGAGTGGAGACACTTTTTGCTTGGAAACCGTTGTGAAGTATATATGGACCATAAAAGCCTTAAATATATTTTCACACAACCGAAACTCAATTTGCGACAACGACGCTGGTCGGAATTGGTGAAAGATTATGATTTTGGCATTCACTACCATCCAGGAAAAGCAAATTTAGTGGTGGATGCTCTTATTCGGAACCCCAGCTCGGGCAATGACAGTCCACCAAATTTGAGACCTGAATTTCAGCAGGAGTTTGCCAAACTCAACTTGGTGAGGGTCACCGAAGGCAGCGCGTCAAATTTGGAAAGACAGCCTACCCTGATAGAATAGATTAAGGAGGCTCAGCGTGGACACCCCAGCATTAAAGGCATAAAAAGGAAAGTGAGTTTGGGCAAGGCCTCAGAATTCGTCATAGACGAGCAAGGAATATTGTGGTACGGAGATAGGCTTTGCGTACCAAATATCGAGGACCTTAAACAGAAAATTCTAGCTGAAGGCCACACCGCTCCGTATTCAATCCATCCTGGAGGAACCAAAATGTAAAAGGATCTTCAGGAAATTTTTTGGTAGCACGGTATGAAAAGGGACATAGCCACGTTCATTGCATGTTGCGATTCATGTCAGCGCATCAAGGCCGAGCACCAGAAACCAGCCGGACTATTACAGCCAAACAAGATACCCGAGTGGAAATGGGAAGAGATTAGAATGGATTTTATTGTTGGAATACCTCGGTCACGACACGGAAATGATGCCATATGGGTCATCACGGATAGACTGACTAAGGTGGCACATTTCATCCCCGTGAAGACAACCCACACCACTCAGAAGCTTGCCAGGCTTTATCTTTCCCGTATCGTCTATTTGCATGGAGTCCCAAAGACTATAATATCTGACAGAGGCACACAATTCGTCTCTAGATTTTGGGATCACTTACAACAGGCTCTGGGAACTCAACTAGCATTCAGTACAGCATACCACCCCCAGACGGATGGACAAACTGAATGGGTAAACCAAATTCTAGAAGACATGCTGAGGGCATGTGTCCTCACCTATGGAACCAGTTGGGAAGAAAGCTTGCCATATGCAGAGTTCGCATACAACAACAGTTACCAAGCCAGCCTACAAATGGCACCCTTTGAAGCCTTGTACGGGCGGAGATGTCGTACCCCGCTAAATTGGTCAGAGACCGGAGACAGCCGTATCTTCGGCCCAGACATGCTCAAGGAAGCCGAGGAAAAAGTTAAGATAATCAGGGACCGACTCAAGACAGCTCAAAGCCGACAGAAGAGTTATTACGATCGAAAACATCGGGGAGTCAGTTTTGAACCCGGTGAGTATGTGTACCTGCGAGTATCTCCTATGAGGGGCCTGCAACGTTTCAAGGTTAAAGGAAAGCTAGCACCAAGATTCATCGAACCCTTCTGTGTAGCTGCACGAAGAGGCACCGTAGCCTACCAGCTAGACCTACCCGAAGAACTGTCATACATCCATGACGTGTTCCACGTATCACAGTTGAGGAAGTGCGTAAGCAACCCAGAGAAGCATGTATCCCATGAAGACATTGACGTGCAACCAGACCTCACCTACAGGGAACTTCCAATAAAAATATTGGAGGAGTCTGAAAGGAGGACCCGTCAGAAAACAATCAAGTTTTTCAGAGTTCAGTGGAGCAATCACACCGAGAATGAAGCAACATGGGAAAGAGAGGATTTTCTTCGGACAGAGCACCCACACCTATTTGAGGATCAGCTGACATCTCAGGGACGTGATTTTTCCTTAGGGGGTAGGTGTTGTGACACTCCAAAAAATTTTATTTGGTTTTCAGCAAATTCTTTGTTTGATTTGAAGGAGGCTATTCAAAATCTTCTTAAAAGACTCTCCCTCTCAAATATTTTCCCTTAAGTCAAATTTTTTATTTTTTGGGTCATCCTCAACCTTAATGTTTGATTTTGAAGGTTCTTCATTGGTGTTAACTCATCACAATTTATTTTTGAAAGTTTTTCAATTAAAAAGAAGTCCTTAGGGTTTTGGATTTATTCCTTTTTATTCCAACCATCCTCTTTCACCATGTCTCATATTAAATTTTTTCCCCAAACCTCCTTCCACTTTGGGTCAAGTCAAGTAGCCAATCCTAGAAAGTTCTACCCATTTTGGATTTTTATTTCATTTATTTTAACCCCAAAACTATTTCTGCCTTTTATTTTGGACTTAGGTGATTTACAAAGGAAGTATCTGTTTCCCTTTGAGTTTTGATCTCAAACCAACTCCTCTGGCTAGTCCTTCGCACCCCCAACCTAGATCCATCAAGATCCACTCTTCCACACTTCAAAATTTTCAAATTTTGCTCACAGCAAGTTTGGACCAGATTCATCATTTTTGGTGAAATTCATATTTTTCCTTTTCCAAAAATTCTACCAAAAATCAGGCAGCCCCCAGGTGCATTGAGAGGCCACCTCACCAAAGATCAGCTCCAGATAAATTCTCCACATGCCAAAATCATTTCATCGAACACCGGCCTACATCATTCTCAGTACATGTTCGAGATTCATGTTTGATTCGACGATCGATGTTGTTTCCTTCAGAGACTTGGCGTCAATCTCACCAGTGCCCGCCCTGGCACTTTGCACACTGCTCCTTCTCCTTATCCAGAGCACCGCACGTTCTCTTGGACGGGCGTAGGTGTCGGTGGCGGCGTGCCTCGCCGACGCCGGCAACTTCTGCGGTGGCAGAGCCACCTGTGGCGGCCAGCGGGAGCCAGCACCAGCTTTCTGCGCCGTCCAGCACCGCCCAAACCACCCGAGGCCTCCGCGTGTCGCGCTTGCTTGCGCAACGACGCCGCAAAGATCGCCGCCGTGGCCTGGCGAGCACAGGGCATGCTCTCTGCCGCCGACGGGCCCGTGAAGCGCCGTTCCGTTGAAACCATGGAGCAAGTCTAATCCAACCGAGGTTAGCGTCTGAATGAAACCAGTGGATCTCCACGTTGTTGCCCAGCCACCTAAACCACCCGTCCGGCCAGTGCATCGCCGTAATCACCGTCGGAGTTATCCCGTTCGCGGGAACCACCTCGGGCCGACTATAAATAGCCACCCCGAGCTCGCCTTCGACCAGCACTACTCCCTCCACCTCGCCAGAGCCCCGCCAAGGCACCAGGAGGACCCCGAGGAGGCCTTCTCCTCCGTCTTCGGCCGCCCCGATCTGCTTTGGGCTCCGGCAAGATTAGCTCGAGTGCGTGCACCCCCGCCTCTCTCATTGTACCAGTGGCATCCTAGTGCACCCACTCCACTAACCCACGCCCCAATTTTAAGCTTGTAGCCCTCCCCGGCAAGATCCACCGACGCCCGAACCACTGTCCGCCGGAGTTGAGGCCGCCATCGACATGGTGCTCGCCGACGACCAAATCCACCACCCACAGGTGCGGAAGAACCCAAGGAACCCGTAGGTACCATCCACTCCGCCTAACTCGCCGTGGATCGCCGCCGGCGACCACCGCAGCCTTCAGGCACCGGCGCGCTCTGTTTCTCTCTCAAATTTTTAAACCTGACGAGTGGGACCCCCTCGTCAGCCTCTCTGTCATATTCGAACCTTTTTTTTTCTGGAAAACGCCTTCGGGCAAATACGCTTTCAATCTGAAACGTTTTTCTGTCATTTTCTGTTCAGCCCCCTAGAAAGTTTTTGTTTCATTACAGAGAAGTCCTTGGACTAAAACCATTAATAACTTTTAAACAGAAAATGATTTTTTTGATTCTTTTTCTGTCACCTTCATTTTTCCGTCTAATTTTTTATCATATTTATTTGAAAAATATTTGGAGCACTTTTTGCGCACACACGGTATTTACATTAGTACGTATTTTCTTTATACCATAGATACCGGAGGAGGTGACGGAACCGCGAACTTCACCGAGCTAGACTCCGACTACTCCGAACCTGGCAAGCATGTTTGAACCTTTGATATGATGAGTGTTTTGCATGTTTGCATTGAGTAGTCAGTTCAGGGCATGTTTATATGCATAGCAGTAAGTGTTATATTGCATACAAAGATGAGGCAAGTGAGCTTCGAAACTCCATATGATTTTGATGTGAGTTTACATGATCATGTGGTGACATGAGAGGTGGTAAGATGGTAGTGTTGAAGCATGCTAGTCTTAGGCCAAACCATTCAACTCCAGTGTTAACGTGGATCAAGTCACGTTATCACCCATTCCTTCTTTTTGTGCTACCACATGTTTTCTACAAAGAATATGGTTTAGTAAGTTGCAAACCGCTTTCCTCGTACACACCAGATAGAGAGGCCGTGATGAGGGTTCCATGGCCTTGGATTAAAGACAGTCATCCGGTCAGGGGGCATGGGTGTTTCCGGTTGGGACCGAGAGGGGGGCACCCCTTAGAGCGCGCGTACATAAATTTGATCCCATGCTATTCGAGGTTGTAGCCTCCCCGTCTCAAAGTTTTTCTTGAATGTTGCCTAGGGTGATTCCTGGCATCGTGAGGTGGAAATGGGTGTGTACTGGTTAGATGTGTTTCTACTGAAATACCGTAAACGGAACTAGTTCTTCGTGACTACTGAAATCCGTTGGCTGTGGTTAAATAGTACCAACTCTGCAGAGTCAAAAATCATTCAAGTAACCGTATCTTGGTCAAGGACTGTGTTCAACTTATCTTTGTCAGTCTCAGTGTCAGTCTTAGTGACAAGTCTCGGTGAACAAACATGAGTGTTAAGTCCGGTTAAATGATTACTCCTATGGATGGACTAACCCGTTTATTATTATGTATTGAGTATTTTCCTATGAGTGATTTATCTTCATGAATTTATTGAATATGAATGATGAAATATAAGCCCTTTCTGTGATGTCGCTCAGACGTCCGACTGTGGCACTCTTGTTATATACTTTCAATATAAGCCCTTTCTGTGATGTCGCTCAGACATCCGACTGTGGCACTCTTGTTATTTACTTTCAATATAAGCCCTTTACGTGATGTCGCTCAAACGTCCGACTGTGGCATCACTGTTATCTATTTTCATTATAAGCCCTTTCCGAGATGTCGCGTAGACGTCCGACTGTGGCACGCACTGTCATTTACATTTCAATATAAGCCCTTTATGTGGTGTCGCTCAGACGCCCGACTGCGGCATGTCAATTTATTTATTTTACCTTTCGAGGCGTCTTTTTAGACACCCGATCGGTTGTCAGTTATTTTATTGGGATTTCGGGAGGACTACCGCCTGACTTCCTTTTCATTCTGCATGCCGTGCAAATTTATTATTTGAGTGTGCATTGCTAACTGCTCATGGTGCATCATGTTTGCATTTGTTATATCTTATGTCCGAACTGTCTTGCGAGTACATTCAAAGTACTCACCTAGCTTGTTGATTTGGCCAGATGTTGATGAAGGCGATCTCATGGATGAAGAGTACGATAGCGAGTCCGACGCCTAGAGGAGTCCCAGTCAGTCCCATGCGATCCTGGATTTGGTCACTTGTATCATATACGCTTCCGCTACCCGAATAAATTCATCGAGCCTCACTTCGACGCTCGATGAGCTACAAGATTAGGAGTCATGTTACCCACTCCACTGTGACATACCCACCACCACTTTTATTTCGAGTCAGTAGTATGCCACCACACCCTTGTGTCATATCCGCCATTATGTACAATATTGGCGTGCTTGTAATAAATTGTTGAGCAACCTCAGCTCAACCCGGTATAATATTTAATACTACTGGACTTCTGTATCAAGTATTTGTCTACCATTAAGGAGGATTTTTCCTATACAGGTCTATATAAAGGTCGGTTTCTCAATAAGCTTTTTATTGAAAACCCTGTCGTGACAGACCGTGAATGTGTATATATGCATGTGAGACAAATAGTGTTTTCCAACTAAGATTAGTGAAAAGAGTGGTACATAGAGAGAGAAACATAGAGAGCATGTGCGTGAGACACCCCGACACCCTGAGAGAGATTGTGAGCATGTGAGAAAGAGAAATGCCGATGCATATAAAGTGTGTGCACTTAGGCGTTAGATAGAGAGATATATAACGCGTTTGTGAGAACGGGGCGAGGCATAGTGCATCTACGTGTAAAAGGCGGTTCTACGCATTAAATTAAAATAGAAATGGCATTATTATTTTTGGATGAGATCATGAATTTTGCAAAATTGCGTATGGACGAAAATCGGTCTATCAGACACCCATACTCTATTGAATTCTAGCATGTGCATGTGTTTATTTCATATTATCGATCCATAGGATGAGAGCAATTTGAAATACAGGCAATGGATGCTTTCGCAATTCATATATAAACATTAAATAGTGCACTCCATGTTGTTAGTGTGAAGCACTTTATACATTTGTCACTTGCATGGATACATTCCAAATTGCTAGCTACGAAATAAAATACATGTCGAATTCAACATAAACGGGGTGTCGAAGATTCGAATTCATAGGAAGTGCATTCATCTATTTGAACCCGAGATAATGGCATTTGTAAATCAGATGTAAAAGGGGGCATCAATCTTTGTTGTGAGTTTGAACATGCTATATATATTCATACGCATATCTAACTTTTTTTTTTGCAACCAAGGAGATTATACCTGGAACCATGCATGAACTGAGGTAAGTTGCATATTTTTTATTATATACTCGTGTACAATGTATATTAAAATGTACCCCCTCCATTCCAAAGTAATCGTAGCTTTAGGATTTTCAAGACTAAAGATTTGTGATGTTTGACAAATCCTGAAAGTTCAATTCAAGAGAACCGAAAACGTTAATGCTTCTGCTCCCAAATATTGAACGAAGTGCCAAATTGGCCTCTGGTCACCCGAAACCGCGCGAGACTAATGTTTTGGTGGTAGGAAATTACTGTCCCGACTCGGCCTGTAGCCTATCGGCCCGATGTCCAAAGGTCTAAACCGGGTAGGTTTGTAACTTCACCAAGACGCCAGCCTCAACGCCTCCGAGAAGCATTCATATGCCGTGGCGCTTAAACACCCATGCGCCGCCAAAATCTATCCCGCCCACATTTGGGACACTGACAAGACTGTTCTACCCCCAACCCGCAATATGTTCGAATTTTAGATGGGGCAAAGTTTGTAACTTTCTCAAATTTCAAACAAGCGTCTCAAACCAAACATTGTTCCCCTTAGTTCCCCGCCTCCTCCGCTTTCCCAAGATACTCCGTGGGCGCAAAACGCCTCTCCACCAGCCACGAAACCCCAGCCTCCTCCGTCCTCCACCCCATAGCGGCCAATCCACCGCCGCCCTCCTCCATCATGCCGGAGCCGGTACCCCGACGTCATCGTCCAACGCAACCGCACCCGCAACGCCCTCAAGGACTTAGCAGCTGAAGTCAAGGCAGAGCTGCCTCCACGACGCCGACTCCGACGTGCGCCGTACCAGAACCACTCCGACCACGCCTTCCTGCGCCTCACTGTTGCGGCTCCACTGTCGCAACCATACACCACACCGGAGTTGTTCCCACTACACTGTTGTTCGCCGCCTTGGATCTGCTTCCCCGCCGCCGACAGACGGCCACCGCACCACACTCAACAACTTGGCCATGGGTTCGTCCAAGGTTGCACCATCCTCCACAACTTCTGGTTTCCAGAGAACAACAAGATCGTCGGAAAAACAGAAGGAGGAGACAGCACTGCCAGCAGAAAGAGGTACTCCTCTTCCCTTATTCGTGCAAATCTTACGTCTCCGCTCATACCGTATTCATCCCACGAAAGAAACTAGTTGAGCGCTTCTTCCTGCATCTTCTTCGTGATACTAAATGCACAAGGTTTCCTCCTTTTACTATTTCACCTTTGCTAGAGGTCAAGAGTCTACCGGATTTCAATTCGGGTCAGTCGAATCGCAATTAAAAGAAGCAGCACCCGCTTAGGCGCGCGGAGCACCTAGTCCGCCTATTCCCTGGGGAAGTGGTGCATCGGTGTCTATCATAGGGGTGTGGGGCGCAGGAGCTTCTTGCGCCCGATCTAGAGGTCGGCGGGGCTTGAATGGATGGCCGCGGGGGGCGGTGCCAAGCACGGCGGTGCGGTGAGGTCGACGGGAGGGCGCAGGCAGAGGAGGAATACTGGGCCGGTGGTCACTGGCGTTTCGAGGAAGATCGTCAACACCGACTGGCTGGAGGTAGATGAAGGCGATCTGCCCGTTCTTTGTACATCGGACGGTGCCAAAGAAATGGACTGACCTATTTGCTTTCAGTCGACTGTTATTTTCATAGAATCCTATAGTAATTGAGTGTGCTATGCATGTTGTAGAGCTATCATATGTCTCCCGTCATTTATTTCTCACCGACCTGCTATTTGCTACCTTTACACTGTACTAATTGTGCACACACTTCACCCATACTCACACTATTGTTTTTTATGCATGGGTATTTCAGACTCTGATGCAGTGTTGATGAATGTAGAAAAGAAAAGACAGAAGTCGTTCCAGTGTAATTCGAAGATAAGCAGTAAGTGTTTTAGCGATCTAATGGGTGCAATGGTCGCAGCTTGGAGACAAGAAACGTAGCTCTGCGCTTGATGATCTCAATTGCCACACACAACCATCCTGTGCTTGCTTTAACTTTGCAATCGTCAAATGTGGTAGCATGTTGCATATGGTGTCTAGCTTGTATTGCTTCCAATTTGGTTAAATTGCATCTGCTTACTTTACACATTATACCTTTGATAATGACATGCCTTCCTGCTTTTTGATACATACTACATATGTCTATTAACCATGTTCGTACATCAAACTAATGCTCTTTTGTATCCCTAGTCAATCACTTATGATGAGACAGTCACCGGGTGGGTTCTTGTGAGACGCCTCTACTGCTTAAAGAGTGCAAGGTCATCCTCCCACATGATTCTCAAGAAACAGCAAGGCTAAATGAAGATAGTCAACGTAGCTCTCTAGTTGATCACCGCAATTCCCCCACACCACCATCGCAGGTGCTTTCTCTTACTTGGCATTGTGATATGTGGTTGCATGTTGCATATGGTGTCTACCTTGTAATGCTTCTAATTAGGGTAAATTGCATCTGCTTAGTTAACACATTATACCTGTTAATATGACATGTCTTCCTGTTTTTGGTACATACTACGTCTTTCTATTAACCATGATCTTACATCAAACTACTTCTCTTGTGTATCCCTCATCAATGCTCCTAATTTATTAAATTGCATCTCCTTAGCTTACACATTATACATGTGAATATGACACACCTTCCTGTTTTTGGTACATACTACATCTGCCTATCACACCATTTTCTTACATCAAACTACTGTTCTTGTGTATCCTGTGTCTATCGCTTATGATGAGACAATCACGTGCGTGGGTTAATATGAGACGCAATACTCTTATAAAGAATGAAATTTCATCCTCTCCACATGATTCTCAAGAAACAGCAAGCCTAAATGAAGATATTGAACGTTGCTCAGACCAAGACAAGATTTCCCTACACCACCATCACAGTGCTTGCTCCAACTTCGCAGCAGTGATATGTGGTTGCATGTTGCATACGGTGTCTAGCTTGTAATGCTTCTAATTAGGGTAAATTGCATCTGCTTAATTTACACACTATACCTGTGAATATGACATGCCTTCCTATTTTTGGTACACACTACATCTATGTGTTAACCTTGTTCTTACATGAAACTACCTCTCTTCTGTATCCTGCATCAATCACTTACGATGAGTCACCTTTATTCGTTGCATATTACATATTATTTCTAGCCTGTTGCCATGTATTGCTTCTAATTTGGTCAAATACATTTGTTAGGGCACCCTTTTAATTTGGCAGAGTGATATTGGTTTCATCTTTCATATGGTTTCTAGCTTGCATCGATTCTAACAAGTTCAAGCACCTTGGACCATGTCAATATGTCACATCGTCCTGTTTTTCATACATATTCCATCCTCCTATCATGCGGCTGCCATACATGAAAGTAGTGTTCGTCAGTATCATGCATCAATAAGTTCTGAAGAGCAAATTTTATTCCTTTTTCTTGTGGGTTTGACTTGACAAGGCAAAATCAACAAAGAGGAAGGAAAAGAGTAAGGAAGGCGATGATGGTGGTCCTCTGCAGCAACGTAAACGGATCATCTGTACCGATTCTCCTTGTACTGATAGTGCATTACATGGTCCAAGTCTCCGCTCCCCTACTCCACCATCCAAGGTGCTTGCTCTCACTTGGTAGTGTGATATCTGGTTGCATGTTGCATATGGTGTCTACCTCGTATTGCTCCTAATTAGTGTAAATTACATCTGCTTAGCTTACACATGATACATGTGAATATGACACGTTTTCCTGTTTTTGGTACATAATATATCTGTCTATCACACCATGCTCTTACATGAAACTACTCTTCTTGTGTATCCTGCATCAGTCACTTATGACGGGACACCTTTAAGTTGGTAGTGTGATATTGGTTTGCGTCTTGAATATGATTTCTAGCATGTATTGCTTCTAGTTTGATGAACGCCACCTATGATGAGATAGTTTTAACTTGGTAGAGTGATATTGATTGCACCTTCCATATTGTCGGGGGTTGGGTGCGACATATGCCAAAGGATGGCTTATCATGGTGGGGGCGAGTAGAACGTCATTTGGTGCTCGAAACGGATGAGGCGAAGACATGCACGCCGGATCTTACCCAGCTTCGGGCTCTCCGAGGAGATAACACCCCTCTCGCTGCTCTCACGGGTCTCCGTGATAGTCACTAAGGCAAAGTGAGTACAAGGTTGCTCCTTGAGCTGTTTACGGAGGTAGGAGAAGGCAAGGCTAGCCCTCTTCTCCCTATATGATCTGGTCTAGTGCTAATGGATTCAACCTTTGCATGGGTGCCACAGGGGTTTATATAGGCCTACCCCCCAGGGGTACAATGGTAAAACCGGCTGGGTGCGGGTCCCAGCCGTCTGTCTCTCAGGTCGCCGTCTTCTCCACCGACTACTGGGGCCTGCCGACTGGTGGGTCCCGCCGACTTGCCTGGTACGGGGCCGACAGCCCTTGCCCGCCCATGGGCGGGTCGTGCCATTGCAGACATCAGAGTGTGCTTCTAATGACGCTGGCTTAGTCATGGGTCATGGCAACAGTGTCGCCGCCTGACGGGCGATCACTGTTGCCATTCCCCATCGCGTCTGGTTAATGGCGTGTGGGGCCCATGGGAGGGGCCGGCCGACTCCTGGGGGCCGACTCCCAATGGGTCCGTCTCGTGGCACTCTTGCCGTCTTCAGTTCCCCCGTTGACTGGTGGGTCCCGCCGTCTCTGGGTCGTACAGACAGGCCGCCGTGGGCATAGGGCTCCGCCCCCAAGGGATGATGTCTGGGCCGGCATGGCAATAGTGCCGCGCCGGACGGAGATCTCCGTGGGTACGGCGCACTGTGGCCATGCCTGCCCTTAATTAATAGGGTGGTTGGAGTCGCATGCCGACTCCCTATAGCCGGCCTCTCCGGAAGTCGCTGGACAGGAGTCGGCTCATCTTGGAGTCGCCTCTGGGACTCGGCTCGTCTTGGAGTCGCCTCTGGGACTCGGCTCATCTTGGAGTCGCCTCTGGGATTCGAGGGGCGCGGCCTGCCCCGATGTCTTGAAAGGTTCTGGGGCTCGGGTTAGCCTACCCGTGGCCCATTACTCCGACAGTAGTCCCCGAAGCTGGTGAGGCTCCGAGGGTGATACGTCGTGGGGCCTCAACAGTTTCATTCTTCTGGTGGTGGAATTTAGGCCTTGCATGCCATCTTCCTTCAAGCCGGCTAGCTGGAGTCGGACTCGCAGTGGGCCGTCTTGCCACCTAAGGAGTTTGAACGGCACGGCGGGAACCAGGCGGCGTGCCTGACACGCTTCCCCGCGGCCGCTTGCCATGGACCCGTCGCACGGCGCCATGCTGCAGGGGCAGTCTGCTCACCCACGCGCGCGACGGGACAGGCCGTCGGGCGGGGCCCGCCACTACCGTGCCTCGGCCCGTGAACGGAACCGTTGCGGCCGTACGGACGGTTGGGTTTCCCATGTTGTTACTGCACGCAGTAACTTCGTGGGGTAAATCGTGAGGGGGCGTGGGGTCCCGTGCGCAGTTAATCCCACGCCCGCCCCATCGGCTTCTCAGCCTACGGGCCTATAAGTAGGCGGGGGGAGTGGGACGGAGAAACACACGCGCGCCCATTCTTCCCTGCTCCCCTGCCTCCTTTTGCCTCTTCTTCTTCTTGCCGTCGTCGCACCAAGCAGTGCTGCGCCCGCAGTGATGAGTTCTTCCTCCGCCGCCGCGGCCCCTGCCATGCGCTCCGGCGTGTGGGATGGCCCCGAGGTGGACGACAACCTCATCGAACTCCTCCGCAAAACGCGTCGGCTCCCCGGCGCGAACCTGGTGCGAGCCCGTGCCGTGCAGGCGAGGGAAATAAGGCCGGCACCTGAAGAGGGCGAGCGGGTCATATTCCGCTCGCACCTCATGCGTGGCCTGGGGCTGCCGGCAAGCGGTTTCTTCCGCTCCTTCTTGGAGTTCAACGGGCTCCAGCCGCACCACCTTACTCTGAACACGGTGGTGCTGCTGGCCGCCTTCGCCACCCTGTGTGAGGGTTTTCTTGGCGTTCTTCCCACCATCGAGCTGTGGGGAGACTTCTTCCAATCCAAGCTCGGCACGCATGTCGCTGGTGTGCCAGCCCAGTGCGGCGACTTCATCACGATGCAAAGGTCGACCGCCAAAAATCCATACCCCTCCATCGCGGTAATTAAGTTGGTGAAGATGTGGCAGTGGTCGTACTTCTACGTGAAGAACATCGCCCCAGAAGGCGACTGGGTCAACCTGTCGCCCTACAAAGCCGGCGCGCCGGCTGGGAGGCTTCCCAGCTAGTCCCACCGGGCCAGGACGCTGACTCCTGCAGGTGCTACCGCCGTCGCGCGACTCCGAGTGCTGACGCAGTCGGAATGCTTGGTTGGGGCTGACTTGCTGGCTTCCTTCGTGGCGCGCCGAGTCCTCCCACTCCAAGGCCGACCTCATCTGATCTGTCAGATGAGCAACCACCCGGACCCGAGTTGGATGTGCACCAGGGACATGCCCCACGCGGAGGTGGCGAACATGGTGAACCACATCGCGAACTGCGAACTCACGGCGGACAGGTAGTTCGGCAAAGAGCTATACTCGCGCGCCAACCCCCCACCAGTGGTGAGTCGTATTTTTGTTCTTCTGTTTTTCTTTGTAGCCGAATCCGACTTCTGATTCTCTTGGTTTCTTCGAGTCAGAATCCCCTCATCCAGCCAATAGTCGGCGCCACGGGACCGCTCCGCGAGTTCGCTCCCGAGGCGGAGAGCGATGTTGATGACCCCGACTTAGTGGCGGCGGCGATGGAGGCTGACGCTGAAGGCGGAGCAGGAGGAGGAGCAGGAGACGGCCTCAGGCCCTCGGCCACCTCCGCCGACTGGCCTGAAGACGATGCCGAAGGGGAAGTCGCCCCGCGCCACCAATCGAAAGTAGGTCATCTAGGCGCGAGTTTCTCCGCCGGCTTGGCCGGTCAAGTCGGCATGAAGAAGCACCGGGCCGGGCCGAGTTCGCTCGGCGGCCGGCCGAAGAAGTTCAAGGGGGCGGCCGCCGCGACCAAACGGGAGGAGGCGGTCGCGAAGGCCAACCGCTTCCGCAAGGAAGTGAAGAAGCCGCCACTAGTCTCTGCGTAAGTGTCCTCTGCCTTCGTCTTGTTTTCTTTGATGAATCTTTTTCGAGTCTTTTATATTCCTTCTTTGCTTTAGGGCCCCCCTTTCCCTTGAGAGGGTCGCCATCCCCTCCATTATGGGGTCAGCCGAGACGTCCGCCAGTACTCGACGGATTGACCCCGCCACCGACCTCCAGGAGGCGACGGAGCAAAACGCGTGGGAGAAGCGCGACGAGGAGGAGGCCGACCGCCTGGAGAAGGTGGAGGCCGAGAAGGCGGCGACCTCCGCCCAGAAGAAACTGGAAGAGGCCGAAGCCGCTGTCGCAGCAAGACAGCGGCCTGAGGAGACCGCGCACCGCCAATCGGCGTTGCTTGTCATCCCGCTGAACTCCCCACCTGTAACGCCCCGGATTCGATGCGCCAGGTGTCTGCCAGTTATTCGCCGTCTTTCCCATGTCATTGGCTTGCGTGTTGCATTTTGTCATGTCATCATGTGCATTTCATTATGCATATGTGTTCATCTCATGCATCCGATCATTTTCCCCGTTGTCTGTTTTGCGATTCGGCACTCCTATGTCCTCCGGAGTCCCCCTTTTGTCTCTCATTGTGAGCGGGTGTTAAACTTTCTCGGAATGGCCCGAGGTTTGCCAAGCTGCCTTGGTATAGCACCGGTAGACCGCCTGTCAAGTTTCGTGCCATTTGGAGGTCGTTTGATACTCCAACGGTTAACCGGGTAACCACAAAGCCCCTTTCTCTTTGCAGCCCAACACCCTTCCAAAGTGGCCCAAAACCCAGCAAACTCCCCTCCATGCTCTCGGTCGTTCGATCACGATCGTGTGGGCGAAAACCTCTCCTCATTTGGACTCTCCTAGCTCCCTCTACCTATAAATACACCTCCCCCTCCGAAATTCACGGTCCAAACCCTATTGTTTTCCCTCTCCGCCGCCAGACGCGTCCGCCCCCGAGCCGGACAAAGTCGCCGCCGCCCCCTCGCCCAACCAGGGAGTGCCACGTGGCCGCTCGCGCCCGTCCTGCCGAGCCAGTAGTGGTTCGCCCAGCCCAGCAGCCGCCCCGTCCGCCGGCTGCGCCGCCGTCCGCCGCCGCCGCCGCCGCCGGATTCGGACCCGCCGCCCGCTCCCACCGGTCGCCTCCGCGCCGCCCGCGGCAGCGCCCGCCTCAACGCCCGGCGCCCTCTCGCCGCCTTTGCGCCTCTCGGACCCCCGCTACCGCCTCCGTCGAGCCGCCCGGAGACGGGCGCGCGCCGATGTCTGGTGGCCGGATCTGGCCGGAGCCCTCCGCCGGTCGCGGATCCCGCCTTCCCCATCGTCAGCCGGCCGGCCCCCTTGCCGGAGCTCCTCCTCCGACCTCCCGGACCTCACCCACACCCGGATCCACCTCGCCGGACCCGATCCACTCCGCCGTTAACTTCTCCGCGAGGTGAAAATCGGCTAAGTCTTGTAATATTTCAGCATTTTATGCCCCTGTTCATTGCATCATATCTTGGCATCCGTAGCTCCGTTTCGGGCGTGTAATATGCTAAATTGTTTGTCTCAACGAGTACTTCATTTCATTCCATTGCATCATTTTCATTTGAGCTCTTCTTGATGCCCGAAATGCTGTTGGAAGAGTGCATGTTGATGTTAATCTGCTGGAACTGTTATAACATGCTCATTTGCCATTTTTGCCATGGTTGATGTGTGCATCCTATGAGGTTGATGTCTACATGTGTTTTGATCTATGCTATGCCATCTTTCCATAGGTGCAATCCATGTATTTTTGTGACTTGTGTAGTGAGTGCATCGAGCTTTCTAAGTAGGGTACTTGCTGTTGCTGTTTTGCTAGGCTGATTCTGTTATATTTTGTTGCTATGTAAACCTGCTGCTACAAGTCGTTCTATACATAATCTGGATATGTTCACTCAGGATGTTTTGTTATACATGTCTTGATATATCCATTCATGCCCCTGGTTGCATTTATAGCCTGCTGTTACATGTTGTAATCTTGCTCTCAACTTGCTAAATAATGTTGCTGTCAACCTGTTAACATGAAGTTCAGTTTTGGCCATGTGCTTTTCTAGTGATCCATGCACCCTATGAACTTGATCTTGCCATGCTTAGCTTCATAAACATGTCTTCTTACTGATGGTTGCCTTTCCATGCCATGTATTGCTCTGTGGTGAGTGGTTCAAGCTCACCAACATGCCTACTTATTGTTGTTCCTGCCATGTATGAATCTGCAATATAACTTGCCATGTTTACATGGGTGCCAACATATTTTCTGTGCCCTTTTGGCTCATGATCAGTAAGGGACTTTTGTTCTATGCAATTAGTGGATTCATGCCATGCCTTTGTTTTCCATGATAAGTTCCTGTGACATGTTGTTTGATAGCTCTAAACATTGCAACCTGGTGTTATTTCTGCTAAAGTCTGAAACTGTTATTATTTGCAATCTTTCCATGTCTTTTTGAGCATGATCTATTGATTTCTAGAGATAGCTCAGTGTTCATGTTTTGTTGTGCTTTACCAGTACTTCATGCTCATGCTTTTGTTCTTATGTTGGGGTGCTGTAGCATGTTGATTTGATGCTTGCAAGATGCCTAGTTGCTGTTTTGGACAGATTGTTGCTATAACTTGTATAGTGTGTAAGTGTTGCACCGTTGCTCCGTTTTGAGTGTGCTCTATATGAAACTTGCTTGATTTTGCATGTAGTTTCATATTATCATGTTGCATCCTTCTTTTGAGGTGTTAGCTTGATGTTTGTATGCATTTTGCATCAATGTCATGTTTAACTTGTTTTGCTCATATCTTCTAGGACGTAGCTCCGAATCTAATGAACTTTATATGTAACTTGACTAGAATTTCGTGTAGATCCTCTTGGTGCATCTTAACTTGCTGTTTAACAAATTGAACATAAGGTTTATTCAGATCTGGACCAATTTCGAAATTTGCATATGAGGACTTACCGGAATTGTTATATGTTGTTCCCGGCCTCATTTATACTTGCCTTGATGTGTTGTTCTTGTTTGCATCATCTCTTGCCATGAGTAGCTCCATGTGGCTTTGTCATGCATCATGCTTGTTGTGCATCATGTCTTGTCTATGTGTGGTGTGTTTACTATGTTGTGTGTTTCTTCTCGATAGTTTCTGTTTCGTTGCGATCGTGAGGATGCGTTCGTCTATGTGTGGTTCGTCTTCGTGGCTTCATCTTCTTCATGGACTCTTTCTTCTTCCTAGCGGGATTTCAGGCAAAATGACCGCTACCCTGGATCTCACTACTATCATTGCTATGCTAGTTGCTTCGTTCTATCGCTTTGCTGCGCTACCTATCATTTGCTCTTCAAGCCTCCCAAATTGCCATGAACCTCTAACCTTTGACACCCTTCCTAGCAAACCATTGCTTGGCTATGTTACCGCTTTGCTCAGCCCCTCTTATAGCGTTGCTAGTTGCAGGTGAAGTTGAAGATTGCTCCATGGTGGACAGGGTTATGTTGGGATATCACAATATCTCTTATTTAATTAATGCGTCTATATATTTGGTAAAGGGTGGAAGGCTCGGCCTTATGCCTGGTGTTTTGTTCCACTCTTGCCGCCCTAGTTTCCGTCATACCGGTGTTATGTTCCCGGATTTTGCGTTCCTAACGTGGTCGGGTGATTTATGGGACCCCCGACAGTTAAGCTTGAATAAAACTCCTCCAAAGAAGGCCCAACCTTGGTTTTACCATTTGCCTCACCACCACCTTTTTTTTCCCTTGGGAGTAATTAACCCAAGGGTCATCTTTATTTTAGCCCCCCCGGGCAATGCTTGTCTAAGTGTTGGTCCAAACCGAGCGATGTCCGGCGCCCCCTGGGCAACCAGGGTCTATGCTAACCCGACGTCTTGCTCATACGGTGTGCCCCGAGAACGAGATATGTGCAGCTCCTATCGGGATTGTCGGCACAGCGGGCGGTCTTGCTGGTCTTGTTTTACCATTGTTGAAATGTCTTGTAAACCAGGATTCCGAGACTGATCGGGTCTTCCTGGGAGAAGGAATATCCTTCGTTGATCGCGAGAGCTTATCATGGGCTAAGTTGGGACATCCCTGCAGGGTATAAACTTTCGAGAGCCGTGCCCGCGGTTATGTGGCAGATGGGAATTTGTTAATGTCCGGTTGTAGATAACTTGACACCTGATCCGAATTAAAACGCATCAACCGCGTGTGTAGCCGTGATGGTCTCTTCTCGATGGAGTCCGGGAAGTGAACACGGTTTCTGTGTTATGATTGACGTAAGTAGGAGTTCGGGATCACCTCTTGATCATTGCTAGCTTCACGACCGTTCCTTTGTTTCTCTTCTCGCTCTCATTTGCGTATGTTAGCCACCATATCATGCTTAGTCGCTGCTGCAACCTCACCACTTTACCCCTTCCTTTCCCATTAAGCTTTGCTAGTCTTTATACCCATGGTAATGGGATTGTTGGGTCCTCGTGGCTCACAGATTACTACAACAACCGTTGCAGGTATAGGTTATGCGATGATCATGACGCAAGAGCGATGTTTGTTTGTTTGGAGTTCTTCTTTTGCTTCTTCTTCGATCAGGGGATAGGTTCCAGGTCGGCAGCCTGGGCTAGCAGGGTGGATGTCGTTTGAGCTTCTGTTTGTGTTTCATCCGTAGTCGGATGTTGGTCTTATGTATGATGTATTGTTGTATTCATGTGGCATTGTATGCCTTATGTATGTATCCCCATCAATTATGTAATGTTGATGTAATGATATCCACCTTGCAAAAGCGTTCCAATATGCGGGTCTATCCTTTGGTGGGACCTTCGAGTTCCTTTTGGATAGGATCGCATATTGGGCGTGACAAGTTGGTATCAGAGCCTCGACCGACCCTAGGAGCCCCCCTTGATTGATCGTGTAGTTTGGCCGTTGTTGAGTCTAGAAGAAAACTATTTTCGGAGTCTAGTTATATTGGAGAGTAGGAATTCTTTTTACTCCTCAGCCCCTTCGTCGCTCTGGTGAGGAATCTTGACGTAGGTGTTTTGAACTACTCCTCTTCCCCTTCAAATTTTTCTTTAGGATCATGCAGTTGGTTTTCCGATCGTTGTTCCTCAGCTCCTTGCATCCGGTGCATTTCTCGTCAAGTTGATTCGACCCTCTCTGTTTTCGCAAGTTCTATCCTTAGTTGTTTTCTTGTCCCACCCGCCCACCCTTTTTCATCTCGGAACCGGAGTCCGTAATCGAGTATCCATCCTATTCGTGCGAAGTCTTTGCTTTCTTTCCTCAATTATTTCAACCGGTGTTTTCTCTTCAAGATATTCGGCGATTTCCCCTTCCAAGTTGCCTTTGTTTTTCCCGCCCTCCACCCTTTTTTTCCCGGAGTCTGACTCTCTCTCGACCGTCTATTTCATTCGCTCGGAGCCTCTTCAGTCTTCCCTTAATTATCTCAACCGGTGAATTCTCGTTTTGTTCGACATTCTTCATCTCTTTTTCTTTTTCCTGCGGATTCAATTCAAGTTTTTCGGGTTGATCACATTCTTTTACTTGGATCAAGTGTTCTCCTTGCTTGTTTGCCTCTCGCCATTCAATCATTCCGGAGTTCGGAAGACATCTCGGGAGATTCGTCTGTGTTCCAATTAATTCGAGGTTGTCACTTCATTCAAATATTTCAATTGTTCCGGTGCATCATCTACCTCTTCAACATGCCTTTCCAACGGTGTTATCTCTCCAGTGGGCCCTAACCCACAGGTCTTTTCCTAGGATCTTACCTGACTCTTCTAATTTCCCCGGAGTCATTCATAATTCTTTTCAAAGTGTGATGTAAGAATGGATCCCATCAGCCACTTGCCTTCTCCAAGATAGATTTCAAATAATTTTCATTATTGGCTCAACCTCTTTGCTTTTCATTCTACCGGAGTATCTCAGTAATTTTGGCGGTGTTTCTCGTCATCATTTGAAGACCGAAGAAGAGTTTTTCCTCTAAATCTTGTCTGTTCTCTCGAAGATTCCTGGTTCTAGTTTCATGTTATCATCTCGAATTATTCCATTAGTCAGTTATTCTGTTCATCCATCCGGAGCATTTCAGGAGTTGCTTTCTCTCTCGATCATCCGGAGGCCATCTTTTCGGAAGATTTCTTCGTTCTAAGTCGGTGGTTCATGAAGACTTTCTCAAGTTTGGCGCCATATACCCCTTTAATCCTTTTCAAGAAGAATAAGTAGTATGCAAAAATCCATTGATTGTCATCAATTTAATTTGATGAAGGATAAGCATACAATAAATATTATTCTTATTTCCTCCAAGTGTTTAATCCCTTCCATCAGAGTTTGTTCTTGATGAATAAATTCTAGTTTCAAGTGTTTTCATCTTTTCTTTTCCGTAGTTCAATTTTTCCTCGGCCATCTCGTCAGAACCTCCATCTAAATCACCGCAAGGCTCATCTTATTCTTTCATTCTTCATTCTATCTCATCATCCTTTTGGTTACCGGAGTTCTTCATGGTGGTTTTTCATGATTTAATTCATTCTCCAAGTGTTCATCAAGATTCTTGTTAAAGGAGTTCTAGTATCTTTTCTTCTTGCATCTCGAAGTGCAATTAATTCTCCGTATTCTTTTGAAGTGGAGTTTTGCATTTCTTCGTTCTTCTTAGCTATCCAATCATTTTCCGCTTGTGGTCGGCGATCACCTCATAATTTTGAGATGTTATCCATAAGTCCACGACAAGCTTATTCTTTGTGTGGTTGATTTTCTCAACAACTCCGTTCAATTCCTCCTTCTAAGGATGCTCTCTATTTCATTCGTGGCACAAGTTATCATTTTCTTCTCTGTTCTTTTCATTCAACTCTTTCAATCCTTTCCGGAGATTTGGTGTCATGTCTTCATCAAGTATCATTCCATCCTCTCAAGCTCGTGTTCTATTCCTTCCATCTTCAGTTGGAGGGCTGCATAAATCCTTTCAGTCTTATTCGTTTCTTATCTCGTTCTAACCGGAGTGTTTCATAGTCTATCTGTTTCCGTCAGCTTTCGATTCTCGTCATTCTCCTCGTTCATCTCTTCTTCTCGAGTGCTCTCGATTCTTTTCTTCTTCTCTTGAGTACTTGTTTCACCTCATCCTTTTTTTCCTTCCGTCTCGGTCCTAAGATCTCGGGACGAGATCTCTTGTTAGTAGAGGAGTGTTGTAACGCCCCGGATTTGATGCGCCAGGTGTCTGCCAGTTATTCGCCGTCTTTGCCATGTCATTTGCTTGCGTGTTGCATTTTGTCATGTCATCATGTGCATTTCATTCTGCATACGTGTTCATCTCATGCATCCGAGCATTTTCCCCGTTGTCCGTTTTGCGATCCGGCACTCCTATGTCCTCCGGAGTCCCCCTTTTGTCTCTCATTGTGAGCGGGTGTTAAACTTTCTCGGAATGGCCCGAGGTTTGCCAAGCGGCCTTGGTATAGCACCGGTAGACCGCCTGTCAAGTTTCGTGCCATTTGGAGGTCGTTTGATACTCCAACGGTTAACCGGGTAACCACAAAGCCCCTTTCTCTTTGCAGCCCAACACCCTTACAAAGTGGCCCAAAACCTAGCAAACTCCCCTCCATGCTCTCGGTCGTTCGATCACGATCGTGTGGGCGAAAACCTCTCCTCATTTGGACTCTCCTAGCTCCCTCTACCTATAAATACACCTCCCCCTCCGAAATTCACCGTCCAAACCCTAGCGTTTTCCCTCTCTGCCGCCGGATGCGTCCGCCCCCGAGCCGGACAAAGTCGCCGCCGCCACCTCGCCCAACCAGGGAGTGCCACGTGGCCTCTCGCACCATCTCCGCCGGGCCCAGCGCTGCCCGCCCAGTTCACAGCCGCCCGTCCGCTTCTGCGCCGCCGTCCGCCGCCGCCGCCGCGGTGGGCGGGCGTGAACCGGTGGCCGCGTTCGGTCGAAGCCTGTGCAGAGCTGGTGGCTGTGGAAGGCGCCCTCGTCGAGCGTGCGTCGGCGATTGCCGACTACACCGACACCAGCGTCTTCGTTCCTGAGCGGGCCGCGAACGGCGAGGAGGTGCCGTCGGAGTGGTTCGGGATGAACCCGGACTACGACGAGGACTCAGCGGAGGTGATCGGCTCCAGCGCCGAGGAGGAAGACGAGGCGGAGGACGGAGGCAAGACGAAGGCGCCAGAAGACTAAGCGGACGACCAGCCTCAGCTCGGCCGCGCCTCCAGCAACGAGCCGCGTCCGGCTGAGCCGGCCGCCGGCGGAGACGATCAAGCCGAGACTGCCCAGCCGGCCGCTCCGGCGCCTGACACCGCCATCTCCACCGACCCTCCGAACCCGTCTGCCGCTTCTTAGGCTGGACTCTTGCCTTTATTTTACCTGCTTTAGTAGTCTTTGAAAGAACTTGTTAATTTGCACAATTCCACCCGCGGGGTGTATTTTGAACTTGGCCAAGAGCCTATGTTATGTAAATATTTATCCGAATTCTATCTTTCCTTGCTCATTGCTCTTTTGGCTTTTCCTTTGCTGCCTTCCCTCAGTCGCCGCCTTGCCAGACGGACAACCGCTCTGCGGACTGTCACTGGGTCAACTGCTTGGCTACCTTAGGGAAGGCAAGTACTTGGCCTTTTTAGAGTCTTTTAACAAGTTGGATAGAAGGCGGCAAGCCGACTACTCAGGAGTCGGCTCTACGAAGAGAGGCTGGAAGCCGGCTTGGGCTATGCTTATGCTTTGTGTCCTTAGCCATTTTTCGTGTGGGCGCTTATTCTTCCTTATTCTCTGCCCACCGACAGTCGCTCTGCGAGCTGTGGCTTCTGATAGGAGACGGCTTAAGCGCCGCACACTACTTGTCTGACTGCAGGAAGCATTTCATAGCGCAAGACGGTGAGTCCCCGGGCCGACTTAGTCGAACCCGGTGCCAAGCAGCATAACGAAGAGTAGCATACTCAAAGGCATAATTCTTATCATACAGATAACAAAAAGGGCAGTCCCCGAGCTCGTCTCGGGGGGCCCAAAGTCTCAGTACTTTAATACAAAGGATAGCATGGTACATCTCGTGCATCAATCTGTAAAATCTTCGGAGAAGATTTGCGTTCCATGGTTCAGACTCTTCGCCGAGTCATCCTCTTGCGTGCTCGGGCTTACGGGCGTCGATTAAGTAGTAGGAGTCGCTTGAAACTTTGTCGATGATGAAGGGGCCTTCCCAAGGCGCCGACAACTTGTGCTGGCCGGCTGTTCGCTGGATCAGTCGGAGCACAAGGTCGCCCTCTTGGAAGGATCTCGGCCTGACCTTCCTGTTGTAGTATAGGCGCAGACTCTACTGGTAAATGCTGGACCGGGTGAGTGCCAACAGCCGGCCCTCTTCCAGCAGATCGACGCCGTCTTGGTGTGCTTCTTTCGCTTCCTCCTCGGTGTACATGGTGACTCGTGGAGAGTCGAACTCTATGTCCGTCGGGATGACGGCTTCAGCACCGTAGACGAGGAAGAAAGGCGTGAAGCCGGTTGACTTGTTTGGAGCCGTGCGTAGACTCCAGAGGACGGGTGGCAGCTCCTCAAGCCAACAGCCGGCCGAGCGCTCGAGTGGTTCGACCAGTCGAGGCTTGATGCCGGACAGGATGAGGCCGTTTGCTCGCTCCACCTGGCCGTTTGACTGTGGATGGGCAACAAACGCTATGTCCAGTCAGATGCCCTGTGTCGCGCAGAAACGGGCCAAGGCGCCCTTGGCAAAATTTGTGCCATTGTCGGTGATGATGCTGTGCGGTATGCCGTACCGAACTGTGATGTCGGTGATGAAAGTTACTGCAGTCGGACCGTTCAACTTCTTGATGGGCTTTGCTTCTATCTACTTGGTGAACTTGTCCACTGCGACGAGTAAGTGAGTTAGGCCGCCTCAGGCCGTCTTGAATGGTCCCGCCATATCCAGGCCCCAAACCGCAAAGGGCCAGGCGATGGGGATGGTCTTGAGTCGAAGCTTACCAAGCGGCTTGGAGCGGAACTTCTGGCACCCCTTGCATTTTTGGACTAATTCCTTGGCCTCTTCTAGGGCAGTTGGCCAGAAGAAACCACGCCGAAAGGCTTTGGCGACGAGTGCTCTTGAAGCCGCATGGTGGCCGCACTCGCCTTGATGGATGTCTCTGAGAATGGCTTGGCCTTGCTCTGGTTCAACGCAGCGCTGGTAGACACCAGTGACGCTGCGCCTGACCAACTCTTTGTTTATTATGGTGTAGGCTGCCGCTTGGTGTTGCACTTGCCGAGCCAAGATTTCATCGGTTGGCAACTCTTTGCTCACTAGAAACTTGAGGATGGGTTGTGCCCATGAGGGTGCTGCTACTTCTTCGATTGTCACCAGTGCGACTTGGACAGGGGTGGCTGGGCTGGGAGGCGGCGGACTGGAGTCAGCGGCCGCTTGTTGAATCGCTGAAGTCCCCGGGCCGACTGGCGCAGTCCCTGGGCCGACTGGCGCAGTCCCCGGGCCGAGCTCTAGAGTCTTTGGACTGGTTGCCGCAGTCCCCGGGCCGGGTTCTGAAGTCCCCGGGCTGGCTTCGACTGCGACTTTCTTGGAGCCGTCTATAAGAATTCTCATGCCGTCTGCTGGGGCTCTGGAGTCGGATCCGACTTCTTCGGGGGGAGCCGGCACAAAGATGGAGTCTGATTCTGGTGAAGGCTTGATACACGGCTTAAGGAGGCGCTGAAGAGCGACGCCGGATGGTATTGCTTGGCGGGTGGAGCCGACTCGTGCCAGGGCATCTGCTGGTCGTTGTCATTTCTTGGCACGTGAAGGAACTCGCACCCCTCGAAGTATCCGCTGAGTTGCTGCACCAAGAAGCGGTAGCTCGCCATGTTTGCATCTTTGGCGTCCCAGTCGCCAGATGACTGCTGGACCACCAAATCGGAGTCGCCATAGCACAGGATCCGGCGAATGCCGAGTTCTTTGGCAAGCCGGAGCCCGTGAATGAGCGCCTCGTATTCGGCGACGTTGTTGGAGGCGGCGAAGTGGATTGGCAGCGCATACTTGAGCTTGTCGCCTTTAGGGGAGGTGAGGACGACGCCGGCTCCCAACCCGCTGCGCATCTTGGAGCCGTCGAAATGCATCCGCCAATGGGTGGAGTCGGGAGCTGGCGGCAGGTACTGGATCTCGGCCCAGTCGACGAGGAAGTCGGCCAGTGCTTGCGACTTGATGGAGGTGCGGGGATGGTAGTAGATGGTGTAGGGGGCCAACTCTATGGCCCATTTGGCCACTCGGCCAGAAGCATCTCGGCTCCCAATGATCTCGGCCAGCGGGGCTGTGCAAACCACACTGATTGGCGGCTTCAACTTGTTGGCGGCAAAGTGCACGTCGTAGCACATCTTCTGATAGTGGGGGTAGTTCTGCTTGGAGGTCGATAGTACCTCGCTCAGGTAATATACCGGTATCTGGACGGGGAGCGCCTTGCCCTCCTCCTTGCGCTCGACTACAATGACTGTGCTGACTACCCGGCTGGTGGCGGCAACGTATAGGAGCATGGGCTCTTTAGGAGTCGGAGCCGCCATCACAGGGGGAGTAGTCAACATCTTCTTCCGCTGGAGAAATGCTTCATCCGCCTTGTGGTTCCACTCAAAAAAGGTGGTCTTCTTCATTAGTTGGTACAAAGGGAGAGCCTTCTCGCCCAGCCGACTGATGAATCGGCTGATGGATGCCAAACAGCCGGTGAACTTCTGCACATCTAACAGTCGGCTGGGTACCTCCATCCTCTCGATGGCCTTGATCTTCACAGGGTTGCACTCTATGCCACGCTCAGAGACCAGGAAGCCAAGGAGTTGGCCGGCTGGTACTCCAAAGATGCACTTCTCAGGGTTGAGCTTGATCTGGAATCGGCGCAGGTTCTCAAAGGTTTCTTTGAGGTCTTCCATCAGCGTCCCACGCTTCTCCGTCTTCACCACTACATCATCCATGTAGACATGGGCGTTTCTGCTGAGTTGCTTGAGGAGGCACTTCTGCATGCAACGCTGAAAGGTGGCGCCGGCATTCCTTAAGCCGAACGTCATGGTCAGGTAGCAGAAGGCTCCGAACGGCGTGATGAAGGCGGTCTTCAGTCTGTCTGCCGGGCTCAGTTTGATCTGGTGATATCCTGAGTATGCATCCAAGAAGCTCAACAGCTCGCATCCGGCTGTTTAGTCTATCACCTGATCAATTCTCGGCAGAGCAAATGGGTCCTTGGGGTAGGCTGTGTTGAGGCTTGTGTAGTCAATACACATCCGCCAATGCTTGTTCTTCTTCAACACCAGGACCGGGTTTGCCAACCATTCTGGAAAAAATACTTCCATAATGAAGCCGGTGGCCAAGAGCCGGGCTATCTCTTCTCCAACAACTCTTCTTTTCTCTTCAGACAGGCGGCACAAGGGCTGCCTGACGGGCTTCACATCAGGTCGGACGTGTAACTTGTGCTCGGCGAATTCCGTCGGTACACCTGGCATGTCTTTAAGGGACCATGCGAAGATGTCTCGATTCTCACGGAGGAAATCGACGAGCTCGCCTTCCTATTTGCTGTCAAGGTTCGCACCTATGACAGCGTACCTCTCCGGGTGCTCCGGGTCCAAGAGTATCTTCTTGGTCTCTTTGGCCGGCTTGAACGAGCCCTCATCTTCCAACTCCTTGGGGTCGGGCGACATCTCTGGCTGCTTTCCAGCCATCGCCACGACCCGATCAAGGAGCCGCTTCTCAGCTGCGATTACCAGGGACTCGGCCAGCCGACTGCTCTCAGCCACGCAAGCGGACGACTTCCTGTAGTCGCCGGCTACGGTCAGAATCCCCTTGGAACTCGGCATCTTCATCTTGAGGTAGGCATAGTGGGGGACCGCCATGAACTTGTCCAAAGCAGGTCGGCCAAGCAACGCATGGTACGGGCTTTCAAGGTCCACCACCTCAAACCAAACTAACTCTCAGCGGAAGTGATCTTTGTCTCCGAAGAGGAACGTCTATCAGTATCTTGCCGATTGGTGAGCAGGAAAGGACGGGTACAATGCCGTGGAACATAGTCCGGCTGCTCTGCAGCTGTCTTTGCTTGATTCCTAACTTCTCCATGGTATCCTTGTACAGGATGTTGATGCTACTGCCTCCGTCTATCAAGCACTTTCATGAGAAGCGAGCGGCCCGCCTATCTGTGGCCAAGGTGGCACTCAAAACCGTATGTAGGAGCTCGATTCGCATCACCTCTAGGTGATCAGCTCTGCTCCAGCTGATAGGCTTCTCGGACCAATGCATAAACTCTGGAGTATCTGATGCTACTGCATTCACCTCTTGCTGCTGCAGCCTCCTGCTGCGTCGATCGTCAGCCACACTGGTGAACACCACGTAGGCTCCATGCTCTTCTGGGTACTCATCTCAGATCGCGCCGACCGGGTTCGGCAGCCGGTTGCTTGGCGGCGGTGGAGGCGGCGCCCCAAAGAAAGGGGAGGAGGAGGCCATCTCCCTTGGCGATTCTGGTGAGCGAATGGCACTTTCAGGTGGTATGGTTCGACGGCTTCGCGCCGCTATGGAACTTGCAGGGACCATCTAGAGTCTGCTCGTAAGAGAAGGCCGGCAACTAGTTGTACTTGCCGCCTTTCTGTCGCTTGGTCGGAGGCTGCCCCTCCGACTGCTGGTCTTCGACTGTCGCAACCTGCCGACTGCTGGAAGTCGGCTATGAGGCCTTGCGCTTGTTGTCGTTTTGTTGTTGCCGCCGACTGGCGTCCCCAGCCGGAGTTCTAGGAGCCTGAGGGGCCGTTTTCCCAGTCGCACTGACTTGAATCTCCGTCTTCATGGAGGAGTCGGCCGTGGCATACTTGTCTGCTATGATCAGCAGCTCGTCGAGAGTCTCTGGCTCGTCGCAGAGTAGCCTGTGTTTGAGGAGGGTGCCTTCTCGGCACCCGGCGGTGAAGTACTCAATAGCCTGCACCTCGTGCACACCCTCGCAAGAGTTCCGAAGCTCGGCCCAGCGCGTGAGGTAGTCGCGTGTTGACTCGTCGGGGCCTTGCACGCACAGGGAGAGTTGGCGAGGCTTGGGAGGTCGCTTGTACGTGCTCATGAAGTTGCGGATGAAGGAAGTCGACCCAGCTGTTGATGCTGCGGGGCTTCAGACTGTTCAACCATGTCCGGGCCGTGCCCTGGAGCATGAGTGGAACATACTTCACGGCAACTCGCTTGTTGCTGTTCGCTATGTTCACGGTCGTGGAATAGTCAGCTAGCCAGTCTTCCGGCCTCACAGAGCCGGTATACTTGGGCGTGTCTCGGGGGAGAGTGAACCCTTTGGGAAAAGGCTCGTCTCGGATGCGGGGCCCGAAGCAAGGCGGACCCAACTCGTCTTCTTCTTCCAGCACCAGGGATCGGTGGAGTCGGTCGATCTGGTGGCGGGCGTCATTTTCTCCGACTCCCTCTCGGCGGCCAAGGCGGCCACCGAGAGTCGGATGCTCAACAGGTGGCGGGGAAACTCGCCTTTCTCTTTTCGGTGGGGGAGGCAGATAGTCGCCCTGCCGTTCCACTGCTCTTGGGCGGCCGTCTTGGTCGCGCTCGATGGTGATGCGAGTCCGACTGTGGCTGACCGCCGGCTCTTTGTCTTTTCTTCCGCGGACTCCACCAGTCGGCGTCCGAGACGTCGCGCCTTGATCTCGGCGGGGAGGCAGGTCGTTGTTTGGCCGTCGCAGCGCCTCCGTGCGGCCGCCGGCTGCATTCTGCACGGCAACCGCGTCGAGGAGCTGCTGGACTCGCTCCGTCATCATGCGGCGCTCTTCGCCTTCAAAGTTCTTCAGCTCGTCAGTCGCCGCCTTGGCAGCGCAGATGTTCTCCGCAGGCGTGGCATATACGGGACGATTGGCCCCGAACAGGTTGGCGATGGTCGTGCCGCGCTGCCAGATCGCGCCTAGGCGGCTAGGCCCAGTCGAAGCCGGCGAGCCGCCCACAGCGCGATCCATCTCACGCTGGTAGGCTTCTGACAAGCGCCTCATGCTTGCCAGCTTCTTGGCGCCTTCGATGATTTGAAGGCGGCGTGTCTCCAGCGTCTCGGCGTCTGCGTCTTCTGGAATAGGCGCAGTCAGGTCTTGTAGAGCCGCGTCGAGTGGGTCATGAGCCCCCTCACCGGAACGCTCGTCGTGACTGATGACGAGCACCTCCGTGACGGCACTTCTGCCGCTCTCCTAATGAGGGAGCGGCTCGTCATAGACCACCACATTGGTGGGGAACGCGTCAAGCAACGCGGCGTCAGAGTCGACCAAAATCGGGTCGGTGGAGCCTACGGACTGCAGTTCCACGACAGGCTCGCCGGTGACGTGGAGTTGGTCGAGGAGGCCAGCGAGGAGGTTCTTGGGGCCACCCGTGCCTGCGTCGGATGCGGGCTCATTGGAGAGGCGAACCTCGCCGACAAGTTCGGCGAGGTAGCTAGCTACGCAGGCGGCCTCAGCGCCGCGCAGCGCGTCGATGCAGACTCCGTCTGGCGGGCCTGGCTGGCTGTTTTCGCCAGGGAGGAAAAGGGTTGCCGTCCAGAACAGATCTCCGGACGACGGTGCACCTGGCCCCACGGTGGGCGCCAAATGTCGGGGGTTGGGTGCGACATATGCCAAAGGATGGCTTATCATGGTGGGGGCGAGTAGAACGTCACCGGTGCCTGGAAATGGGATGAGGCGAAGACATGCACGCTGGCGGATCTTACCCAGCTTCAGGGCTCTCCGAGGATATAACACCCATACTGCTGCTCTGCGGGGTCTCCGCATAGTCACTAAGGCAAAGTGAGGACAAGGTTGCTCCTTGAGCTGTTTCTGGAGGTAGGAGAAGGCAAGACTAGCCCTCTTCTCCCTATATGATCTGGTCTAGTGCTAATGGATTCGAACCTTTGCATGGGTGCCCTGGGGGTTTATATAGGCCTGCCCCCCAGGGGTACAATGGTAAAACCGGCTGGGTGTAGGTCCCACCGTCATCTCTCAGCCGCCGTCTTCTCCGCTGACCATCGGGGCCCGCCGACCGTGGGTCCCGCCGACTTGTTCGGTACGGGCCGACAGCCCTTGCCGCCATGGCGGGTCTTGCCGGCCGCAGATTCAGAGCTGCTTCTAATGATGCCGTCTTGGTCATGGGGTCATGGCAATAAGCAGCCGCCGACGGGCGATCATCGCTGCCATTCCCCGTCGCGTCTGGTTAATGGCGTGTGGGGCCCGTGGGAGGGGCCGGCCGACTCCTGGGGCCGACTCCCAATGGGTCCGCCTCGTGGCGCTCTTGCCGCCTTGATTCCCCTCTGTTAGCTGGTGGGTCCCGCCGCCTCGGGTCGCATGACAGACAGCCGTGGGCACAGGGCTCCGTCCCCAAGGGCTGATGTTAGGGCCGGCATGGCAATAGTGCCGCGCCGGACGGAGATCTCCGTGGGTACGGCGCACTGTGGCCATGCCTGCCTTAATTAACAGGGTGGTTGGAGTCGCAGGCCGACTCCCTATAGCCTGCATCTCCGAAAGTCGCTGGACAGGAGTCGGCTCATCTTGGAGTCGCCACTGGGATCGGCTCGTCTTGGAGTCGCCTTTGGGACTTGCTCATCTTGGAGTCGCCTCTGGGACTCGGCTCGTCTTGGAGTCGCCTCTGGGACTCGGCTCGTCTTGGAGTCGCCTCTGGGACTCAGCTCGTCTTGGAGTCGCCTCTGGGACTCGGCTCGTCTTGGAGTCTCCTCTGGGACTCGGCTCGTCTTGGAGTCGCCTCTGGGACTCGAGGGGCGCGGCCTGCCCCGATGTCTTGAAAGGTTTTGGGGCTCGGGTTAGCCTACCCGTGGCCCATTACTCCGACACATATTGTGTCTTGCAGTGTTTCTAATTTGTTGAAGTGCCTTCTGCTTAGTTACCACATCATAGGTGTGAATATGTCAAGCCGTCCATTTTTTTGTACATATTCCATCCTCGTATCATGACTTTGCCTTTCATCAGAGTAGTGTTCGTCAGTATCATGCATGAATGAGTTCTGAAGAGCAAATGATATTCATTTTTCTTGTTGGTATGACCTCACAATGCAAAATCAATAAAGTTGAAGGAAATTGGCAAGGCATTGGATGATGGTGGTCCTTCCGAGCAACTGAAACGGAGGTTCTATACAGATTCTACTCTGCCATCCTGCCAACAAGATTCGCAAGACAACGCAAGGCTAGACAGTCAACGTAGCTGTGTAGATGATGAGCACATCTCCCCTACTCCACCATCACAGGTGCTTGCTCTAACTTGGCACTATTATATGTGGTTACATGTTGCGTATGATGTCTAACTTGTATTGCTTCTAACTTTGTTGAATTGCATCTACTTACTTTAAACATAATGCCTGTGAATATGACATGTGTTCCTGTTTCTACGTCAGACTACTATTCTTGCATATCCCACATCAGTCACTTATGATAAGGCACCTTTAAGTCGCCACTGTGATATTGGTTGTGTCTTGCATATGATTTCTAGCATATAACGCTTCTAATTTGTTGAAACGCCATACGCTTTGAACTTGGCGAGTGATATTGGTTGCATCTTTCATATGGTGTCTAGCTTGCGATGCTTCTAATGTGTTGAAATGCCTTCTGCTTAGTTACCACATCATAGGTGTGAATATGTCACACCATCCCGTTTTTCATACATATTCCATCCTCGCATCATGTGTTTGCCTTTCATCCGAGTAGTGTTCGTCAGTATCATGCATGAATGAGTTCTGAAGAGCGAATTTTATTCCTTTTTCTTATCAGTTTGACTTCGCAATGCAAAATCATTACAGCTGAAGGAAATTAGTCTGACAGTGGATGATGGTGGTCCTTCGGAGCAACTCAAACAGGGGGTCTCTATAGATTCTACTCCGCCATCCTCCCAACAAGATTCACAAGACAACACAAGGCAGGATAGTCAACGTAGCTGTGTAGATGATGAGCACATCTTTCCTACTCCACCATCGCAGGTGCTTGCTCTAACTTGACACTATTATATGTGGTTGCATGTTGCATATGATGTCTGGCTTGTATTGCTTCTAACTTGAATTGCATCTGCTTACTTTACACATAATGCCTGTGAATATGACACGTGTTCCTGTTTCTAGAACATATGTGTACATGATGAGCACATCTCCCCTACTCCACCATCACAGGTGCTTGCTCTTAGTTGGAACTATTATACGTGGTTGTGTTTTCCGTATGATGTCTACTTTGTATTGCTTCTGATTATGTAGAATTGCATCTGCATAGCTTACAACTTATACCTGCAACGATCACTTACCCATAAGACACATTTAACTTGGGACTATGATGTAGGTTGCATCTTGCATTGTCTTCTAGCTTGTACTGCTTCTAATTTCTTGAAATGGCACTTACGACGAGACACTTTTTACCTGATAGAGTGATATTGGTTGCATGTTCATATGGTGCCTAGCTTTCATTTCTTCTAATTTTGTTGAAATGCCTTCCGCTTACAATTTTTTTATACATATTCCATCCTCCTATCGTACGTGTGAATATGAAACGATGTCTTTTTTGTATATTTTCCATCCTCCTATCCTGCGCTTGCCTTACATCAAAGTAGTGTTCGTCTGTATCATGCATCAACCAGTTATGCAGAGCTAATTTTATTCATCTTCTTGTGGTTTTGACTTCACAAGGCAATATCAGAAAATAGGAATGAAAAGAGTAAGTTAGGGGATGTAGGTGGTAATCCGCACCGACGCAAATAGAGACTCTCTAGATTTGCCACTGCTACTGCTAATGAAGTTGAAGTCCCAAGTCTACATGATGAGTTCATCTCCCGCACTCCACCATCGCAGGTGCTTGCTCTAAGTTGACAGTGTGATAATTGGTTTCATGTTGCATATGTTGTCTAGCCAGTATTTCTTCTATTTTGATTAAATTGCACCTGCTAAGTTTATACGTTATACATGTGCATATGACATGGCTTTCTGTGTCTAGAATACATTGCATCTATCTATCATACCATGTTCTTACATCAAAGTACTGCTGTTGTGTATCCCGCATCAGTAACTCAAGATTGGACGCTTTTAACATGGCAGTTTGATAGTGGTTGCATCTTGCATTGATTTCTACGTTGTACTGCTTCTAATTTTTCGAATTGCCACTTATGACAAGACACTTTTAACTTGGCAGAGTAATGTTGGTTGCATCTTTCATATGGTGTCTAGCTTGCATTACTTCTATTTTCTTGAAAATCCTTCTGCTTAGTTTGCACATCATAGCTGTGAATATGTCATGTCGTCCTGTTTTTCTTACATATTCCATCCTCATACGGTTGTCTTACATCAAAGTATTGCTTGTCTGTATCATGCATCAATGAGTTCTGAAGAGTGATTTTATTCTTTTGTGTTGTGGGTACAGCTTGACATGGCAAAGTCAAAAAAGAGCAAGGAAAATAATATAGTAGGGAGTGTTGTTACTCGTCGGGTAAAACGGAAAAGGTTCTACCGTCGAGATTCTGCTGGTATTTATAGTGCAGAAGGTCCAAGTCCACCGGCTAAATCTACAAACACAGTATCACCTGCTCCACCAGTGCAGCATCCGCTTCAACTGTACCAGATCTCAACCGCCACTCGCTCGCTTGCTTGAATCGCCGGTTCCCAAGCTGCCTTCACACCTAACACTACTTCCGAAGCACTGCTGACACAATAGGACTTGGCAAGATCAGATGAACCTCATGAGCATCAATACCAAGACGGTACCTAACCGAGTCAAGTTGCAGTTGCATGCTCCTTTATATGTACTCCCATAGTTTGATGTACACTAACACTTTCCATATTCGTTGTTGAACTAGCACCACGGCGTGAGCGGAAACAGACATCAGCGATAATGCTTGACAGATTTACAAAATCTAAAGGAGGAAGAATGGAGATCCATTTTGAGGCAGGTTTAAAAAGGCCACGTGATGCTACAGAGTCAGCCAAGTTAGTATCAGAGGCAGCCGTTGCCGTTGGGTGTCATGCGCGTATCCTCCCAACGTGGAACCAGTACAGGAATGAGAAAGACAATACCCAGTTTAACACCTTCCTTGACCATTTATCCGTAAGTAATGTTATTCATCGCAATTAGTAATATTGTCTTGCTCATCCCATACTTTCTAGCTTCCTCCTAATAAGACTCACATTCTTTTTCAATGATGAGGTTCAAGTTGATCTGAAAGATGATGCAACTAAACAAGCATGCATTCATGTTTTTCATGCGCTTTCATGACAAGATCGGTACCACCTTAGAAAATCTCACTTTGAAGGCAAGGCTAACAATGAAATCGCCCAAACATCTCCAGTGGAATATATTACAGATGAAGATTGGACAGCCCTCGTTAAACACTGGTCTGATCCAAAGTATCAGGTAGGCTATATGTATTTGATTAGACCACATATTGAACTTGTATTTATGTATGTGCCTTACAAGTGTATCTTCTTCTAGGCTAACTGTTTGAAGAACAAAACCAACCATTCTAAAGTGAAATTCCAACAGACAACAGGATCTCATAGCTATATTGCACACTGTGAGGCTCTTGTAAATAGCTGGTACTTCCTTCTTTTTTTTGTGCCATATTATCGTATCTATATTGACTTGTTCCAAATACAGAGGAAAGCCCGTGCGGACCAAAAAGAACCTGAACCGAATGTAGTGCAAATCTTCAAGGATTGCCACACCACCAAGATGAAGGGCATGAGCACACCAGTTCAAGCCGCTGTTGTAAGTCCTTACTCCTCCTGCCTTGAACTCATTGGTACTGTGATGTGTTCATTTAACTACTTGGTTTGTAGCCAATGTCAGTTACTCTGTTCACTTTTATACACAGTTGTCTTAACGTACCATTTTACCTTACATGGTTTAAAAGAGATGAAGGATATTCTTTCGGTCTTGATCTGTAATCTAGTTGTTATGTTCACGTGCGCAAACAATGATAAAATAGCATGTTTGTTTTATATCTGTTTGCCCATGATATGAATGATGTCATACTATGTTCATCCTACTTTAAACCATGTCTCTTTATCCTTAGATGTCAACGAATGTGAGGAAATAGACAATACAAGAGGGCATGCTACATGAACATATGTTCCAAAGTGATTTTATTATGTAGTTGGCACTACAATACATGCTAATGTATTACAGTAGTTCACCAAAATAAGTTATGTATAAGCGTTTAACCTACATTGTTTGTTTTTATCTCATTAGTAACTCACTGGTACATTAATCTACAAGTTCAAACTTTTAGGAAGCTATGGAACAAATGATTCAACAGCCACAACCACCTGAAGGTGACGAGGCTACTACAGGCACAATGTCACCTCTTGCTGCGGTCGTCAAGATCTCTCCACTAACAAAGGCAAAAAGCACCTTCTGCGTAATTCGGGTTGGTTGTCAAGGTAACCTCGCCCAAATCGCCATCTTGAACAAAATCTTCCCGCTAGACAGAGTGATATATCTCGTGCTCCGCACACAGTCCAATCCCTAATGGACGTTGTTTCGAAACAAGAATAGTGGTTGAGAAATGTCGTCAAGATATGAATGGTTTTGAAAGCGCATCATCGACATTCGCTTTGTTGTTGAAGAGAAATGGCGGAAAAAGGTGGAGATCGTCTTTGCTCCATCGATTCTACAGCTGAAACATTAGCACTCGTGTCAAATGATCGTGCTTCTATACATCCGATGGTGCTTTTATCCGAAGGATCAGAAACTTTATGCCAACAGGCCTTTTGTTGTATGATTGGAATTTATTTTGTTGTGATACAACATTTATGATGCTGCCACAGGCTGCAGTAATTATGACGCTATTTTTGTATAGTGTAGGTTTATCTTAGTAATGTATTCGGACGAAAGCTTCGTAGGAGCCCAACATGCCAACATTCGTCGGGCCCATTCCAATTGGGCTAAAAACGATTACGGGCTGAAATTGGCATGTAGCCCACTAAAAATATCTGGGCTTAAATTAGCATAAGCTTTCAAATTTTTCTGGTAGGCCTCTGCCCACAGTGGGCCTTTAACAGGCCTAAACATAATGTGGGCCCTCGGTAGAAATAGGCCGTTTACAGGTGTAAATATCTCGAGCCCATAAAAAACATGGGCCTTTAATAGACCGAAAGTGAGATTGGGCCCTGATTGTGCCAAATAACCCATCGGACTTAGCAGTCGAAATGGTGGCCCATTTACGATCGCGGATATTTGACAGCCAAAATTTGAGGGGTCAGAATCGCGCGACCTAATACACGGCCTTTAACAGCCGAACTTGGTCGGGCTAGATTATCGTCATTTTTATATGGGCCGTTAATGGGCCCGATATGACGTTGGGCCACATATGGCCCATGGTTTACGTCCAGCGTTAACAAGCCAAAAATGACAACAGGCCGAAAGTGGCCCAAATCTATAGTGGCCTCTAACAGGCCGAATGACAGACATGGCCGAATATGACCCAAATCCTTCACGATCGTTTATGGGCTGAAAGTTCTGATGGCCTATAAATGGGCCCAAATGAAGCCGGACCTTTAACAGGCCGGAAATACACCGGGCCGTAATTCGGCCCAATTACTTAGCGGACTGTTAACGGGCCAGAAGTGACCATGGGCCGCATTGATGACAAGTTTAGACCAGGCCGTTGACGGGCCGATTTGACAAAGAATGTTGGGCCTTTAGCTGGGCCGACCCATTATGGTCTGCAGAATCTTGTGGGCCTTTAGCTGGGCCGGCCCATTGTGGTCGCAAAATCTTATGGGCCTTTAGCTGGGCCGGCCCATTATGGTCCGCTAAATCTTGTGGGCCTTTAGCTGGGCCGGCCCATTATGGTCCGCTAAATCTTATGGGCCTTCGGTTGGGCCGGTCCATTTAAACTTTGTGGGCCACTTTTGGGCCGGTCCACGTGTCAACATATCATAGGCCCATCTCTATCGTTGGACTAGTGACACCTGTGCCAACGCGGAGCTGACACGTGGATCCATCAGCCAATGAGAATTTTACACGTGGAAAATCGGCATTTGTCGTGGCTGTTAACAGGTTATCGGATCCAAAATCCGACCCGATAGCTTAACAGCGTTCCGTTACGGTGGATGCCACGTGTCGGTCACCCTTGACGAAAGCACTTCTGTGACACGCGATTTATCGTGATGGAAGTGGACACTTCTGTGATGATAATTTTGGTAATGTCATGGAACACTTCTACGACAGCACAGTATGACTATCTTGATTTTGTCATAAATTTGTCATGGATGTACATGCATGACAAAAAACACGACCTACTGTGACAAACACGTATCATCACGGAAGTGTATTTTTTTGGTAGTGGAGTCTTGGCAAGAAAACCACAAGTTCCAGTCAAGCCCACTGCATGAAGGTGGAGATGTGATAGCGGGGTTCAGATTTGCACAATGAACTCTGTTTAGATCCTTTAAGTCATCCAGTTGCAGAAAAAGATAAACTGAAAAATAGCCAAATTAGCTCACTCGCTCACCAAAAATAAGAAATGAAGAAATAAAAACCATTAGCTACCAACTGATCTCTATAAATGATGATACACACAAACATGGGATGATAGATTTTTGGAACCCGGGGCTGATGTTGCTGGAGCATAGGATGTTGGGGTTTGAGAAGCAATTGTTGTTGTTCTTTTGACAAATATTCGGTTAGACTTATTCAAATAGACCCAGCTATACCCTCCCTATCAATCGTCCACTTCCACTGGATGGACAGACGAAAATCACAGCAAAGCACACCTTGGAAGAAGAGGTTACAAAACAAACGTAGCCAAGGGACGATGCTGACAATCTGAAGGTACCACCGAACAATAAACACCATACAAAAACATCACCTTTATTAGAAATAGAGCCCCGGGACAACGACTGAAACTACAGGAAAAAGCACAGACGTAAACTATGTAATACACTGGGTGTTCACCATATTGTTTTCGATAAAGCAATAGTGTAGCCTATTTTTCTAAATCTTTTATACCATTGATTAGAAGCAATATTACATACTGGTTCTCCAAATCTGATTAGAAGCAATTGTTTCTAGACATATTTTCTTTATATATACATGCAAGGTTGTCCCTATCTATTAGTTGCTTTTTCTAAATCCCCACCTATCAAGTGCACTCACCGAATCATATTGTACGTCACTAATCAACCAATCAACTGGAGTTAGTAATGTAATTAGCCATTGCCCTTTTTAGTAAGCAAATATCATCCCTGTATCTGTGAAAAATAGCAGGCACCAAATTGAACATCTATGATGAGAACTGTACACGTACTAAAGAAGCCACTAACCTCGTAACGAAAAAAGTGGTAATACAAAAACTAAAAAACTGATCCTACCTCGATCTTTAACTACAACTGCAGCACACAGGTGACAATATCTTTCTACCTAGAACTACCTTTGATATGAATGTAACCGAGTATTTTTCCTAATTTTATTAGAAGCATAAACTAGTGAGAACATTTCGGCCATGTAATATAATATCAAGCTGAAAGTTTGACATTTGTAGCAACTGCCATAACTTAGATTTGATTGAGCGGAAGGCCTAATATGTGTAGCAATTTCTAAAACATAAAGTGAAGTGTACATTAATAATTAGCACACTTTGACAATGAAGGAACCTACAATGATTGCTGTTGGGAAAGACATGAACAATCCTGATATACTACCAATAGATCTGGAAAAAATACAATGTGGCATAAAGAAGACAATGGATTGTCCAAGCTATTGACATCCCATGCAACATTTATCTAATTATTCTTATTGTGAAGGGGTAGTTGTAGACCGGAACTAACAAAATTTAGGAATAACAGGCATTGCATATACATGAGTGATGATCAAACATAACAGTTGCTAGCTCCACACAAACTCAACCATCATGAGTCCAAGCAACTACTCAAATAACAGAATAGGAGTTTAGAGTATTTTCACCTAGGGCCTGGACCATTGATATGGTTACGGCGATGCCATCCACAACACAACCAGTTACTCGGATTAGGATATAAAGTGAGATGAAGGTATTGGGAAATGTTGCATGGGAAACAAAAAAATTCTATGCACATGCAAGATCTATCCATGGAGGTGCATAGCAACGAGAGGGGAGATTGTGTCTACGTACCGTCATAGACCATAAACGGAAGCATTTCACAATGCAGTTGATGTAGTTAAACTTTCTTCGCGATCCAACTGATCGAGTACCGAACGTATGGCACCTCCGCGTTCAGCACACGTTCAGCTCGGTGACGTCCTCTGCCTTCTGGATCCAGAAAGACGGCGAGGTAGTGGATGAGTTCTAGCAGCACGATGGCGTGGTGATGGTGATGGCGAAGCTATCTCCGCGGGGCTTTGCCTAAGCACTAAAAAAATATGACTGGGGGTGTAAACGATGGAGGGGGGCATCGCACACGGCTAGGCAATTATCTGTTGTGTGCTAGGCGCCCCCCTCCCACATATATATAGGTGGGAGGGATGGAGGAGCAGCCAAGGGGCACCGAAGTAGGAGGAATCCTACTTGGGATCTCTCCCAATCCGTGCCCCCTTTCCTTATTAGGATCACGGGAGGAAGGAAGGAGGAGGTGGCATCCCCAAACTTTAAGAAATGATAGCTTAGGTTTGTTGCCAAACCGCAGTTCATATGGTGTCGTCTGAACGGATTTTGACGGTGCCCTGTTTAACGTGAATGCAGTTGTATCTAATGCATAACCACAAAACGATAGTGGTAAATCGGTAAGAGACATCATAGATCGCACCATATCTAATAAAGTGCGGTTATGACGTTCGGACACACGTTACGCTGTGGTGTTCTAGGTGGCGTGAGCTATGAAACTATTCCACATTGTTTTAAATGAAGGCCAAACTCGTAACTCAAATATTCACCTCCACGATCAGATCGTACAAACTTTATTTTTTTGTTACGATGTTCTCCACTTCATTATGAAATTCTTTGAACTTTTCAAATGTTTTAGACTTGTGTTTCATTAAGTAGATATACTCATATCTGCACAAATCATCTATGAAGGTCGGAAAATAACGATACCCGCCACGAGCCTCCACACTCATCGGACTGCATACATCGGAATGTATTATTTCAAATAAGTCATTGGCTCATTCCGTTGTTCCAGAGAGTGGAGTTTTAGTCATCTTGCCCATGAGGCACGGTTCACAAGTATCAAATGATTCATAATCAAGTGATTCCAAAAGTCCATCTGCATGGAGTTTGTTCATGCGTTTTACACCAATATGACCTAAACGACAGTGCCACAAATATGTTGCACTATCATTATCAACTTTGCATCTTTTGGCATCAATGTTATGAATATGTGTATCACTACTATCGAGATTCAACAAAAATAGACCACTCTTCAAGGGTGCATGACCATAAAAGATATTACTCATATAAATAGAACAACCATTATTCTGATTTAAATGAATAACAGCCTCGCAATAAACAAGATCTAGATATAATGTTCATGCTCAACGTGGGCACCGAATAAGAATTATTCAGGTCTAAAAACTAATGCCGAAGGTAGATGTAGAGGTAGTGTGCCGACGACGATCACATCGACCTTGGAACCATTTCTGACGCGCATCATCACCTCGTCCTTAGCCAATCTTCATTTATTCCATAGCTCCTATTTCGTGTTACAAATATGAGCAACCGAACCAGTATCAAATACCCAGGCGCTGCTACGAGCATTAGTAAGGTAAACATCAATAACATGTATATCAAATATACCTTTGTTCACTTTGCCATCCTTCTTATCTGCCAAGTATTTGGGGCAGTTCTGCTTCCAGAGACTAGTCCCTTTGCAATAGAAGCACTCAGTTTCAGGCTTGGATTCAGCTTTGGGCTTCTTCCCGGGAGTGACAACTTGCTTGCCATTCTTATTGAAGTTCCCTTTCTTTCCCTTGCCCTTTTTCTTGAAACTAGTGGTCTTGTTAACCATCAACACTTGATGCTCCTTCTTGATTTCTACCTCCACAGCCTTGAGCATTGCGAAGAGCTCGAGAATTGTTTTGTTCATCCCTGGCATATTATAGTTCATCACAAAGCCTTTATAGCTTGGTGGTAGTGATTGAAGAACTCTATCAATAACACAATCAACTGGAAGATAAACTCCCAGCTGAGTCAAGTGATTGTAATACCCAGACACTTTGAGTATGTGTTCACTGACATAACTGTTCTCCTCCATCTTGCAGCTATAGAACTGACTGCAGACTTCTTATCTCTCAACCCGGGCATTTTCTTGAAATATTAACTTCAACTCTTGGAACATCTCATATGCTCCATGACATTCAAAACGTCTTTGAAGTCCTGGTTCTAAGCCGTAAGGCATGGTACATTGAACTATTGAGTAGTCATCAGATCGAGCTTTCCAGACGTTCACAACATCAGCTTCAGCTCTTGCAGCAGGCCTTTCACCTAGCGGTGCATCAAGGACATAATTCTTCTATGCAACAATGAGGATAATCCTCAAGTTACGGACCTAGTCCATGTAGTTGCTACCATCATCTTTCATCTTAGCTTTCTCTAGGAACACATTAAAGTTTAAGGGAACGGTAGCTCAGGCCATTGATCTACAACATAGATATGCAAAACTATAAAACTAAGTTCATGATAAATTAAGTTCAATTAATCAAATTACTAATGAACTCCCACTTAAATAGACATCCCTCAAGTAATCTAAGTGATAAGCGATCCAAATAAACTAACCCTTGTCCGATCATCACGCGAGATGGGGTAGTCATCAATGGTGAACATCTCTATGTAGATCATATCTACTATATCACCACTGCAGGATGCTGCTAACGCGACACTACGATCAGAGATCCTTTGATGAAACTATGTGTGATGCATTAATCGCAAACGGTGATGTAAAAAACCCGTCAAAAAAGATGCAAAACATTTGCGATGAAGGATTCATCAAACACGGTTCAGATTTTAGTTGCGTGTGCAATGCGGGGCATACGATTCAGTTCAATTAACTGTTTGCGATAAGGAAGAAGAACAGAAATGGGCAACCAAATTAAGGCGTGTGTGATATACAGCATATAGTTCACTCGTATTAACTATTTGTGATGAGGCGGAACAACAGAAACAGGCAGCCAAATGAAGGTGTGTGCGATTGAGGGCATACGCTTTAGAGGGATTAACTGTTTGCGATTAGGCAACACAACAGAAATGGTCAGCCAGATCAAATTGTGTGATTTATGGCATACACTTTACACGGATGAACTATTTGCGATTAACCACAACAAACAGAAATAGTTAGACAGATCAACGTGTGTGCTCTAGATGGGCACACATTCTAATTGAAAGAAGCATGCGCGATGGTAATAATGGTTGTGCACGGTTGTTGGAATAAGACGTGTGCTGCCTATTGTGGTGCACCCTATGGTGCAAACGCCACGTACACGGCCAAGAAAGTGTGCCCGTGTTACGCCGTCTAGGAATAGTGCCGCACTTAGAAATTATAGAACCGTCAATAAATTTTTAGCATGCGTCCCGTCACATTCCAAATTACTACCATGCTATATTTAATTGCAAACATGTTCACACCAATCAAAACCTAAACGGTTTCCCACTTAGGATCATATTAGTAATCGGTTATAACTACTACTACTACTGCAAGATGGCTGCACATTCCTCCTCAACCCCTCATCCACAAAAACAAACAAGTCATTCATCATCATTCCCTTGCATCTGCCATGGCCAGCGTGAGTTCGGCGTCAAGAGATTACCACCAGGGATAGCGAGCATGGAAACAAAAGCACGAGAGATGTCGCGCCTTGCTGCGAAAGTAGCTGACATATCCTGCTGTGCGGCTATAGCAGCACAGAGGTCCTGCCGCACCACCAAAGCAGCATGGCGGTCCCGCCATGTCATTGATGAAGCAGACTAGTCCGGCCACGCCGCGGAAGCAACAGAGATGTCCCGCCGCACCGGGAATGTAGCAGAGATGTCCTCCCGTGCTGCGGCGGCCTGGGAAAATGTCTTGCGGGCAGGCGAGGACTCTTACAGGCACATGAATGCGATCGTCCATAGCCAGATGGATCAGATCTCCAGCTGGGCGAGGTTGTAGGACGACATGAAAGCTTCATTTGAACAGGCTACCAACGTCATCCGGCAACTAAGTGAGGGCAATGTGAAGCTTCGGGCCGAGCGTGACCTGCTGAGGGCGAAGATTGTCGGAAGTGCAGAGCAGCAGGAGGAGACCACTGCCTTGTTGAAGAGGACTGGCGTCATCGTCAAGATACTTATGGACGAGAATGACATGCTCCGCATCGACCACCAAAGGCTGGTGGAGGAATTCGTAGATGCTCTCAAGCAGCATCTTGAGGACACGAAAGAGCTCATCACCGCTCGCTGCGGAGACTAGTTCCCGCGTTCTGCAGCAACGCATCAAGAAAGTAGAGATGAGCGAGCCAGATCGTTGGCTTCCTTCTTCTTTTGCCCTTGTGTATTTCGGGTGTTGCCGCATGTGTCTTTTTTATTTATCTTCCTAAATATGTAAGACAATTACTATCCACTGTCATCATCCTTATATTCACCAATCTTGCTATAAGTCGTAGTCAATGCTATATAGGTCCGTCGGATCTTACATCAAGATCCATGCAAAACTTCTTTTCAGATTTTATTTTTTCTCTCTTAAATCTCAGTCGAGTGAGACATAGCCACGCCATGAAACAGGGATCAGGCGCCATTAATGGAGACGTTGGGGGAGGTGGGCGGCGGATAGAGGTCAAAGGGCTCACCTCCTGGTGAGCATGCACATGGGATCGCACGCCTCCCGTACTCAAATAGCTATCCCGCATGGCACCTCCTAGCCACTAAAAATGGGGACGTGTGGCGGTACGTAAATGGTAAGTAGAACACCCATGGTTTCAATAATACTTGTGTTTCCGATTTGTAACATGACAACACTTGCTCCAAAATGACTTTGTTGATTGTTAATGTGTGCGCCTTCGCAAACCAGATAAAAATTTACCACAACATGTTGGTTCCATGTCATGACACCATGCCAAGTTTCATGATTTTCAGGCGAGTTTTGGATTTACGGGAATTTTAAAACCAAGTTTCTCAATGTTTCCGGCCAAGCCAAGACGCCCAGATGTTTGAATTCTATTCCCACTTCTCCCGTTGGACCTAGAAATTCGCCCAAGTACACATAAATGATTTTCCAACTAAATTTTGCGCACTAGAGCATGCGCTTGTACTTCAAATTTGAATTATGTGCATTAAATGCCTGGAAAATCAATTAATGTATAAAAAAAGGACAAACAAACCCAGAATAATTCCAAAATTTAGCACGAAACTCCTATTTGGTCTAAGTTGTCTGTGTAAAAAAATCAAGGTGGGAGAAGGCAATGCATGTCGTTTCGCACACGGAGGTGACACGTTCCCTCTCGGAACCACGAGCATTCTTGAGAGAAGATCCGATTTGCTAGAAGCGTGTACCAAAGCTTGTCCCAATTTGGCCCAAAAATTTACCACAACATGTTGGTGCCATGTCATGACACCATGCCAAGTTTCATGATTTTCAGGCGTGTTTTGGATTTACAGGAATTAAAAACCCAAGTTTCTCAATATTTCCGGCCGAGCCAAGATGCCCAGATGTTTGAATTCCATTCCCTTTTCTTGCATGGGACCTATAAATTCACCCAAAGACACACATGTGATTTTTAAACCAACTTTGGTGCATTGGAGCATGTGTTTGTAGTTCAAATTTGAATATGCACATTAAATGCCCCGAAATTCAATTAATGGATAAAAAGGCCAAACAAATCCGGAATAATTCCAAAATTTAGGACGAAACTCCTAATTGGTCTAACCTTCCTGTGTAAAAAATTAAGGCAGGAGAAGGCAGTGTATGTCATTTCGCACACGGAGGTGACACGTTCCCTCTTGGAACCAGGAGCCTTCTTGAGAGAAGCCCCGGTTTGTAAGAAGCTTATACCAAAGCTTGTCCCAATTGAGCCAAAAAAATTACCACAACATGTTGGTGCCATGTCATGACACCACGCCAAGTTTCATGTTTCCAGGCGTGTTTTGGATTTACATGAATTAAAAAACCAAGTTTCTCAACCGACCGAGCCACGATGCCCGATGTTTAAATTTCATTCCCATTTCTTGCATGGGACTTAGAAATTCACACAAGGACACACATGTGATTTTTCAACCAACTTTGGAGCACTGGACCATGTGCTTGTAGTTCAAATTTGAATTATGCACATTAAATGACCAGAAATTCAATTAATGTATAAAGAAGTCCAAACAAAATCGGAATAATTCCAAATTTTAACACGACACACATACAGTTCTATGTTGCCTCTGTAAAAAATCAAGGGGGGGGAGGCAGCGTATATTTTTTCGCACACAAAGGTGACACGTCCCCCCTCGGGAACCACGAGTCTTCTCGAGAGAAGCTCCGGTTTGCAAGAAGCTTATACCAAAACTTGTCCAAATGCAACCAATTTTTTTACCATAACATGTTGGTTCCATGAAATGACACCATGCCAAGTTTCATGATTTTCAGGTGAGTTTTGAATTTACAGGAATTTAAAAACCAAGTTTCTCAATGTTCCCGGCCGAGCCACGACACCCAGATGTTTGAATTTCATTCCCATTTCTTGCATGTGACCTATAAATTCACCAAAGACACACATGATTTTTCAACAAACTTTGGTGCATTGGGGCATATGCTTGTAGCTCAAATTTGAATTATGCACATTAAAAGCCTAGAAGCTCAATTAATGCATAAAAATGCCAAATGAACCTGAAATAAATCCAAATTTAAACACGACACTCATGTAGTTGCATGTCCACTGTACATAAATGTTCTAGCAAATCAAACACCATCCTTTCCCTCCATAACACCATTTTGTCTTTCAAAACATAACAAAAAATCAGGTATACCACAAACAGTTTACTAGCAAGAATCGTGTGGGATGTGATATAAAATATCTTGGTGCATCGTCTTGTCTGGCTTACGCAGGAAGGTTCGTCGTCTACAGTCCACCGCCCGTGCTTGAACCACACTTGCACGCCAGTTTCTCGCTGCACCGAGCGAAATTTTTCCGCCACCAGGGAAATATCTATCTTCCCGCCATCCGTCCCACCAAAAGCCACATTTCCACTATTTCTCCTTGCTTTCCACGTTCAAACCTTCATTGTTGATTACTGGCAGCTTAGCCTCCTCCCCAGCGACCCTTCTTCTTGCAGCACTGCCTCCTCGTCGGCGACCCTTCTTCTTGCAGCGCCGCCTCCTTGCCAGCGACCCTTCTTCTTGCAGCGCCACCTCCTCACCGGCGACCCTTCTTCTTGATGCGCAACCTCCTCGTCGCCGGCCCTTCTTCTTGCTGCGTGGCCTCGTCGATATGGTCAGGTAATCCACACCCCACCCAAACCATCCTCCGGCTTCCCTGTCCCACATTGCCCGACCGATGGCGCGGCACTGCTACATCTTGAGCTTGCGTTGGTTTTCCTCGAAGAGGAGAGGGTGATGCAGCAAGTGTAACGTAAGTATTTCCCTCAGTTTTGAGAACCAAGGTATCAATCCAGTAGGAGCCTCCTCAAATCTACCACGCACCTACACAAACAAACCGAGAACTCGCAACCAACGCAATAAAGGGGTTGTCAATCCCTTCACGGCCACTTGGGAAAGTGAGATCTGATAAAGATAGTATGATAAGATAAATATATTTTTGATATTTTGTAATATAGATGCAAAAAGTAAAGATGCAAATAAAAGTAGATGGAAAGCAAATAGGATAAGAGATAGACCCGGGGGCCATAGGTTTCACTAGAGGCTTCTCTCAAGATAGCAAAAGTATTACGGTGGGTGAACAAATTACCGTCGAGCAAATGATAGAAAAGCGCATAGTTATGAGATTATCTAGGCATGATCATGTATATAGGTATCACGTCCATAACAAGTAGACCGACTCATGTCTGCATCTACTACTATTACTCCACACATCGACCGACTCCTTCCTGCATCTAGAGTATTAAGTTCATAAGAACAGAGCAACGCATTAAGCAAGATGACATGATGTAGAGGGATAAACTCATGCAATATGATATAAACCCCATCTTGTTATCCTCGATGGAAACAATACAATCGTGCCTTGCAACCCCGCATCCTTTGGGTAAGGACACCGCAAGATTGAACCCAAAGCTAAGCACTTCTCCCATGGCAAGAAAAACCAATCTAGTAGGCCAAACCAAACTGATAATTCGAGGAGACTTGCAAAGATAACTCAATCATACATAAAAGAATTCAGAGAAGATTCAAATATTATTCATAGATAAACTTGATAATAAACCCACAATTCATCGGATCTCGACAAACACACCGCAAAAAGAGTTTACATCGAATAGATCTCCACAAGAGAGGGGGAGAACATTGTATTGAGATCCAAAAAGAGAGAAGAAGCCATCTAGCTAATAACTATGGACCCATAGGTCTATGGTAAACTACTCACAACTCATCAGAGGGGCAAGGATGTTGATGTAGAGGCCCTCCATGGTCGATTCCCCTCCCAGTGAGTGCCGAAGGCTCCAAGATGGGATCTCACGGATACAGAAGGTTACGGCGGTGGAAATTGTGTTTCGTGGTGCCCCTAGATGTTTTCGGGGTACGTAGGTATATATAGGAGGAAGAAGTACGTAGGTGGCTGCCCGAGGGGCCCACGAGATAGGGGGTGCGCCCTACAGGGGGGGCAGCCCCCTATCTCGTGGGGTCCCCGGGAGCTTCTTGACTTGCACTCCAAGCTCTTCGGATCACGTTCATTCCAAAAAATCACGCTCCCGAAGGTTTCATTCCGTTTGGACTCCGTTTGATATTCCTTTTCTTCGAAATACTGAAATAGGCAAAAAAAACAGCAATATGGGCTGGGCCTCCGGTTAGTAGGTTAGTCCCAAAAATGATATAAATGTGTACAATAAAGCCTATAAACATCCAAAAGGGGTAATATAATAGCATGGAACAATCAAAAATTATAGATACGTTGGAGACGTATCAAGCATCCCAAAGCTTAATTCCTGCTCGTCCTCGAGTAGGTAAATGATGAAAAAGAATTTTTGATGTGGAATGCTACCTAGCATAATTATCAATGTAATTTTCTTTATTGTGGCATGAATGTTCAGATCCAAATGATTCAAAATAAAAGCTTATAAAACATAAAAATAATAATGCTTCGAAGCATACTAACAAATAATCATGTCCTATCAAAATAACATAGCCAAAGAAAGCTTATCCCGACAAAATCATATAGTTAGGTCATGTTTCATATTTCATTACACAAAATACTCCCATTATGCACAACCCCGATGACGAGCCGAGCAATTGTTTCATACTTTTTAACGCGCTTCAGATTTTTTAAACTCTTACGCAATACATGAGCGTAAGCCATGGACATAACACTATGGTGGTATATGGTGGTGGTTGTGAGGACAAAAAGGGAGAAGATAGTCTCACATCAACTAGGCATATCAACGGGCTATATAGAGGTGCCCATCAATAGATATCAATGTGAGTGAGTAGGGATTGCCATGCAACGGATGCACTAGAGCTATAAATATAAAAAGCTCAACAAAAGAAACTAAGTGGGTGTGCATCCAACTTGCTTGCTCACGAAGACCTCAGGCATTTTGAGGAAGCCCATCATTGGAATATACAACCAAGTTCTATAATGAAAAATTCCCACTAAGTATATGAAAGTGACAACATAGGAGACTCTCTATCATGAAGAACATGGTGCTACTTTGAAGCACAAGTGTGGAAAAAGAGATAGTAGCATTGTCCCTTCTCTCTTTTTATCTCATTTTATATTTTTTTTCTTTTCTTTCTTTTTTTTTCTTTGGCCTTTCTTTTTTTTCATTTTTTTCTTTTCTCATTTTTTTCTTTTTGTAAAGTCCAAAGTCTCATCCCGACTTGTGGGGGAATCATAGCCTTGATCATCCTTTCCTCACTAGGACAATGCTCTAATAATGAAGATCATCACACTTTTATGGATTTACAACTCAAGAATTACAACTCAAAGCTAGAACAAGATATGACTCTATATGAATGCCTCCGGCGGTGTACCGGGATATGCAATGAATCAAGAGTGACACATATGAAAATTATGAAGGTGGCCTTGCCACTAATACGACGTCAACTACATGATCATGCAAAGAGCAATATGACAATAATGGAGCGTGTCATAATAAACGTAACGGTGGAAAGTTGCATGGCAATATATCTCGGAATGGCTATGGAAATGCCATAATAGGTAGGTATGGTGGCTGTTTTGAGGAAGGTAAATAAGGGGTTTATGATACCGGCGAAAGTTGCGCGGTAATAATAAAGGCTAGCAACGTAAAAAGGATGAATGTGCCTATGTCCATGGACTCACATTAGTCAAAAGAGAACTCATATACTTATTGCAAAAGCCTACTTAGCCCTCAAAGCAAAGTACTACTACGCATGCCCCAAGAGGGATAGATTGGTAGGAAAAGACCATCGCTCGTCCCCAACTGCCACTCATAAGGAAGACACTCAAAAGAGCACCTCATGCAACAAATTTGTCACACAACTTTTACCATACGTGCATGCTATGGGACTTGCCAACTTCAACAGAAGTATTTCTCATTTTCATAATTACCCACTAGCATGACCCTAACATTACTACCTTTATATCTCAAAACAATTATCAAGCATCAAGTTGATCATAACATCCAATTCTTTTTCTATGATAGTTTTTATTATACCCAACTTGGATGCTCATCATTCTAGGACCAACTTCATGACCATAGAAAATAATATGCTGTTCTAAATGACTCTCAAAAATATATAAGTGAAGCATGAGAGACTAGCAATTTCTTCAACATTAAGACACCACCGTGCTCTAAAACATATAAGTGAAGCACTAGAGCAAAAACTATCAAGCTCAAAAGATATAAGTGAAGCACATAGAGTATTCTAGCAAATTCTAATCAAATAGGATTCTCCCAAAAGGTGTGTACAGCAAGGATGATTGTGTTAAACTAAAAGCAAAGACTAATATAATACATGACGCTCCAAGCAAAACACATATCGTGTGGCGAATAAAAATATAGCTCCAAGTAAAGTTACCAATGAACGAAGACGAAAGAGGGGATGCCTTCCCGGGGCATCCCCAAGCTTAGGCTTTTGGCTATTCTTGAATATCTTGGGGTTCCATGGGCATCCCCAAGCTTAGGCTCTTTCCACCCTTTATTCCATAGTCCATAAAAGCTTTACCCAAAACTTGAAAACTTCACAACACAAAACTCAACAGGAAATCTTATAAGCTCCGTTAGTGAAAGAAAACAAAACCACCACATAAGGTACTTCAATGAACTCATTATTTATTTAATTTGGTGTTAAACCTACTGTATTCCAACTTCTTTATGGTTCATAAACTAATTTACTAGCCATAGATGCATGGAAATAAGCAAACAACACACGAAAAACAGAATCTGACAAAAACAGAACAGTCTGTAAAAATCTGTAACTAACGCAAACTTGTCGAACCCTAAAAATCCTAACAAAATAGGAAGTCCTGGAAAATTTGTTTATTGAACAGCAGAAAGAAGAATCAATGCAAAAGCACGTTCCTGTGATTTAGCACAATTATATTCGTGCGCGCAAAGTTGCTGTTTTTCAGCAGAATCAAATCAACTATCATCGTAGGTTATCCTATAGGTTCTACTTGGCACAAACACTAATTAAAAGATAAAAACACATCTAAACAAAGGGTAGATGCAAGATTTATTACTTAATAGGAGCAAAAACAAAAAACATAAAGAAAAATTGGGTTGCCTCCCAACTAGCGCTATCGTTTAACGCCCCTAGCTAGGCATAAAAGCAAAGATAGATCTAACGAGTGCCATCTTTGGCACTAAATTCATAAGCAGCACGCATGATAGATTCATAAGGTAATTTGACTTTCTTTCTTGGAAAGTGCTCCATGCCTTTCTTCAAGGGAAATTGGAATCTAATGTTCCCTTCCTTCATATCAATAATCGCACCAATCGTTCTAAGGAAAGGTCTACCAATAATAATAGGGCAAGAAAGATTGCAATCTATATCAAGAATGATAAAATCTACGGGCACCAAATTTCTATTTGCAACAATGAGAAAATCATTGATCCTTCCCATAGGCTTTTTAATGGTGGAATCCGCAAGGTGCAGATTTAAAGAGCAATCGTCAAGATCATGGAAACCTAGAATATCACATAAAGTTTTCGGAATCGTGGAAACACTAGCACCCAAATCACACAAAGCAAAACACTCATAATCTTTAATTCTAATCTTTATAGTAGGTTCCCACTCATCATTAAGTTCTCTAGGTATAGAAACTTCCAAATTAAGTTTTTCAACATAAGATTGCATCAAGGCATCAACAATATGTTTGGTAAAAGCTTTGTCTTGACTATAAGCATGAGGAGAATTAACAACGGATTGCAACAAGGAAATACAACCTTTTTAAGAGCAATTATCATAATCAAAATCCTTGAAATCCGAGATAGTAGGTTCAATATTATTAGAAGTTGAGGATAATCCAATCTCACTTTTACCAAATTTAACATTAAGATCTAAAGACTCCAAATTTTTGGGACGCCTTCTAGGCAAAGTTGATTCATCATCAGTCCCATAATCATAAAAATTCATATTGCAAAACATAGATCTAATAGGAGACACATCAATAACTTTAAGATCCTCATCATTATTTTCATGGAAACTAGAAGAACATGCTTTTATAAAGCTTTCTTTCTTAGCACGCAATCTAGCTGTTCTTTCCTTGCACTCGTCAATGGAAATTCTCATTACTTTGAGAGACTCATTGATATCATGCTTAGGAGGAGAAGATCTAATTTTAAGAGAATCAACATCAAGCGAAAGTCTATCAACGTTCCTAGCCAAATCATCAACTTTGAGCAATTTTTCTTCAAGCAAAGCATTAAAAATCTTTTGAGAAATCATAAATTCTTTCACACTATTCTCAAAATTAGAGGGCATCTTATTAAAATTACCATAAGAATTATTGTAGGAATTTCCATAATTATTAGGGGAATTACTAGGGGAAGGTCTAGCATTAAAATTTCCTCTATAAGCATTGTCTCCAAAACTATTCCTACCAACAAAATTCACATCCATAGATTCATTATTATTCTTAATCAAGGAAGACAAAGGCATATCATTGGGATAACGAGGAGTATTTTTAGTCGCAAACATCTTCATGAGTTCATCTATCTTTTCACTCGAAACATTGATTTCTTCTATAGCATGCACTTTTTTACTAGAAGATCTTTCGGTGGCCATTGAGAATAATTAGCCATAATATTATCAAGCAATTTTGTAGCATCTCCTAATGTGATTTCCATAAAGGTGCCTCCCGCAGCCGAATCTAAGAGATTTCTAGAAGCAAAGTTCAAACCAGCATAAAAATTTTGTATGATCATCCATAAATTCAAACAATGAGTAGGGCAATTGCGGAGCATCAATTTCATTCTTTCCCAAGATTGGGTAACATGCTCATGATCAAGTTGTTTAAAATTCATAATATCGTTCCTAAGAGTGATGATCTTAGCGGGAGGAATATACTTAGAGATAAAAGCATCTTTGCACTTGTTCCAAGAATCAATACTATTTTTAGGCAAAGACGAAAACCAAACTTTAGCACGATCTCTAAGTGAAAACGGAAATAACTTCAATTTGACAATATTGTTATCCGTATCTTTCTTCTTTTGCATATCACACAAATCAACAAAATTGTTTAGATGAGTAGCGGCATCTTCACTAGGAAGGTCGGCGAATTGATCTTCCATAACAAGATTCAGCAAAGCAGTATTGATTTCGCAAGAGTCAACATCATTAAGAGGAGCAATCAGAGTACTAAGAAATTCATTATTATTGGTATTTGAGAAATCACACAATTTGGTATTATCTTGTGCCATGGCAACAAGTAATCTAACACACAAGCAAACAGGAAAATGGCAAGCGAGAAAGAGAGGAGGAGATTGGGAAAGAGAGGGCGAATAAAACGGCAAGGGTGAAGTGGGGGAGAAGAAAACAAGAGGCAAATGGCAAATAATGTAAATGCGAGGGAGATGGGTTTGTGATGGGTACTTGGTATGTCTTGACTTGAGCGAAGACCTCCCCGGCAACGGCACCAGAAATCCTTCTTGCTATATCTTGAGCTTGCGTTGGTTTTCCTCGAAGAGGAGAGGGTGATGCAGCAAGTGTAGCGTAAGTATTTCCCTCGGTTTTGAGAACCAAGGTATCAATCTAGTAGGAGGCTCCTCAAAAGTCCCATGCACCTACACAAACAAACTGAGAACTCACAACCAACGCAATAAAGGGGTTGTCAATCCCTTCACGGCCACTTGCAGAAGTGAGATCTGATAAAGATAGTATGATAAGATAAATATATTTTTGGTATTTTGTAACATAGATGCAAAAAGTAAAGATGCAAATAAAAGTAGATCGAAAGCAAATATGATAAGAGTTAGACCCGGGGGCCATAGGTTTCACTAGAGGCTTCTCTCAAGATAGCATAAGTATTACGGTGGGTGAACAAATTACTGTCGAGCAATTGATAGAAAAGCGCATAGTTATGAGATTATCTAGGCATGATCATGTATATAGGCATCATGTCCATAACAAGTAGACCGACTCCTGCCTGCATCTACTACTATTACGCCACACATCGACCGACTCCTGCCTGCATCTAGAATATTAAGTTCAGAAGAACAGAGCAACACATTAAGCAAGATGACATGATGTAGAGGGATAAACTCATGCAATATGATATAAACCCCATCTTGTTATCCTCGATGGAAACAATACAATACGTGCCTTGCAACCCTTTCTGTCATTGGGTAAGGACACCGCAAGATTGAACCCAAAGCTAAGCACTTCTCCCATGGCAAGAAAAACCAATCTAGTAGGCCAAACCAAACTGATAATTCGAGGAGACTTGCAAAGATAACTCAATCATACATAAAAGAATTCAGAGAAGATTCAAATATTATTCATAGATAAACTTGATAATAAACCCACAATTCATCGGATCTCGACAAACACACCGCAAAAAGAGTTTACATCGAATAGATCTCCACAAGAGAGGGGGAGAACATTGTATTGAGATCCAAAAAGAGAGAAGAAGCCATCTAGCTAATAACTATGGACCCATAGGTCTGTGGTAAACTACTCACAACTCATCAGAGGGGCAAGGATGTTGATGTAGAGGCCCTCCATGGTCGATTCCCCCTCCGGCAGAGTGCCGGCGAAGGCTCCAAGATGGGATCTCGCGGATACAGAAGGTTACGGCGGTGGAAATTGTTTTTCGTGGTGCCCCTGGATGTTTTCCGGGTACGTAGGTATATATAGGAGGAAGAAGTACGTCGGTGGCCGCCCGAGGGGCCCACGAGACAGGGGGGCGCGCCCTATAGGGTGGGGCGTGACCCCCTATCTCGTTGGGTCCTCGAGAGCTTCTTGACTTGCACTCCAAGCTCTCCGGATCACGTTCGTTCCAAAAATCACGCTCCCGAAGGTTTCATTCCATTTGGACTCCGTTTGATATTCCTTTTCTTCGAAATATTGAAATAGGCAAAAAACAGCAATATGGGCTGGGCCTCCGGTTAGTAGGTTAGTCCCAAAAATGATATAAATGTGTAAAATAAAGCCCATAAACATCCAAAAGGGGTAATATAATAGCATGGAGCAATCAAAAATTATAGATACGTTTGAGATGTATCAGGCACCTTCCGCCGAAATCACTGGCCCCGTCCTCCAATTAAGCACCGCCCACAACCATTTTGCACGTAGTTTAATGTGGAGCTCAGTAGCATCTGGTACCGGAGAAGCAAATCGCGACCGCACACGCGCACGAGGTCGCTATGGCTGCCATGCGTGCCTACCACCAGATCTTGGAGGAGCACCTTGTCTTCAAGGCCACCGTCGACACCGCCACGTGGTTGTCTACTTTAAAATATAGTTTGTGTTGTTTTCTTGAGGCCATCGCTAGTGCCTTCTAGTGATTTGTCCTTTGTAATGTTAATATGCAATCGGATGTTCAGTTAACAGTTTGGTCCTCTGAAATGTAATGTTCAGTTAACACTTTGGTCCAACAATTGCTACATTTCGTAGTACTATTCTCAAGCATTCTTTGTTTTTTTAACTGTCTTATCTTTGAGTACATGTTTCTATTATGCAATGTCATGCTCACTTAACTATTTTGGTTCAGTTGGTGTGTTGTCCATTTAGCTGTTTGGTTCAATTGTGCAATTTGATTTTCATTTGTTGTGGGTACAATTTTGTATTGGTATGCATGTGAGAAATAAATCGAATTTGGTTGTACTCAATACATATTCTACTGATAGTATGGCAACTCTCGGTTAACCTGATCAAGATGTTCCTTATGTGTGTTGCAGGGAAACAATGGCAGACACTGCGGTTCACCATCGAGGTTTGCTCATGCATGGTCCTTCCGCTAATAGCACATTATTGTGCGGTTGCAGGAGTCACTCTAATATTTAGGTTTCTTATGATTTGGTGTTGCACATGTAGGTCCTGCTGTCAGAGGCTTCGACCCACTGTTCGACCCATTTTGCATATGGGGAAATTAGATGTCCTTGAATACCAGTCAAGTCAAGACACTCAGAAAGATTGTTAGGATGAAGAAACTTGCGATGAATAACAACAAGATCTTTGTTTGCACAATGAAGAAGACATCAATCATCTATAGGATGGTACTAAATCTTTTACCTTGTTTTTACCCCTTGCACCATATCAAAATTTATAACAGCGATTTATGCATATCTTTGTTTTTAGTACTTTTAAAAGAAGTTCACCGATGATTACCTCTCAAACCACCTGCATGGTCAAGAGGCGAGGAAGGTACTCATTCAACACCCATGGTACAATATTGAAGTCTTCCTGAAGAGGACGAAGGTTGGGTGGGCAATTATCCATGGCCACTGGCCTAAAGTTGCAAGGACATTCAACATCACTGAAGGCTCAATATTTGACTGCCCCTTCTGCAGTTTCCTAGATGAGATTCATCTGTCTATTTACCGTGTGTGATGCTACTTTCCAAAGGTTTTCGATGTTGCATGTGAAACTTGGTGCTGTTGTGTAATGGCGTAACTGAGTGTTGAAGCTATCTGATGTTTTTTGATTATGAAATCCTGGTTGCCATTATACGGATATGAAATATCTGGTGTGTTCTATAAGAAATGTCAATTCGATTACTACATGGATTATCAATAATAGGCTAATTACCCTGCTTATTGGGGTTTTCTATTGCAGATGGTTACTCAGACAACACCGTGGGTGATGAACTCAAACAACCACATGGTTTCTAGAAAGTAGGCATGTCCGATCAACTAACAATTACACATGGCTTCCGGCAGAGAACTGTTTGCGTTAGGCCACTATTGGTGTCAAAACCGGCAGATCTCGGGTAGGGGGGCCCATGCTGTGCGTCTGAGGATCAATAGTAACAATGGAGAAGGGTGACTGTGTTTACCCAGGTTTGAGCCCTCTTAATGGAGGTAAAACCCTACTCCTGCTTGATTATATTCGAGGGTATAGGGGTTACAAGAGTTGATCTACCTCGAGATCGATTCGGCTAACCCTAGAAAGCTAACCTAGCAATGTTATGATCCTGCCTCTGATCTAACCCTTTGGGTTATATAGACACCAGAGGGGCTTAGGGTTTTACAAAGTCGGTTTTACAGAAAGGAACAACATATCTGGACACCTATACTTGCCATCCACGCATGTGAGAGTCCCCTCCGGACACGAGAGATAACCTTATGTCTTGTATCTTGACGGCCCACCAGTCCGGCCCAAATCAATAGGCCGGACGCCCGAGGACCCCCTACTCCAGGATTCCCACAGTAGCCCTTGAACCAGTCTTCAATGATGATATATTCAGCGCTCAAATTGTCTTCGGCATTGCAAGGAGGGTTCCTTAAAGAATACTCATCGGCTTTCCTCTGTAAAAGAATTATATCCGGCTTTTTGCGAAAAACACAACCCTAAGCCACGAAGGCAGGATATATATATATATATATAATAGTGTCTTTTACTAACAACTATTTCGACGAAGCTTCAGACTTGACCCTTCGGCATTTCGAACCGTTTTCACACCCCGCGTTCCGCGTTTCATGCTCACGTCTCATTGGCACGTCCTGTCAAAACAGAGATCATGCCTGCTTAATACGAGATTGCATGTCAATGATATGTGGGTAATCCAACCAACTGCGGCGCATACCCACATAGGGACAAACGAGGTTTTAAGGCTAGGGGGCGGGCGCTCGTTATTCACGGCTTACTCAACCTTTCTATCTTCGAGCTCTAGCGCCCAAGCTTCGATCCTCCCCACTTCCATCAACCTCTCCTACCATGTTTGGGTCCGACTTTCAGGGAAAGTGGGTGGCCTCCTCCGTGAGGGAGAAGGACATCAAGGAGCTCCGGGAGGCGGGGTACCTGAGTGCGGACATCGCGTGCAGGATCCCTGCCAAGAAGTAGGTCATCCCCACTCCAGAGCCAGGAGAAAGAGTGGTTTTTATCCCTCACTTCCTCTGCGGACTAGGGTTTCCACTTCACCCTTTCGTCCGCGGCCTCAAGTTCTATTATGGGCTAGATTTCCATTATCTAGCCCCAAACTCCTTCCTTCACATTTCTGCGTTTATCGTCGTGTGTGAGGCGCTCCTCCGCATTCCCCCCACTTCTGCTTCTGGCTCAAAGTCTTCAACGTAAAGCCAAAGGTTGTGGACGGGGAGCACGCAAACTGTGGAGGCACGATGATGAGCAAACTTCCCAACGTCTGGCCCAAAGGGGCTTTTGTGGAAACTATGAAGATATGGCAGCAGGAGTGGTTCTACATCACCGAACCTCACGACGCCAACTGGGTGGCCACTCCTGAGTTTAGATCCAGACCCCCAATGCGGCTAGCATCATGGATCAACAAGGGGCTGGACTAGGGGTCAGCTGACGAGGTGTTGATGCTACAAAAGTGCATCAAAAACATCAAAAACATCAGGTGATGGAATTTCGCCGGACCCTTCCCCGCCAGCACCGACCTCTCCACATGTCGGAGTTTAATGCGGAAGGTCCGCAGACCCTGCAACGATTCTTCGGCACGATGCACGAAGATATCTGGAGGCTGCTTTTCAAGGCCCAGAAGCAGAAGTCATGGCCGTAGACAACCAACAACATCGGCCTTGACTATGCTCTCCCAGCCACTCAGGTAAGTTTTTTAGTTTCCGAACATAACTTAGTCCGGAAATCATAGAGGTGTATTGACACTTTCATAATTGAAACTGGGAGGGATGAAGAAGGCAGAGCGGATCAAGTGTCCGGCTCCACTGCCCAAAGACCCCGTTGATCCTCTGCTGACGAGGATGCTAGTTCCGGTGCCGTACCACGCGCCTGAGAAGAAAACCAAGAAGAAGGGCAAGGAGGCCAAAAACGGCCCCCGCCATAAAGGTCCCCCGGACACTATGTCTGGGGATTCCGAAGCCCTCTCCTCCCACGAGGGAGATGAAGACGAAAAGGAGGAGGAGGAAGATAGCAACTCTCCAGCTAAAGGGAGGAGGAAGAAAAGGGTGCCTTCCGTAGACCCAGAAGCGGAGGCGTCCAAAAGGGGGGGAGTATCCCTCACGGACAACTCGGATTCGGATGCCGAAGTCATCCCCAAGCATCGCCCCAGGTCGAAGCCCCCAGCCGAATCGTAAGTATCTCCAGATGCCTTACATACATCAGCGTTTATAATTATAGTTTTTAACATATTGTGTTGTGTGTTTCAGTCCGGCCCGTGATCTCCCTCAAATATCGTCTCCGGGGAATTCGCTGGAGCCAGGGATGGTGGAGAGCGAGATGCCTCCATGGGCCTCCCGGCCTAGCACTCCGGACGACAACAAAGTCTTGTCCCGAAGAGCCTCTCCAGGCCATGGAGAGGTACAAGAGGCCTCAGGACGGCACCAGAGGGTAATACCTCGACTGCCGAAGACATGGGAGGGCCAACCCCCATGGAGACTGATGATGGGGGCCATGACCGATCCGGTCCCCAGTCGAACACTGTTCCGGAGACCCATACGGTTCTGGAATCAGGCGAGTGACCCCCTTTGAAGGAGGGGGGGAACATCGACCCTACCGGCGGCCTCCATCAATCCAGAGGGGCCGGATACTTTGGCGGAAGCGCTTCGTCGTGCTTCTATCATGGAGGAGCACCGTACCCTGATGGGTATGCTGGCTGAGAAGATTCAGTCCTCCAAAAGCGGGCTAAACAAAGCCTTTACCAGCCTATTAATAGGCTTTGAGGTATGCAATGTAATTTTCTAATCGATTTTAATAATGGAATATGCCTGTGTATAGATAGTAGCCCCTGAGACTCTGCCCGGTTTTGAAGAAGCCGGATAGAGGATCACATATTTTTTTGGAGAGGTGACACTCTATTGTACAACAGGCTTCCCTACTGGCGACGAGCGCCCAGTCCGCCGAAGTTTCCGAACTTACTCGGAAGCTGCGGCTGGTTGATGAAGTGGTTGTCCACATTAATAAGCGGTTTGAGGAGACGCAAGGTATGCGTACACTGAGTATATATCTCCAATTGTATATGTGTTAGTTGTTTGAAACAGACTTAAAAATGTTTTAATTGTGCTTGCAGTTGGCGTCGATGAGGTCGAGTCCCTCAAAAGCGCCGTTGCCAAAGCCAAGAAGGAGGCGGAGGCGAGTAAGGCGTCCATGGACAAGGCGGCCAAAAGCTTAGAGGAGGAGAAGACCACCCGCCAACGACATGAGGCGTGGGTGGGTGAGGTTGAAAAAGAGCTCAAGGACGCCATTGCTAGATGCGAGTCCTTGGAGTAGACGAGTTCGAAACAGGCCTCCGAGCCCACCAAAGCCCGTGAGAGCCTAAAGGAAGTCCAGGCTGATGCCCGGGACACTCGCTAGGAAATCCACGAGGCGAGACTGATTGCGGCTGGTAAGGCCCTTATTATGCAGAGTAGGTATGCCAGTAGAAGATATATTTTACTAACCTGAGTTTGGTGTTCTCTAGGTGCCTTTGCCGACGTGCCATGGAGCATTGCAGACGCCGCCGCATTCTTCCGAGCCGAAGAGGGGAGCTCAACGGAAAAGCTGTTCTGGTCGGAGTACCTTGCGTCGGAGCTTCTAGTGCCCCTGAGCGACCAGATGAAGTAGTTGTCCGAGCTGCATAGGGTGGCTGACCTGGCCATGAAGGACGTGATACTCCATTTCTGGCCGGCCTTGTCCGTGGAATCCTTACTCGCTCCTCGTGAAGAAGCAGCAGCCACTTCGGGCTCATGAAGAAGCTGGTGGAGGCACTTCCTCGAATTGATGCCCTTAAGCAGTCATCCTGTATCGAGGGTGCTCGGATGGCCTTTGCCCGTGTGAAGGTTCAGTGGTCGAAGACAAAAGCTACCGAGATTGCCTCCGTAGGGCCACCTGAGGGCAAGGAGCACCATCGGCCAGAAAGGTACTTCGACGAGGTCCTCGAGGCGGCCCGTATTGTAGAAGGACAGTGCTCCAAGGACATCATATTTGAGTAGTTGTGTCCGGTTGTAAGAGTTATGTAATGAACTCGTAATGTATGATAGTGCATTATCAGTTTATCCTCCTATTTTGCTATTTATATGTCTGAAAGTTTACCGGTCGTCGGCTTCAGCCCCCACATAGGTACTATAGGGGTGTTCGGAACCGCATGACCACACTTTATCCAACGTCTTGGTCCGATGTTGGAGGCGTCTTGCGGAGTGGACCAGGCAATCAGACTATGCAGTTTTATTACTTTCACCTTAGCCATAAGAGTCCATTGGCGGTGCTAAGTACTAGCCCCTCGTTGCATGATCGGCAATCCGAGTACGGCGCCTTTGCAATGCGGCTGGTCAAAAACCCAGCCCCTCGTATAATATAGTATAAATCGCGAACGATTCATAGTATAACACTAAGTCACTGGATCACTGACCCACTCTCGCTTCATGATAGTTAGTTTTTGGCTTTCTCTACTAAGGTACTTGAACAAACGAACCGGAAATACAATCACAATAGTTCTCCCTTTACTACCTTAGCCGAACTTGCGGAACGTAAGGTGACAAACATAGGAGCCGGGCAACCCAACTATAGTCCAAAGACATGATCCGGAGCAGATGCATATAATGTAATATCCGGGACGCCGAAGAGTTCCCTATGGGTGTTCGGACATTGAGAGTTTTGCGGGGCCGAATACATCCCCTGGTATAACGATAGAGTCAAGCCACGTATGCCAGCCGAACGTAAGGGGAGCACGGATGTTAGGGAAAGAAAATCCAAAAACCCAACCGAGAAGGTGATAATCATATGTGCCCTTTATATCTTTATTGATATGTCGATGACGGGCGATGTCGTTCAATATTAAGGTCATATTACATGCCTAAGGGAAAAGGAAAGAAATTACATAAGGGAAAGTCTAACACATGGCCTAAAAATCATAGATCGGAAAAGAAACTCCAATCATGCCATGCCGCAAGTCTGTGCGTTTTCTCCTTAGTAGTGAGTCCTTTGAGAGGAGAGTTTGATGGTTGGGACGAGCTAGCCTTGAAAGGATCTCCGGTGACAACCATCTTGTAAGTAGGGCTCTTGATGAAGCTGTGTTAAAAGGAAAAAGATATATGTGGTCCAATTATGGTCAAGCCGTGTAATGGACCTATTCCGCAGTGTGTCTCCAGCGCCGCCCAAGGTATTTTTAGTGTGTAATTATGTACACGCGGTACGTAAGCCGCGACCGGATGGGGCGGTCGGCGGAGGCCGAACTGCTAATCGAGGTCCGGATCTGTTGACTTATCATTGTTATGCATGGACCGGACTCGTTCATATGCATCGTTGTATTTATTGGTCGGCGAGCTGTTTTGCTTGATGAGGCCGTTGTACAGTTCGGCTGCAAGGGTCACGGTGTGCTCTTCAGTATGGAGTGAGCGCTCCATATCACCATTGACTGTAATAACGCCACGAGGTCTGGGCATTTTAAGCTTCAAGTAAGCATAGTGCGAGACTACGTTAAAGCTGGCGAATGCAGTTCGTCCGAGCAGTGCATGGTAGCCACTGTAGAAAGGGACGATGTCGAAGATTAACTCTTCGCTGCGAAAGTCATCTAGGGAGCCGAATATTACCTCCAGTGTGATCGAGCCTGTGCAACGGGCCTCCACTCCTGGTATCACACCTTTAAAGGCAGTGTTACTAGGGTTGATTCGTGACGGGTCGATCCCTATCTTACGGACGGTGTCTTGATATATCAAGTTGAGACTACTTCCTCCGTCTATAAGGACTCTAGTGAGGTGGTATCTGTCAATGATTGGATCAAGAACCAGGGCGGCCGAACCCCCGTGACGGATACTGGTTGGGTGATCCCTGCGATCAAAGGTGATCGGACAGGCTGACCATGGGTTGAACTTGGGGACGACAGGCTCTACGGCGTAGACGTCCCGAAGTGCGCGTTGCACTCCCTTTTGGGATGTGAGTGACATATATCATGTTCACTATCCTCACCTCGGGGGTAAACTGCTTCTGACCCCGGTGTTCGGCTCACGGAGCTTATCCTCGTCTTTGCTTGGAGGCCCTTTTCCCTTGTTTTCTGTATTTAACTTACCGGCCTGTTTGAAGACCCAATAGTCCCTGGTTGTATGATTTGCAGGTTTATCGGGTGTGCCATGAATCTGGTAGGGCCTCTCGAGGATTTTGTCTAAGCTGGATGGCCCATCCTTGCTGCCTTTGAAAGGTTTCTTCCGCTGACCGGACTTAGGACCGCGGAATCTAGCATTGACTGTCGTATCGTCTGCATTGTTGGTGCTGTTGTTCTGACGCTTGTTTTTATTGTGGTGAGGTTTACCATTGCTGTCCTGCACCTCAGAGGTGCCGGGGTTGCCTGAGCTGTTGCTTCTACACGCCAACCAACTGTCTTTGCCTACACAGAAGCGGGTCATGAGTGCCGTTAAGGCTGCCATGGTCTTCGGCTTTTTCTGCCCTAGGTGTCAGGCGAGCCATTTGTCACGGACGCTATGCTTAAAGGCCGCTAAGGCTTCGGCGTCCGGACAGTCTGTGATCTGGTTCTTTTTAGTTAGGAACCGATTCTAAAGCTTGCGAGCTGATTCGCCAGGCTGCTGAATTATGTGACTCAAGTCATCAGCATCCAGTGGCCGGACATAAGTGCCCTGAAAGTTAGCCCTAAAAGAGTCCTCCAAGTCTTCCCAGGTTCCAATGGAGTTTTCTGGGAGGCTGTCTAGCCAGTGGTGTGCTGGTCCTTTCAGCTTTAGAGGGAGGTATTTAATGGCATGAGATCATCCCCTCGAGCCATGTGAATGTGGAGAAGAAAATCCTCAATCCAGACGGCCGGATCCGTCGTACCATCATACGATTCGATGTTTACGGGCATAAACCCTTCCGGAAACTGATGTTCCATAACCTCATCAGTGAAGCATAGGGGGTGTGCGGCCCCTCTCTATCACGCAATGTCGTGGCGGAGGTCGGCTGACATCTGAGTTCAGTACTGATCCCGAACATAGTAACGGTCGTCATGCCGGGCTTCATGTCCATTATCTCGCACCGGGGCATGGCCCTTTAATCTGTAGATTGATCTGGTCTGACCAGCTTTATTTGCTAGGTCACGTTGCAAGTCATATGTATATCCCGCTGCTGTAGTCTCCTTGCCTCTTCGGCGAGGGGCGCATGTTGGTATTTGGCTTGATGTATCATTTTATCCCGTCCAGGTGGTGGTCGGTCTGGGTTATCCGCCCGATTGTGTTTCAACGGCATTGGTTCAAGGACTTTATTGTCGAATTGAGGTAGCAACTTGCGCCTGGGGTAACTTTTGACAGGTCGCTCTTGGTCGTATTCCTCAATGGCCAGGACCTTAGTCCACCTTCCGTTCAGCATGTCTTGTTCTTCTTTGAGCTGCTGCTGATTCCTCTTCAGGCTCTGAGTTGTGGCAATGAGCGATTGCTTAAAGCGTTCTTGGTCGAGGGGTTCCTCTGGGACAATGAAGTCTTCGTCACCAAGGCTAACCTCCTCTTCGGATTTTGGCATGTAATTGATGCCAAATATCGAAGTATTCGCTTCACCACTAGGTAATGCGACTCCTTTGGTGCCGCTTGGAATCAGGCACACATGCAAATGCTAAGCATTATATCTGGCCTAGATGCACATAAGTAGAGTAAAGAACCAATCATGGAACGATATACCTTTTGATCGAACTCTTTACAATTATCGTCAGGGCCCAGATGACCTTTCGTTGGCATTGGTGTCGTGCATCCTTTGAAGTCTTGCATTCCAAACTTCTTCAGGTAATCTTTGAGGTATTTTTCTTGTGATATGAAGATGTCGTTTCTCTGCTGATGGATTTGAAGACCGAGTAAAAACTTCAGCTCACCCATCATGGACATCTAATATTGCTCTTGCATCATGTGCCCAAACTCATCACTGTATCTTTTGTCAGTGAAGCCAAAGATAATGTCATCCACGTAGATTTGGCACACAAACAGTTAACTGTCATATGTCTTCGTGAAGAGTGTAGGATCTAGAGAACCAGGTTTGAAGCCTTTGCTATTCAGGAAGTCTTTGAGAGTGTCATACCAAGCGCGAGGAGCTTGTTTGAGGCCATATAGTGCCTTGTTGAGCTTGTATACCATATCAGGATGTTTTGGATCTTCAAACCCAGGTGGTTGTGCAACATACACTTCTTCTTCAATCTTGCCACTGAGAAAGGCACTCTTCACATCCATTTGGTACAGAAGGATGTTGTGATGGTTGGCATCGGCTAGTAGTATGCGAATGGCTTCAAGCCTAGCCACGGGAGCAAATGTTTCATCGAAGTCAATCCCTTCTATTTGAGTGCAGCCTTGAGCAACTAGAAGAGCCTTGTTTGTGACAACTTGACCATGCTCATCTTGTTTGTTGCGATAGATCCATTTGGTGCCAATGATATTGTGCTTGCGAGGATCAGGACGCTTGACCAGTTCCCATACATTGTTCAGTTCAAACTGATAAAGCTCTTCTTGCATAGCTTGAATCCATTCAGGTTCCATGAAGGCTTCATCAACTTTCTTGGGTTCAGATATAGAGACAAATGCAAAGTGCCCACAGAAATTTGCTAGTTGCGTTGCTCTTGAAGGAGTGAGTGGACCAGGTGCATTGATGATGTCAATTATCTTCTATATTTGTACTTCATTTGCAACACGGGGGTGTAGTGGACGAAGATTTTGCCCTTGTAGATCATTGTCTTCAGCTTCAGTATTGACTTCAGGCTAAGCATTGTCTTCAGGTTGATCTGGTGCAATGATGATTTCTTCTTCAGCCTAAGCTTCTGAAGGTATGATTTCTCGAGTACCCATAAGCTTGATAGATTCACTAGGAGGGACTTCATCTAGCACATTTGGCAGGTGCTCTCTTTGTGTTAGTCTCACCAAACCGCATATCCACAGTTTCAACCACTTTATAGTGAAAGAGGTTGAAGACTCTATAGGAGTGCGAATCCTTTCCGTATCCAATCATAAAACCTTCATGTGCTTTCGGTGCAAATTTTGAAGTGTGATGTGGATCCTTGATCCAGCACCTATCACCAAATACTCTGAAGTAACTGACGTTTGGCTTCTTACCAGTTAGCAGCTCATATGATGTCTTCTTCAGAAGCTTGTGAAGATAAATATGGTTGATGACATGGCATGCAGTATCAATAGCTTCAGGCTAGAACTTCCTTGGAGTCTTGTACTCATCAAGCATCGTCCGAGCCATCTCAATGAGGGTTCTATTCTTGCGCTCCATGATGCCATTCTGCTGAGGTGTGTAAGGAGCTGAGAACTCATGAGTGATGCCCAGTGTAGCAAGATAAGTGTCGAGGCCGGCGTTCTAGAATTCAGTGTCATTGTCACTTCTGATGTGCTTGATCTTGATGCCATAGTTCGTCATGGCACGGTTGGCGAATCGTCTGAAGACATCCTGCACTTCAGTCTTGTAGAGGAGTATATGCACCCATGTATATCTTGAGTAATCATCAACAATGACGAAGCCATAGAGACAAGCAGTGGTAGTAAGAGTAGAGTAATGAGTAGGGCCGAATAAGTCCATGTGAAACGGCTTGAAGGGTTGTGATGTCGTCATGATTGTCTTCGAAGGATGCTTGGCCCTAGTCATCTTCCCAACATCACAAGAACCACACAGATGATCCTTCTTGAACTTGATGCCCTCGATCCCCACAACATGCTTCTTATTCGCGAGAGTGTACAAGTTCCTCATGCTAGCATGTCCTAGCCTCCGATGCAGTGCCAGCACTCTGAAGCTTTTGCTAGAAGACATACGGCCAACTGTGGTCTTGCTGAGAAATCTACCATATACAAATCATCTTTTCGATACCCTTCAAAGACTAGAGACTTGTCAGATTCCATAAGCACAAGGCAACAATATTTTCCAAATATCACAATCATGTTCAAATCACAAAGCATTGAGACAGACATTAAGTTGAAACCAAGGGATTCAACAAGCATCACTTTATCCATGTGCTGATCCTTTGAGATTGCAACTCTACCAAGACCCAATACCTTGCTTTTACCAGTGTCAGCAAATGTGATGTGACTTTTGTTAGACAGGCGTAGTGTTGAATCCATCAGAAGACTTCGATCACCAGTCATATGGTTGGTGCAGCCACTATCCATAATCCATTCTAAAGACTTTGGTGTCATATCCTGCAGTATTGTTTGGGGGATAGGCTTCACCAAGAGAGTTGTGACGCAGAAACATCTGACGAACAAGCGAAACATGAAAGTTCAGATCTTGGTTAGGATAAATAGGATGATTGTCAAGGAATCCCGGGACGAAACACATAGTGAGACCATTTGGACATTTTATCATGCGTCCCACAAGATGTTTAAGGTCCCCAGCCTAGGCACTGGACGCCTTTGATTTCCGGCTGAAGACCTTTCCCTGCAAAAGAGAGTTAAGTTTTCTTAACCACCCACATCTTCAGGGGCGGCTTAGAAGCTATGAGTCTAAGTGCAGCATCTGAGAACTTCGGCTTTGAAGCCCTAGCAAATAGCCTTGCAGGAGGTGAATAATACTCATAAGAATAAGCAAAAGAAGTTCTTGGTCTTGTGAACATAGGATTTGACGAAACACGCTCATATTCAAAAGTCTGAGTATGGTTTCCCTACAAAACATTAGCGTTAGGGTGACTCAGGTGAGTTCTCTGTCTGTATGAAGCCTTTGGACCATATGAAGCCTTTGGTCCGGGGTTTGTATTTTTCCCCGGTGGTGTCATGATGACATTCACAAGAAGACTTTCAAGACAACTTTTGGGTACCCAGATCTTCTTAAGAGGTGGTCCATTCTTGCAGTTAGTACCAATGTACCAGGCAAACACTTCATCATTCTGATTCCTAAACAGTTTATAGTTTGCATCAAAGGATTCATCAATGATAATTGGGTTAGCACAAGAGAAGCCAGATAGGGTAGATGGATCCACTTAAGGTCCCTTTGCAGCAACCCATGTGGTTTTGGAGTACTGCTCAGGAATCCAGTAAGAACCATCAACATTCATTTTCCTCTTGAACCCAACACCCTCTTTCCTAGGGTCTCGGTTCAGAATCTGCTTTTTGAGGACATCACATAGTGTTTGATGCCCTTTGAGACTTTTGTACATTCCTGTCTCAAGCAATGTCTTCAACCTGGCATTCTCATCAGCAATAGTAGTGAGCAGAGGGGTTAGTTACCACATTAGCAGTTGAAGATATTGCAATAGTAGCAGTAGTTGAACATTCAGCTATAGAGACAGCATTATCACGCTCAAGACATTGTAGACATGGTGGTTCAAATCCTTCCTGAGCGGAACTAATCCGTTGGGCGCAGAGTGACACGTTCTCCTTTTGAAGATCTTCATGAGCCGATCTCAATTTCTCAAGCTCTTGCTTCCTTTGAAGATAACCATAGGAGAGCTTTACATGAATTGTTGAGAGCGATTCATGACGACTTTCAAGTTCCTCGTACTTAACATGAAGATTTTTATGTCTTGAATTAAGGACTAAGTTCGGGTCATTTCCGTGTCCAACAGGTCATTGCTTTTGTCTAGCAATTTTTGAATATGTTCCATAGCATTCTGTTGTTTAGTTGCAATTTTAGCAAGTGTTTTGTAGCTAGGTTTAGATTCACATTCAGAGTCATCTTCACTTGATGTTTGAAAGTAAGCATCGCGTGAGTTTACCTTGGCACCACGTGCCATGAAGCAGTAGGTGGGAGCAGAGTCATCCTCATCCTTGGCATCAGCGTTGGTGACGAGGCCATTGTCTTCAATGTTAAAGATGGACTTGGAAACATACGCAGAAGCTAGAGCCAGGCTTGCTACTCGAGAATTAGATTCCTCTTTAGACTCCACCTCTTCCTCCTCAGATGCAGACTCCTCCTCTGAATCCATCTCCTATCCAACAAACGCACGAGCCTTGCTTGATGAGCTCTTCTTGTGTGATGAAGACTTCGACGAAGACTTGGAAGAAAACTTTGAGGATTTCTTCTTCTTCTTGTCATCAGAATCATATTCCTTGCTCTTCTTCTTCATCTTTGTCTCATTGTCCCACTGTGGACACTCAGAGTTGTAGTGACCAAGTTTCTTGCACTTGTGGCAGGTTCTCTTCTTGTGATCACGAGAGGAAGCTTCATCGTTTGTAGAGCTGGATCTTGAAGACTTTCTGAAGTCTTTCTTCTTAGTGAACTTCTAGAACTTCTTCACAAGCATAGCAAGCTCCTTTCCAATATCTTCAGGATCCCCAGAACTGCAGTCAGATTCTTCTTCAGATGAGGAAACAACCTTTGCCTTCAAAGCGCGAGTACGTCCATAGTTGGGACCATAGATATCTCTTTTCTCAGATAGCTGGAACTCATGTGTGTTGAGCCTCTCAAGTATGTCAGACGGATTGAGAGTCTTGAAGTCAGGGTGCTCTTGAATCATCAGGGCCAGGGTGTCAAATGAGCTGTCAAGAGATCTTAGAAGTGTCTTGACGATTTCATGCTTGGTGATCTCAGTGGCGCCGAGGGCATGAAGCTCATTTGTGATATCAGTGAGGCAATCAAATGTGAGCAGGACATTCGCATTGTCATTTCTCTTGAAGCGGATGAAGAGATTGCGAAGAACACTGATCCTTGAATCTCTTTGGGTGGAGACGCCTTCATTGACTTTGCAGAGCTAGTCCCAGACTAGCTTTGCAGTTTCCAGTGCACTCACACGACCATACTGTCCTTTGGTCAGATTACCACAAATGATGTTCTTGGCAGTTGAGTCCAGTTGAATGTACTTCTTGACATCAGTAGGAGTGACGCCTTCACCGGCTTTGGGAACGCCGTTGTTGACGACATACCAGAGGTCGACATCAATGCCTTCAAGATGCATACGCATCTTATTCTTCTAGTAGGGGTAATCAATGCCATCGAAGACAGGGCACGCAGCGGAGACTTTGTGGCACCTCGGCTCAGAGCGACCGGTTTACCCTACATTGCCAGCCCAGAGACCTTGTCTTCTGGCAACACACAACAACTTGGTACAGAAAAACAACCGCTTTATTCATGCTAGCGGAGCATGGTTCATATTACAACAGTTAGCGAGGCCAAGAGGCACACATGGTGCGGCTGAACAATATGTACATTATTTAGTAAACATAAAGGGGCCTCGATCATGACAACTACGCAGTAGCGGAACAACGTCGTAGCAGGACTCCATAGCACAGGGACACCAATGTGGACACGATCTAGACTCAGACAGCTCTCCTTTCCAACGAGACTTTCCTGAAATCTGGCATGACACACTAGGTCAGTACATTGAATGTACTTGCAAGCTCACAACAAGCATAAACATAATGACAAACAATATCATGATATTTAACCAATTAATTACAATGCTACAATATATCCAACATGATGTGATTATACTCAAGTGGTACTCGTCCCATGGTCTGGCTTACTGAACGTGATCATTCCCAGACCACAAACATGAAGAACTCAACGACAATCTCGTGATCCTTACGGCGATCACAACCCTGACCAACACTTCGTCTCAAACCGTGATCCTTACGGCGATCACAACCAGACCACACCTGGTCCAACTTAGCATGATGGCCTTACTGCCATTACCTCAGTGCAAATCTTAGTGTACAAATTTATTAAGTGTTGACCCATGGTGTACCCTACTTTCGAGCTGTCAGGACCCCGACTCAATGCCACATCGATCAAGCATGTAACACCTCATATCACTTTGCGGCCTCATGCACGGTATTCCCACGGGTGTCTCCTTACCTTTGCCAGAGACCGTTTGCGCCTTTTGGCACACGTATATGATAGTGTTGCTAGCAACCATATGATAAGGAGCCCGGGCTGACATAGCTAGTCGTAAACCCAAAGTGGCACAGACTTATAGGGACAGGCATCCATGACCCAGCATCGAACGTGTCGGTCATCAGCGAGTGAATCCAGGCTGTAGCACTGGGCTAGTAGGACTCCGGTGAACCGGGCTGTAGCGGGCTAACAGGACTCCGGTGTTCATCGCGTGACATTTCCCCGAAGGGACAGACATAGGAACGAAGAAGGACACATGCCGGCCAGCCTAAGTGTTCCGGAGCAGTAGCAAGCTACCATGGCTCAGCGGAATCACTAGGAGACATTTCCCGGTAAGACAGGCCACTAAAGATAAACAACTAGATAGTCAGATCCCACACATACCAAGCATTTCGATAACATACACACAATATGCTCGATATGTGCAAATACAACATGGCATCACAACATGACTCTACGACTCAAGTATGTATTCATTAGGCTCCGAGGAGCGAGATATTACAAACATGGGTCTCATGACCCAACATTCAGAGCATACAGATCAAGCACATGCGGAAGCTTATCATGTCTGAGTACAGACAACTATAAATGAAAAAGGTTAAGAAGCCTGACTATCTACCAGATCCTGCCGAGGGCACAAGATCGTAGCTGAGGTATCAAGCTAAACATCGAAGTCCACGCGGAACTACTAACGAGACCGAAGTCTCTCTGCAAAAACATAAAATAGGCAAGCGTGAGTACAAATGTACCCAAAGAAGACTTACATCGTAACTAGCTACATATGCATCATTATCATCAAGGGATGGTGGGGTTTAAGCTGCAGACAAGCCAGCTTTGACTCGGTGGCTATCCCGAACTACGATTGCAAGTAACTCTTTTGAGGTGGCGCTGCGAGTCCACATATTCACCATATCAATACACCACTATGGATCCGCTCCGTCTCCCTCGAGAACGCCATCCATAGCACTCACACTTATCTTGCGTATTTTAGAGTATCCACTTTCACTTGTCTATGAACTGCACAGCAACCCGAAGTCCTTTTCATGACACGGCTATTCAATAGATGATGTTAACCTGCAGGGTGTACTTCTTCACACACGCTCTCACCACTTACCGTCGTTTACACGACATGTACTCGGCAACCTTCAAGCGGAAGCCCAACATGGGTGTTGGCCACGGCCTACCTAAACACTCAAGTCTCTAGTCCAGGTTTATCGCCTATTCGGGTTCCATCCATGAGGAGATCCGACAAGAGTTTCGCTCACAGCCCCAAACGATGTGAGCAGGGTTCCCGAGACACCAAACGGGCGCGCGGTACACCGTGCCACGTGCCTACCGCATCACAGCCCACCCCTTCGGTCAGCGCTGCGCACGGCCTCCAAAGATACTACAAACACGAAAACTACTTGCAACTCTGGACCAAGGACAAGGGTGATTAAGAAGCCGAGAGGGTCCATTGGTTTCGGGCCCAATGCGTGGTAGTAGCTGAATCATGGATCACAAACACGAACTCAGTTCTGAGGGCGTCTACAATGAGACAACCCACCATGTACTCCTACATGGCCTCTCACCGATTACCTTTACCGTCGTGTTCACACACTTTGCTCACACATACAATAGGACATGTTCACACACCTCCGATTCATCCTCGATGAATCGGACTGACTCAACTCTAAGCGAGAGCGGGCATGACAAACAAGCATGAATGAGTAGGCACAACAGGCCCGAACAACTCCTACTCATGCTAGTGGGTTTCATCTATTCTTGTGGAATGACAGGTCATGCAAAGGATAAAGGGTTCAGCTACCCCAAAGCAAATGTGATTGAATCGTTGTTGTCCTAATGCAGTAAAAGAGAGCAGGAGCGAGAGAGTTGGATTGTATCGGAATGAACAAGGGGGTTTTGCTTGCCTGGCACTTCTGAAGATAATATAGTTCTTCATCGGTGTCATCGAACTCATCGTCGAAACCACGTCTATCGAGAGGGGACAAATACCGACAACAGAGAAGAAACACAATCAATGAAATGCACAATATGATGCATGATCATGACATGGTAAAATGATGTGGTTTGAGCTAATGCAACTAGCAGCAGGATAAATGGAGTTGGTTTGGATCCAAGATTCAAATTCAAACTCCATATGTGAAGGTTTAAATGCCATTTATAAGACTTGTGCTAAACAGCAGCTATAAGTTGTTCTAACATGCATGAAAATGGTACAGATGGATAGATTGGATTTTTCTGATCATTTTTCATATATAATTTGTTTCATTTGGAGTTACGGTTGATTTTATATGATTTTTAGAAGTTTAGACTATTTTACGGAATTTCTGAATTATTTTAAATCCGAAAACAATTCTCGCGTCGCCTTTATGCCGTGGTAACGTCGGCAGGTCAAAAGCGCCAGCCCATGTCAAACCTGACGGCTGGGACCCACATGTCAGTGTAACAACTAACTAACAGAGTTAGTTAGCGTTAGGTTAGCACTAACCTAGGTTAATTAGAGCCTGGGCCCACTTGTCAGTGAGTCAACTAATTAACTAAGTTAATTAGTGCTAATTAAACTCACACTTTAACTAAATAGGGCATGGCCCACGCATCAGTGACCCTGGGGTCAAACTGGGCCCACATGGTCAGTAGTCAACGGGGTCAAACCCCTGGTCAGTAGGGTCAATCCCGCCGGCGTCTCGACGCCGGCGAGTACCGGGACGGTGGCGGCCGTCGGAAACACGCTACAGGGCACGGGCGAGGCCGTGCTTGGGCTTGTTGGAGAGCCCTTGCTCTCGCGCGTCGAACGGTGCGGGTGCTGGGTCGTGGGGAGGCCGGAGCTGACGACGGCGAGCTCCAAAGCGGCGGCCGGAGTTCGAGCAATCTCGGGGTGGTGTTACAGAGCACGGGAGGAGGCGTTATGGGTGTCTACGGTTTCATGCGATCGTGCTGAGCACGACGGAGGGGTCGGAAACGAGCTGCGGTGGCTATTGCCATGGCTACGCCATGGCCGGCGGCGAGATGCTTCGGTCATGGTTGGGGATCGGGGCTAGAGCTCGCGAAGGACGACGAGGGAAGGGGGAATCGGGTCAAAGGCTCACCGCGGAGCTGCAGGGATGGTTAGTGGGCTCGGGGGCACGCCGGAATGGCCGAATCGACGGAGAAGGGCGCCGGAGCCGAAGCTTGAAGACGATGACGATGGCGGCTGCTCGGCGCCCTTCTGGTCGCGTGAGACGACGAGGAGGACGAGGGTGGAACGGCGTGGGGCGGGCGGCGTGGGGATCTGGTAGCCCGCGGTAACGGCGGGCGGCGGCGGCAGCTGCGCTTCGGCACCGCCGCGTAAGAGAAACAGAGGTGGGGGAAGGAGCGAGGAGAGCGCGAGGGGTTCGAGGCGTGGCGTGGCGCCACCCAAGAAGCGGGGCAAAGCGGCAAGCGGGAGGTGGCAGCGTCTTTGGCGCGCGTTGAGCACACGCCCTCCCGCCTCTTGGCGAGGAGGTTGAAGACGATGGCGGCTGCGGTGGGCTGGGCACTGGAGTTGGGCAGTGGGCTGCCGGGTAGGTGGCGGGTAAGTGGCCCGTAGGTGTTCTCTCTCTCTTTCCTAAATTGTTTACATTTTCTATTTTTTTACGTAGTCTTTAAGGCTTTATTTAAAATACCTGAACCGATCCAAAAATCATGAAACTAATCATGGCTACTGTTTAGAATATATCCAACAGTAAACATTTTAGTTTATGATTATTTGAGCATTTAAAATATTTTATAGTATATAAATGCCCAAATGAAAATACCATATGATTTAATTCAGAGCCCAAATATGACATGGAAAAATGTGCAACACCTCTGGTTATGGTTCTAGCATTTTCCAGAAATGATGAACATTTTTGAAAGCCATTTGGAATCACTGAAAATATTTTAGTTGAACCTAGTGAATTCCTTTGTTGCTAGGGTTTAGGCAATCCCCATTTCAAGTTTCAAAAGAATTTAAACATGATGCAACACATGACTAGCTAGCTTAGTGCATACCAGAACTAAGGATGTGACACAAGCGTGTCCATAACCGTGGACTCGGCTATCGATAGATTAATACACTCTGCAGAGGTAGCGCACTGGACCCACACTACGGAACCCATGGCCTCGCACTCCCATTCGGGTGGACCATCGGCATTCCGACGAAACCACTTCATTGTCATGACACTCTCCAGGCCACTCCGACTCAATCCCCATCGGGCTAGTCCTTGGTGGCCCCGTGTCTACCTCAAGACACCTCAAACCACTGTCATGGCAACGATCCACTCTGGGACCCAAACACCTAACTCATCAACGGCCACACAAGGTTATGCCTGCTTACCGGGCCAGGGTACAGCATGCCCATAACCTTCCCTAGATGGAGGCACCGACCATAGGCACGACAATGAAACGCATTAAGTCCGTCCCATACCAGCAAATGTGGTTGCACTGGGAAAAACTTGTTTCAGCGTCACAATGACCCGGTCAACAACATATTCAAGTTGAGTTATTTATCAGGTTCAACTTTAAGTGAAAGTAACTGGTGTCATAATGTCATGCTATGCATCACTAATATATGCATCACATAACCATGAAAATAACTAAATCAACTACGCTCCCACAGAGCCATCATCAACTCAAGATACTTCTCTAGTTAAGATCAAACCTCACTTAAACCAGAACCATTTCTAGCAATCTCACCATTTTTCATCATGCAAGAATAATAATTAAACTAATTATTAATCTCCATGACCATATCATTCTATTATTACTCATATCTAAGTTCTTGTTAGCTTATCATCAAGATTCATTTCAAACTTTCAGTAAATCAAGCATATTTAACATGACAAGCGTCTAACAGAACATAATTATCATAATAATTATTTAATTGCATGAATAATCATAAGTTCAAGTAGGAAAATCACAAATATTGAAGTGGCACTATGAAAATGTTTTTCTGGCTTGACTTAGTGCTGATGAGGTTCACAAATCTCCTGGTGATCCTCAAGACAAGCTTGCTCTACTGAAAATAAATAAAACCACAAAAAGAAAACATCAAGAAACATTTTGAAAATTACCAGAAAATCTAGACATCAAGGAAAAATCCCATCTTTTTCGTGCTGTTAGATTTTTGGACAAAGAACACAATGCAAAAAGAATTAATGCATTTGGACTTATAGATAAAAAGTTATGGATGTTTGAAGTTTCCTGGATTTAAATGAATTTGAACTAAAAATAAACAGACTGGGGGTGACGTCGAAGGCGTAAAAGCCCAGGGCGCCACCACTCGTACCGCTTCGCGCGCGTACTGAGTGGCTGACTAGCGGGCCCCGCTAGTCAGGCCAGAAGGAGGGGGAGAAGGAAACAGAGGGAGGCGGAGCTTTGCCGGAGCACACGCCAGCGACGAGGGTTCTTGGAGTCAAACGAGAGGGGGGGATCGAAGGAGAAGAAGATGGCGCACCTGCCCGTACCCGTAGCGTGGCTAGAGGTGACCGGATGGCGTCGGAAACGGCCTTTCCAGCGGAGGTAGAGGGCAGAGGTCGCCGGAGACGAAGACGACGGCGGCTCAGGGCGGCTCCAGGGGCTCCAACAGGGCGGAACGGCCTCACCGAAGAGTGGCAGAGGCTCTGGCAGGGTCTCCCTGGCCTAAGAGGGGTCGGAGCTGCGCAGACGATCCGGAGGGGATCGCCAGCGAGCTCGGGCTTCGGGACGGCAGCCCGCGGCCTGCCGGGCAGGGCTGCGGCTTCTACTAGTTCGTGGAGGGTGTGGGAGTAGCTGCGAGTGCTCAAGGAGGGCTGGGGTGGAGGCATTTATAGGCGGGCGGCAAGAGGGGTTCGGGCTCCACCGGAGGACACCTGTCCATGGCGCCCGGCGACGAACGGCGCTAGTGAGAGAGGGGGAAGACGACAGATGTCACGCGAAAACTATTGGCAGGCGTGGACGAGCACAGGGGCGAGGGGGAAGACGACGAGCACAGTGCGCCGTGCACTGTGTCGTTGGGCGGACCGTGCTCGTGCCTGCTGCGGCGACATCCGGTGTCGGCGAGTGCCAAGGGGAGTTAAGGGAGTGGAGACGGGGATGGTGGCCAGGCTTGGCATGCTCGGGCAGGCTGGGCAGCGAGCACGCGCTCAACAAAGCGCTAGGCGACATGCAGAGCGCGTGTTTTGCATGCCAGCACGCCCGAACAAACGCAGTCACCGTGTGAACCGTGACATCAGGCCACCCTAAGCGCTAAATTGATGTGTGGCATGTAGTCCTTTGTAGTTTGAAGTGTTACCACGGTTGGGCTTGGATCCAGGTGCAGTAGAAATGGATTTGTACTGCTAGCAAGTTTCTGGACAGTAACTTTGGAGGTTTACTATGGTCAAAGCACTGGGAGTTAAGGGCTGAGCTTTGGAGGCTAGCTTACACTTACTTAGGTAAATAGGCACAAGAAAACCCAGCTACAATGGAGCTAGTAAAATGGTAGTTGTTGTAGAAACTACCATTTCGTCTGAATGAATTTATTTTACAGAGCCAAAATATTCCAAAGAGTGATGAAATATTTTTGCTCAGAAAGGTGCCCTAGGGTTCAAAGAATAATTTGGATTTTTCTCAGGATTTTTGGGGAAAGAAAAATTAGGGTTGCTTTGGAGCACAAAGGGCTGGCTAGGGTTCTGGATGGCAAAATGAATATTTTTTCATTTAAGAAAAATATTCCAAGCAATATTTTGTGTTGATCCAGAGGTGAAATGATGGTTTTGAGGAGGAGAGGGCGCACTTGGGTGAAAGTCAGGGGTACCCAAGTGTCTAAGTCCAAATGAAATGATTCAAAAACTCCAAATTCAAAACCAACTCAACTGAAAACCAGGCAAAGAAAACAGGGCAAAAACCAGGCTGTCACAAACCTCCCCCACTTAGAATGAATCTCGTCCTCGAGATTTGGTTGCTTGGGAAAACCATTCTGGATAACATGCCCTTAGGAATTCTTCTGATTCCCATGTTGATTCTGACTCGGTATGATGCTTCCATTGGACTTTGTAAAACTTCCGTGTTTTACTACGAGTGACTCTTTCCATCTGATCCAAAATTTTCACCAGCCTCTCTTCATATGTTAAGTCCTTCGCCAACTCTATTTCTGTCAAATCAGTCTTTTTCTCGGGCGGCGATATGCACCGTCGCAATTGTGAAACATGGAACATGTTGTGCACGTCTGACAACTCAGGGGGCAAATCCAACTGATATGCCACAGCACCCACTCTCGTCATAACAGGAAATGGACCAATAAATCTAGCTGCCAATTTTCCACGAGTCTGGAACCTCTTGATACCTTTCATAGGCATGACTCAAAGATAGACATGTTCTCCAGGTTCAAAGCTGATCTGACGGTGCTTTGCATCATAATAACTTTTCTGTCGTGATTTGGCCACCTGCAGTCTGTCTCTAATTTCCTTGACTTGCTTTTCGGCTTCCAGCATGAGATCCGTTCCAAAAATATGGCTATCTCCGGTTTGAGACCAATTTAATGGAGTGCGGCACTTACGGCCATAGAAAGCTTCATACGGTGACATCTTTAAACTGGTCTGGAAGCTATTGTTATACGAGAACTCGGCGTACGGCAAGCAGTCTTCCCATTTCGGGCCTTGGGCCAAAACACAGGCTCGCAGCATATCCTCGAGTATTTGGTTTACTCGTTCTGTATGTCCATCAGTCTGAGGATGATAAGCGGTACTGTATTTCAACTCCGTCCCTAAGGCTTGATGGAGACGTGACCAAAAAGCGGAGGTAAAAAGTGAATCTCGGTCAGAAGTAATGGTTCGGGGGACTCCATGCAGACTGACTATCCTGGACACATACAGTTGTGCAAGCTCATCTACTCGATATGAGGTACTGATCGGGAGAAAGTGGGCTACCTTGGTTAATGTCCACTTTGACCCAGATTGCATCATTGCCCCGTCGGGTCTTAGGTTGTCCTGTGATGAAATCCATACATACATCATCCCATTTCCATTGTGACACTGGCAATGGTTGGAGAAGTCCGGCTGGCTTCCGATGTTCTGCCTTTACTTTGTTGCATGTGTCGCAACAAGCCACGAAATAAGCAATGTCTTTCTTCATTCCATCCCACCAGAATATTTGTCGAAGGTCTTCGTACATTTTTGTACCTCCAGGGTGAATGGAATATGAGGGTTCGTGGGCTTCTGACAGGATCTTCTTCTTTAAATCCGCTTGACTGGGCACACAAATCCTTCCCCTAAATCAGAGGGTACCGTACTGATCCTTCGAGAAATCGGAATGTTTGGCATGTTTTTGCATATTGGTGTCGCCTGGCTGGCCTTGCAGATTTCTTCCTCAAGATTAGGGGTAACTTCTAGAATATTGGCAAGGCCAGCCTCAACTATGACCAGGTTGAGCTGAGCAATCTCTACTTTAAGTTCCGGAGGCAAAGATCCCAATAGGACATTTAAACTGACAGGCTTTCGACTGAGCGCATCAGCAACCATGTTGGCCTTACCCGGATGGTAATTTATTCCAGGGTCATAATCCTTGACCAACTCAAGCCATCTTCGTTGACGGAGATTTAAATCCGGCTGAGTAAATATATATTTGAGGCTTTTGTGATCGGTAAAAATTTGGCACCTTTTTCCGATGAGGTAGTGTCTCCAAAATTTTAAAGCATGAACCACCGCGGCCATTTCCAAATCATGAGTGGGGTAACTCCCCTCGTGGGGTCGTAGCTGTCGTGAGGCGTAAGCTACTACCTTGCCATCTTGCATAAGTACGCATCCCAGTCCTTTCCTGGAAGCGTCGTAGTACACATAAAATCTACGGTAGATATCTGGAAGGGTTAATACTGGTGCAGTTGTTAGTCGTTTCTTTAACTCAGTGAAACTTTTCTCACAGTCCTCAGTCCATTCAAACTTCTTATCCTTTTTGAGCAGCTCTGTCATGGGTTTAGCAATCTTGGAAAACCCTTCAATGAAACGGCGGTAATATCCAGCTAATCCAAGAAAACTCCGGATCTGAGATACGGTTGCGGGTGGCAACCAGTCGAGCACATCCTTTACCTTGCTTGGGGCCACGGCTATACCTTCAGCGGATAGCACATGTCCGAGGAATCCAACTTGCTTGAGCCAAAACTCGCATTTACTGAATTTGGCGTATAATTGATGCTCATGGAGTCGTTGTACTACTGCTCGGAGGTGTTCCTTATGCTCTTCTTCACTTCTTGAGTATATGAGTATATCATCGATGAAGACGGCCACGAACTTATCGAGGAAGTCCATGAATACTTTATTCATCATGTGCATGAAGAAGGCGGGCGCGTTGGTGAGGCCAAAAGACATGACTGTATATTCATAGAGACCGTAGCGAGTGGTGAATGCGGTCTTGGGAATATCCTCCTTTTTAATTTTGAGCTGATAATACCCAGTCCGTAAATCGATCTTGGAGAATACCTTGGCCCCACTGAGCTAATCAAACAAATCATCAATTCTTGGCAGAGGGTATTTGTTTTTGATGGTGACATCATTCAGCTGACGGTAATCCACACACCTGCGGAGGCTGCCATCTTTCTTGTCCACGAAAATAGCAAGTGATCCCCATGGTGAGGACCTGGGGCGGATATACCCTTTTTGGAGCATTTCATCAAGCTGTTTCTTTATCTCCACTAATTCTGATGACGGCATTCGATAATACTTCTTGTGTATTGGCGTGGTTCCGGGCACAAGATGTATTGCAAACTCAAGCTCTCGATCAGGTGGCATTCCTGGTAGTTCTTCTGGGAATACATCAGGAAACTCGCTGACCACCGGAATTACTTCCATTTCAGCCATTGCTGTAAAGACCATTTCCTTGTGGGGTATGCTTCGACGAGCAATAAATTTTGTAGTTTGTCCCTCTTGGTCGGTCAAGTTGACTTCTCGGGTTGCACAATTTATGCATACTTGATACTGAGTCACCCAATTCATACCCAAGATAACATCCAACTTATCGGATTCAATCAGTATCAAAGAAGTTGGAAAACGGACTCCGTTGATATTGAGTTCTAGATTACGGCAGACAATATTGCTTTTGATTAGAGATCCCGGGGTTTGTACCAGCATATTTTTGCCCAAAAGCGAACAAGGAAATTTGTTTTGGGCAACAAAACTCTGAGAAATAAAAGAGTGGCAAGCCCCAGAGTCAAATAAAATTACTACAAGTATGTTATTAACAGGGAACATACCAATGGCGACTTTGGGGTTCTCTTGGGCTTCGTCGGCGGAAATGTGATGAATGTATCCCGTGAGGTCGTGCTGATCTGGGCATGCCTCCATATAAGGGACTTGTGGCTTGAATGTAGTATTTGCCCGATTGTTCGTGGGACACTGTTTGGCATAATGTCCGGTTTGCCCACAAATGAAACAGGAATTGCTGCGCAGACGATTCTCTAGAATTGGGTTGAGCGCATCATTCTCGACTTGGGTGGTGGTCTTGTTAACATTTTGTTGCCAATTGGGTTTGTATGCTACCTGAGTCGGCTGCCAGGTACGAACCTTATGCACTGGTTGCATTTCTTTTCTTGGCTCAAACTTGCGCTTGTGATCGTTTGTTGGCACGCTTAGTATCTGATACAAGCTTGTGTTCCCTCTCAGCAATGAAAGCCTTGTTTACCAGTGTTTGGAAGTCTGGGAAATCGAACATACGGAGAGTACAATAGAGTTGTGGGTTTAACCCACCAATAAACCTGTCCATCTTTCTTTCCTCAGTGGCCATGTCATATTGAGAGTAACGTGACAGATGATTGAATTTCTGCAAATATTCTCCCACAGACTGACTTCCTTGGAGGAGCGCGAGAAATTCACGTTGCTTAGTCTTCATAATTCCCGTAGGGATGTGATATTTCCAGAATCGTTCCTTGAATCTTGGCCAGGTAATTTCTTCATCAGCAGTCCATATGGCATTTTCATTTTCCCACCATATGGCAGCAGCGCCTTCAAGATAATGTGTTACAAATGGAACCTTATCCCCTTCATCAGTTCGAGCAACCTCAAGCTTCTTTTCCATAGTCCTCACCCAATCATCTCCTTCCAAGGGATCAATGGCCTGACTGAAACTGGGAGGCTTAGTCCTTTGAAAATCAGATAGCTTGGAGTGATGACCGGACTGATTTCCATTCTGTCCAACTACAGCTTGAATACTTCTGAATATTTCCATTAGATCATTATTTCGTATTTCCTCAAAAATACGCAGAATTTGCTTGGTGGAGGGCGGATTTGGCGGTGGAGGCGGTGGTGGAACGTACGGCTTGGGTGAGTGCCCTGCCTGTCGTGCGGAACGACGAACAGGAACCCTCGCGAACGTTGCTACTGCAGCCTCCCCGCGTCATCCTAATATGATTATTTTCCCAAGGCAACGCAACCGAGATGAGAAACATTCAAAATAAACTGGGGAGAAGCCAACAACAAAAAATCCGAGTAAAACCGAAATGGTGAAGAAAATGCGGCGAATAAAATAAAGTCCAACATAATTATACATAGACTCATACATGAAAGATAACAACATGCCAGGTCCAACTACCCTCATACATGAAACAAAACATCATGACTCGTACGACTACATCCAGACTCCATCCTGACGACTGCGGATACTCGGAAGCTCTACTACTCTGCTGGTGCTGCGGGGTCCTCTCCTGAAGCGGACTCGGCACCTGAACTGACAGGGTTAACTGAGACCTCCGGGTTAAAAGTGACACGACGATGCTGCCTCGAGGGCTCTCCCTCTGGGGCAGGCGGAGGGTGAATCATCGGGGCTACAGGAGTGGCGAGGAGTGAAACCCACTCAGCAGGAGCACTAAATGGACTCATAGTCGCGGTACCCGAGCTACTCGGAGGAGTAACCGGGGAAACTGGGGATCTAGAACTGGCAGGAATATAGGGAGCAAATCCTACAGATGGTGGAGTAGTGGCAGAGCTAGCAAAGACTAAAGCAGAGGCTAAAGCAGTACGGGCACGACTCAGCTCACAAGCTAGCTCATAGATCAGAAGATAGCTAGCAGTGATATAGCGAGAAAGGTGGCTAGCTACACTATCAGACTCCGGATCAATGACAGGGAAACGGACACGACCATTATCGTGGAGAGAAGGATGGTAGTGGAAACCTGGGTGGTTCTGCATCCGGACCTCGTTGTAACGGAGCTCAACGAGTACCTCGAATGCAGCAAACTGGGCAGCCTGAGAAGCGGTAGAAGCGTAGCCGCTCCGAGAGGTACGAGTGTGTCACGCCCAAGATGCGACCCTATCCTAAAGGAACTCGAAGGTCCCACCAAGGATAGAAGCGCATCTTGAAGACGCTTTTGCAAGGTGGATATCATTACATCAACATTACATAATAGATGGGGATACATACAAAAGGCACACAATGCCATATGAATACAACATCATACAACATACAAGAACAACATCCGACTACGGATGAATCACAAACAAAAACTCAAACAACATCCACCCTGCTAGCCCAGGCTGCCGACCTGGAACCTATCCCCTGATCGAAGAAGAAGCAGAAGAAGAACTCCAAATCAAGAAACATCGCTCTCGCGTCAAGATCATTGCCTAACCTGTACCTGCAACTGTTGTTGTAGTAATCTGTGAGCCACGAGGACTCAGCAATCCCATTACCATGGGTATCAAGACTAGCAAAGCTTAATGGGAAAGGAAGGGGTAAAGTGGTGAGGTTGCAGCAGCGACAAAGCATGATATGGTGGCTAACATACGCAAACGAGGGCGAGAAGAGAAACAAAGGAACGGTCGTGAAGCTAGCAATGATCAAGAGGTGATCCTGAACACCTACTTGCGTCAAACATAACCCAGAAACCGTGTTCACTTCCCGGACTCCGCCGAGAAGAGACCATCACGGCTACACACGCGATTGATGCGTTTTAATTCGGATCTGGTGTCAAGTTATCTACAACCGGACATTAACAAATTCCCATCTGCCACATAACCACGGGCACGACTCTCAAAAGTTTATACCCTGCAGGGGTGTCCCAACTTAGCCCATGACAAGCTCTCGCGATCAACGAAGGAATAGACCTTCTCCCAGAAAGACCCGATCAGTCTCGGAATCCCGGTTTACAAGACATTTTGACAATGGTAAAACAAGACCAGCAAAGCCGCCCGATCTTGCCGACAATCCCGATAGGAGCTGCACATATCTCGTTCTCGAGGCAACACCGGATGAGACATCCTACGAGTAAAACCAGACCTCGAGTTTCCCCGAGGGGCCCCGCAGATCTTTCGGTTCGGACCAGCACTTAGACAAGCACTGGCCCGGGGGGGCTAAAATAAAGATGACCCTCGAGAGAGCGACTCCCAAGGGAAAAGTATAGGTGGTGGTGAGGCAAATGGTAAAACCAAGGTTGGGCCTTGCTGGACAAGTTTTATTCAATGCGAACTGTCAGGGGGGTCCCATAAATCACCCGACCGTGTTACGAACACAAAATCCGAGAACATAACACCGGTATGACGGAAACTAGGGCGGCAAGAGTGGAACAAAACACCAGGCATAAGGCCGAGACTTCCACCCTTTACCAAGTATATAGATGCATTAATAATATAAGAGATATTGTGATATCCCAACATAACCCTGTCCACCATGGAGAAATCTTCAACTTCACCTGCAACTAGCAACGCTATAAGAGGGGCTGAGCAAAAGCGGTAACATAGCCAAACAACGGTTTGCATAGGAAAGGTGTCAAAGGTTAGAGGTTCATGGCAATATGGGATGGCTTGATAAACAGGTAATAGGTAGCGCAGCATAGCGATAGAACGAAGCAACTAGCATAGCAATGATAGTAGTGAGATCCAGGGTAGCGGTCATCTTGCCTGAAATCCCGCAAGGAAGAAGAACGAGTCCGTGAAGAAGATGAAGCCACGAAGGCGAACCAAGCGTAGACGAACGCATTCTCACGATCGCAACGAAACGGGAACTATCGAGAAGAAGGACACAACATGGTAAACACACCACACATTGACAAGACATGATGCACAACAAGCATGATGCATGAGAAAGCTAGATGAGGCTACTCATGGGAAGAGATGATGCATACAAGAGCAACACATCAAGGCAAGTTTAAATGAGGCCGGAAACAGCATATAACAATTCCGGTAAGTCCTCATATGCAAATTTCGAAATTGGTCCAGAACTGAATAAACCTTATGTTCAAGTTGATAAACAGCAAGTTAAGATGCACCACGATGAGCTACACGAGATTCTAGTCAAGTTACATATAAAGTTCATTAGATTCGGAGCTACGGCCTAGAAGATATGAGCAAAACAAGTTAAACATGGCATTGATGCAAAATGCATACAAACATCAAGCAAACACCTCAAAACAAGGATGCAACATGATAATATGAAACTACATGCAAAATCAAGCAAGTTTCATAGAGAGCACACTCAAAACGGAGCAACGGTTCAACACACACACACACTATACAAGTCATAACAACAATCTGTCCATAACAGCAACTAGGCATCTTGCAAGCATCAAAACAATAAGCTACAGCACCCCAACATAATAACAAAAGGCATGAGAATGATGTACAGGTAAAGCATAACAAAACATGAACACTGAGCTATCTCCAGAAATCACTAGAACATGCTCAAAAGGACATGTGAAGATTGCAAATAATAACAGTTTCAGACTTTAGCAGGAATAACATCAGGTTGCAATGTTTAGAGCAAGCAAACAACATGTTACAGGAACTTATCAAGGCAAACAAAGGCATGGCATGAATCTACTAATATCATAGATCAAAAGTCCCTTACTGACCATAAGCCAAAAGGGCACAGAAAATATGATGGCACCCATGTAAACATGGCAAGTTATATTACAGATTCATACATGGCAGGAACAACAATAAGTAGGCATGTTCGTGAGCTTGAACCACTCACCACAGAGCAATAAATGGCATGGCAAGGCAACCAACAGTAAGAAGGCATGTTTATGAAGCTAAGCATGGCAAGAGCAAGGTCATAGGATGCATGGAAAACTAGCAAAACACATGGGAACAAGTGAACTTAATGTTAATAGGCTGACAGCAACATTATGAAGCAACTTTAGAGCAAGATAACAGCATATTCCAGCAGGCTATAATTGCAACCAAGGGCATGAATGGGTAGAGCGTGACATGTAGATCAAAACATGTTTATAGAACATCTCCAGATTATGCATAGAATGATTAGTAGCAACATGTTAACATAGCAACAAAATATAACAGAATCTGTCAGGAAAACAGTAACATCAAGTACCCTCCTTAACAAGCTCGATGCACTCAGCACACAACTCACAAAAATACATGGTTGGCACCACTGGAAAGATGGCATGGCATAGATCAACATACATGTAGACATCAACCTCATAGGATGCACACATCAATCATGGCAAAAATGACAACAGTTTCAGCAGATTAACTTCAACATGCACTCTTCCAACAACACTTCGGGCATCAAGATGAGCTCAAATGAAAATGATGCAATGGAATGAAATGAAGTACTCGTCGAGGCGAACAATTTGACATATTACATGCACGAAACGGAGTTAAGGATGCAGAGATACAGTAGGTCAAACATGGCATGATTATGATAGAATTTCAGGACTTGGTGGATTTCGGGGAAGTCAACCTTCGGATCTGGATCCGGCTCGGCCTTGGATCGAGGCGGCGCCGAGCCTCGCTGGAGATGGGCTCGAGGCGCTGGGAAGTCCGGCGGGCGAGGTTGGCCGGAGGTCGCCATGGCGACGGGCGGAGGCGGGCGAAGCCGGGGCCGCGCGAGGAGGCGGGGCCGGGCCGGGCGCGGCGACGCGAGCCCGGCGCGGGCGGCGGCGGCGGGCGCCGCCCGCGCCGGGCGGAGACGGCGGCCATGGCCGCGAATCAAGGCGCGGGCGGCGGCGGTGGACCTCTGCCGGGAGGGCTCGCGGGCGGGGCAGGGCGGCGTGGAGCAAAGCGGCGGCAGGCCACGATTAAGCCACGATTGGTGCGCGGGCGCGGGCGTGTCGAACATGGGGGCGGACGCGTCCGGTGGTGGCGGAGGGCGATTTCTAGGGTTTGGACTGCGGGATTTTTTGGGGGGGCTCACATATATATAGGTAGAGGGAGGTAGGAGAGTCCAAATGAGGAGCGGTTTTCGGCCACGCGATCGTGATCGAACGACCGAGAGCATGGATGGGAGTTTGATGGGCTTTGGGCCACTTTGGAAGGGGTGTTGGGCTGCAACTCAAAGAGGGCTTTATGGTTACCCGGTTAACCGTTGGAGTATCAAACGAACTCCAAATGGCACGAAACTTGACAGGCGGTCTACCGGTGCTATACCAAGGCCGCTTGGCAAACCTCGGGTCATTCCGAGAAAGTTTAACACCCGCACGAGAGAAGAGGCAAAAAGGGGACGCCGGAGGACATAGGAGTGCCGGATTGCAAAACGGACAACGGGGAAAACGCTCGGATGCATGAGACGAACACGAATGCAAAATGAGATGCACATGATGACATGATATGAAATGCAGATGATAACATGGCAAAATGCAACACGCAAGCAAATGACATGGCAAGGACGGCGAATAACTGGAGGACACCTGGCGCATCGAATCCGGGGCGTTACAGAGTGTAAGAGCTGGAATCGGAACTGGTACACAGAGTAACCACGGCGTGATACTCATACACTGAGTCAGCTAGACGCTCCCGGTACATACGATAGACTGGATCGTCACCATGAGGGTACAGCCAACGCCACACGTTACGAAGAAGATGCGGCGACGTGTACGGCATCAGCTGCAACTGGCATGGATATAGCACTGGAGCCATCTACACTCACAACCATTAGCATGTTAGCATAAAAGTAAAAATCAGTGCATGCAATGCAACAACCAGCTACAATAGGCTACCGACACTCAACTACAACTCGTATCTAACGTCCAGTTAACTCGGCGTAGTCTAGCATGGCCTACAGTCAGCGCGGCTCTGATACCAAGCGTTGTGGCACCCCGGCTCAAAGCGACCGGTTTACCCTACATTGCCAGCCCAGAGACCTTGTCTTCTGGCAACAAACAACAACTTGGTACAGAAAAACAACCGCTTTATTCATGCTAGCGGAGCATGGTTCATATTACAACAGTTAGCGAGGCCAAGCGGCACACACGGTGCGGCTGAGCAATATGTACATTATTTAGTAAACATAAAGGGGCCTCGATCATGACAACTACGCGGCAGCGGAACAACATCGTAGCGGGGCTCCATAGCACAGGGAAACCGATGTGGACACGATCTAGACTTGTACAGCTCTCATTTCCAACGAGACTTTCCTGAAATCTGGCATATGACACGCCAGGTCAGCACATTGAATGTACTTGCAAGCTCACAACAAGCATAAACATAATGACAAACAATATCATGATATTTAACCAATTAATGACAATGCTACAATATATCCAACATGCTGTGATTATACTCAAGTGGTACTCGTCCCATGGACTGGCTTACCGAACGTGATCATTCTCAGACCACAAACATGAAGAACTCAACGACAATCTCGTGATCCTTACGGCGATCACAACCCTGACCAACACTTGGTCTCAAACCGTGATCCTTACGGCGATCACAACCAGACCACACCTGGTCCAACTCAGCACGATGGCCTTACTGCCATTACCTCAGTGCAAATCTTAGTGTGCAAATTTATTAAGTGTTTACCCATGGTGTACCCTACTTTCGAGCGTGTCCATCACCGTGGACTCAGCTATCGATAGATTAATACACTCTGCAGAGGTAGCGCACTGGACCCACACTACGGAACCCATGGCCTCGCACTCCCATTCGGGTGGACCAACGGCATTCTGGCGAAACCACTTCATTGTCATGACACTCTCCCGGCCACTCCGACTCAATCCCCATCGAGCTAGTCCTGGGTGGCCCCGTATCTACCTCAAGACACCTCAAACCACCGTCGTGGCAACGATCCACTCTGGGACCCAAACACTTAACTCATCAACGGGCACACAAGATTATGCCTGCTTACCGGGCCAGGGTACATCACGCCATAACCTTCCCTAGATGGAGGCACCGACTAGAGGCACGACAATGAAATACATTAAGGCCGTCCCATACCGGCAAATGTGGTTGCACTGGGAAAAACTCGTTTTAGCGGCACCACGACCCGATCAACAACATATTCAAGTTGAATTATTTATTAGGTTCAACTTAAGGTGAAAGTAATCGGTGTCATAATTCCATGCTATGCATCACTAACATATGCATCACATAACCATGAAAATAACTAAATGAACTACGGTCCCACGGATCCATCATCAACTCAAGATACTTCTCTGGTTAAGATCAAACCTCACTTAAACCGGAACCATTTCTAGCAATCTCATCATTTTTCATCATGCAAGAATAATAATTAAACTAATTATTAACCACCATGACCATATCATTTTATTATTACTCATATCTAAGTTCTTGTTAGCTTATTAGCAAGATTCATTTCAAACATTCTGTAAATGAAGCATATTTAACATGACAAGCATCTAACAGAACATAATTATCATAATAATTATTTAAATACATGAATAATCATAAGTTCAAGTAGGAAAATCATAAATATTGAAGTGGCACTATGAAAATGTTGTTGTGGCTTGCCTTAGTGCTGATGAGGTTCACAAATCTCCTGGTGATCCTCAAGACAAGCTTGCTCTGCTGAAAATAAATAAAACCACAAAAAGAAAACATCAAGAAACCTTCTAAAAATTACCAGAAAATCTAGACAGCAAGGAAAAATCCCATCTTTTGGGTGCTGTTAGATTTTTGGACAAAGAACACAATGCAAAACGAATCAATGCATTTGGACTTATAGATAAAAAGTTATGGCTGTTTGAAGTTTCCTGGATTTAAATGAATTTGAAATAAAAATAAGCAGACTGGGGGGTGACGTCGAAGCCGTAAAAGGCCAGGGCGCCACCACTCATACCGCTTCGCGCGCGTACTGAGTGGCTGACTAGCGGGCCCTGCTAGTCAGGCCAGAAGGAGGGGGAGAAGGAAAAAGAGGGAGGCGGAGCTTCGCCGGAGCACACACCGGCGACGAGGGTTCTTGGGGTCAAACGAGAGGTGGGATCGACGGAGAAGAAGATGGCGCACCTGCCCGTACCCGTAGCGTGGCTAGAGGTGACCGGACGGTGTCGGAAACGGCCTCTCCAGCGGAAGCAGAGGGCAGAGGTCGCCGGAGACGAAGACGACAACGGCTCGGGGCGGCTCCAGGGGATCCAACAGGGCGGAACGGCCTCACCGAAGAGTGGCGGAGGCCCTGGCAGGGTCGCCCTGGCCTGAGAGGGGTCGGAGCTGCACGGACGATCTGGAGTGGATCGCCGGCGAGCTCGGGCTTCAGGACGGCAGCCCGCGGCCTGCACGGCCGGGCTGCGGCTTCTACTAGTTCGTGGAGGGTGTGGGAGTAGCTGCGGGTGCTCAAGGAGGGCTGGGGTGGTGGCATTCATAGGCGGGCGGCGAGAGGGGTTCGGGCTCTGCCGGAGGACACCTGTCCACGGCGCCCGGCGACGAACGGCGCCAATGGGAGAGCGGGAAGATGACGGAGGTCACACGGAAACTATTGGCCGGTGCGGACGAGCACAAGGGCGAGGGGGAAGACGACGAGCATAGTGCACCCCGCACTGTGTCATTGGTCGGACCGTGCCTGTGCCCACTGCAGCGAGCTCTGGCGTCGGCGAGTGCCAGGGGGAGTTAAGGGAGTGGAGACGGGGATGGTGGCGAGGCTTGGCATGCTCGGGCAGGCTGGGCAGCGAGCACGCGCTCAATAGAGCGCTAGGCGGCATGCAGAGCGCGTGTTTTGCATGCCAGCACGCCCGGATGAACGCGGTCACCGCGTGAACCATGACACCAGGCCACCCTAAGCGCTAACTTGATGTGTGGCATGTAGTCCTTGGTAGTTTGAAGTGTTACCACGGTTGGGCTTGGATCCAGGTGCAGTAGAAATGGATTTGTACTACTAGCAAGTTTCTGGACAGTAACTTTGGAGGTTTACTGTGGTCAAACCGCTGGGAGTTAAGGGCTGAGCTTTGCAGGCTAGCTTACACTTACTAAGGCAAATAGGCACAAGAAAAACCAGCTACAATGGAGCTAGTAAAATGGTAGTTGTTGTAGAAACTACCATTTCTGTCCAGAAATGAATTTATTTTCTGTAGCCAAAATATTCCAAAGAGTGATGAAATATTTTTGCTCAGAAAGGTGCCCTAGGGTTCAAAGAATAATTGGGATTTTTCTCAGGATTTTTGGGGCAAGAAAAATTAGGGTTGCTTTGGAGCACAAAGGGCTAGCTAGGGTTTTGGATGGCAAAATGAATATTTTTCATTTAAGAAAAATATTCCAAGCAATATTTTGAGTTGATCCAGAGATGAAATGATGGTTTTGAGGAGGAGAGGGAGCACTTGGGTGAAAGTCAGGGGTACCCAAGTGACTAAGTCCAAATGAAATGATTCAAAAATTTCAAATTCAAAACCAACTCAACTGAAAACCAGGCAAAGAAAAGAGGGCAAAAACCAGGCTGTCATAGACTTTGATTATACCTGCAGTCGACATAGCTAAACTCCAGGTGGTTAAACTGAATCACACAGAACAAGGGAGCACCCTGCTCTAATACCAATTGAAAGTGCTAGTATTCGACTAGAGGGGGGTGAATAGGCGATTTTATGAAAGTCTTCAAAACAAGGGTACTTTGAAGACAAACACTAGAAATGAACCTATTGATATGCAGCGGAAGGTAGACTACACTAGACAAGCCATAGTCAAGTAAGCAATATAGTGAAAGCACGAAGACTATCAGCAGCTAGGTAGTATGGATCAGGATGGAAGATAGTATGAAGCTAAACAGCAAACAGTCTTCACTCAGTGAAGTCAATCAGATTAGGCAAACACGCAATGATTTCACGAAGACAAGCAGTAAGTAAGGAGAGGTGAAAGATGGAACCAGTTGCTCAGAGAGGACAGGGAATTTGTTGGACCAGTTCCAGTTGTTGTGACAACTGTACGTCTGGTTAGGGAGGCTGAGATTCAACTCAGAAGACCGCGTCTTCACCTTATTCCCCTTGAGCTAAGAACACTTAGTCCTCGCCCAATCACTCTGGTAAGTCTTAAAGGGAGACTTCCAAACCTTCACAGACTTCGTTCACTGGCAATCCACAATGACTCTTGGATGCTTAGGACACAATGCCTAACCAGCTGGAGGATTCAGAGTCCTCAAGTGCACGGACAGAAAGACTTCAGTGATGGCTAACACTCTTGGCTCTGGGTGTTTTGGGCTTTGTCCTCGCAAGGATTACTCTCTCAAAGGCTTCGGAGGTGGGTTGCACTCAAGAGACAAAAACCGTGCACTAACTCTGAGCAGCCACCAATTTATGGTGTAGGGGTGGGCTATTTATAGCCAGGAGGCAACCCGACCTGATTTCTCCAAAATGACCCTGGGTCACTAAGGAACTGACACGTGTCCAACGGTCATATTTCAAACACACGCGACAGCTTAGCTTGGGCTACAAGCAAAGCTGACTCATCCGGCTCTGGATAAGATTTGCTCTCTTTGTCTTCGCTCGAAGACATAGGATTTGGTTGAGCATCACTTCAGTCACTCTGACTTTGTTCACTTGGACCCCACTTAACAGTGTGGTGGTTCCTATGACTCAACAAAGAAGATAAGGAAACTACGAAACAACTATGTCTTCGCACTCCATAGTGCGATGTCTTCTCTTGTCATAGTCTTCAATGTGAATATCTTCATATACCACCATTGTCTTCAATGTCTTCACACATTTTTAGGGGTCATCTCTGGTAGGTAAACCGAATCAATATGGGACTACTACCTGTGTCATCCTGCAATTCTTACAAACACATTAGTCCCTCAACCAAGTTTGTCGTCAATACTCCAAAACCAACTAGGGGTGGCACTAGATGCACTTACACCGCCAAATTCACAGACAGTGGCACAACCTCTCCAACAGAAACACAATCACCAGAAGATCTGCGATCTGCAGCCGCTGGTGGGCGTGGCCCACACCGCCTGGGCCCCGCCTATCAATGTGATACGTGAAGGCAGAGAGTGTGTAAAAAGTGTGGGCTACTATTCATTGTATCAGTGTTGATTGCGATCTGACGGCTAGGATCGTTTCATATGAAGATCTGACGGTCATGATTCTTTTGGACACCTAATCCAACGGTCCAGATCTAGACGCCCTGAGATTGCTCCATTTCTTCCAAGACTCTAACAATGGGATTATCTTTGCTAAGTTCGAGGGGACCACGAGGAACTGTTCGAGGGGTCCGCGGGGAGGAGATAGGAATGCGCATCACCATCTCTATGTCCACTGTCATGACTGTGCATCCAGTGGTAAAAAGTTGATCCCGTGAATTGTGATATAGATCTACACCATGTTCCAGGTTCACATGATAGATTTTGTTTTTGTTTTGCGCCATCTTAGCGAACCGCTTGCCCCAGCAGTTTCATGATGTGAATGAGATGCATACGTACACCAAATTGCCGTATGACATGCCACATGTACCTAACGGTCGAGATCCAGGTGATAGAGCACCAAATAGGATAAAACTAGCAAACCTTTTACTAAATGAGGGTAAAACGACACGATTCTGGCTAGATGGGGTAATCAAAAGGAATGGTGCATATGACACATTGTTAAGGTTACTCAATATGACTTTGCAATTTGCACACACACATGGGACCAGTCACGTTCTGTAGAAGCCGGTACCAGTTATCGACTCGAGTCGTGTCCATGTGTGCGCGAACTTGTAGGGTCACATGTTTAAGGGGTAGGAGCTCATTCGGATCGGATCCGAGTGAAAATAGGGCGTGAAGTCCTAACGAGCCTCACTTGTTGAGCCCTTCTCAGACATCTATTTAAGTGGAGGGGCCAAACCCTAGAAAGGGTTCAGCCAGTCTCATGACATAGCCGCCATCACCTTCACACTCATGTAGTCATGTTCTGCGATCGGATCTAGCTATTTGCCGCTCAACATTCCTCCATGTGCACAAGGAAACCTTGGAGCCGTCGTACCTTTGATGGTTGGACGGACCATTCGAGGGAACCACGAGGAACTTTTCGAGGGGTCCGCAGGGAAGAGATAGGAACGCGCATCACCAACTCTATGTCCACTATCATGACTACGCTCTAGTGGTAAAAAATTGATCCTGTGAATTGTGATATAGATCTACAACATGTGCCAGGTTCACATGATAGAATTTGTTTTTGTTTTGCGCCATCTTAGCGAACCGCTTGCCCCAACAGTTTCGTGATGTGAATGAGGTGCATACATACACCAAACTGTAGTATGACATGCCACGTGTACCTAATGGTCGAGATCCAGGTGATAGAGCACCAAATAGGATAAAAACTAGCAAACCTTTTACTAAATGGGAGTAAAAACGACACGATTCTGGCTAGATGGGGGGTAATCCAATGGAAAATTATTAAATGAGGTAGTCTGACAAAAATGTTAAAATAAAACGTAAAAACGTGTTAGAAGGGAGAGAGAGGTTTGGCGGAATATGATGGATGTATTATTGAGCCTCGAGGGCGAGTATATATTGAGTACAAGACTTGGAGAGCGAAGCGCCTCTCCTAGAGATAGGGTATGAGACGGATTACAAATCATATACTACCAAATACATGTATCCCAAATATATCTCTAATATCCCCCCACAGTCGTAGCGGTAGCGTTGCGAACAGCAGAAGTGTCGCGGACGGTCAGACTGGAGAGAGTAGCAGCCGACGGGCTGACATCCCCCCGCGGTCGTAGCGGGAGCGTCGTGGACAGTGTCGCGTCGCGGACACGTTGACTATAGAGGAAGCCGACGAGTTGCTCAAGCGGATGATAGCCCTTTGTGCCGTTGTTGAGGTAGCCGAGAGCATAGGGTGGTGTAGCCGTGGTCAAGATAGTCGTGCGAAGAATGCCGTGGTCGATGTCGAGTCGGGGTGGTCGGTGTCGAGGAAGTCGCCGTGGAGACACGGGCGCAAGGGGGCGCCGAGTTAGCACGGGCGCAGTAGTGTCGAAGTAGGGGTGCGCCGGGAAGAAAATGTTGTTAACGACGCGTCGCGACAGGTTTGCCAATCACGGGGCGGCACGCTGCGGCCCGACGGGGCGACGCGATGGCAACCCGTTGCTCAATCGGTGATGACGCGATGTACTTAAAGACGATCTTCATAGGACCTGCAAACCTACGCGCAGACGGCTGATCAGACCGAAGACGCGACGGAAGAGATCAATAAATCACGGGACGGACGGGGCAGAAGCGTCACGCATTGTGCTGTAAACCAGCACCGAAGATCGTGCATGCATGCAAGGATAGCACTCCATGAGATGCAAAAACGTGGGCACCCGCACGACATGCTAAGTGCCCTGGGCCACGTGAGTGCACCAACGGATCAAGCGCGCGGCCAAGTAATCCCACGCACACGCGGCCGCGTGAGTGGCCTTGTGGCGCGGATCGACGGGCCTTCGGACGGTGCGAGCGGCGGCCGCACGACCGCACGTGAGGCGCTGCCCAACATGAGGACTCGGACGTGGTGATGCGGTCGATCGTTGTGGTTGATGAAGATGTCGGTGGAGAAAACACGTGTTGTAGATGACGAACGGCTGCGGATGACGCAAACCGGTCGTAGATCGGAAAACCAAAAAAGAACACCGATCAAACGACCGGCAAGAGAGAAAAATCCGAATCAATTGGTCAGGAAAAGACTCTAGGGCAGCCGGTCAACATGACCGGCGGACGAACCCTAGATACGGGCGGCGCGGCCCCCGGTGGCGATCATGGAGATCGACCGCCCCGGAGGCGCGTGGTGCGGAAGCGACGGCGGTTAGGGTTCGGATCGAGATTAGGCTGATACCATGTTAGAAAGAGAGAGGTTTGACGGAATATGATGGATGTATTATTGAGCCTAGAGGGCGAGTATAGTACAAGATTTGAAGGGCAAGACGCCTCTCCTATAGATAAGGTAGGAGACGGATTATAAATCATATACTACCAAATACATGTATCCCAAATATGGACGCGGCTCGTCTGCTGTGAAGAAGGCACGGCAGAACTGCCGTGGAGCATAATCTCAACCGCTCTTATCTAATCAAGCTGATCCGACGAACAGCAAAACAGCGCGTCCACGTACGCATGCAGGGAGCGCGCCAAGTCTCTCTTCCCTTCTACTCTGTGAGTATTTCCGAGCAACAGACACGCAGAAAGAAAAAACAGAGCATAGTTGAATGTCCGGTGACGCTCCGGCCGTCCGACGACGCACTGCCGCGGCCGTCGGCACTAAGCACTGCACGATGACTTGTCACTGTCTCGTCGCTCTCGACGGCAAGGGAACAAAACTGACGACCACAAGCAGATCACCGGCCTAAAGTTCAGACTACCAGGAGGTACAAAACAAAGCCACCTTGGCTGCTAAAATGCTCATCTCATTCTTTAATCAACACACAATCAGAGATACAACTTTTAATCAAGAAATGTCAAAGTGTTGATGCAAATTTAGCACTAGAGCATGCAACTCACAGAGTCAGACGGATTACTACGCCATGTCCCAAAAGGCCAAAATGCAAATGCTTGTTTTAGAGGATTTCTAAATTTCTGAACACACCAATCCTGGAGCACACCAAACACTCCTTAAAACTTCGTCTTGAAATCTTTGCATGATCAAAAGATATATTCGGCAACAATGTCTTCAATACTAGAAATCTGCATTTTAAAGAACATTTGATATCTTAACACCAATGCATTATTTACTTTAGCAAAACTTGATATCTCAACAGACTTGCACATGGAACATACCGTCAATACATCGGTGAAGCTTCGGAACCCAGAACCTCAGGAATTATTATTCTGATGTTGTGTATTTGTGCTCCCACTTTCGTGTTGCTGGGAACCCAACATTTAAGTAAGTCTCTTGTTTCATATTGTTAAACATGTAATCTATCACGCCTCGTACGCCTTGTGCGGCTGCCTTGTGCGCCAAGGTCTGTTATAGGAGTAGGATTTTTTATCTTGTTTTTCTCTCTTATCTCTCCTATAAAACCTCCTGTAATATCTCTACGATTGTAATCTATGAGAGATGGGTCTCTCCCCAATCAATATAAACACCACGCGGCCCTCTGTATGAGGGTAGAGATGCTTACACAAATCTAACATGGTAATCAGAGCCTCCCTCTTCCTCATCTAGCGATCACCACCTCCATCCTATCGTCAACACACAAATTTTTTCACCCCCCCCCCATCCTTCCCATCTCCGGCGCCATGTCCACCTCCTCCAGCCAACTCATCTCCTCCGGCCTGAACAACACCATCTCCGGGCCTCTCACACGTACCAATTACATCCTCTGGCGAGCCCAAGCTCGCTCCCAGATCATGGGAGCCGCGCGTGAGGGAGTGGAGGAGAGAGGAGGAAGGGCACGGGAGGATCAGCAAGGCGGCGCCATGGCCGGAGATGGTCGTTGCGATGGCGATGGGATCGGGACAAAGGGTGCAGCGCGAGGAGGGAGGAGCGGTCGAGCGAAGGGGCGCGGCTTCCTCGCGCTAGTTCTTGGCGTCTTGGTGAGAGGCGAGAGGAGATGGGGATCGAGAGAAGGAGCGGATCGAGATGGCTCTCCTGGCGATCTGTGTGTGTGGCGCGCGGGAGCGAGAGGAGAGAGATGGATCGAGGGATCGGGCTAGGGTTAGAGCTGGGCGCGGCTGGCTGCGGAGGTTAGGAAGGCTGGCCTGGTCATTGGGCCAAAATTAGGCTGCTGGGCTCTCTTCTCTCGCTAATGAAAAATAAAAAAGAACAGAGAAAAGAAAGAAAAGAAAGAGAGGTTAGGGGAAAGATTTGCGCATGGGGATAATTTTCCCGGACTCACAAAAATGAGCTTGATCCAAGAAAAATAGAAGTGGGCATGACCGAAAGTTTAAATTCAAACTCATTTGATTTAAATTCAAATGATTTGAATAGGAAGTGAGGTTTGGGAAGGTCCAAAAATGTTCGGATTTTTGGTGGAGCTCCGGAATATGATAAAAGAATACATGGCAAGGTTGGAGACCAAACTTGAAGCAGAAAAGGAACGAAATTATCTTGCAGGTGTGTTTATGGGTGATTCCGAATTAGTGGAATATTTAATATAGCTCCCTAATAATAGTAGGAGACTTTGAATATGTTTTAAAGAGAAATCACCATGTGAATATCCCTCGATTTAAATAGATCAACGATCTATGCAATTTATTTAGGTAAGTTTTAAAAAATTAAATGACATGATAGCATGATGCAATGCAAATGATGCAATGCAAAAATAAAAGAGCAAGCATAAATGAAACACACGGAGGTCACAAAATATGGAAGTCTTCTCGAGCATCAGTCTCGGGGCGTTACAATATAACAAAGAACATACCTTAGGTAACTCTTGTGCTTTCACAACTTCTTGTTCTTTCTTCTTCTTTCCCTTGTGGAATTTGTCAAGCCAACTTAGTTTTCTCTTTTTTGTTTTCTTCCGAGGAGATTTTTTCTTTAGGATTAGCAATGACTTTGCATTCCTCTTCAAAGGTTGGCGCTGCAAAAGGAGTACTAATAGTTACTGCAAATTCATAGTCCACATTGAACTGTTTAGTGCAGGCTGCAATGGATCTCTCATATTCTTTTTAGAAACATTCGAATATGATAGGAGTGTAAACTTGGCTTGCTTGGACTAGCATGGGTGTTCTCATTTTGACCCTAGGTACTAGCTCCCTAGACTCATACTCCGAACTCAACTCAATGTCTCGTTTGCCTTGCCTAACCATTTCAAAATGCTTGAAAAAACGGATCACATCAAGATCTGATTTCAAATGGTGCTTGAGGTCATTGTTCAAACTTTCACTTAGTTGTGTACTTCGCATTCCCAAGGTGAATGCATCCTTCATATAACATGCAACCCACTTCTCTTACCTTATAAATGCTATCAAACCAAGTTTGTTTCTCTACTTTAGTTCTCATGGTGTGAAAAGCTTCCTCAAATTTTTCCAGCTCTTCGTACTCGAACATGCAAGCACTAAAGTCTGCAAGAATATTTGATTCTTCCTTTTCCTTGTCCTCTTCATTTTCTTTGTCCTTATGTCCTTCTCCTTCTCCTTGCGACAAGATAAATATTTAACGGCATTTTGCATTATGTGAAAAGTGCATAGCCCATGTCGTGCTGCTGATGTTGGGGAACGTAGTAATTTCAAAAAATTTCCAACGCACACGCAAGATCATGGTGATGCATAGCAACGAGAGGGGAGAGTGTTGTCTACGTACCCTCGTAGACCGAAGCGGAAGCGATCACAGCGTAGAGGAAGTAGTCGTACGTTCTCCTCGCGATCCAACCGATCCCAGCGCCATTACTCCGGCGCCTCCGAGTTCTTGACACACATACAGCTCGGTGACGCTCCTCGGGCTCCGATCCAGAAAGCTCCGGGGAGAGAGTTTCGTCACCACGACGGCGTGGTGACGATCTTGATGTTCTACCGACGCAGGGCTTCGCCTAAGCACCGCTACGATATGACCGAGGTGGATTATGGTGGAGGGGCACCGACACGGCTAAGGAACGATCTCAAGGATCAACTTGTGTGTTCTAGGGTGCCCCCTGCCCCGTCTATAAAGGAGCAAGGGGAGGGCCGGCCGCCTAGGGCGCGCCAAGGGAGGGGGAGTCCTCCTCCTAGTGGGAGTAGGACTCCCTTTCCTAGTCCAACTAGGAAGGAGGAAGGGGAAGGAAGGAGAGGAGAGGAGAGGAGGGGGGCCGCCCCCCCTCCTGTCCTATTCGGACTCCCACAGGGGGCGCCACCTCCTGGTGCGGCCCTCTCTCTCCCTCTCGGCCCAATAAGGCCCATTACTTCCCGGGGTTCGGTAACCTCCCAACTCCGGTTTTCTTGAAACTTCCGAACCTTTCCGGTGTCCGAATATAGCCGTCAATATATCAATCTTTATGTCTCGACCATTTGAGACTCCTCGTCATGTCCGTGATCACATCCGGACTCGAACTCCTTGGTACATCAAAATACACAAACTCATAATATAACCGTCATCGAAACCTTAAGCGTGCGGACCCTACGGTTCGAGAACAATGTAGACATGACCGAGACACGTCTCGGTCAATAACCAATAAGCGGGACCTGGATGCCCATATTGGCTCCTACATATTCTATGAAGATCTTTATCGGTCGGACCGCATAACAACATCGTTGTTCCTTTGTCATCGGTATGTTACTTGCCCGAGATTCGATCGTCGGTATCCAATACCTAGTTCAATCTCGTTACCGCAAGTCTCTTTACTCGTTCCGTAATACATCATCTCACAGCTAACTCATTAGTTGTAATGCTTGCAAGGCTTTAAGTGATGTGTATTACCGAGAGGGCCCAGAGATACCTCTCCGACAATCGGAGTGACAAATCCTAATCTCGAAATCGCCAACCCAACATCCGCCTTTGGAGACACCTGTAGTACTCCTTTATAATCACCCGATTCGTTGTGACGTTTGGTAGTACCAAAGTGTTCCTCCGTGGCGGAGTTGCATAATCTCATAGTTATAGGAACATGTATAAGTCATGGATAAAAGCAATAGCAACATACTAAGCGATCGGGTGCTAAGCTAATGGAATGGGTCATGTCAATCGATCATTCAACTAATGATGTGACCTTGTTAATCAAATAACAACTCCTTTGTCTATGGTTAGGAAACTTAACCATCTTTGATTAACAAGCTAGTCTAGTAGAGGCATACTAGTGACACTCTTTTTGTCTATGTATTCACACATGTATTATGTTTCCGTTAATACAATTCTAGCATGAATAATAAACATTTATCATGAAATAAGGAAATAAATAATAACTTTATTATTGCCTCTAGGGCATATTTCCTTGATCTCCCACTTGCACTAGAGTCAATAATCTAGATTACATGGTAATGATTCTAACACCCATGGAGTCTTGGTGCTGATCATGTTTTGCTCGTGGAAGAGGCTTAGTCAACGGTGCTGCTACATTCAGATCCGTATGTATCTTGCAAATCTCTATGTCTCCCACCGACCAAGTCCCGGATGGAATTGAAGCGTCTCTTGATGTGTTTGGTTCTCTTGTGAAATCTGGATTCCTTTGCTAAAGCAATTGCTCGATATTGTCACAAAATATTTTCATTGGTCCCGATGCACTAGGTATGACACCTAGATCGGATATGAACTCCTTCATCCGCACTCCTTCATTAGCTGCTTCGAAGCTGCTATGTACTCCGCTTCACATGTAGATCCCGCCTGACGCTTTGTTTAGAACTGCACCAACCGACAGCTCCTCCGTTTAGTGTAAATCGTATCCGGTTTGCGATTTAGAATCGTCCGGATCGGTGTCAAAGCTTCGCATCAACGTAACCATTTACGATGAGCTCTTTGTCACCTCCATATCGAAAACATATCCTTAGTCCTTTTCGTATTTCAGATGTTCTTGACCGCTGTCCGATGATCCACTCTGGATTACTTTGGTACCTCCTGCTAAGCTTATAGCAAGGCACACATCAGTCGTACACAGATTGCATACATGATAGAGCCTATGGTGAAGCATAGGAACATCTTTCATTTTCTCTCTATCTTCTGCGGTGGTCGGGCATTGAGTCTTACTCAACTTCACACCTTGTAACACAGGCAAGAACCCTTTCTTTGCTTGATCCATTTTGAACTTCTTCAAAATTTTGTCAAGGTATGTGTTTTGTGAAAGTCAATTAAGCGTCTTGATCTATCTCTATAGATTTTGATGCCCAATATGTAAGCAGCTTCACCGAGGTCCTTCATCGAAAAACTCTTATTCAAGTATCCCTTTATGCTATCCAGAATTCTATATCATTTCCGATTAGTAATATGTCATCTACATATAATATCGAAAATGCTCTGAGCTCCCACTCACTTTCTTGTAAATACAGCTTCTCCAAAAGTCTCAGATAAACCCAAATGCTTTGATCACACTATCAAAGCGTTTATTCCAACTCGAGATGCTTGCACCAGTCCATAAATGGATCGTTGGAGCTTGCACACTTTGTTAGCTCCTTTGGATCGATAAAACCTTCGTTGCATCATATACAACTCTTCTTCCGTAAATCCATTCAGAATGCAGTCTTTACATCCATTTGCCAAATTTCATAATCATAAAATGCGGCAATTGCTAACATGATTCGGACAGACTTAAGCATCGCTACGGGTGAGAAGGTCTCATCGTAGTCAATCCCTTGAACTTGTCGAAAACCCTTTGCGACAAGTCGAGCTTTGTAGACGATAATATTACCGTCGTCGGTCTTCTTCTTGAAGATCCACTTGTTTTCTCGTTGCTTGCCGACCCTCGGCAAGTCAACCAAAGTCCACACTTTGTTTTCATACATGGATCCCATCTCGATTTCATGGCCTCAAGCCATTTTATGAATCTGGGCTCACCATATCGCTTCTTCATAGTTCGTAGGTTCATCATGATCTAGTAGCATGACTTCGAGTAACAGGATTACCGTACCACTCACAGTGCGGATCTTACTCTGGTTGATCTACGAGGTTACAGAGTAACTTGATCTGAAGTTTCATGATCAACATCATCAACTTCCTCACTATTTGGTGTAGATGTCTCGAAACCGGTTTCTGCGATAAACTACTTTCCAATAAGGGAGAAGGTACAGATTACCTCATCAAGTTCTACTTTCCTCCCACTCACTTCTTTCGAGAGAAACTCCTTCTCTAGAAAGGATCCATTCTTAGCAACAAATGTCTTGCCTTCGGATCTGTGATAGAAGGTGTACCCAACTGTCTCCTTTGGGTATCCTATGAAGACACATTTCTCCGATTTGGGTTCGAGCTTATCAGGTTGAAGCTTTTTCACATAAGCATCACATCCCCAAACTTTAAGAAACGACAACTTTGGTTTCTTGCTAAACCATAGTTCGTAAGGTGTCGTCTCAACGGACTTTGACGGTGTTCTATTCAGCGTGAATGCGGCCGTCTCAAGAGCATAACCCCAAAATGATAGCGGTAAATCTGTAAGAGATATCATAGATCGTACCATATCTAGTAAAGTGCGATTACGATGTTCGGACACACCATTACGCTGTGGTGTTCCAGGTGGCGTGAGTTGCGAAACTATTCCGCATTGTTTCAAATGTAGACCAAACTCGTAACTCAAATATTCGCCTCCACGATCAGATCGTAGAAACTTTATTTTCTTATTACGATGATTTTCAACTTCACTCTGAAATTCTTTGAACTTTTCAAATGTTTCAGACTTATGTTTCATTAAGTAGATATACCCATATCTGCTTAAATCATCTGTGAAGGTGAGAAAATAACGATATCCGCCATGAGCCTCAACATTCATTGGACCACATACATCTCAGTATGTATGATTTCCAACAAATCTGTTGCTCTCTCCATAGTACCGAGAACGGGTTCGGTCATCTTGCCCATGAGGCACGGTTCGCAAGTGCCAAGTGATTCATAATCAAGTGACTCCAAAAGTCCATCGGTATGGAGTTTCTTCATGCGCTTTATACCGATATGACCTAAACGGCAAGGTGCCACATAAGTTGCACTATCATTATCAACTCTGCATCTTTTGGTTTCAACGTTATGAATATGTGTATCACTACTATCGAGATTCATTAAAATAGACCACTCTTCAAGGGTGCATGACCATAAAAGATATTACTCATATAAATAGAACAACCATTATTCTCTGATTTAAATGAATAACCGTCTCGCATCAAACAAGATCCAGATATAATGTTCATGCTCAACGCGGCACCAAATAACAATTATTTAGGTCTAAAACTAATCCCGAAGGTAGATGTAGAGGTAGCGTGCCGACCGCGATCACATCGACTTTGGAACCATTTCCCACGCGCATCGTCACCTCGTCCTTTGCCGGTGTTAAGCTAATCCGTAGTCCTCATTACGAGTTGCAAATATTAGCAATGTAACCAGATCAAATACCCAGGTGCTACTGCGAGCTCTAGTAAGGTACACATCAATAACATGTATATCACATATACCTTTGTTCACCTTGCCATCCTTCTTATCCGCCAAATACATGGGGCAGTTCCGCTTCCAGTGACCAGTCTTCTTGCAGTAGAAGCACTCAGTTTCAGGTTTAGGTCCAGACTTGGGTTTCTTCTCTGAGCGACAACTTGTTTGCTGTTCTTCTTGAAGTTCCTTCTTCTTCCCTTTGCCTTTCTTCTTGAAACTAGTGGTCTTATTGACCATCAACACTTGATGCTCCTTCTTGATTTCTACCTCCGCAGCCTTTAGCATTGCGAAGAGCTCGAGCATAGTCTTTACTAACCCTTGCATATTATAGTTCATCACGAAGCCTTTGTAGCTTGGTGGCGGTGATTGAAGAATTCATCAATGACACAATCATCCGGAAGATTAACTCCCGCTTGAGTCAAGTGATTGTAATACCCAGATATTACGAGTATGTGCTCACCGATGCAGACCCATTCTCCTCCATCTTGCAGCTATAGAACTTATTGGAGACTTCATATCTCTCAATCCGGGCATTCTGTTGAAATATCAACTTCAACTCTTGGAACATCTCATATGCTCCATGACGTTCAAAACGTAGTTGAAGACCGGTTCTAAGCCGTAAAGCATGGCACATTGAACTATAGAGTAGTCATCGCTTTGCTCGCCAGACGTTCTTAACGTCGTCGGTTGCATCAAGAAGAGGCTCGGCACCTAGCGGTGCATCCAGGCGTAACTCTTACGTGCAGACAATGAGGATAATCCTCGAGTTCGGACCCGATCCGTGTAATTGCTACCATCATCTTTCAACTTTGCTTTCTCAAGGAACGCATTAAAATTCAACGGAACAACAAAGACGAGCCATCTATCTACAAACAAACATAGACAAGCAAGAAACTATCATGTACTAAGTTCATGATAAATTTAAGTTCAATTAATCATATTACTTAAGAACTCCCACTTAGACGACATCTCTCTAGTCATCTAAGTGATCACGTGATCCAAATCAACTAAACCATAACCGATCATCACGTGAGATGGAGTAGTTTTCAATGGTGAACATCTTATGTTGATCATATCTACTATATGATTCACGCCGACCTTTCGGTCTCCGTGTTCGAGGCCATATCTGCATATGCTAGACTCGTCAAGTATAACTCGAGTATTCTGCGTGTGCAAAACTGGCTTGCACCCGTTGTAGATGGACGTGAAGCTTATCACACCCGATCATCACGTGGTGTCCGGGCACGACGAACTTTGGCAACGGTGCATACTCGGGGAGAACACTTCTTGATAATTTTAGTGAGAGATCATCTTAAAATGCTACCGTCAATCAAAGCAAGATAAGATGCATAAAGGATAAACATCACATGCAATCAATATAAGTGATATGATATGGCCATCATCATCTTGTGCTTGTGATCTCCATCTCCGAAGCACCGTCGTGATCACCATCGCCACCGGCGACGCCTTGATCTCCATCGTAGCATCGTTGTCGTTTCGCCATCTATTGCTACTACGATTATCGCTACCGCTTAGTGATAAAGTAAAGCAATTACAGATGCGTTGCATTTCATACAATAAGCGACAACCATATGGCTCCAGCCTGATTGCCGATAACCGGTTACAAAACATGATCATCTCATACAATAAAATATAGCATCACGTCTTGACCATATCACATCACAACATGCCTGCAAAAAAAGTTAGGCGTCCTCTACTTTGTTGTTACAAATTTTACGTGGCTGCTACGGGCTTTAGCAAGAACCGTTCTTACCTCGCATCAAAACCACAACGATAGTTTGTCAAATAGACTCGTTTTAACCTTCACAAGGACCGGGCGTAGCCACACTCAGTTCAACTAAAGTGAGAGAGACATACACCGCCAATCACTTTTAAGCAACGAGTGCTCGTGGCGGTGAAACCAGTCTCGCGTAAGCGTCTGGCGTAATGTCGGTCCGGGCGCTTCATCTCACAATACCGCTGAACCAAAGTATGACATGCTGGTAGGCGATGACTTATATCGTCCACAACTCACTTGTGTTCTACTCGTGCATATAACATCAACGCATAAAACCTAGGCTCGGATGCCATTTGTTGGGGAACGTAGTAATTTCAAAAAATTCCTACGCACACGCCAGATCATGGTGATGCATAGCAACGAGAGGGAGAGTGTTGTCTCGTACCCTCGTGAGACCGGCGAAAGCGATCACAACGTAGAGGAAGTAGTCGTATGTTCTCCTCGCGATCCAACCGATCCCAGCGCCGTTACTCCGGCGCCTCCGAGTTCTTGACACACGTACAGCTCGGTGACGCTCCTCGGGCTCCGATCCAGCAAAGCTCCGGGAGAGAGTTCCATCAAGACGGCGTGGTGGCGATCTTGATGTTCTACCGACGCAGGCTTCGCCTAAGCACCGCTTCGATATGACCGAGGTGGATTATGGTGGAGGGGGGCACCGCACACGGCTAAGGAACGATCTCAAGGATCAACTTGTGTGTTCTAGGGTGCCCCCCTGCCCCCGTATATAAAGGAGCAAGGGGGAGGGCCGGCCGGCCTAGGGGCGCGCCAGGAGGGGGAGTCCTCCTCCTAGTGGGAGTAGGACTCCCTTTCCTAGTCCAACTAGGAAGGAGGAAGGGGAAGGAAGGAGAGGAGAGGAGAGGAAAGGGGCGCGCGCCCCCTCCTGTCCTATTCGGACTCCCACAGGGCGCCACCTCTGGTGCGGCCTCTCTCTCCCTCGGCCCAATAAGGCCCATTACTTCCCGGGGTTCCGTAACCCTCCGCACTCCGGTTTTCTCCGAAACTTCCGAACCTTTCCGGTGTCCGAATATAGCCGTCCAATATATCAATCTTTATGTCTCGACCATTTGAGACTCCTCGTCATGTCTGTGATCACATCCGGACTCGAACTCCTTCGGTACATCAAAATACACAAACTCATAATATAACCGTCATCGAAACCTTAAGCGTGCGGACCCTACGGTTCGAGAACAATGTAGACATGACCGAGACACGTCTCCGGTCAATAACCAATAGCGGGACCTGGATGCCCATATTGGCTCCTACATATTCTACGAAGATCTTTATCGGTCGACCGCATAACAACATACGTTGTTCCTTTGTCATCGGTATGTTACTTGCCCGAGATTCGATCGTCGGTATCCAATACCTAGTTCAATCTCGTTACCGGCAAGTCTCTTTACTCGTTCCGTAATACATCATCTCACAGCTAACTCATTAGTTGTAATGCTTGCAAGGCTTTAAGTGATGTGTATTACCGAGAGGGCCCAGAGATACCTCTCCGACAATCGGAGTGACAAATCCTAATCTCGAAATCGCCAACCCAACATCGCCTTTGGAGACACCTGTAGTACTCCTTTATAATCACCCGATTCGTTGTGACGTTTAGTAGTACCAAAGTGTTCCTCCGTAAACGGAGTTGCATAATCTCATAGTTATGGGAACATGTATAAGTCATGGATAAAAGCAATAGCAACATACTAAACGATCGGGTGCTAAGCTAATGGAATGGGTCATGTCAATCAGATCATTCAACTAATGATGTGACCTTGTTAATCAAATAACAACTCCTTTGTCTATGGTTAGGAAACTTAACCATCTTTGATTAACAAGCTAGTCTAGTAGAGGCATACTAGTGACACTCTGTTTGTCTATGTATTCACACATGTATTATGTTTCCGGTTAATACAATTCTAGCATGAATAATAAACATTTATCATGAAATAAGGAAATAAATAATAACTTTATTATTGCCTCTAGGGCATATTTCCTTCAGCTGAAAATACACTCTCCACTGCATTGCAGTGTATTGATCGGTATACATGGTCTTGGGCTGCTTCTGATTGTGTATTGAGAGAAAAGTTTCAAAAGGCCATCTAAAAGATTCAAATGTTTCATCATATAGAAGACAAGCATCAAAAATAACAGTTTCTCTGAGATGATTGAACCCAACAAATACGCCAAACGGCCGATGCTCCTTGTTTGTTCCAAATGTGGTGTCAAAAGTTACAACGTCGCCGAAATGAGCATAGTCAATTATCATTCTTGCATCAGCCCAGAATATATTTGTGATCTGCTTCTTCACAATCATGTTGTATGTCATATTGAAATGATGGGTTTTCTCTAGTTTTATCCTGGAAATATTTCAAGATACTTCCTACTTCACCATATTTTAGTTCCCTTGGGCGCTTAGTATGCAAGTAATTTTTGTGATCCCGTTGAATGTAGCCAAGGATGGATGATCCGCCAACTCGCCGGCAAGCTGATTCATGTGCAGCTTTTGGTCCAATACCCGAATCATCGGCAATTTCAATCTCAAACGCTTGAATTTCAGTTATCTTTCGCTATGAGGGCATGAGGTGGCATGTTTCTTGCAACTGCAACATGTGATTGTGTTCAAGAACAAGATCAAAAACTTGGTAATAACCATTTTCCCGGTCTATTGTAAGACCCATACGAGCTTGGCAACCAGTCCTAATTTCTGCTCGAGGTTGCTTAATATGATTATCTCTTTTGTCTTTTCCTCGACGACCCTCTTTACGACACAGAAATCTGCATGAAGTAATTGTTCCATCAAATTTGCTCGGATTTGAGTACCTTTTCCTAACACCAAACCCAACTCTGCCACCATAATGCTCCCAAAAAATCCAAGCCTCATCCAAACTGCTAAACTCCATGCCAATTTGTGGTATCCAGCTTGGTACATCATTTCTGTAAAATAGACAACACTAGACAATGGTTAGGAGATTGCACACAATTGTTTCTTCTAAAACATAAAGAGGATTATGTTGCTGTTGTTGTAATGCTTCTCACTTACCCAATTGAAGCAGAGGTCTGGTTTTCCTCGTTGATTGTTGGTTCTCCATGCTACAGAAGCTCATTTGGGTGGATTGCACAAAATCAGCAGTGATTAAACAGACTTGAGAGTGATGTAGAAAAGAAAAGAAGATAGGGGTGAAGGTGGACTGTGGTCGACGGCAAACAAGATCGTGGATTGTATTTTACCTTCAAGAATATAGGGAGCGTGAGGGTTAATGGAGGGAGGCAGCGGCGTTCGGATGCCGTCGGCCACGGCAGCCCGCCGTCTTCCGAGTTGATCGCCGTCTGTAGCGACGACCCGCCGTCTTGAGCGATGATCGCCGGCGGCCACGGCGGCGCGTCAGTGGATGATCGTCTTCGTCTCTCTCCGCGCAGCCAGGACCTAATTTTTGGCGCCAGCATACGAGCAGGCGGCTGCTTTTTGGCGCCAGCGAAAGAAGGGAAGCAGAGATTTGGCGCGCTCCCTGGCGTGCTTACGTGGACGGGCTGTTTTGCTGTTCGTCGGATCAGCTTGATGAAATAAGAACGGTTGAGATTATGCTCCACGGCAGTTCTGCCGTGCCTTCTTCACGGCAGACGAGCCGCGTCCCCCAAATATATCTCTAACAAAACGGAAGTGCACTCTTTAAAAAATTGTGCATTGTAGTGTGTATGATTTATTTTTTAAATTGTCTGTCCTGTTTAAAATCTTTTTCGTCCTTCACCATTGTCTAAATTAATGGAAATGATAAATACGTGACGTCAGGTAACACGCGTCAGGTATCAGCACATGACAAATCGTATGTTTTCAATGGCAATTCTAGTGATGCAAGGATGACAATTTAGTTGATACACACGGTAATTTCTATTAAAAATAAACTAGAGCGTGAAAATTGTCATGTTTGCCAACTGAAGTTGTCATCCTCGCTTCACTAAACTTGTCATCGGAAATGCTCGTTTTGTCATGCGCTCGTACGTGGTTTTCGGGCGTTATCAGATTCGTGAATTAATTGTACCAAGCTAAGCTTTCGCCCAAAATCCATTTATCCGCATCAATCAAACGATCCAAAAGCATATACTCCTGCATCACGGTGCGATCGAACGGCTGTGTTGGATATTCGAATTACAGAGTACGAAAATAAATAACGAGCAGTGGCTTAAGCCTTACAGGCACTTTATTGGCATCACTGATGGAATTGCAGTCGGAGAACACTTTGCCTGAGGGGCGGGTGACCCCGATCCTGGTCGATCAGTCAAACTCCTCGGGCTTCAGCACTGGCACAGCCGAGCGCTCTGACCATGCTCTGCAGGTTCTCGCACGACAATCCGCCGGGCGCCACGGCCTCCTCCGCCTTGGACTTCCACAGAGCCGCGCTCCCCCGCATCTCCTCTGCCTTCATCGCATGCCTGACGTGGCTGGCCACCTGCTCCCTCCTCACCTCCTCGTCAACCCGGAGGCCCACGCCCCACACCTCGCAGGCGTACTTGCAGTTGGTGTACTGGTCCGCGAACCCCGGCCAGCACACCATGGGCACGCCGGCCGCCATGCTCTCGCAGGTGGAGTTCCACCCGTTGTGCGTGAGGAAGCACCCCACGGCCGGATGCCCAAGAACCCGATCCTGTGGGCACCAGGTGGTCAGGTAGCACCGCCCTGCCGTCGCCGCAACGAACTCCGCCGGCAGCAGCGACCTCAGGCCAGCGCCGGCGCCGGGGACGAGGTTGTCCCTGATGGACCAGACAAATGGGTGGCCGCTGGCCGCAAGGCCCCACGCGAACTCGGCGAGCTGGTCGGTGGAAACGACCGTAAGGCTGCCGAAGTTGGCGTACACGACGGAGCCCGGCTGCTGCGTGTCCAACCATGCGAGGCACTCGGTGTCCTGCTTCCACAGGCTCAGGCCGCTGGCAGAGGCATCGTCGTCGTCCCTTAGCTGGTGGTTGAGGAGGGAGCCTAGGGGACCGACGGTGTAGATGCGCGGGTACTCGGCGCGGAGAGCGGCAAGGACGTCGGCTTCTAGGTCGTCAAAGGTGTTGATGATGAGCGCGCCGGCCTTGGTGCATCCGTTGGCCTCCACGATGTTGAAATGAAGGCCGAAGTCATTCGGGTCAGTGGTGCGGACGAAGCTGGAGACGTCTCCGAGGCTGATCGGTGGCATGCCCGGGATCCAGTCGATGAGTGTTGTACTCAGGTGTCCGTTCGTGTAGCAGCTCTCGTCTGCAAGCTTACGTAATAATCATGGAATGAATAAATCAAGTTTAGGAGAATGGCTTAATGTTGCTAATTAAAAGGATGTCGATAACTGCCACACATGTGGCAGGAAAAGAAGGGAGGCGCACCACACGTCTCTAAAGCAAACAAATTGCCACGTCATCACGTGCATGCATGTGGGAATCTTTTTGGACCTTCAGTTTCTAAAATGTATTATATATTAAATAAAAAATATATTGAAGATTCGTTTTCACCATTAAATCCATCACGACGAGATATTCAAAACTAGATCTCATATCGATATGTTTCGATAACTTTTTTTGGTTTAAAAGTTGACATGTCTATTGCACATGAATTGCCATGGTGTTTACACTGAAGTTGTCATGATATGTTTCAGCTATTTTTCTTCTACGTTTAAAGTAAATTTTGACATATTATAAAATAGGGAATTAAGAAACTAGACTTGCCATGAACCATAAACTAAAATTGTCATCATACATGTACTTAAAATTGCCATGACTCATACAAAAAATAATTTTCATGGCCAAAGTAATGGAATTGCCACGGTCAAAGTCCTAAAATTGTCATGATCTATAAACTAAAATTGCCACGTGGCAACTTTAGTGTAAACATTATGTCAACTACAGTGTAAATATCATGGCAACTTTTGGCCAAATTTTTTTTGTCGAAACATATCAAGATGGGATCTAGTTTTGAAGATCTCATCAAAACGGATTTAATGGTGAAAACGGATTTTTCATTGGATTTTAAATAGGAGATAAAACATTTTTAAGCCGAAAACCAAAAAGATTCTCGCTGATGTCATCTGTTTTGACGTGGCAAAATGAATGGTAATTGAGGCGTTTAGGCCATGTTGCTTCGTGCCACACGTGTGGGCGTTATCATCTAGGATTAAAAAAGGTTTGTTTTTTTACTTGGCAAAGCATTATGGCAGGAGTTAACTCGCTGAAAAATGGTTATATCTGGCAAGTTGAAATGGTAAAAAATTGATATTTGTAGAGATGCATGTGTTCCTCATGGTGCGAATAGGAAAATTATCACGCCTAGAAGAGGGCACCTTTTGTCAAAGGTATCTGACCTCAATGATCCAGTTATGAACTGTTGGGACGGAGATTTGGTGAGACAAATTTTGTGGCCAATTGATGCTCCAAGAGTTCTCGCTATTCCCCTTCATATGCATAATATGCCAGACTTCATTGCGTGGAGCTATTCGAGAAATGGTTGTTTCGATCTGCTTATTTGGAGGAATGGAACCAGCAACATGAAAATAGATTGCATTATATAAACGGTATGGGTAGATTCAATGTCAATCCTATTTGGGGAAAGATTTGGAAATTGTCTTGTACGGCAAAAGTAAAATCCTTTATTTGGCGTAAGCTACATGGTACCCTCCCATGTTGTGTTACGCTTGCCAACAGACACATGAAGGTTTCACCTATATGCCCCTCATGCTTGAATGGACAAAAAGACACTAAACATGTTCCTCTGTCAGAAGGCGAAAAATGTTTGGAATAAGTTGGGAATATACGGGTGATTAAGACGTCTGTGTTATTGATTGGGCGGGAGAAGCAATCCTAGAATTTTTACTTCTCATGTCAGATAATGAACTATATACTCTGGGAATCCATAATGTATGTGAACTGGTAGCTAGAGCCGCATGGTATCTATGGTGGAATAGACATATGCTGGTTCATGAAGGTAAGGCTCAAAACACGCAACAATCCTCCATGGGGATTAGGGAAATAACAACAAACTACGTAAATGCCCATTCCCCAAATGCATCTAGTAAAAAAGGAGGATGGAGCAAACCTCCCGTGAGACTTGTTAAGCTGAATGTTGATGCTTCGTTTGATCATGATCTGTTTAGAGGCATAGCTGAGGCTGTTCTCAAAGATGATAAAGGAAGATTTATTGTTGGCGGAAACTGGAAGTTTGACTGGTGTGCTGATGTTCTGACAGCAGAAAATTTGGCTATAAGGTTTGAATTATTACTTGCACAGAGGGCAGGATGCAATCACCTTGTTGTTGACTCACATAATATTGAAGTCATCAACACAATGAAGAATGGGGGACAATTGGTGGGAGCGGCGGCGGCGGTCTTCGATGATTGCTATTTTTGGCTTGTGATATTTCTCTTACTAGATTTGAACATTGTAGTAGTGAAGCAAATAAGGTGGCTCATGAACGAGCTAGATTAGCGAAAATTTCCATGACAAGGGACTGTTTTGAGGAGCTGGATGAGAATGTACCTCTTCTTATTGACGATGTAACTGTTATTTGCAATTAATAAAGTTAATTGTTTATTTAAAAAAGTCACAATTATCAGAAACCATGGTTTTAAGAGTTGTAACTAGCTAACTACATCGCAAAACACCATGGTTCATGAATACTACAACATTTTCTAGTTCATATTTGGGGGAGGGGGGACTAAAGTTACTTGGTTCTGATATACAACAAAGTGTTTATATTAATTTCAAATAATGCTAAGTAATTAGCTGCAAGTCGTAACTCGCCTAACAGCAAATGGACACCACAAATGTCCGTTTTTATGTCCGGAAGTGATCCACGGACATGATGCGGACAAGGGCCATCCAACCCTATTCACAAATTAATCTTAATCTGTCCAGTTGAGAGAACGGAGAGAAAAGGTGGACCATGCATGCGGTTGCTTTTGGTGCGGCCAGGTCAGGTCGCAACTTGGATCCGATGCAAGGGGCCCGCCGCAACGGACAGATCCATCGCACCGTCTCGACGCCTCACCACATAGCCTGGAACTATCAACCCCGCCTTGGGTGTGAGCCCTATCGCGACAAGGCACTTGTCGGCGGCGACAACGGTAAGAAAGAGCGTTGGTCGGGTGATGTCGGGCGGAAACGGGAAAGTAATTGTTTGAAGTTTTTTTTGTATACATCAGAATACAATCTGAATATTCAAATGAGATCCTTAAGATTATGGTTTGTTCAGATCCTTTCTGGTCCTTTTTACTCTGCTTACAAGATTTTTTTAGGAGTCAAAATTAGTAATATTTGGCCATATATAAATATATCAACATCTACAATACTAAAATTACATAATGTGAAAATTAAATTTATAACACATCTAATAATATTGATATCGTATTGTGAATGTTGATACTCTTTTTAGTAAGTTGGTTAAACTTTACGAGGTACTTCAGGCAAATCTTATAAGCAGAGTAAAAATGACTGAAGGTAGTACGATGTAGGAGTGCGCAGTTCCCATTACCCACCCCCCTTCTTTCGAAAAGGATCAGATCTATTATAAAAAATCACCCGATATATAAAGCACCTCAAGCATAATAAAAATTACTTTGAGATCCATGGACCACTGAATGACCATTGCTGCCGCCAGAATGAGTCGTTTGATGTGTCATTGTTGCCTCTTCCATACTGAAGCCAGCCTTACCTTGTTGGTGACAGCCAAGAAGTCTTCACACACGTGCTTCTCATGACCAGCGCCCCAGAACCGCAGTCCTCGTCATTGAATCATTGAATCGATCTGAAGAATATGACATCAAATCTCGTAGTTGCGTATGCACCGTGGAAAACCCTAACCTCGTCGCCTTGAGGAGCTGATAGAAACCTACGCTGGAGCTCTGTCTAGTCCGTCCCGACACACAAACTTGAGGAGAAACAGTGCCGGAAGACTGACTTGAAGAAGAAGTGCAATCATCTGTCGGTGTGCCGCCCATGCGAGGACTAAAATCCTACCTAGCTATCTACTTGCCAGAGTCGAGGCACCAGAATTTCCTTCCCTGTCACCGGAGCGCCAAGCAGAGGGGATGCGAATTCATAGGCTCGCCGGCGAATATCGAGGAGAGGAAGAATTTCCCTAGTGCCTTGCAAGAGGGGAACTAAAAGCAACTTGGCTAATGTCGTTCTCTCTTTTGGTGGCGTCCAGATCGCTTTCGTACTTTGTCTTCATAGAAACTTAGAAATTTATATTTCATTTCCGACACACTATATCGGTTTAGATTTTATTTGAAAAGTTTTAGATGTACTCTTTAGATTTTCTTTAAGTAGTACTCCATCCGTGCAGAATTGCTTGTCGCTCAGATGTGCATATCTAACATTAAAATAGTACTCCCTCCTTTTCAGAATATAAGCCGTGTTGGATTTTACAGGGTTTTTAATGCACGACTTTGACCATTAATATATATACCAAAATACATGAATTAAACATGTATTAATAGTATCATTGTATTTGTCTTACAAAACAATTTTATCGCATATATCTTTACAATAATTTTGCAGGCATACAATAAGTAAGATTCATAGTCAAAATTATGGGATGAAGGTCAGAAAAGTCATCGCATGCCTTATATTTGTAAAAGAAGGGAGTACTATAGATACATCTATTTGAGCCACACATAATTCGGGAGCGGAGGTAGTACTGGATAAAGAGATCAAAGGATCTCATGGCCCATATGTAGTTACCGGTAAAGTATACCCTAGATCAGAACAACAGCAAGTTAAGCGCTTAATTAAGCTGATCTTGCAATGACTTTTATAGCTTGTGAGAGAATCTCTCTCACACATGCATATGCCCCTTGAGCGAAATGATTGATTATATTTTAATGGGACTTTCAAGGTCTTGATGAGTCAGAACGACCCTTCCGGTGTGCATTGATCAGAACGACAAAATATTTTGTTTTCCGCACCCTATAAGGATAGACCCCACGGGTTGGTTCACTGGTTCCCAAAGTGTCGATTTAAAAAGAAACAATATACTTTCTCCGTCTAGGTGAATAAGTCATCTTAGGTTGTGCATCATGACCAAGGAGGAGGGGAAAACAAGAGACTTTAATGTTTATTTGCTAATTAATAGCATTGCATGCAATGAACTAACCACTGCATGTCGTGTTTGGTAGTTTCAAATCATTAAAAGCATGCACACTCCTCATATCTTATTGGTTGATATGTCAAGAAACAAGAAACGAGGTAGAAGTTAAGCACCGCGCCTTAGTGTTTTGGGATTATTTGGTTTTAGGATGACTTACACACCTAGACGGAGGGAGTAACATTGATAAAAGCATGCAAAATGTCTACTTCCTCCATTCCTAAATATTTGTCTTCCTAGAGATTTCAACAAATGACTACATACGGAGCAAAATGAATGAATCTACACTTTAAAATATGTCTATATACATCCGTATGTGATAGTTCACTTGAAATCTCTAAAAAGACAAATATTTAGGAACGAAGGGAGTATAAGATAGTAATAATTTAGATAAATCATATGACAGATGAATTATCTCTTCTATGTATTTACTGTCAACTGGATTAGAAATGCATTCTCAGTTATATAGCTTAACTATGGCCATCCTCATGCAGAAGCGATTTTGAAGTATTCTTTGCACCGTAGGACTTTCATAAGAATTTTGGCAGGTGTAATTCAATATACAAAATGTTCCCCGCTAACACCTATTTTGATCATAGATTTGGCGAGTTGCGGCCGACTCATTAGTGTGGAGTTTGGCCAAAAATGCTAAATTGAGGACGAGCTTCATGGAGCTCTTTATTTTTTAAATTCCTCTCTGTAAACTTTTATAAAAACGTATTATGAAAGTTTAAAGCGGAAGTAGAAAAATCAAACACGGATGTATAGTACATGTGTGTAAACTTTGAAGGTGTAAGGATGAACAATAGATGCACTGTAAAAATCACACACGTTCTGGTGATTGAGTATAGCATATGATTCGATTAATAGCACCACATTTTTGTGAAATACTAACATGGTTAGTAATTTGGCTCTGGTATTACCTTTGAGTGGCAGATAGCCTCTTTCCTTTAGCTCCCGGAGCCGCATGTGGCCCATCAGCGATGCGGCGCTACCTCCCCAGAGCACCATGCTCGGCACGCCCAGCTCCCGCGCCACGTCCAGCGCGAAGCTCATCAGCGCCGTTGGCACCACGCACGTTACCGGTGGCACGCCCGGCCTGCCATTGACACGCAGGATGAGCTCCCTCAGCGGCCCCGCGCACCGGTGGCTCGTGGCGGCAGACAGGCCGAGGTCGTAGTCCCCGGCGTCCCGGTCAGCCTCCAGAAGCCCGTCCGGGATCGCCTCGAACTGGAACCCCTCGCGGCCACGCACGGCAGCGGCGCCCTCCGTCGTCTCCATGACGCGGTGGTTGTGCTCGGTGTTGACAAAGGTGATGTAGACGCCGTGGCGGTGCAGCAGCTTGGCCAGCTGCAGCGCCGGGTTGATGTTACCGGAGCCCGGGAACGGCACAACGACGGCGTGCGGCCTCGCCATTAGTTCGTTCGTCCGGTCTCGTGCGCGCGCGTACCACGCGTGTATGGAGCTGTGCCAATGTATGTATGCTAACTGGTTTGCTCTGTAAGTACTCCACTAGCACTTGCTGAGGAGTAAATTAATAACCAGCTTAGCTGTAGATGCCCTACTTAGATCGGACTTTTATGTGTGTAGACTCGATCGGATCGAGGTCTAACTAGCTCGTAAGTAGGTGGTTAACGTTAGAGACTACTAGTCTACTCCTAGTCCTAGATCCAGCCAAGTCTTCCTTTTGTTCTGTCGACGGTGAAATTGGCTACTTCTTGGTGTCTATCGATCGATCCAAGTCAAGAATCGGTCTCCTTCATCGCCGCACGATAGCCTCACGTTGGCCATTGGATATTGTTGCTATACCCTTCCTTACCATGTACGAGAAGAAAAAGGCACAGAGCCCTCGTCTTGCTCTGTCGCCGTCGCGCAGCCTCTCCAGCCAGTAGCCCAATGCCAACGATGAGGGCATCTCCAACGCTGAACCAAAACTTACTCCGGCATCCGTCCACGGATATAAGGATTAGTCTGTGGACACGGATGCGGGAGGCGGTCATCCAACGATGCGTGCATATATTTTAACCATCGTTTAAGCTAACCGGACGAAATACATGCAAAGACGGCAGATTTTTATATAAGCTAGACGAAATTCATTACATTTTAAATATTTTTCATTATAAATCGGCCCGACCCTAAACCTATCCTACGGTGGCAGCCGTCGTCCACTTTCTCTGCATTGCGCATCGGCGATCACGTCATTCATTTGTTGTCTCCATGAACGGCGGCGGGGTTCAAGACCCATGAAGTGGAGGTGCAGATTTCAATGAGGAAGAGTAAAACATGAGAGACAGACCGACCCACTTGGGACACCATGCCCCGCCGCCTCCCATGATCTACTCATCCTCAGAGGAGTCCATGACATGTCTGTTGCCGGCGCCGATGGACGGGAGGTCAATGATGGACGTGGACGATCCGTACTGTCCACCTGCCACGTGTGGCCACGAAAGTTGGTCGGCAGTGTTAGGGTCCTGGACCGCCTGCGCCGCCAGCGCGTGTGTGGCCACGTCCGCGTCCAGCTGTGCCGGCACTGTGTTACGACTACGCGCGGCCTCGTATAGCGCACGCTGCTTCGCAGTGATGTTCGGATTCGCCACGGCCGCCTCGCCGTAGATTTGGCCGTCCGCCAACCGGTGCTGCTTGAGGAGGAACATGTTGTACCACTGCTCCTCCTGCACCTACCGGTACATAGACATAGGAGCCGGCACATGCCGCTCCTCCTTCGCCATGGCGGTAGTGCACCTGCGCCTACTCCATGGTCAGGCCGACATGCACTGGCACGCGGTCCGACGTTGTGTCGTTGTCCGAGACCTTGAGTGAGCTCACCGTCATGCCCTGCTCGACCGTCCTAGCACGACGGTGTTGGGAAACGTAATAGAAAACAAAAAAAAATCCATGCCTATGCACACCCAAGATCAATATGAAGATGCATAACGGGTTGGGATCACGATCACTGCCGTTACCTAGTTGCAGCGGAAGAAGAACGTGTCGATGTAGATCGTATTTGGAGTCCCTCGAAGTGTCGATGAACGATCCCGCGAACCGCCCACAAACAATCCCTCGAACCGAAGACCGAAGGCACGGTCTCGATCTCTACTTGGTTGCAAGCATGCAGCCTTCACGATCCGGCAGCGGTTGATACGTCTTCATCATATCTATAACTTTTGATTGTTCCATGCTATTATATTATCTATTTTGGATGTTTTATATGCATTAATATGCTATTTTATATTATTTTTGGGACTAACTTATTAGCCCAGAGCCCAGTGCCAGTTTCTGTTTTTCCTTGTTTTTGAGTTTTACATAAAAGGAATATCAAACGGAGTCCAAATGGAATAAACTTTACGATGATTTTTCTTGGATCAGAAGACACATGTAGGACTTGGAGACCAAGGCAGAAGAGTCCCAAGGCGACGACAAGGGTGCAGGGCGCGCCCCGGGGGGGAGGCTCTGCCTTGTGGGTCCCTCGGAGTCCTCAAACCCTAATCTTCGGCCTATAAATTCCCAAACCATCAGAGGCATCCACGAAAATACTTTTACACCGTCGTAACCTTCTGTACCCGTGAGATCCCATCTTGGGGCCTTTTCCAGCGATCTGCCGGAGGGGGATTCGATCACGGAGGGCATCTACATTAACCCAATTGCCCTTTCGATGAAGCGTGAGTAGTTTACCACAGACCTAAGGGTCCATAGCTAGTAGCTAGATGGCTTCTTCTCTCTCTATGATCTTCAATACCATGTTCTCCTTGATGTTCTTGGAGTTCTATCCGATGTAATATTCTTTTGCGGTGCGTTTGTCGAGATCCGGTGAATTGTGGATTTATGATCAGATTATCTAAGAATATTGTTTGAATCTTCTCTGAATTCTTATATGCATGATTCGATATCTTTGTATTTCTTTCAGAATTATCAGTTTGGTTTGGCCAACTAGATTGGTATTTCTTGCAATGGGAGAGGTGCTTAGTTTTGGGTTCAATCCTGCGGTGTCCTCACCCAGTGACATAGTAGGGGTAGCGAGGCACGTATTGTATTGTTGCCATCAAGGATAAAAAGATGGGGTTTTCATCATATTGCTTGAGTTTATCCCTCTACATCCTGTCATCTTACTTAAGGCGTTACTTCGTTCTTTATGAACTTAATACTCTAGATGCATGCTGGATAGCGGTTGATGTGTGGAGTAATAGTAGTAGATGCAGAATAGTTTCGATCTACTTGACACAGACGTGATGCCTATATGCATAAACATTGCCTTGGATATCGTCATAACTTTGCGCTTTTCTATCAATTGCTCAATAGTAATTTGTTCACCTACCATATTATTTGCCTTTAAGAGAGAAGCCTCTACTGAAACCTATGGCCCCGGGTCTATTTTCCATCATATTTTTTCAGATGTATAAACCAAAAAACCCAGAAATACCTTGGTGTAATTTATTTGTTTTTATTTTGTTTAACATTTTAGTAATCTTTTATATCTATCTCTATCATATCTCACCCTTGCAATTGACTGTAAAGGGATTGAGAACCCCTTTATCACGTTGGGTGCAAGTGTTTGATTGTTTGTGCAGGCGCATAGATGGGAGACTTGCTTGTACCTCCTACTAGATTGATACCTTGATTCTCTAACTGAGGGAAATACTTATCTCTACTTTACGGCGTCATCCCCTCTTCAAGGAAAAAACCAACACAAGCTCAAGAAGTTGCAGGAAGAATTTCTAGCGCCGTTGCCGGGGAGGTTCTACATCAAGACTAACAAGTACCCATCGCAAACTGTCATCTCTTGCATTACATTGTTTGCCATTTGCCTCTCGTTTTCCTCTCTCCCCACTTCTAAAACATTTTCAGAAAAACCCAAAAATATTTGCGTTTTTATTCGCCTTCTTTTGTTCGTCTTTTTGTTTGCCCTTATGTCTTACTTGGTTTGTTTGCTTGTTTGCTTGGTATAATTGTGTTTTTATTAAAGATCGGAAGCAAGGAGTTTATAGATTCTCATCCACTTGCTAATCTTTTCAAAATATCCAACTATGATGAACCAATTGCTAGTGAGTTGAGTGCACTAGATTATCTTTATGAAGTTTTTCTTGAAATTCGTGAATCTGAAAATTGTGATGAAGTGTTAAAAGAAGAAATTTATGAAGTGATTCATGATAGCTCCTTTAATGAAAAGCTTAATTGCCATGATGTTATTATAAATTCTATTAATATCAATTGTGTTAATGATATGCAAAACCCCAAGCTTGGGGATGCTAATTTTGCTGTGTCCACTACTTATTGTAATGATCATGATTGGGATGATTCTTCTTATGATCTTGAAAATTTATTTATGCCTCATGATGAATATGAAATTGATAATAATGTTTGCAATATTATTGAAAGTGGGTTTGGAAGAGTATCAACTCTAGGTAATAATGATCTCACTACTTTGGAGATTGATCAGTCTTATGAAATTTTTGATATAAGTGTGCTTGGAGTGGTCATGACTTTATTTTATGATAATCCCACTATTTTGGAAGAGTGTCAACCTTGCATGCATGTGGATCATGAAAAGAAAATTTTATGTGATAGCTATATTGTCGAATTTGATTAAGATCCTACATGTAATTATTATGAGAGGGTTAAATATGGTTGTAGAAAGTTTCATGTTACTAAATTACCTCTCGTTATGTTGAGATTGCTAGTGTTTCTTTCTTCTTCCTCGCATATGCTAATTTTTGCTTCTCTTGACAATTTGTTTGCTTATAAAATGCGCATGCATAGGAAATATGTTAGACTTAAACTTATTTTTCACATGCTACGTGATGCTTTCATCGTGTTTCAATTGCTATCTTTCATGTGACCATCATTAAAATTATGAATCCCTAGCTAAAAAGCTTTAAAGAAAAGTGCTTGTTGGGAGACAACCCAATTTTTTTCCTTGTTGTTTGTACGAGAATACACATTATTACCTCTGTAGTAATTGTGTTTTGGTGTTTTTAATTAGTGTTCGTGCCAAGTAAAGCCTTTGGGATACTTTGGTATATCATTGATTCGATCTTGCTGAAAAACAAAAACTTTTGGCTCAGTAAAATAATATTCATAATTTACAGAAGCACGATAAAATCCTGATTTTTATACACAAGATTTATATATGAATTTCCTCTGTTGTGCTAATTTTTCAGAAATTTTAGAGTCACAAAAGTATTCAAAGTTTACAGATTACTACAGTCTGTTCTGTTTTTGACAGATTCTGTTTTCTATGTGTTGTTTGCTTATTTTGATAAATCTATGGGTAGTATCGGGGGGTATGAACCATGGAGAAGTTGGAATACAGTAGATATTACACCAATATAAATAAATAATGAGTTCACAACAGTACCAAAAGTGGTGATTTTATTTTCTTATACTAACGGATCTCATGAGTTTTCTGTTGAGTTTTGTGTTGTGACGTTTTCAAGTTTTGGGCAAAGATTTGATGGACTATGGAATAAGGAGTGGCAAGAGCCTAAGCTTGGGGATGCCCAAGGCACCCCAAGGTAATATTCAAGGATAACCAAGAGTCTAAGCTTGGGGATGCCCGAAAAGACATCCCCTCTTTCATCTTCAATCCATCAGTAAATTTACTTGAGGCTATATTTTTATTCACCACATGATATGTGTTTTGCTTGGAGCGTCTTATATGATATGAGTCTTTGCGTTTTAGTTTGCCACAATCATCCTTGCTTTACACACCTTTTGAGAGGGACACACATGAATCGTGAATTTATTCAAATACTCTATGTGCTTCACTTATATCTTTTGAGCTAGGCAATATGCTCTAGTGCTTCACTTATATCTTTTTAGAGCACGGTGGTGGTTTTATTTTATAGAAATTGAACTCCCTTGCTTCACTTATATTATTTTAAGAGTCTCTAAACATCATGGTAATTTGCTTAGGTTATGAATTTATTCCTAATATGATGGGCATCCAAGAGGGATATAATAAAACTTTCATATTAAGTGCATTGCATACTATGAGAAGTTTGATTCCTTATGATTGTTTTGAGATATAAAGATGGTGATATTCGAGTCATGCTAGTGAGTAAATGTGGATTGGTAGAAATACTTGTGTTAAATTTTGTGATTCCCATAGCATGCACGTATGGTGAATCATTATGTGATGAAGTCGGAGCATGATTTATTTATTGATTGTCTTCCTTATGAGTGACGGTCGGGGACGAGCGATGGTATTTTCCTACCAACCTATCCCCCTAGGAGCATGCGTGTAGTACTTTGTTTCGATAGCTAATAAACTTTTGCAATAAGTATGTGAGTTCTTTATGACTATGTTGAGTCCATGGTTTATACGCACTCTCACCCTTCCACCATTGCTAGCCTCTCTAGTACCGTGCAACTTTCGCCGGTACATTACTCCCACCATATACCTTCCTCAAAACAGCCACCATGCCTACCTATTATGGCATTTCCATAGCCATTCCGAGATATATTGCCATGCAACTTACAACTTTCCATTTATTATGACACGCTTCATCATTGTCAGATTGCTTTGCATGATCATGTAGTTGACCTCGTATTTGTGCTAAAGCCACCATTCATATTTTTATACCTGTCACTCTTGAGTCATTGCACATCTCGGTTAACTGCCGGAGGCATTCATATAGAGTCATATATTTGTTCTAGTATCGAGTTGTAATTCTTGAGTTGTAAAGTAAATAAAAGTGTGATGATCATCATTATGAGAGCATTGTCCCATGTGAGGAAAAGCATGATGGAGATTATGATTCCCCCACAAGTCGGGATGAGACTCCGGACAAAAAAAAGAGAAGTGAAAAAAAGAGGCCAAAGAGCCTAAAATAAAAAATGAGAGAAAAGAGAGAAGGGGCAGTGCTACTATCCTTTTCCACACTTGTGCTTCAAAGTAGCACCACGATCTTCATGATAGAGAGTCTCCTATTTTTTCACTTTCATATACTAGTGGGAATTTTTCATTATAGAACATGGCTTGTATATTCCAATGATGAGCTTCCTCAAATTGCCCTAGATCTTCGTGAGCAAGCGAGTTGGATGCACACCCACTTAGTTTCTTTTGAGGTTTCATACACTTATAGCTCTAGTGCATCCATTGCATGACAATCCCTACTCACTCACATTGATATCTATTGATGGGCATCTCCATAGCCCGTTGATACGCCTAGTTGATGTGAGAGTATCTCCTTCTTTTTGCCTTCTCCACAACCACAATATTCTATCAACCTATAGTGCTATATCCATGGGTCACGCTCATGTATTGCGTGAAAGTTGAAAAAGTTTCAGAACATCAAAAGTATGAAACAATTGATTGGCTTGTCATCGGGGTTGTGCATGATTTAATACATTGTGTGATGAAGATGGAGCATAGCCAGACTATATTATTTTGCAGGGATAACTTTCTTTGGCAATGTTATTTTGAGAAGACATGATTGCTTTATTAGTATGCTTGAAGTATTATTGTTTTCATGTCTATATTAAATTTTTGTTTTGAATCTTCTGGATCTGAATATTCCTGCCACAATAAAGAAAATTACATGGATAAATATGTTAGGTAGCATTCCACATCAAAAATTCTGTCTTTATCATTTACCTACTCGAGGACGAGCAGGAACTAAGCTTGGGGATGCTTGATACGTCTCCAATGTATCTATAATTTTTGATTGTTCCATGCTATTATATTATCTGTTTTTGGATGTTTTATATGCATTAATATGCGATTTTTTTGGGACTAACTTATTAACCCAGAGCCTAGTGCCAGTTTCTGTTTTTTTCCTTGTTTTTGAGTTTTACAGAAAAGGAATATCAAACGGAGTCCAAATGGAATAAAACTTTACGATGATTTTTATTGGACCAGAAGACACGCGTAGGACTTGGAGACCAAGGCAGAGGAGTCCCGAGGCGACGGCAAGGGTGTAGGGTGTGCCCCCAGGGGGGCTACCTTGTGGGTCCCTCAGAGCTCCTCTAGCCCTAATCTTCGGCCTATAAATTCCCAAATATTCCTAAACCATCAGAGGCATGCACGAAAATACTTTTCCACTGCCGTAACCTTTTGTACCCGTGTGATCCCATCTTGGGGCCTTTTATGGCGATCTGCTGGATGGGGATTCAATCACGGAAGGCAGTTACATCGACCCTATCGCCTTTCGGATGAAGGGTGAGTAGTTTACCATAGACCTACGGGTCCATAGCTAGTAGCTAGATGGCTTCTTCTCTCTCTATGATCTTCAATACCATGTTCTCCTCGATGTTCTTGGAGTTCTATTGATGTAATATTTGTTTGTGGTGTGTTTGTCAAGATCCAATGAATTGTGGATTTATGATCAGATTATCTATGAATATTATTTGAATCTTCTCTGAATTCCTATATGCATGATTTGATATCTTTGTATTTCTCTTCGAATTATCGGTTTGGTTTGGCCAACTAGATTGGTATTTCTTGCAATGGGAGAGGTGCTTCGTTTTGGGTTCAATTTTGCGATGTCCTCAGCCAGTGACATAGTAGGGGTAGTGAGGCATGTATTGTATTGTTGCCATCAAGGATAAAAAAGATGGGGTTTTCATCATATTGCTTGAGTTTATTCCTCTACATCATGTCATCTTACTTAAGGCGTTACTCCGTTCTTTATGAACTTAATACTCTAGATGCATGCTGGATAGAGGTCAACGTGTGGAGTAATAGTAGTAGATGCTGAATCGTTTCGGTCTACTTGACACGGACGTGATGCCTATATGCAAAATCATTGCCTTGGATATCGTCATAACTTTGCGCTTTTCTATCAATTGCTCGACAGTAATTTGTTCACCCACTGTATTATTTTCCTTCAAGAGAGAAGCCTCTAGTGAAACCTATGCCCCCTCGGGTCTATTTTCCAGCATATATTTTCAGATCTATAAACCAAAAAACCCAAAACTACCTTGCTGCAATTTATTTGTTTTATGTTTTAGTAATCTTTTATATCTATCTCTATCAGATCTCACCATTGTAATTGACCGTGAACGGATTAACAACCCCTTTATCGCGTTGGGTGCAAGTGTTTGATTGTTTGTGCAGGTGCATAGATTGGAGACTTGCTTGTACCTCCTACTGTACTTATACCTTGGTTTTCTAACTGAGGGACATACTTACCTCTACTTTGTTGCATCACCCTTTCTTATTTAAGGAAAAAACCAACGCAAGCTCAAGAAGTAGCAACGGTTCGCCGTCCAGAGCAAATCGTCGGTGGCGAATTAGAGGTAGTAGATTAGAACCACACTAGGCTTCTAATTAAGAGGATTAGAGAAACTAGACCGAGCTCTTATTAGTCAACTATAACCAATTAGAACTCGGGCTAGATGAACTAGAGGAGGCTCCAAAACTTTTGTGTTGAAAAGGGCCAACACCTCTAGTATATATACGTTAGGAGAGGGAGGGCGCCACACAAGGGGGGAATGGTTCCCTGATGACCCATAATTATAGGGGATCAATCGCATTCCTTTCGATAAGTAAGAGTTTCGTACCCAACGAGAAGTAGAAGGAAATGACAAGTGATTTTCAGCAGGGTATTTTCTGCAAGCAAGGAAATTATCTGTAACGAGTAGTTTAATAGCAAGATAATTTGTAGCGGGCAAAAAGTTGTAATGGTAACAAAAGTGCAGCAAGGTAGCCGAATCCTTTTTATAACATGATACGTCTGCATAGTATCTATAATTTTTTTATTGTTTCATGCTATTATATTATCTATTTTGGATGTTTTATATGCACTAATATGCTATTTTATATTATTTTTGGGACTAACCTATTAACCTAGAGCCCAATGCCAGTTTTTGTTTTTTTCCTTGTTTTTGAGTTTCACAGAAAAGGAATACCAAACGGAGTCCAAACGGAATAAAACCTTTGCGATGATTTTTCTTGGACCAGAAGACACCCAGGAGACTTGGAGTTCAAGTCGGAGGAGCCACGAGGCGGCCACAAGGGTAGAGGTGCGCCCAGGGGGTAGGGAACGCCCCCTGCCTTGTGCCCCCCCCCCGTGACTCCCTTGACCTAATTCTTTCGCCTATCTATTCACATATATTCCCAAAACACCAGAAGTATCCACGAAAATACTTTTCCACCGCCACAACCTTCTGTACCTGTGAGATCCCATCTAGGGGCCTTTTTTGGCACTCTGTCGGAGGGGGATTAAATCACAGAGGGCTTCTACATCAACACCATTGCCCTTCCGATGAAGCGTGAGTAGTTTACCACAGACCTACGGGTCCATAGCTAGTAGCTCGATGGCTTCTTCTCTCTCTTTTATTCTCAATACCATGTTCTCCTAGATGTTCTTGGAGATCTATCTGATGTAAAATTCTTTTGCAGTGTGTTTGTCGAGATCCGATGAATTGTGGATATATGATCAGCTTATCTATGAATATTAATTGAATCTTCTCTGAATTCTTTTATGCATGATTTGATATCTTTGTTCTCTTTGAATTATCGGTTTGGTTTGGCCAACGAGATTGGGTTTTCTTGCAATGGGAGAAGTGCTTAGCTTTGGGTTCAATCTTGTGGTGTCCTTTCCCAGTGACAGGAGGGGCAGCAAGGCACGTATTGTATTGTTGCCATCGAGGATAAAAAGATGGGGTTTTCATCATATTGCTTGTGTTAATTCCTCTACATCATGTCATCTTACTTAATGCGTTACTCTGTTCTTCATGAACTTAATACTCTAGATGCAGGCAGGAGTCGGTCGATGTGTGGAGTAATAGTAGTAGATGCAGAATCATTCTGGTCTACTTGACATGAATGTGATGCCTATATTTCATAATCATTGCCTTAGATATCGTCATAACTTTGCGCTTTTCTATCAATTGCTCGACAGTAATTTGTTCACCCACCGTATTATTTTCCATCTTGAGAGAAGCCTCTAGTGAAACTTATGCCCCCCGGGTCTATTTTCCATCATATAAGTTTCCGATCTTCTATTTTCCATCATATTAGTTTCCGATCTACAATTTTGCAATTTTTTACTTTCCGATCTATAAACCAAAAAACCAAAAATATTTACTTTATCGTTTGTTTAGTTTCATCTATCTCCATCAGATCTCACTTTTCCAAGTTACCGTGAAGGGATTGACAACCACTTTATCGCGTTGGGTGCAAGTTGTTTGATTGTTTGTGCAGGTATTGATGGTTTATGTGTTGTCTCCTACTGGATTGTTACTTTGGTTCTCAAACTGAGGGAATACCTATCTCTACTTTGGTGCATCACCCTTTTCTCTTCAAGGGAAAAACCAACGCAAGCTCAAGAAGTGGTAGGAAGAATTTTTGGCGCCATTGCCGGGGAGATCTACGCCAAGTCAAGACATACCAAGTACACATCATAAACTCTCATCCCTTGCATTTCATTATTCGCCATTTTCCTCTCGTTTTCCTCTCCCCCACTTCTAAAAAGATTTTCGAAAAGATTCGCCTTTTCTTCGCTCCTCTTCCGTTCATCTTCTCCGTTTGCTTTTTGTGTGCTCGTGTGTTAGATCGCTTATCTTACTCTCATGACTAGCATTTTTACCCCTCCTTTGTCTCCTGACTTTGAGGTTCTTCACTTCAAACAGAGACAAGGAGAAAATTTAAAGAATGCTTGGTATAGGATGATAGAATCCTATCGCAATTGCACCATAGAAGGGGATTTTAAGATTTTACTTCGTAATTTTTATGTTGGGCTAACCATGTCTCATAGGAAACTTTTGGATTTCGCCGCAAAAGGGAATTTTATTGAAATTGATACCAACATTGCTTATGAAATAATAGAAGGAATAGTAGGAATATCACCCCCACAAAAGGGATTACATCACACTCAAGAGGGAGCACAGGTTTTTGAGAAACTATGTGAAGTAACAAAAATTTTGCAAACATCTCTTGAACCCCTCAAAAGTGTTAGTGGAAACCTCCACCGCATGAATATGTTGATCACTCTTTGCAATAAGCAGTTGGATGCTCTAGATATAAAGATTTTTGAATATGAGGAGAAACGCAAAGAACCTCCTGGATTTGAGCATAACTCCAATTAAAAGATAAAGATCAAAGATGACAACGCCTAGATCTATTTGTGTTTTTATGCCTAGCTAAGGGCGTTAAACAATAGCGCTTGTTGGGAGGCAACCCAATTTTATTTTTGTTCTTTGCTTTTTGTTTGTGTTTTGCAATAAATAATTCATCTATCCCCTGGTTAGATGTGTTTTTGTGTTTTAATTAGTGTTTGTGCCAAGTAAGAAATTTAGGATGGCTTACGATGATAGTTGTTTCGATCTTGCTGAGAAACAGAAACTTCTGCACCCAGGAAAATATTTTTGGTTTTTACAGAAGCGTGGTTTTGATCTGATTATTTTTGCACATGATTGGTATGCAAATTTCCTAGGTTTTCCTATTTTTCAAAATTTCTTAAGTTACAGAAGTTTACGAAGTTCTTTGATTTAGGTTGTTCTGTTTTTGACAGATTCTGTTTTCTATGTGTTGTTTGCTTATTTCGATAAATCTATGGGTAGTATCGGGGGGTATGAAACATGGAAAAGTGTGAATACAGTAGATATTACACCAATATAAATAAAAAATGAGTTCACAACATTACCAGTGATTTATTTTCTTATACTAGCAGAGCATATGAGATTTTCTGTTGAATTTTGTGTTGTGAAGTTTTCATGTTTTGGGTAAGGATTTGATGGAGTATGGAATAAGGAGTGTTAAGAGCCTAATCTTGGGGATGCCCAAGGCGACCCAAGGTAATATTCAAGGACAACCAAGATCCTAAGCTTGGGGATGACCCAGAAGGCATCCCCTCTTTCGTCTTTGTCTATCAGTAACTTTACTTGAGGCTATATTTTTATTCACCACAAGATATGTGTTTTGCTTGGAGCGTCTTGTATGATTTGAGTATTTACTTTTTAGTTTTCCACAATCATCCTTGCTATACACACCTTTTGAGAGGGGCAAACATGAATCGTGATTTATTAGAATACTCTATGTGCTTCACTTATATCTTTTGAGCTAAGCAATTTTCCTCTAGTGCTTCACTTATATCTTTTTAGAGCACGGCGGTGGCTTTATTTTGTAGAAATTATTGAACTCTCATGCTTCACTTATATTATTTTGAGAGTCTCTCTAAACAACATTGTAATTTGCTATGGTTATGAATTAAGTCCTAATATGATAGGCATCTAAGAGGGATATAATAAAAACTTTCATATAAAGTACATTGAATACTATGAGAAGTTTGATTCCTTATGATTCTTTTGAGATATAAAGATGGTGATATTAGAGTCATGCTAGTGAGTAATTGTGAATTTGAGAAATACTTGTGTCAAGTTTGTGATTCCTGTAGCATGCACATATGGTGAACCGTTATGTAACAAAGTTGGAGCATGAGGTATTTTTTGATTTCCATCTTTTTGTGGAGGTCTGGATTGGGCAATGGTTAACTCCTACCAACCGTTCCTCTAGGAGCCTGCGTGTAGTACTTTTTCTCGATAACTAATAGATTTTTGCAATAAGTATGTGAGTTCTTTATGACTAATGTTGAGTCCATCGATTATACGCACTCTCGCCCTTCCACCATTGCTAGCCTCTCTAGTGCCGCGCAACTTTCGCCGGTACCATACACCCACCATATACCTTCCTCAAAACAGCCACCATACCTACCTATTATGGCATTTCCATAGGCATTCCGAGATATATTGCGATGCAACTTTCCACTGTTCCGTTTATTATGACATGCTTTATCATTGTCATATTACTTTGGATGATCATGTAGTTGACATTGTATTTGTGGCAAAGCCACCTTTCATCATTTTTTATACATGTCTCTCCCGAGTCATTGCACATCCCAGTACACCGCTGGAGGCATTCATATGGAGTCATATTTTGTTCTAGTATCGAGTTGTAATTCTAGAGTTGTAAGTAAACAGAAGTGTGATGATCATCATTATTAGAACAGTGTCCCATGTGAGAAAAAAGGGAGAGGCCAACAAAGCCTAAATAAAAAAAGAAGGAAGGCCAAAGAAGCCAAAAACAGAGAGAGAGAGAGAGAGAGAGAGAGAGAGAGAGAGAGAGAGAGAAAGAGAGAAGGGGCAATGTTTCTATCCTTTTTTCCACACTTGTGCTTCAAAGTAGCACCAAGATCTTCATGATAGAGAGTCTCCTATGTTGTCACTTTCATATGCTAGTGGGAATTTTTCATTATAGAACTTGGCTTGTATATTCCAACGATGGGCTTCCTCAAATTTCCCTAGGTCTTCATGAGCAAGCATGTTGGATGCACACCCACTTAGTTTTCTTTTGAGATTTCAAAAACTTATAGCCCTAGTGCAGCCTTTGGATGGCAATCCCTACTCACTCACATTGATATCTATTGATGTGCATCTCCATAGCCCGTTGATACGCCTAGTTGATGTGAGAGTATCTCCTTCTTTTTGTCTTCTCCACAACCACCATATTCTATTCCACCTATAGTGCTATGTCCATGGCTCGTGCTCATGTATTGCGTGAAATTTTAAAAAGTTTGAGAATACTAAAGTATGAAACAATTGCTTGGCTAAAACCGGGTTGTGCATGATTTGAATATTTTGTGTGATGAAGATGGAGCATAGATAGACTATATGATTTTGTAGGGATAAGCTTTCTTTGGCCATGTTATTTTGAGAAGATATAATTGCCTTGTTAGTATGCTTGAAGTATTATGGTTTCTATGTCAATATTAAACTTTTGTTTTGAATCTTATGGATCTGAACATACATGCTACGATAAAGAAAAATTTCATGGATAAATATGTTAGGTAGCATTCCACATCAAAAAATTTATTTTTCTCATTTACCTACTCGAGGACGAGCAAGAATTAAGCTTGGGGATGCTTGATACGTCTCCAATGTATTTATTATTTTTGATTGTTCCATGCTATTATATTATCTGTTTTGGATGTTTTATATGCATTAATATGCTATTTTATATTATTTTTGGGACTAACCTATTAACCTAGAGCCTAGTGCCAGTTTCTGTTTTTTCCTTGTTTTTGAGTTTTGCATAAAAGGAATACCAAACGGAGTCCAAACGGAATAAAACCTTCACGATGACTTTTCTTGGACCAGAAGACACCCATGAGACTTGGATTTCAAGTCAGAGGAGCCACGAGGCGGCCACAAGGGTGTAGGGTGCGCCCCCTGCCTTGTGGGCCCCCCGTGACTCCCCTGACCTAATTCTTTCGCCTATATATTCACATATATTCCCAAACCACCAGAAGTATCCACGAAAACACTTTTCCACCGCCGCAACCTTCTGTACCCGTGAGATCCCATCTAGGGGCCTTTTCCGGCACTCTGCCGGAGGGGGATTCAATCACGGAGGGCTTCCACATCAACACCATTGCCCTTCCGATGAAGCGTGAGTAGTTTACCATAGACCTACGGGTCCATAGCTAGTAGCTAGATGGCTTCTTCTCTCTCTCTTTGATTCTCAATACCATGTTCTCCTCGATGTTCTTGGAGATCTATCCGATGTAATATTCTTTTGCGGTGTGTTTGTCGAGATCCGATGAATTGTGGATTAATGATTAGTTTATCTATGAATATTAATTGAATCTTCTCTGAATTCTTTTACGCATGATTTGATATCTTTGTAATTCTCTTCGAATTGTCGGTTTGGCTTGGCCAATTAGATTGGTTTTTCTTGCAATGAGAGAAGTGCTTAGCTTTGGGTTCAATCTTGTGGTGTCCTTTCCCAGTGGCAGTAGGGGCAGCAAGGCACGTATTGTATTGTTGCCATCGAGGATAAAAATATGGGGTTTTCATCATACTGCTTGAGTTAATTCCTCTACATCATGCCATCTTACTTAATGCATTACTCTGTTCTTTGTGAACTTAATACTCTAGATGCAGGCATGAGTCAGTCGATGTGTGGAGTAATAGTAGTAGATGCAGAATCATTTCGGTCTACTTGACACGGACGTGATGCCTATATTTCATAATCATTGCCTTAGATATTGTCATAACTTTGCGCTTTTCTATCAATTGCTCGATAGTAATTTGTTGACCCACCGTAATATGTGCTATCTTGAGAGAAGCGTCTAGTGAAATCTATGGCCCCCGGGTCTTTTTTCCATCATATAAGTTTCCAATCTTCTATTTTCCATCATATTAGTTTTCGATCTACTATTTTGCAATCTTTTACTTTCCGATCTATAAACCAAAAAACCCAAAAATATTTACTTTATCATTTGTTTAGTTTCATCTATCTCCATCAGATGTCACTTTTGCAAGTAACCGTGAAGGGATTGACAACCCCTTTATTGCGTTGGGTGCAAGTTGTTTGATTGTTTGTGCTGGTATTGGTGATTTGTGCATTGTCTCCTACTAGATTGATACCTTGGTTCTCAAACTAAGGGATATACTTATCTCTACTTTGTTGTATTACCCTTTCCTCTTCAAGGGAAAAACCAATGCAAGCTCAAGAAGTAGCATAACATAGGACATGCCAGAATAGTCTCTTATAATAGGCAAAGCGTTCTTGAGGACACACGGGAATTCCATCTAGTCACTTTCATCATGTTTGTTTGACTCGCGTTCGCTACTTTGATAATTTGATATGTAGATGGACCGGTGCTTTGGTGTTGTTCTTAATTGAAAAAGCCTCCCACTTATGATTATCCCGTCTCGCAAGCATTCACAACTACAAAAGAAGAATTAAGATAAATCTAACCATAGCATGAAACATATGGATCCAAATCAGCTCCTTACGAAATTGCGCATAAACTAGGGTTTAAGCTTATGTCACTCTAGCAACCCATCATCTAATTACTACTCCCCAATGCATTCCCTTAGGCCCAAAGATGGTGAAGTGTCATGTCGTCGATGCTCACATAACACCACTCAGGGAAACAACAACATACATATCATCAAAATATTAGATGAATACCAAATTCACATGATTACTTATGACAAGACTCTCGCATGTCCACAAGAAAAAAAGTAGCTACTCACAAATCATATACCTATTCAAGATCAAAGGTGTATTGAATAGCATAATGGATCTGAACATACAATCTTCCACCAAATAAACCAACTAGCATCAACCACAAGATGTAATAAACACTACTAGCCACCCACAGGTACCAATCTAAGGTTTTGATACAAAGATCGAATACAAGAGATGAACCAGGGTTTGAGATGAGATGGTTCTGGTTAAGATGTTGATGAAGATTGATCCTCCCATGATGAGAGGGTTGTTGGTGATGATGAGGGCTTCAATTTTCCCCTCCCGGAGGGAAGTGTCCCCGGCGGAATCGCTCCGCCAGAGAGCAAAAGTGCTCCTGCCCAAGTTTCGCCTCGAGACGGCGACGCTCTGCCCCGAATGTCTTCTCTTTATTTTTTTTCTAGGGAAAATGGGCTTATATGCCAGAAGATGGGCACCGGAGGCAGGCCAGGGGCCCCACAAGCCACCAGGGCGCACCCTGGTGCCTCATGGGCACCTGGGTGGCCCCCTGTGGTATTTCTTTCTCCCAGTATTTTTTATTTATTCCAAAATAATTCTCTGTGAAATTTCAGCTCATTTGAAGATGTGCAGAATAGATATCTCTGACATAGCTTTTTCAGGTCCAGAATTCTAGCTGCCGGCAATCTCCCTCTTCATGTAAATCTTGCAAATTAAGAGAGAAAAGGCATTAGAATTGCTCCACAAAGTGTTATATTGATTAAAAACATTATAAATAACAGTAGGAAAATATGATGCAAAATGGACGTATCAACTCCCCCAAGCTTAGACCTCGCTTGTCCTCAAGCGAAAGCCGATATCGATAATTATGACCACATGTTTAGAGAGAGATGTGTCGATAAAAACAAAATACGTACATGGAAGCATCATGATCATTATTATAGCAGCAATATATTATCATGATAGCAAGTAATAATTCATCACAACATCAAAGTGTAAGGCATAAAGTTTCTTGAAAACTAACAAACTATGTTCTCAGTCAACAATGAAATTGCAATTCATCATATTTTCAGGAAGGGTCTCATGTTGGAGTTGTGTAGAAACTCCACATACTCAACCATCATTTACTCTTCTATGATTGCTAACACTCACGAGATATATATAGAGCAAAAGTTTCAGCCAGACACATAGAAAGATAGGGGCTTATAATTCGCCACCCAACTTATTCACCACAAGGGTGATGTCAACAATAATAGCTCATGATCACTCATATCCAACTGGATATATGTGCCTAGTTCTTTCCCCACCACATGATGCTTACAAAAGAGAAAAATACAAAGGAATAGAGGAGAACACTATTGACTCTTGCATGAAACGTGAATACATAAAAGTAAAAGATATGCCCTTCCAAGAGGGAAGCATGGGTTCTCATTTGCTTTTTGTTTTTGGATGCACAAGCTCTTGGTGCAAAGGAATTCCACATTATATTGCCCCTTATGATAGTAACCTTTCTTATGCAGTCCGTGGCTTTTATTTCTTTGCCATCACAAGTTTGTGCAACGCTTATTTTCCCTTACAATAAAAGATCAAACATATTTAGGACCAATTTTTATTGCTTTATGCACCGATGACAACTTGCTTGAAGGATCTTATTCAATCCGGTAGGTATAGTGGACCCACATAACATGAAGCTAGATTTATGGTTTTTGGATGCACAAGTACTATCTCTACCTGGTGCAGATTTTTGGCTAGCAAATATATTGGGCAAGCACCACATGTTGGGGGATCTATGACAATATAACTTCTATGTGAATATAAGCAAACATAATTCATTACATTGTCTTCCTTGTCCAACGTTAACAATTTTGCATAAAATACTTAATGGGGGATCCCAATTGTAAAAGATGTCTAAGATAGTGTATTTCCATGTGAATCTTTTCTTCCCTTATTAGTTCTTTCATGAATTGCATCATTGATGTATTCTGAACACAAACTATTTCGGAGAACCTTAGGGCTTCAATTTCAGATGGGGAAAGGTGATCATAAAAGGGTTGAAGGATATCTCCCTCCTCTATAGGTTTCTCCATGGGCATGACTGATACGTCCATTTTGCATAATGTTTTTGTGTTGATATTATTGCATTATGGGCTATTATTACACTTTAGGATACAATTCTTATGCCTTTTCTCTCTTATTTTACAAGATTTACATGAAGAGGGAGAATGTCGGCAGCTAGAATTCTGGACCGGAAAGGAGCAAATCTGATATACCTATTCTGCACAACTCCAAATGTCCTGAAAGTTTACGGAGAATTGTTTTGTAATATATCAAAAATATTGGGAGAAGAAATACCAGAAGGGGGCCCACTAGGTGGCCACAAGCCTGGTCAAAGGATCGATATGGTTGACTAGAGAGGGGTGAATAGGCAACTACCAATTTTTAACTTTACTTAACAAATTAGGGTTTGCAACAAATAGGTTGTCTAGATATGCAACTAGTTGAGCAACCTATATGATGCCAGCAATACAAGCAATACAAGCAAGCTATAGATAATACACAAGTAAAGCTTGCACAAAGTAAAGGTAAGAAATAACCAAAGTGGAGCCGGTGGAGACGAGGATGTGTTACCGAAGTTCCTTCCTTTTGAAGGGAAGTATGTCTCCGTTGGAGCGGTGTGGAGGCACAATGCTCCCCAAGAAGGCACTAGGGCCACCGTATTCTCCTCACGCCCTCAGCCAATGCGAGATGCCGGGATTCCACTAGTGGTCACTAGTAGAAAAAGGGCCTTTAGTCCCGGTTCATAAGGGCCTTTAGTCCAAAGGGTCGTTACTAAAGCCTCCCCCTTTAGTCCCGGTTCTTATACGAACCGGGACTAAAGGCCCTCCACGTGGCCGCTGCCTGGAGGTCCACCTTTAGTCCCGGTTGGAGTTACCAACCGGTACTGAAGGAAATTTTATGATTTTTTTGATTTTTTTTTGAATTTATTTTTTGATTTTCGAATTTCTGAATTATTTTAACCTCTAATCTCTAATCACCCCTCATCACTGCTCAATTTAACCTCTAATCTCTAATCACCCCTCATCATTCCAAATCATCTAACTTCCCGGATGGTCACCCATCCTCTAACTACTCCAGCGTGAGCACGCTTAACTTCCGGGTTCTATTCTCCCTCGTTTCCAAGTCCGCACTAGTTGTTTTCCTGACAATAGTAAGATGTCAATCCTATTAACCCTCAGGAATTTAGCTTGAGCATGAAGTCATACATTTCACTGTTTGAGTTTGAAACTATTGTTCAAAAAAACAATAATTATTTAGTAACACTAATATTTCTTGAATAAGTAGTTTGACCACAGTTTGACCATAGTTTGACCATAGTTTGACCACAGTTTGACCAGATTTGACCAAAATTCAAAAAAACTGAAATAATTATTTAGTAACACTAATATTCTTGAATAATTATTTAGTAACACTAATACTTCTTGAATAAGTAGCTTGTCCATAGTTTGACCAGATTTAACAAAAATTCAAAAAAAACTGAAATTTGAGCATAACTTTTTTTCCTTTTAGAATTTAAGGATTCTAAAAATTTGCAAACCGGCCATAGGCCGTCAAAATCGGATGCGGATTTTCGTGTTGAACAGTTTGATATATTATACGTTTTTTCTGACATCGTATGCAAAAGTTATAGCCGTTTTACATTTTCCCTGCACTTTTTGCAAAACATGTCCAAATTTAAGTTTTTAAATTTTCCTAACTAGTAGATGTGGTAATATAACTACATCTCGAAGGATTTTAACTTTTGAAGTTTTTATCATTTTCCTTTGCTTTTTACAAAACTGAAAAGGCGATACACTGGGGGGGTTAGGATTTGAAAATTGCACCATTAGTACCGGTTCGTGGCACGAACCGGTACTAAAGGTCTCAACCCCATTATTACGGTTAGGGCACGAACCGGTACTAAAGGTTAGACCTTTAGTACCGGTTCGTGCTACGAACTGGTACTAATGGGCATCACACCCTTTAGTACCGGTTCGTGCCACCAACCGGGACTAAAGATCCCATTTGAACCGGGAGTAATGCCTGTACGGTGCCCTCGCCGCTTGAACCGGGACTAATGCTCACATTAGTCCCGGTTCGTAACGCAACCGGGATTAATGCTCTTTTCTAACCGAACGAAAGCCATGTTTTCTACTAGTGGGTGCCCTTGAAGGCGGCGACCGAACCTTTACAAACAAGGTTGGGGCAATCTCCACAACTTAATTGGAGGCTCCCAACAACACCATGAAGCTTCGCCACAATGGAATGTGGCTTCGAGGTGACCTCAACCGTCTAGGGTGCTCAAACACCCAAGAGTAACAAGATCCGCAAGGGATTAGTGGGGGGAATCAAATTTCTCTTGGTGGTAGTTTAGATCGGGGCCTTCTCCACCAAATCCTAGAAAATCAACACGTTTGATTGGCTAGGAAGAGAGATCGGGCGAAAATGAGCTTAGGAGCAACAATGGAGTTTTGGGGGAGGAAGAGGTAAGTCTTCTTGAGGAAGAAGACCCCCTTTTATAGTGGGGGACAAATCCAACCGTTATGAACTTCTCAGCCCGCACAGAAGCGGTACTACCGCTCTAGAAGCGGTACCACCACTTCCAATAGGAAGCACAGGAGAATGATGGAACATGGGAGAACAGAGGACTAGGCGGTAGTAGCAGCGGTGGTAGGGGCGGTACTACCGCCTACAGGCGGTACTACCGCCTCTACTACCACTCCTACTTCCGCTTGTCCTCCAGGGGCAAACAGGTAGCACAGTGGAGACCCGGAGGCACTACCGTAAAACCCGACACAAAAAATCGAGGCCCCAACCACGAGCGGTAGAACAAGCAGGACTAGTAGCGGTACTACCGCTTATAAGCGGTACTACCGCTACTGCCCGCGGTACTACCACTTGCAGCTCTCCACCACTTCTTCAGCACAAAAGATGGACAACTCCAAGGAAGCAAAAAGTGGCGATGGGTGCAATATGAGTGTGTACGTGTTGATTCCACCCAAACCTTTCCGAAGCGGACCCCCTCTTGATAGTACAATTTTCCCTATGACTCAAGTCCACCAAAAATGAAACGTAGGAAAGAAAATCATCTTCACTTGAAACTCCCGGGGGCTCAAATTGCCAAATGTTTGATTATCTGAAATGCTCAATGCACACGATTAGTCCGCAAACGCATTGTTGTCAATCACCAAAACCACTTAGGGAGAAATATGCCCTAACAATCTCCCCCTTTTTGGTGGATTGATGACAACATGGGATTTGCACTAAAGATATAGCAATGAGGCAAGCAAACCCACAAATCTACAAAATATAGATGGGCTCCCCCTAGATGTGTGCACTACTTTAGATATGATTTGGAATGCAAAGTGCACACATTTAGGATCAACACTCCCCCTATAATTTATATACCAATCATACTTGCAAAACATAATAATTGAGGAGTAGGCAAGTAATAGCATGTGAGCATAAGGATAAGGGCATAACATAGGATATATCTCACATAATAATAAAGTACTTGACATAATATACAAGGAAAGGGTAGTGCATATGTCTCACACCATATGATCTCGAACACACAGGACAAACACAAACGAAAGCAAACGAAAGAGTTCGAGCAAGGAAAGCAATGGCAAATAAGAGAAACACACACACACACACACACACACACACACACACACACTCGACTCATGACACACTGCAAATCCCTAAACTCTCTCCCCCTTTGGCATCGAGATACCAAAAGGGCAGAGAGTAGACCTAAGAATGAAGGTGGTAGCAACACTCCAAGTCGTCACCAATCGTGCTCCTCCTCCTCAGACTCCTCTACACCAGGTGTAGGGCCCCTAGTGCCCTTGTCAGAATCGGTCCACGGGCAATGCACTCTGACCTAAGAATCCTCATCAGTGATCTTTTCTTCGGAGCCATCTGAAACGGCGAGGCCAACCTGCCTCATGATGGCCTTGTCACGACAATGGGCCTTCTTTGCATCCACGTGAGCCTTGTACTGTCCCTTGGCCTGGAGGAAAAATGGCTTCTTTATCTTCTGCTTGAGCTTCTTAGCCCAAGAGGGCTCCTCTGACGGTCGCTCATAGTCCTGCTCATCATCATCATCAGACCTAACAGTTTCACGCTCTGGTGGAGCAGGAGCAGCCGTCCCCCACTTCTCCTTCTGCCTCAGCTGAATAACATCATGAGACACTAAGTCTCCAGTGACAAGCTCCTCATCCGAAAACGATAACGCCCATGTCTCCTCAATGAGGTGCATCAGGTAAGGACCATAGATGATGCACTTGTCCTCCAAGACAACAGAGCGAAGTTCTGACCGCATGACATGAGAAACATCCAACACCTCCTAAGAGCCCTGCTGCTTCTGGCAGAAGAGAAGTAGGTCCACCAGAAAGGAGTGCACCATATTGTGGTTGCCAACACGAGGGAACTGAGTGTTCCTGAAGATCGGATGCATGATATCCAGAAGGGGCCAAAGCTCATAGGAGATGTGCCCAGTCTCAGACACCTTCTTGGTAGAGAAAGGCCACAGAGCCTCCTTTTGAGTAGCAATAGTCTCCCGGTGAGGGTGAAACCCAATTGGGGTTTGGGCGCCCTTATCCTCATAAGATAGATTCTCCATGAATTCCTTCCAAGAAGCAAACAGAACCCGACCATTGGTCATCCAAGTAAGAGTCCTCTCCTCATCATGTCCAAAGTGCACCATGGTGTAGAACTGAGCCACAAGCTCCGCATCAAAGTCCTTGTTGAATGAGATAATCCTCTTGATATCTAGCTCCTCGCACCTCTGAAGTGCGGCTCCAAAGTAAGCTAAGTCCTTCTCCATATGAGTGAGGTCGACGTACTTGACTTTCACGTACAGATTCTTCTTCCCTTTCAACACATCATGATAGATAGACTGCTGCCTCTTGTTCCAAAACGGACGAGTGACAAGAGAAGGTTCCTGAGGCACCCGGTACGGATTGCACTTATGTGCCAAATACAACTCTTGACCAAACATCTGATGAGCGCCCTTGGGCCCCTTGTTCTTGGTAGCATTCACTTTGACCCTCTGTCTTGGCTACTCACTGGAGCCACTCACGGGCATGGAGCCACCCTCTGGCATGGTGCCACTCTCTGGCACATCAGCTGAGCGGCAGCGTTTGGAGCCACCGGAATGAGCAGGATTCTTGCGACGAGCCTGATACCCGGAGCTACTACCACCTGGAACACACACACAAAATCATGAATGAATACATGAGTAAACAAATTGCATACGCCAAAGAAAAAGCAAAGCACAAGAGTGAAGATGAAGATGTAAAAACTGGAAGTTGGCAGCTCGAAGCGGTAGTACCGCATCTCCCAGCAGTAGTACCATGCACAAGCAATAGTATCTCCGGAGGAGCGGTAGTACCGCTCAAGGCGGATGCCAACGGGGCTGACAACGGCCGTGGTGAGATCCGATAGTACCGAAGATGCCATATTCAAATTTTCGTGGCTAAACCTTCAATCTATCTACTCTAGCAATCTCCCAAGTCCTACTCATGCCTCGATTTGACCAAAAATTGATGAAAGCAATGGATAGAGCCCAAAACCTAGATCCAAGAAATATAATCCTAGGAGAGAAGAACTGGGGCAAAACCGGGTTCCATGGCATGAAGAGAGGGTGGGGAACTATCCCATCTATCAGAAACGAGGGAGACGACCCAGATCCGGCGGGCTAGCGGCGGCCCTCTGGTGCGTGCTTCGTCGCCTGAGAGAGAGAGAGAGAGAGAGAGAGAGAGAGAGAGAGAGAGAGAGAGAGAGAGAGAGAGATGCGAGACAAGGCATGAGTGAATGGGTATGGTGGAGTGGAAACTCCCCTACCCCGTCTCATAACCCCCACTCCCAGTCACTAAGTGGTTGTTCCGCTCAGAGAGCAGTAGTACCGCCTCGGTAGTAATTCATGGCAGAAGGCCTGGTAGTACCGCTCAGGCAGTAGTACTGCCCCGGTACTAATCCATGGCAGAAGGTCTGGTAGTACCACTTAGGCGGTAGTACCAGGGAGCAAGGCGGTAGTACCGCCCGGACTTTACGGTAGTGTAACGCCCCGAGACCGACGCTCCAGAAGACTTCCAGCTATTCTGGTTTCGCCGGGTGTTTCTTTTGTGCTTGCTCTTTTATTTTGTGCATTGCATCATGTCATCATGCCATCATATCATTAATTTTTAAAACTCAACTAAATAAATCGTATGGATTTTTTCGATCCATTTAAATCGAGGGAATTCACTTGTGATTTCTCTTTATAACATATTAAGGCCTTTCAATATTATTAGGGAGCTATATTAAATATTCCACTAATTAGGAATCACCCATAAACACACTTGCAAAAATAATTTCGTTCATGTTCTGCTTCAAGTTTGGTCTCCAACCTTGCCATGTATTCTTTTATCATATTCCGGAGCTCCACCAAAAATCCGAACATTTTTGGACCTTCCTTTTATCAAGTCCTAGTTCAAACCCATTTGAATTAAATTCAAATGAATTTGAATTTATATCTTTTGATCATGCCATTTCTATTTTTCTTGGAACGAGCATATTTTTGCGAGTTCGGGAAAATTATCCCCATGCGCAAATTCTTTCCGGAACCCTCTCTCTCTTTTTTCTTCTCTAATGATTTTCTGCTAAGGAAAATAAGAGAAGGGAGAGAGTGCGACCCAACATGCCATCTAGGCCCATCCGCAGCCAAGGCCAAGGCCCATCCATTCCGGCCCAGTCCCTCCTAACCCTAGCGCCTCACCACGCTCTCTCCTGATCCCCATCTATCCCTCTCAATCTCTCCCTCTGGCCGTCGCCACCTCGCCTTCGATCCCCATCTTTCCCTCGATCCCCTCCCTCTAGCGCCGCCACAGGGGAAGAGCCCCTCGTACCAGTGCCCGATTCCCATCGCCTCCTCCCGTCCCTTTGCCTCACCGCGCCCAAGCTCCTGGAGCCCGAGTTGTCCCCGAGAGCCTCCTCTTGCTGCTTCGTCCCCGCACCATCCGGCGACCCTCGCCTCGAACCCGCGCCCTGCTTCTCCTCCCGTGCTGCGCCTCCACGCCGTCATCCGCATCCCCAGCCTCCTCATCATGGCGGCTGCAGTTCCAGCAGACCCAAGGCCCTCTCCTTCCTTTCCCGCCTCGTCCTCGGTGCCTCGTCCCGAGCCCCACGCTACCGACGCTGCCCGTGCCTCCTCGTGCTGCCCCGCCACTAAGTCCGGCGCCGCCGGCGACTAATAGGAGGGTCACCCAGCGCGGACCCGAAGCCTCTCCACGCGCCACCCGCAGCGCCAGACTCCCACAAGCGCCAAGCAGCCGCCTGCGGCCCTGCGCTTCTCGCCCGCTGCCGTACTGTCTTCTTCACTTCCTGCCATCGAGCGCAGCTCTGCCCTTGCTCTGTCCTCTGCTTCGCCTCTGCACCACCGCCCTTCAAGCCCGACGCCGCCCCGGCCATCTTCTCCTGCTACCTTGAGCAGCCCCTTCACGGCCAACTTCCACGAGATCTCCACCCCCTTGCTGCCCGATTGGTTTGTTTCCCCTCTTGTCGCTGCCAAGACACGGGAACCAGGAACGCCCAAGACCCGTTCATGGATTTCGTCAAGTTCGAGCACCGCTAAACGAGTGTTTTTGCCTTGCTCATTTTGGATGCGCCAAGTTCCTGTTCGAAAGTACGTCTACATGGACAAGTACCGTGGCACCAAGACTTTTGATGCGCCAAGTCCTCTCCGACAATTGTTGGACTACCATCCCGCATTGCACCAAGTACCACGACATCGCCGCCTACAAGTTCAACTATGGTTGCCGTACGACTACCGTCGACCCTCGACCCCGTGGACCCCGAATCATCTACGGACATGAACAACTACTACCACTACCGTCGCCGGAACCACTACTTCCACTACGGCATGTGTACGACTACTTCCCACGACGACACGCGAACAACTACTTCCTCTCGACCGCCACGAGAACGCTCTACTTCCTCTACATCGCATCAACTCGTTTCGCCGAGAACGCACGCTCAAGGTATAACCCGAGACGACCGCGATGAGATGCCCTTGCATGTATGAGATGCACCGTTTTCACCGTGTTCGAATTGTCACTCGTCTCCATGCCCCTAACCTGTGGGACACCCGATATCCGGGATCACCCCACCATCCGTGCACGCATCCGCACGCCTCCTTTTGCACCGGTATCTCCGTGAGCTACCGGAACCGATATGTTGTCGTGGCATCATTTTCGGATATGTTGCCGTGGCACCATTTTTGTTTCGCCGCCGTGGCACCCTTTTCGTTCCGCCATGGCGACCAAATGCTCCTTATCATGCTCATGTCAACATTTTCATAAAAATTGCATAAAACTTGTATATGTCATCCGCATCATGATAACAACATTTAAATGCTTTAAATTGTTGCTTTAAATTGCTAAATGCATATGGGGATTTACCGGATTTGTTGTTTTTATATCCGGCCCCATTTAAATTGTTTAGATGGTATAGTTTTTGTTATGCTTCACCCCTTGCCATGTTAACCAATATTTAATATTGTTGGGTATATAACCGAGAGAGAACTAAATAAGTCATGTGGTGTTTTCTTCAATATGCCACTCCGTTGCATATTGAGCTCCACTTAATTTGTAAGATAGTTTTGTGCATTTTGCCATGCCATGTTTCATTAAACCGACATGCATCATACTTGTTTATGATCATGCCATGTTTATGTGATGGTTGTTTACTATGTTGTTTGTTTCTTTCCGGTTGCTTCTCTCGTTAGCTTCGCTTTCGCTCCGGAGTTGTGAGGATCCGCTCGACCACGTCCGCTTGTCTTCTTCATGGACTCGTTCTTCTTCCTAGCGGGATTTCGTGCAACATGACCATACCTCGAAATCAGACTATCTTTGCTATGCTAGTTTGCTCCTCTTTGCTATGCCTATGCTACGATGCCTACAATTTTCTTGTCAGCCTCCCAAATTGCCATGTCAAACCTCTAACCCACCATGTCCTAGCAAACCGCTGATTGGCTATGTTACCGCTTTGCTCAGCCCTCTTACAGCGTTGTTAGTTGCAGTGAAGATTGAAGTTTGTTCCTTGTTGAACATGGAGATGTTGTTCCTTGTTGGAACATGTTTACTTGTTGGGATATCACAATATATCTTATTTAATTAATGCATCTATATACTTGGTAAAGGGTGGAAGGCTCGGCCTTATGCCCGGTGTTTTGTTCCACTCTTGCCACCCTAGTTTCCGCCATATCGGTGTTATGTTCCCGGATTTTATGCTCCTTACGCGGTTGGGCTATAATGGGAACCCTTGACAGTTCGCCTTTAAGTAAAGCTCCTCCAGAATGCCCAACATTGGTTTTACCATTTGCACTAACAACCTACCACCTTCCCTTGTGTTCTGCAGACTCAAGGGTCATCTTTATTCTAACCCCCCCTGCCGCCGCTCCTCCGAGTGTTGGTCCGAATCGAGCTACTGCAGGGGCCACCTCGGGAAACTCAAGTCTGGTTTTACTCAGTAGCTAGACTCATCCGAGTGTGCCCCGAGAAAGAGATATGTGCAGCTCCTATCGGGATTTGTCGGCACATTCGGGCGGTGTTGCTGGTTTAGTTTTACCTGCCGAAATGTCTTGTTGTACCGGATACCGAGTCTGATCGGAGTGTCTCGGTGGAGGTCTATTCTCTGCTGACCGTGAGAGCTTGTCATGGGCTGTTGGGACACCCTGCAGGTTATAAACTTTCGAGAGCCGTGCCATGCGTTATGTGGCGATGGGAATTTGTTAACGTCCGGTTGTAGAAAACCCGGTTGACCTTAATTAAAATTCATCAACGCGTGTGTAACCGTGATGGTCCTTCTCGCGGAGTCCGGAAGTGAACACGGTGTTGGAGTTATGTTTGACGTAAGTAGTTTCAGATCACTTCTTGATCGCTACTAGCCTCACGACCGTGCCTTTTGCTTCTCTTCTCGCTCTCTTTTGCGATTGTAGCGACCATATATGCTAGTCGCTGTCGCAGCTCCACCTCATTACTCCATCCTTCCTATAAGCTTAAATAGTCTTGATCTCGCTGGTGTGAGATTGCTGAGTCCTCGTGACTCACGATACTTCCAAAACCAGTTTGCGGTGCCGAGGAAACCGTGCAGGTGACGATCCGAGCTCAAGGAGGAGCTCGATGAAGATCTTGCCCTTTGTGTTGTTTCGCTCTAGTTGATCAAGAGTGGAGCCCAGTTGGGGTCGATCGGGACCTTTTTCGATTTGGGGTTCTTCTTTTATTTTGGTTCCGTAGTCGGACCTTGATTGTATCTCGGATGATGTAATGCTTTATTCATGTAATTGTGTGAAGTGGCGATTGTAAGCCAACTATGTATCTCTTTCCTTATGTATTACATGGGTTGTGTGAAGATTACCTCACTTGCGACATTGCTTTCAATGCGGTTATGCCTCTAAGTCGTGCTTCGACACGTGGGAGATATAGCCGCATCGAGGGCGCTATAAGTTGGTAATCGAGCCTTCCCGACCTTAGGAGCCCCAATCGCTTGATCGCTTTAGCGGCCGAGTTGTGTCTAGAAAAATGTTTTGAGTCATTTAGGATTATATATATCGGAGAGTTAGGAATTCTTTTTACTCCCGGTCTCTTCATCGCTCGTAAGGCATCCCGACGAGAGTTTTGACTCTTCTCTTCTCAAATTTCACTAAAAAAATTTAGGATCACGCTGGTATCTTGGAATCGTTCGATGGTTTTATGATGAGAACATTGTCTTGGTGCCTCCTGTCAGGGTTTAGTGGAAGTGTCCCGGGAGTTGAGCTCGAGGTGTTGTCATCATAATTTTATCGCTGCAGCTTCGAATACCTGAGTTTAGTACGCCGACATCGAAAATCTCTTTTATGCGTTGTTGGTGAGATAACCCCGATAACCCAAAGATCGAGGTGGGTACGGAGTATTGCCATGACTCAGATAACGGATGCTTTTCAAGGTTGAGGTAGACGATTTCGAAGGTTTCTTGGTTATGTGTTGAAGGATGGATACAAATGGATGTAGGATTTGCTAGTTTTGGGTGAGATATTATGCTTCCCAGATCCCAACACTGATTGCATAACCGAAAAATTTCGGAGTTTCATACGTGGGAATTCAAGTAGCTCTTAGGATATCTTTCCGATGATGTATGATATGAAATTGGGGTTCGACGTCTAGTGGTCCGCCTATCCACGGTCGTTTTTTTACAAAGGTCTCGTTGTCTCTTAAAGAGTCCTTGGCTATGCCGACTGGGATGCTTCAGATGTCATGTGCACCGCCTTGTACATGATGGTGCTGTACGATCGAGCCCGTAGGCCCCACCACTAAAACTTCGGACGAAATCTCTATCATATGTTTGTTCCGGCTTATTCTGCAAGTCAGTCCTTTGTTTTTGTTTTGAGTTGTGGTATTCGAGTTGCTTCAATGTCAAGTGTTGATTCCATACTTTTCTGAAATGGTGTTCTCATACTCCGATGTGAATACCAATCCTTCTCGACAATCGAGATTGTCATGTCAATCCTTTTCAACCGGCGTGTTTCTCTTCAAGTGGATCCGATCACTTCAACATCAGCAAGTCCAATTATCATTTCTTCTCAACGTTGTTTGTTTCATCCGTCTCCAAGTTGCCTTTGTTTTTTCCCGCCCACCCACCCTTTTCCTCAAGGACCAAGATTTCTTTACCAAGTATCCTTTTATTTTTGTGAAGTTTCTCCATTCTTTTCCGTCAATGTTCTTACCCGGTGGTTCTCAAGAAGATGTTCTACTAGTTCGTCATTCCTCATTCCTTTCTCTTCTCCGTGGATTCAAGTCAAGTTTTGTTGATCATACCTTTTTCCTCATTTCAATGTCTTCTCATACCGTGCACCTCATTATCATTCTACTTCTCGCTATTTGTTATTCCGAGTGCTCAAGATATCTCAAGATTCGTGTTTCCACTCGCAATCGCTCAAGCTCTTCGAGATTGGTATCTCATTCAAGTCATTTAATTCAACCGTGCAACATCTCTTTTAAATCTTTTCAACGGTGTTCTTTTGAGTGGGCCCTAACCCACGTGTCTTTTCCCGTGATCTTACCCGACTCTTCTATTTTCCCGAGCTATCCTAAATTCTTCTCCAAGTTGGACGAAGAATGAGTTATCATCACCAAATGCTTTTCTCCCAAGATCTTTCAAATTCTTTTCATAGTTGGCTCAACCTCTTCGCTTTTGATTCTTCTGGTGTGCCTTAATAATTTTTGGTGGTGTTTCTCGTTGTCATTCTCATCATTTGAAGACCGAAGAAGAGTTTCTCTTTAATCTTGCTCAATTCTCTTCAAGATTCATGGTGCTAGCTTGTTGCCATCCTCTCATAATTGTTTTCGATTGGGAGAATCTTTTTCACCCATCAGGAGATATTCAAGAGTCTTCTCAGTTTGTCATCCGGAGTCCATCAATTCAGGTTTATTCATTCTCAGCTGTCAGTTATCATTCTCCTATCTTGCCGGTGCATCAATCGAATATCCTCTAATCAGTTCTTGATCTCTTTGTTCTCATGTATCTAGTTTGTCACAAGCACCTTCGTTCATTTGCTAATTCTTACCGGTGATGCACCCCTACTTCGATCATTTTCAATTCTTATGGTGGGTCTTTCAAGATCTCTTCCTTGTTCATCATATCAATTCATTTGTTGTTCCAATCCTACCGTGGTTCGTTGAAGACCTTCTCAAGTTTTGATATATCTCTTTAATCCTTTCTACGAGAATAAGTAGTATGCCAAATCCGTTGCTTGTCATCAATTTAAATTGGTGAAGGATACGCATAACATAATTCTTGTTCTTGTTTCATCCAAGTGATTAATTCCTTCTTTCGGAGTTTGTTCATGATGAATAAATTCTCGGTTTCAGTTGTTTCATCTTTTCTTTTCCCGGAGTTCCAAGCTCTCATCATCACGAAGATCCATCTAAATCATTGCAAGGCTTCACCTTGTGTTTTCAATTTCTCTTTCTTTTCATTCCTTTTGTTTGCCGGAGTTCTTCATGGAGGTTCTACATGATGGTTCATCAAGGATTTAATTCCCTTCTCAAAGTTTTCATCGAGATTCTTTCCTAAGGAGCTCAAGCTTTCTTCATATGGTAATCCGGAGTGCAATTCTTTCTACCTTATCTTTTGAGGTGGTGTTATGTCACTCTTGACAATTTCCTTCATGTTTCATGATTCATATGTTGTTAAGAACGAGGTATTTTAAATCCATCAATCCCTCCATTGGAGTTATCTTGTGTCAGATTTCACCTAAAGCCTTTCCTTAAGGGTTATTGCTAATTGTGGTGATTATGCATGACCCAAGTTATCTCTTTTCCATCTTGATGGAACAAGCTTTCATCTCTTCGTTAATCTCAAGCAAGCAATTGTTTCCTTTAGTGGTCGGTTGTCACCTCATAATGTTGAGATGTTTCCATAAGCCCACTACAAACTTATTCTTTTCGTTGTTGATCTCCCAACAACTCTATTCTAACCTTCTTGCAAGGATGCCTTCCAAATTCAATTGTGGTAGAAGTTGGCATTTTCTTCTCAATTCTTTTATTCCAATGGTCTATCTTCTATTCTTTCGTTACGGAGGCATTGTGATGTTTTCTTTGACCCATTATATCATTTTTTAGATCATGTTCTTTTCCTTACTTATCCATTTAACCGACGTGTTGTGTCATCTCTTCAAGTTCTTTCATCTTATCAAGTTTTGCCTCTCTTTTCAACCTTAGTGCTGTCTGAAATCTTTCTTACCCCTTGTGCCATTCTTTCAATAGTTCCGGAGGCAGTGTGTTGTTCATTTCATCAAGTATCTTCTCATCTTGTCAAGTTCATGTTCTATTCCTTCCATGTTCAACCGAAGTGCTGCCCGAATTCTTCCTCTCTCATCTTGTTTTAACCGGAGTGGTTTCGAATTCTATCTTGTCCATTAAACTCTTGATTCATGTCTTTGTAACCTTCAAGTTCCCATAATGTTCCTTGTTCCTTTTTTCTAACGGATTGTTTGCAATCTCGTTCATCTCTGTTGTACTCTTTCTTTTAAATTTTCAACCTCTCAAGGTTCTTTGGTTTCACTTTTTTGTCGAAGAAGCAACTTAGTTTTACCACTTCTCTTCCTCTTCCGTTTCTCTCCGGTGCCATCCTAGATCTCGGGACGAGATCCTCTTGTAGTGGTGGAGTGCTGTAACGCCCCGAGACCGATGCTCCAGAAGACTTCCAGCTATTCCGGTTTCGTCGGGTGTTTCTTTTGTGCTTGCTCTTTTATTTTGTGCATTGCATCATGTCATCATGCCATCATATCATTAATTTTTAAAACTCAACTAAATAAATCGTATGGATTTTTTCGATCCATTTAAATCGAGGGAATTCACTTGTGATTTCTCTTTATAACATATTAAAGCCTTTCAATATTATTAGGGAGCTATATTAAATATTCCACTAATTAGGAATCACCCATAAACACACTTGCAAAATAATTTCGTTCATGTTCTGCTTCAAGTTTGGTCTCCAACCTTGCCATGTATTCTTTTATCATATTCCGGAGCTCCACCAAAAATCCGAACATTTTTGGACCTTCCTTTTATCAAGTCCTAGTTCAAACCCATTTGAATTAAATTCAAATGAATTTGAATTTATATCTTTTGATCATGCCATTTCTATTTTTCTTGGAACGAGCATATTTTTGCGAGTTCGGGAAAATTATCCCCATGCGCAAATTCTTTCCCGAACCCTCTCTCTCTTTTTTCTTCTCTAATGATTTTCTGCTAAGGAAAATAAGAGAAGGGAGAGAGTGCGACCCAACATGCCATCTAGGCCCATCCGTAGCCAAGGCCAAGGCCCATCCATTCCGGCCCAGTCCCTCCTAACCCTAGCCCCTCACCATGCTCTCTCCTAATCCCCATCTCTCCCTCTCGATCTCTCCCTCTGGCCGCCGCCACCTCGCCCTCGATCCCCATCTTTCTCTCGATCCCCTCCCTCCAGCGCGCCCCAGGGAAGAGCCCTCGTACAAGGCCGATTCCCATCGCCTCCTCCCGTCCCTTTGCCTCACTGCGCCTAAGCTCCTGGAGCCCGAGCTGTCCCCGAGAGCCTCCTCTTGCTGCTTGTCTCACCATCCGGCGACCCTCGCCAACTCAAGCCTCTGCTTCTCCTCCCGTCTGCGCCCACGCCATCATCCGCATCCCCAGCCTCCTCACAGCGGCTGCAGTTCCAGCAGACCCCAGCGCGCCTTTCCTTCCCTTCCTCCTCGTCCTCGGTGCCTCGTCCCCGAGCCCCACGCTACCGACGCTGCTGCCCTGCCTCCTCGTGCGGCCCCGCCACTAAGTCCTGGCGCCGCCGGGCGACCACCAGAGGGTCACCCCAGCGTGACCCCGAGCCTTCCACTCGCTACCACCCATCGCTGCACTCCCACAAGCGCCAAGAGCCGCCCGTGGCCCTCGCGCTTCGCCTCGCCCGCTGATCTTGTCTTCTTCACTTCCTGGCATCGAGCGCAGCTCTGCCCTTGCTGTGTCCTCTGCTTCACCTCTGCACCACCGCCCTTCAAGCTCGACGCCGCCCCGGCCATCTTCTCCTGCTGCCTTGAGCAGCCCCTTCACGGCCAACTTCCACGAGATCTCCACCCCCTTGCTGCCCAATTGGTTTGTTTCCCCTCTTGTCGCTGCCAAGACCCGGGAACCAGGAACGCCCAAGACCCGTTCGTGGATTTCCTCGAGTTCGAGCACCGCTAAACGAGGGTTTCTGCCTTGCTCGTTTTGGATGCGCCAAGTTCCTGTTCGAAAGTACGTCTACATGGACAAGTACCGTGGCACCGAAGACTTTTGATGCGTCAAGTCCCTCTCCGACAATTGTTGGACTACCATCCCGTGCATTGCACCAAGTACCACGACATCGTCGGCCTACAAGTTCAACTATGGTTGCCGTGTACGACTACCGCCGACCCTCGACCCCCCGTGGACCCCGAATCATCTACGGGACATGAACAACTACTACCACTACCGTCGCCGTGAACCACTACTTCCACTACGGCATGTGTACGACTACTTCCCACGGTGACACATGAACAACTACTTCCTCTACGAACGCTACGAGAACGTCTACTTCCTCTACATCGTATCGAACTCGTTCTGCCCGAGAACGCACGCTTCGAAGGTATAACCCGAGATGACCGCGATGAGATGCCCTTGCATGTATGAGATGCACCATTTTCACCGTGTCCGAATTGTCACTCGTTTCCATGCCCCTAACCTGTGGGACACCCGATACCCGGGATCACCCCACCATCCGTGCACGCATCCGCACGCCTCCTTTTGCACCGGTATCTCCGTAAGCTACCGGAACCGATATGTTGCCGTTGCATCATTTTCGGATATGTTGCCGTGGCACCATTTTTGTTTCGCCGCCGTGGCACCCTTTTCGTTCCGCCATGGCGACCAAATGCTCCTTATCATGCTCATGTCAACATTTTCATAAAAATTGCATAAAACTTGTATATGTCATCCGCATCATGATAACAACATTTAAATGCTTAAAATTGTTGTTGCTTTAAACTGCTAAATGCATATGGGGATTTACCGGATTTGTTGTTTTTATATCCGGCCCCATTTAAATTGTTTAGATGGTATAGTTTTTGTTATGCTTCACCCCTTGCCATGTTAACCAATATTTAATATTGTTGGGTATATAACCGAGAGAGAACTAAATAAGTCATGTGGTGTTTTCTTCAATATGCCACTCTGTTGCATATTGAGCTCCACTTAATTTGTAAGATAGTTTTGTGCATTTTGCCATGCCACGTTTCATTAAACCAGACATGCATCATACTTGTTTGCGCATCATGCCATGTTTATGTGATGGTTGTTTACTATGTTGTTTGTTTCTTTCCGGGTTGCTTCTCTCGTTAGCTTCGGTTTCGTTCCGGAGTTGTGAGGATCCGTTCAACTATGTCCGTTTGTCTTCTTCATGGACTCGTTCTTCTTCCTAGCGGGATTTCAGGCAAGATGACCATACCCTCGAAATCACTACTATCTTTGCTATGCTAGTTTGCTCGCTCTTTTGCTATGTCAATGCTACGATGCCTACCATTTGCTTGTCAGCCTCCCAAATTGCCATGTCAAACCTCTAACCCACCATGTCCTTGCAAACCGTTGATTGGCTATGTTACCGCTTTGCTCAGCCCTCTTATAGCGTTGTTAGTTGCAGTGAAGATTGAAGTTTGTTCCTTGTTGAACATGGAGATGTTGTTCCTTGTTGGAACATGTTTACTTGTTGGGATATCACAATATATCTTATTTAATTAATGCATCTATATACTTGGTAAAGGGTGGAAGGCTCGGCCTTATGCCCGGTGTTTTGTTCCACTCTTGCCGCCCTAGTTTCCGCTATATCGGTGTTATGTTCCCGGATTTTATGCTCCTTACGCGGTTGGGCTATAATGGGAACCCCTTGACAGTTCGCCTTAAGTAAAGCTCCTCCAGCAATGCCCAACATTGGTTTTACCATTTGCACTAACAACCTACCACCTTCCCTTGTGTTCTGCAGACTCAAGGGTCATCTTTATTCTAACCCCCCGGGGCCAAGGCTCCTCGAGTGTTGGTCCGAATCGAGCTACTCATGGGCCACCTCGGGAAACTCAAGTCTGGTTTTACTCAGAGCTAGACTCATCCGAGTGTGCCCCGAGAAAGAGAAATGTGCAGCTCCTATCGGGATTTGTCGGCACATTCGGGCGGTGTTGCTGGTTTAGTTTTACCCTGTCGAAATGTCTTGTTGTACCGGGATACCGAGTCTGATCGGAGTGTCTCGGGTGGAGGTCTATTCCTCCGTTGACCGTGAGAGCTTGTCATGGGCTACATTGGGACACCCCTGCAGGGTTATAAACTTTCGAGAGTCGTGCCCGCGGTTATGTGGCAGATGGGAATTTGTTAACGTCCGGTTGTAGAAAACCCAAAGTTGACCTTAATTAAAATACATCAACCGCGTGTGTAACCGTGATGGTCCCTTCTCGGCGGAGTCTGGGAAGTGAGCACGGTGTTGGAGTTATGTTTGACGTAAGTAGTTTCAGGATCACTTCTTGATCGCTACTAGGTTCACGACCGTGCCTTGCTTCTCTTCTCGCTCTCTTTTGCGATTGTAGCCACCATATATGCTAGTCGCTTGCTGCAGCTCCACCTCATTACTCCATCCTTCCTATAAGCTTAAATAGTCTTGATCTCGCGGGTGTGAGATTGCTGAGTCCTCGTGACTCACAGATACTTCCAAAACCAGTTTGCAGGTGCCGAGGAAACCGTGCAGGTGACGCATCCGAGCTCAAGGAGGAGCTTGAAGATCTTGCCCTTTGTGTTGTTTCGTTCTAGTTGATCATTAGTGGATCCCAGTTGGGGTCGATCGGGGACCTTTGTCGCATTTGGGGTTCTTCTTTTATTTTGGTTCCGTAGTCGGACCTTGATTGTATCTGGATGATGTAATGCTTTATTCATGTAATTGTGTGAAGTGGCGATTGTAAGCCAACTATGTATCTCTTTCCCTTATGTATTACATGGGTTGTGTAAAGATTACCTCACTTGCGACATTGCTTTCAATGTGGTTATGCCTGTAAGTCGTGCTTCGACACGTGGGAGATATAGCCGCATCGAGGGCGTTACAGGTAGTACCGCGCAGACGACTGCAGGCAGGAGCAAAGACAAAAAGGCAGGCCCATGCAAAACAAAGGGAAGAACAAAGAAAGGTACGGGAGAGACATGAAATGAAAGCACAGGAAAGAGAGACCGCAAGCGCAAAAGCAAGAGAAAAGAGAAGCAAACAAGAAGAGACTCAAAGCGCACACAAAGTCCTCAAGACTAGATACAACAAACATAGTCAACTCGAGGGGAAGCCTCTCAAAGAGATGTAGGTATGGCACCGCGAAGATTTTAGCCTTGGGCCCATGACCAAAACTCATCTTTGAAGCACAAGTACCATCGAAAATGGCTAATGTGAAAGACTTGATCGATTTATGCACAATGGGGGGAGGAAGAGTTCGTTGGGAGAACAACACTCCCCCTATGTCCATGCCTACATCTAGAACAAGATAAAATGATGAGTGTGGTGGGGTGTGCCTAGATTCAAGTCACATAGATCGAATCAATGATATTTAGCTCATGCCTTAACTCGTGAAATCTTGCTTCATCTAGAGGCTTGGTCAAAATATCCGCTAGTTTCTCTTGATTGTTGATGTAGATGATCTCAATATCTCCATGCTTGATGTGGTCTAGAATGAAATGATGACGAATCTCAATGTGCTTTGTCTTGCTATGTTGCACCAGATTGTGAAAAATCTTGATAGCACTTTCATTGTCACATAGAAGAGGCACTTTGTCACAAGTGACACCGTAATCCTTTAAAGTTCGCCTCATCCATAGCAATTGTGCACAATAACTTGCGGCGGCTACATAATCGGCCTCGGTGGAGGAGAGAGACACACAATATTGCTTCTTCGAAGGCCAACTCACCAAAGAGCGACCAAGGAATTGGCATCCTCTGGAAGTTGACTTCCTCTCCACACAATCTCCCGCCCAATCCGAGTCCGAAGAACCCATGGGATCAAAGCTTGCTCCTTTGGGGTACCATAAGCCAAAGTTTGGGGTACGAGCCAAATATTGAAAGATTCGTTTGACCGCCACATAGTGCCTTTCCTTAGGTGCGGCTTGATACCATGCACAAATTCCCACACTCATGATATCCGGTCTAGATGCACAAAGATAAAGCAAGGATCCAATCATGGAGCGATATACCTTTTGACCCACCGCTTTAACATTGGGATCACTGTCAAGCTTGCATTTGGTGGGCATGGGAAACTTGACGGGCTTGACATCTTCTAGCTTGAATCTCTTGAGCATGTCATGGGTATAATTGGCTTGGTTGATGAATGTTCCTTCTTTTCTTTGCTTGACTTCGAACCCAAGAAAGAACTTTAACTCTCCCATCATAGACATCGCAAACTTCTTGGTCATTAGTGTGGCAAACTCATCATTGAAAGATTTCTTAGGAGAACCAAATATAATATCATCAACATATAGTTGGCATATGAACAAATCTCCTTTGACCCTCTTAGTAAAAAGAGTGGGATCAATTTTCCCAATTTCAAATCCACGATCTTGTAACAACTTGGTAAGGTGCTCATACCACGCATGTGGGGCTTGTTTCAGGCCATAGAGCGCCTTCTTGAGTTTGTATACATGATTGGGGAGCTTGGGATCCTCGAATTCGGGTTTTTTTTTGACATATACCAACTCATTCAAAGGACCATTAAGAAAAGCACACTTCACATCCACTTGTTGCAACTTAAAATCATGATGAGATGCATATGCAAGAAACATGCGAATAGATTCAAGACGAGCAATGGGGGCTGTCGGCGTTCTGGGAACGGGGGTCCCCAGACTTGCCTGCCTGCGGCCTGTAGCGTGGCTCAGCTAGTGGCCCAGTATGGCCCGTCTTCATCAACCAAGCACTAAAGACCCTCGCGAGGGGCCAAGCCTCACGGGGCAGGCGACGCAAGGCCTCCTCAGGGGCGGCCTCACCAGGCAGGCTCGCAAATAGGCGGAGAGATCAAGGAAAGGGGTACCTCGCGAGGTGCCCATGACGCAAGCCATGAAGATCAAGACCAGGCGAGCGCCAGGCGGGCGCTAGCCCGCGCAGTGTCCTTCCTTACTCTTTGGTGCAAAGGAGGCAAGCGCAGGCACGAAGTACCGAGGCATCAGGCAAAGGTTTCCATATCGGTGCAATGAGACCAAGACCAGCAGAACGGCAGGATGGAGGTCACCGTGGAGCCCAAGACGGCGTCATCACCAGCACCTTTGGCAGTCGAAGACCACCTTTAGTCAGGATAGCTTGTACTAGTTGTCCCCTTTCAAAATGGCTGTTGTTGGATCCCTCCCCGCTCAATATTTGGGAAGAGGACCAGAGCCTCTATAAAGAGGACTAGCCACCACAGTAGAGAGGACAAGTTAAGCTGATCCACACACCACACCACCACAAGAACACCTCTCCTTGCGAGGTTGTTCTTCCTCTGTACTGTTTATCATCAGCCCAAGAGGCAATCCACCACCACACACAGGAGTAGGGTATTACACCACAACGGTGGCCCAAACCTGTATAAATCTTGTGTCTCTTGTGTTGTTCATTGATCTAGCTTAGAAACCACGGCGAGGCTGAGGGCGTGTTTCAGTAGGGAGAATATCTTCGTGCGCACCCCAGTGTTCGAACCTTAAGGGTTTTGCCGGAACCCAATATCTGACATTTGGCGCGCCAGGTAGGGGTGCACCAGAGCTCTTCCTTCCGTCAACCCGCTCTCGACCAACACCGTGCTTCACCTCATGGTTTACAACGCGCCCGGCCCGACGGCCGGGCGCCAACGCTGGGCTAGGGGCTCGAGTTTGGCCCCCGCTTACTGGCAGTGTGCGTGGCTGCACAAGTTCAAGCCAGAGATGCCGCCGCGCTACGATGGCGTGGCGGACCCGCTGGCTTTCCTACTGGCGTACGAGGAGGCCGTCCTCAAGGCCGGAGGCGACAACAAGGTCATGGCCAACTAGTTCCCCATGGCCCTCACCGGCGTCCCGCGCGCTTGGCTGCTCAACCTGCCAACATCTTCTGTGGTCTCCTGGGAGGTGCTGCGCGACCTCTTCCTCACCCACTATGGGGCGCCGGCGCCCCCAGTCATCGCAGCTCTCCTAGGCGGCTCGCAGGCGCCACCCTCAAACGGCAAGGAGCTCCTCCGGGTTGGGCGGCACCCAAGGCCGACCTGACCTTCAACTCGGCCGATCACCCTGTTAACACCGCCTGCTCGGGGTGCGCTCCCACTGCTCTAACGCCCACCATCTGCCAGGTGGCCATCACTAAGACCCTCATCGACGGCGGCGCCGGCCTCAATGTGCTCTCGGTGGAGGCCTTCAGCCTCCTCCATGTACCGATGGAACGGCTCCGACCCAGCAAGCCCTTCTCGGGCGTCGGAGGCGGATCCTCCAGCTCCCTAGGGCAGATCCGCCTTCCTGTGACCTTCGGCACCTACGACAACTTCCGCACAGAGCTGGTCGACTTCGACATCGCCCACATCGGCCTCCCGTACAACGCCATCCTCAGATACCCTGCCTTGGCTCAGTTCATGGCAGCAACCCATCTGGCCTACAACCTCATGAAGATGCCCGGGAGCAGCGGTGTCCTCATCATAATGGGAGACATCAAGGAGGCTCTGCTGGCACTCAAGCGCGCCCTCAAGACCGCTGTGGCGGCACAGCCTGCCGGCACGGACACCTCCCAGGCCAAGGGGGCCGCACCGACCAAGAGAAGCAATTGTTCACTCAAGACAAGGCGGAGACCAAGAAGGTGCCAGTCGAGGAAGACGGGTCCTCGGAAGCCACCTTCACCATTGGTGCCAACCTCAACCCGACCAGGAGGAGGCGCTGGTGAAGTTCTTGCGCTCGAACAAGGAGGTTTTCGCGTGGGAACCCAAGCTGCTAGCAGGGGTCCCATGGGAGGTGATTGAGCATCACCTGAATGTGTGCCCCAATGTACGCCCCATGAAGCAGAAAGCCAGGCGGCAATCCACCAAGAAGCGGGCCTTCATCGTCCAAGAAACCCGTAAGCTGGAGGCGGCGGGTGTTATTCGCGAGGTCCGGTACCCCGAATGGCTGGCAAATCCCACTGTCGTACCAAAAAGAGGAGGAAAGGAGCGCATGTGCGTCGACTTCACCAACCTCAACAAGGCCTGCTCTCAAGATCCGTTCCCGCTCCCCCGCATCAATCAGAGTGTGGACTCCACGACCGAGTGCGACTTGCTGTGTTTCCTGGATGTGTTTTCAGGTTATCACCAAATCAAGATGGCGGTGGAAGACGTGGAGAAGACAGCCTTCCTGACCCCATGTGGGGTGTACTGCTACACTTGCATGCCGTTCAGGTTGCGCAATGCGGGTGTAACGCCCTCGATGCGGCTATATCTCCCACGTGTCGAAGCACGACTTAGAGGCATAACCGCATTGAAAGCAATATTGCAAGTGAGGTAATCTTCACACAACCCATGTAATACATAAGGGAAAGAGATACATAGTTGGCTTACAATTGCCACTTCACACAATTACATGAATAAGGCATTACATCATCCAGATACAATCAAGGTCCGACTACGGAACCAAAATAAAAGAAGAACCCCAAATGCGATAAAGTTCTCGATCGACCCTAACTGGGCTCCACTATCGATCAATTAGAACGAAACAACACAAAGGGCAAGATCTTCATCGAGCTCCTCCTTGAGCTTGGTTGCGCCACCGCCGGTAACATAGGCACCGCAAACTGGTTTTGAAGTATCCGTGAGCCACGAGGACTCAAAGAATCCCATTACCATGGGTATCAAGACTAGCAAAGCTTAATGGGAAAGGAAGGGGTTAAAGTGGTGAGGTTGCAGCAGCGACTAAGCATGATATGGTGGCTAACAGACGCAAATGAGAGCGAGAAGAGAAACAAAGGAACGGTCGTGAACTAGCAATGATCAAGAGGTGATCCTGAACACCTACTTACATCAAACATAACACAGAAACCGTGTTCACTTCCCGGACTCCGCCAAGAAGAGACCATCACGGCTACACACACAGTTGATGCGTTTTAATTCGGATCTGGTGTCAAGTTATCTACAACCGGACATTAACAAATTCCCATCTGCCACATAACCGCGGGCACGGCTCTCGAAAGTTTATACCTGCAGGGTGTCCCAACTTAGCCCATGACAAGTCATCGCGATCAACGAAGAATAGACCTTCTCCCAGAAGACCCGATCAATCTCGAATCCCGGTTTACAAGACATTTCGACAATGGTAAAACAAGACCAGCAAAGCCGCCCGATGCACCGACAATCCCGATAGGAGCTGCACATATCTCGCTCTCGTGGCAACACCGATGAGACTAGCTACGAGTAAAACCAGACTTCGAAGTTTCCCGAGGTGGCCCCAGCAGTAGCTCGATTCGACCAACACTTAGACAAGCAATCGCCCGGGGCTAAAATAAAGATGACCCTTGGGTTGGCCGACCCAAGGGAAAGGGTTAGGTGGTGGTGAGGCAAATGGTAAAACCAAGGTTGGGCCTTGCTGGACAAGTTTTATTCAAAGCGAACTGTCAGGGGGGTCCCATAAATCACCCGACCGCGTTAGGAACGCAAAATCTGGGAACTTAACACCGGTATGACGGAAACTAGGGCGGCAAGAGTGGAACAAAACACCAGGCATAAGGCCGAGCCTTCCACCCTTTACCAAATATATAGATGCATTAATAAATATAAGAGATATTGTGATATCCCAACATAACCCTGTCCAGCATGGACAAATCTTCAACTTCACTTGCAACTAGCAACGCTATAAGAGGGGCTGAGCAAAAGCGGTAACATAGCCAAACAACGGTTTGCTAGGAATGGTGTCAAGGTTAGAGGTTCATGGCAATTTGGGAGGCTTGAAGAGCAAATGATAGGTAACGCAGCATAGCGGTAGAACGAAGCAACTAGCATAGCAATGATAGTAGTGAGATCGTAGTAGCGGTCATCTTGCCCGAGATCCCGCAAGGAAGAAGAACGAGTCCATGAAGAAGACAAACGGACGTAGTCGAACGAATCCTCACAACTCCGAACGAAACCGGCTAACGAGAGGCAACCCGAAAGAAGCAAACAACATAGTAAACAACCATCACATAAACATGGCATGATGCACAACCAAGGATGATGCATGTCCGGTTTAAAGAGGCATGGCATGACAAAGTGCAACACACAATACTACAAGTTAAGTGGAGCTCAATATGCAACGAGTTGCATATTGACGAAACACCACATCCGAGTTATTTAGTTCGCTCTCGTTTAGGTACACAACAATGTTAAATGTTGTTAAACATGTCAAGGGGTGTAACAAAAGTAAACTAAATATTTAGGCAAGTTTAAATGAGGCCGGAACAACAAACAACATTTCTGGAAAAACCTCATATGCAATTTATGAATTTGGTACTGTTCTGCCCTAAACCATATTTTAAAGTTGTTAAACAGGAAAATAAAGTGGGCCAAGTTAATCTAGGCATTTTTCCACCCCATTTACATATAAAGAACATTTAAAACCGATCTACGGTTATTTAGTTATGAAATAAATCATTTTAACATGTTATTTAAGCAAATTTAAACAAACATCATTTTAAACAGTTTAAACATGGATGAAAATAGCATATTATGAAACTAGATGAAAAACTAGTCATTTTACATATATAAATTATTTACATATGATGCATGGTTAGTGAGATATTATATGCATGATGTGGAGAGTTTTTCTGCAAAACTGTAATCTCTGGATAAATAGACAAATGCGCGGATCTGAAAAAAAAAAGTACACGGGCCGAATCTGGCTGGCCCGAATGTGTACAGGAGAGGGCACTGGAGGCTCACCCAGCGGGCCGAATCTGGAGTTGGGCCGGTCGGTGGAGGAGGCTTGCGCTGGGCCTTGGCGCTGGAGGGGAGCTGGGCCACGCGCTGAGGAGCGAGGCGAGGCTGGATCTGGCTAGGCAGGCTGGATCGACTGAGGGAGGGGACGCGGTCAACGCGCTCGATGCAGCGGAAGCAGGGCGCTGTCCTTTGCTCGACAGGGAGCAGAAGCAGAGCAGCGGCATCGGGGACCTCCGGCGCGGCGGCGAAGGACGGAGGACGTGGAACCCGGCGCGAAGGAGGGACCGATCTGACCGGTGGTGAGGTTCTGCGGGCATGGGATGGAGGCAAACTGGCGGCCACGGACTTGGAGATCCCTGGCGAGGCTCCTGTGTTCCCTGCGAAAGAGAGGAAGCAGGGAGATGAGAGGGAGAGAGAGAAAGCGAAGGAAGGGAGAAGAGACAAGGGCGCGGGGTGAGGGTGCCGGCCTGGAGCTGCTGCTGTGGTGGCGCTCGACGGCGGCGTAAGGGTGGCCGCGCTCTGGTGGTTTGGATGCCGGTGACGGGGCTGACGGGGTGGCCGTCGGGGTCCTTGGCCCAAGCGCAAACGGGCGCTGTGCTCGCACGGGGTGTAACACCCCGGATGTATCTTTCCATATTTGTAACTCCAACTCTTGCCATTTTCGGATATGTGCTATGATATTCCCTCCGTGGTTGGGTTTTGTTTTCTTTTTGCATTTTGTTCATGTCATGCATCTCATATCATGTCATCATGTGCATCTCATTTGCATACGTGTTCGCCTCATGCATCCGAGCATATTCCCGTTGTCTGCTTTTGCAATCCGCACTCCTATGTTCCCAGCGCCCCTCTTGTTCTTTTTCCGTGTGCGGGTGTTGAACATTCTCGAATGGACCGAGCCTTGCCAAGTGGCCCTGGTATAGCACCGTAGACCACCTGTCAAGTTTCGGTCATTTGGAGTTCGTTTGGTACTCCAACGGTTAACCGCACCCTCGCAAAGGCCTCTTTTGAGTTGCAGCCCAACAACCCTCCAAAACAGCCCAATAACCCATCTAACTCCCTTCCATGCCCTCGGTCGCTCGATCACGATCGTGGGTCGAAAACTACACCCCATTTGGACTCTCCTAGCTCCCCTATGCCTATATATAGATCCTCCCAAAATCGGATGAAACCCTAGCTCCCTTCTTCTCCTGCCGGACACGTCCGACGGCGCGACGCGTCCACCAAGCCAAGAGCCTTATCCGGCTGCCACATGGGCATCACCGCGCCCACCGCCACCGGCCAGACCAGTTCATGGCCCAGGGGCCAGCCTCTCCCTCTCCGCCAAGGCCATGGCACGCGCCGCGCCCTCCCGCCCTTCGGTCGCACGCCGCCCGCCGCCAGCCGCCGCTGCGCAAGGCCTGGCCTCCCTGCTTGCCCGCGGCGCACACATCGCCGCCACACCATGCGCCACACTGCCGCCATGCCGCCAAGGCCACTTGCTGCCCGCCGCCACAAGCGATCCCGCCACCCACCCTCCTCCTCGCGCCGCTCCTCCGGCGAGCAACCGCGCCGCCGTCCTCGACCCCGGCCAGATCTGGATCCAGTCAAACCACGGTTGACTTCTTCCCCCCCCCAAAATCCACTAAGTATTATTCCTGTGATTAATTTCTTGCAGTTTTCATAGCATCACATCTCCGCAACCGTAGCTCCGTTTTGGGCGTATAATATGTCGAATTGTTCGTCTCGAAGAGTACATCATTTCATTCCATTGCGCCATTTGCATTTGAGCTCATCTTGATGCCCGAAATGCTGTTGGAAGATAGCTTCAGATCGTTAGTTTCAGAATCTTATCAGTTCGAGCTCTTTTGTCATTTTTGCCATGAATTATGTGTGCACCCTATGAATTTGAGTCCTACATGTGAGTTGAACATTGCCATGCCATCTTTCCAGGGGTATTTTACATGTATTTTTGTGAGCTACGTGTTGACTAGAACAAGCATGCAAAGTAGGGATGATGATGTTGCTGATTTCAGGAACTTAGTGATTTCACTAAGTCTTGTCCTGCTGATAATTTTATGCCATATGTCCATGTTGTTACAGAGAGATCTATGCCCTTTTTGAGCATGATCAGTAAGGGTGTTTTGGACATATGGATGTCCTCTATCCATCCATGCCTTTGTTGGTATTTATGGAGTAGTCTAGCATGTCATTTTCGTGCTCTACTTTTGCTTGAAAATGTTTCCTGGCAGACTGTTTGCGTGAGATTCAATTTTCACGAGGTCGTTGTAGTTGATCCGTATGCTATGATGTTGTTCTTGCCATGTATAGCTCATATGCCATGTCTTCTTGATGGGTGTATGCTTAGTTTATCATGAGGTGCTCTGTAGTGAGTGCATCGAGCTCACGAACATGCCATGTTGAATCTGTTTTTGCCATGTCCTGATATTTCACTAAGTCTGAAATCTGTAATAAAACTTGCAATGTTTACATGGGTGCCATCATTTCTTAGAGTCCTTTTTGGCTTATGGTCAGTAAGGGACTATTGAAATATGCTTTGAGTAGAATCATGTCATGCCTTGCTTTGCTATTATAAGTTCCTGTAGCATGTTGTTTGCTTGCTCTAAACATGCCTTCCTGATGTTAATTCCTGGTATGTTAGTATTTTCACCAAGTCTGTGAACCTGATATTTTGAGCACTTTCTCCATGCTTGTTTGAACATGTTATGATGTGATTTAGCCGTAGCTCAGTGTTCCTCTATTGTTAAGCATCTCCTGTAGTTCGCTGCCATATGCTTTGTTTTTATGTTGGGGTGCTGTAGCATAGTTTCAGTATTATGTGCTAAGTAGCATCGGGCTGTTAAACGCAGATTTGCGCTATTCTTGTTTTGCTTGTCATTTGCAAACCGTGCATCCGATTCCGTGATCTTTATATCGATTTCAACCGAAATCATCTCATCTTTCCAGCGGCATACTTGGTTTGCCAAGTTGATGCCCGGTTCATCTTTTTCTCTCCGGAGCATACATATGCATTGCATATCACATCTCGCATCGCATGTCATGTTTTGCATCATATTGCTTGTGCATTGTTCCTTGTTTGATTGTGGTTCCGTTGCTTGTGTTCTTGCTTTGGGTAGAGCCGGGAGACGAGTACGTGAACGAGGAGCCTGTTGAGAACGCCTACGAAGATCAAGCCTTCGACAACTCTGAGAACCTTACAGGCAAGATGACCATACCTTCGATATCACTACTATCTTTGCTTGCTAGATGCTCGCTCTTTTGCTATGCCTATGCTGCGATACCTACCACTTGCTATATCGTGCCACCCATATTGCCATGTCAACCTCTAACCATCCATGTCCTAGCAAACCGTTGATTGGCTATGTTACCGCTTTGCTCAAATTTCTCTTATAGCGTTGTTAGTTGCGGTGAAGATGAAGTTTGTTCCTTGTTGGAACACGGATATTTTGGGATATCACAATATCTATTGTTTTAATTAATGCATCTATATACTTGGTAAAGGGTGGAAGGCTCGGCCTTATGCCCGGTGATTTGTTCCACTCTTGCCACCCTAGTTTCCGCCATACCGTGTTATGTTCCTTGATTTTATGCTCCTTACGCGGTCGGGTGATTTATGGGACCCCTTGACGGTTCGCTTTGAATAAAACTCCTCCAAAGAAGGCCCAACCTTGGTTTTACCATTTGCCACCTATACCCTTTTTCCCTTGGGTTTTCGCGAGCCCGAGGGTCATCTTTATTTTAAACCCCCGGCCAATGCTCCTCGAGTGTTGGTCCAAACTAGAGCCCTTTGCGGCGCCCCTCAAGGAAACTTGAGGTCTGGTTTTAGTTGTACGGATTGCTCATCCGTTGTGCCCCGAGAACGAGATATGTGCAGCTCCTATCGGGATTTGTCGGCATACGGGTGGTCTTGCTGGTTTAGTTTTACCATTGTCGAAATGTCTTGATGTACCGGATACCGAGTCCGATCGGAGTGTCTTGGGTGAAGGTTTATTCCTTCGCTGACCGTGAGAGCTTGTTATGGGCTGTTGGGACACCCTGCAGGTATTATCTTTCAAAGCCGTGCCCATGTTATGAGGCAGATGGGAATTTGTTAATGTCCGTTGTAGAAAACCGGTTGACCTTAATTAAAATACATCAACCGTGTATGTAACCGTGATGGTCTCTTCTCGGCGGAGTCCGGAAGTGAACACGGTGTTGGAGTTATGCTTGACGTAAGTAGTCGATCACTTCTTGATCGCTACTAGTTTCGCGACCGCTTTTGCTTCTCTTCTCGCTCTCTTTTGCGATGTAGCCACCATATATGCTAGTCGCTTGCAGCAGCTCCTCCTTTTGACACCAGCCTTCCCTTGCTTAAATAGTTTTGATCTCGCTGGTGTGAGATTGTTGAGTCCCCGTGGCTCATGATTCTACCAAAACAGATGCAGTATCGGTGATGCCAAATACAGATGGCGCCACTGAGCTGAAGTGGGAATATGACGAGACCCTTGGTCGATACTATGTTTCCTTTCCGGACGATTAGTAGTGGAGCCCAGTTGGGGTGATCGGGATCTATGTTGCATGTGGGGTTTTCTTCTTTTATTTTGGTTCCGTAGTCGGACCTTGATTGTATCTGGATGATGTAATGCTTTATTCATGTAATTGTGTGAAGTGGCAACTGTAAGCCAACTATGTACCTTTTCCCTTATGTATTACATGGATTGTGCGAAGATTACCTCACTTGCGACATTGCTTTCAATGCGGTTATGCCTCTAAGTCGTGCTTCGACACGTGGGAGATATAGCCGCATCGAGGGCGTTACAAGTTGGTAATCAGAGCCATCCCCGACCTTAGGAGCCCCCACTGCTTGATCGTTTTTAGTGGCCGAGTTGTGTCTAGAAAAATGTTTTGAGTCATTTAGGATTTTATATATCGGAGAGTTTAGGAATTCTTTTTACTCCCCAGTCCCTTCGACCTTCTGGTGAGGTATCCTGACGTAGAGTTTTGACTCTCCTCTTCTCAAATTTCACTAAAAAAAATTTTTAGGATCACGCGGGTATCTTAGAATCGTTCCGATGGTTTTATGATGACAACATTGTCTTGGTTGCCTCCTGACATTTAGGGGTTGTGGCAGTGTCCCGGGGAGTTGAGCTCCGAGGTGTTGTCGTCATAATTTTATCGTTGCAGTTCTGGAATACCTGAGTTTAGTATGCCGACATCGAAAATCTCTTTATGCAGTTGTTGGTGAGATAACCCGCTAACCCAATCTCGTGGTGAGTACGGAGTATTGCCATGACTCAGATAACGGATGCTTTTCAAGGTTGAGGTACACGATTTCGAAGGTTTCTTGGTTATGTGTTGAAGGATGGATACAATGGATGTAGGGATTGTTAGCTTGGGTGAGATATATATATTGCTCCCTGTATCCCCAACACCGATTGCATAACCGAAAGTTTCGGGAGTTTATAGGTGGGATTCAAGTAGCTCTAGCATTTCTTCCGCAGATATTTGGTTTGTGATTGGGTAATCCTTACCACTTATTTGTTCCATTCATACCTTGTTTTTATTTTCATTTATCAATATCTCTTATCAAGTGGCTTCTCACCTTAATGGACGTGATGTTTACTTTGGAATTCATTCGCTCATCCTGTTCAATGTTTATTGTGAAGACTATATGTTGCAATTTCTATCCGCTGATTCAACTTGTCTATCTGTCTCATCAAGATGCTAACGGATGTCACCCTCTTCAGATGGCTCCACCAACGCCGTAATCCGGAACGCAGTGATGGGAGTCGGCGAACCCTCCACCTCCACCTCCGCCTCCGGAGGCATGGCAAACTTTGATGGCAACCACTAACGCCAACGCCGCTTGTTGATCCAGCCGATGCAAGAGCGTAACCAAGGCCAAGGCAACCAAGGGAATCAAGGTCAAGGGCAGTTCTATCATCACCACGCTTCCTACACTCAACCAGTTCCTTGCCAACCAGCCAAAGTCTTTCACCATCGTGCCGAGGCCACAGATGCCGCGATTGGCTCGTGGATATCAACAAGCACTTCAATGCAGCAATGTCGACACGAGGACTACGCCAAGTTCGCGTCTTTTCAGCTCAAGGATCGTGCAGCTGATTGGTTCCAGAATACAAGGATTCTAGAGGTGGTCGAGTGATTACTTGACTGATTTACGCCGGGACTTTAAAGCTCACCACATTCCTTCCAAAGTTGTTGAGAGCAAGCGTGAGGAGTTCCGCAATCTCAAGCAAGGAAACATGTCGATGTACTGAATACAACATACAGATTTGTAAACTTGCTCGATTCGCTAAACAAGACGCTCTGATGAGAAAAGTATGATCTATCGATTCGAGGTGGCCTTAGAGAGGATCTGCAGCTATCTCTTGTTCTTTCCGAGCCTACTCGGTTTGATCAATTCTATAATATGGCACTCAAGCTAGAAGGTGCTCAGCTCAAGTGTGAGGCTTCAAAGAAGAGAATCAGGGATGCAGCTTCAGTCTTCTTCTTCCTCTCAAGTGGCAAAAAGCAGCAAAAGTTCTACCTTCCTCCTCCTCCGTTCCGTCGGCCTTATCGCCAGAAGAACTCGGTGGTCGTGGATCTTCCCACCCACCCAACCCAAGCTACGAGAACAAGTCTCAGCCTCAAGCTCCAAGGTCAAGTGCTCCTTATCACCGTCCGCTCAGAGGTGACTTGCAACAAGTGCCAGCAGAAGGTCACTATGCTAACAAATGCCATAACCAAAGGCGCCTTCCTCCTCCTCCCCGTGAGGTCTTCAAGCAATGCAAAGGTCAAGCATAATCCGAAGTATGCAAAGGTGAATATGATGAATGCAGCTCAAGCAGAGGATTCTTCGATGTGATAATGGGTAATCTTCCGCTTAATGATATTCTGCAAAAGTCTTATTTGATATTGGTGCATCGCATTCTTTCATTTCAAGACCTTTTGTGGCTATGCATGATTTGGTTACTCAAGTATTGCCGAGTCCTTACTCTATTGTTTCCCCGGCTCGGCAAATGACTTCTCGAGCATTGGTTCGGGATGTCTCTATCCAGATGGGCGACTATAGATTTCTGTCTTCTCCAATGGTTCTTGGCAACTCGGATATTGATCTTATTCTCGGATGGATCGCTTTCTCGGACAAGGCTCACTTGATTGTGCTGCCAGCAAATTCAATTGACACACCCTTCCGAAGATGTTATCATCTATGCCGCTCGTGATGAAACCATTCGGTTGTTTTCTCTCAATGAGAAGGGCGAATTGATGCTATCTCTCAAATTCCATCGCTTGTGAGTACCAAGATGTCTTTCCGAAGAACTTCCGGTATGCCTCCTCATCGCCACCGAATTCGTTATTGATCTTGAGCACGCATCGAACCCGCTTTGCAAGCGTCCCCACAAGCTTGGACCCAAGGAGCTGAAAGAATTGAAGAAGCATCTCGATGAACAAGAGCGTCTGGTTTGATCGGACGAGTTCATCTCCATGGGGATGTGGAGTTCTTTTGTCCGTAAGAAGGATGGCACGGACCGACTTTGCGTTGATTACCGCCCATTGAACAAGAAGACAATCAAGAACAAGTATCCACTTCCCAACATCAATGAGCTATTCGAGCAACTCAAAGGTGCTAAAGTATTCTCCAAGCTTGACCTCCGTATGGGTTATCATCGATTCGCATTCGTGAACAAGATATTCCCAAGACAAAGATTCGAACAAGCTTTGGTTCTTATGAATATACCGTCATGTCTTTCGCCTTGTCAATGCTCCTCCAACTTTCTCTCGCATGATGAACTTTATCTTCAACCCCTACACAAATGATTTCGCCTTGGTGTATCTCGATGATATTTTGGTCTTCTCCAAGAACAAGCGGGATCATGCCAAACATTTGCGATTGGTGCTCGACAAGCTCAGAGAACATCAAATCCTATGCGAAGTTTTCCAAATGTGAGTTCGGCTTGATGAAGTTCTTTATCTTGGTCATATCATCTCAGCCAAGGGCATCGCTGTTAATCCCGAGAAGGTGTCTTCAATTGTGAATTGGGAACCTCCTCAGAATGTCAAGCAGCTCCGCAGTTTTCTCGGTCTTGCAAGCTATTGTCGGAGATTCGTTGAAAACTTCTCCAAGATTGCAAAGCCTCTTTCCAACCTCCTCCAGAAGCATGTCAAGTATGTCTGGACGCCTGAGTGTGATGTCGCTTTCAACACCCTCAAAGAGAAGCTAGTTACAGCTCTGCCTTGACTCCTCCCGATGAATCCAAGCCATTCAAGTTTTCGTGATGCTTCCTTGCAAGGTCTCGGTCTGTGTTAATGCAAGAGAAGAAGGTTGTGGCCTATACCTCTCGCCGCTTAAAGCCCAACGAAAAGAACTACCCCACTCACGATCTTGAGTTGGCGGCGATTGTCCATGCATTGATAACATGGAGACATCTCTTGTTGGGAAGGAAAGTGGACATTTTCACCGATCACAAGAGTCTCAAGTACATCTTCACTCAACCAAACCTCAACCTCGTGCAAACTCGATGGGTCGAAATGATTCAAGAGTACAATCCAAGTATTGAATATACTCCGGCAAGGCGAATGTGATTGCAGATGCTCGAGCAGAAGGCTTATTGCAACAGTCTAATTCTCCAGCCCTTCCAACCGGATCTTTGTGAAGCTTTCCGCAAGCTGAATCTTCAAGTTGTTCCTCAAGGTTTTCTTGCCAACCTCATAGTCTCTCCTACTTTGGAAGATCAAATTCGTGAGGCTCAACTTCGGATACCATGGTGAAGAAGGTGAAACGTGGTATTGACAAGGGCATTTCAAATACAAGTGCTATCGCTTGATGACAAAGACACTCTTTTCTTCGAGGATCGTACAGGTTCCTAAAGGCGATCCGAGAAAAGTCATCATGAATGAGGCACACAATTCCTCCTATCCATTCATCCCGAAGTACGAAGATGTACCATGACCTCAAGCGATCAGATTGGTGGACTCGAATGAAGCGAGAAATTGCTCAATTCGTGAATGAATGTGATGTCTGCGAAGGGTGAAAGCAGAACACCAAAGACCAGCTGGTCTCCTCCAACCTCTTGCTATTCCGAATGGAAGTTTGATCATATCGAGATGGACTTCGTGATGGATTTCCTAAGTCCAAGCGTGGAAATGATGCTATCTTCGTTGTCATTGACAAGCTTACTAAAGTGGCTCATTTTCTTCCCAAAGAATCTATCACAGCAGCTCACCGGCAGAGCTATACACCTCGAAATTGTCTCCTTGCACGGTATTCCGCAATTGATCTCTTCTGCACCGTGGAAGCATCTTCACTTCTAAGTTCTGGGATTCTTTTCGAAGGCCATGGGCACCAACATTCGCTTTCAAAGACAGCTTTTCATCCTCAAACTAGTGGCCAAGTCGAGCGAGTCAATCAAATCCTTGAAGATATGCTAAGGGCTTGTGTCATTTCCTTTGGCATGAAGTGGGAAGAGTGTCTTCCATATGCCGAGTTCTCTTACAACAACAGCTTCCAAGCGAGTTCGGGCAAGGCCCCATTCGAAATTCTCTATGGCGTAAAGTGCCGACTCCTCTCAATTGGTCCGAGACAGGTGAACGCCAACTTCTTGGCAACGACTTGATCACAGAAGCCGAAGAAATGTGCAAAGTCATTCGTGAGAATCTTAAAGCCGCGCAATCGCGCCAGAAGGGCTATTATGATGACAAGCACCGTGATGTGGCTTTTGAAATCGGAGACCATGTCTACCTCCGCGTCTCTCCAATGAAAGGTACTCGTCGCTTCGGTATCAAAGGGAAGCTTGCCCCTAGATACGTGGGTCCTTTCAAGATCATTGGCAAAAGAGGCGACCTCGCCTATCAACTTGAGCTTCCATCCAACTTTGCAAACGTGCACGATGTGTTTCACGTGTCACAGCTTCGCAAGTGCTTCAAGATTCCTGAGCGCACTATCAACTTTGAAGAAATTGACCTCCAAGAAGATCTCTCTTATCATGAGCACCCCGTTGCTATTCTTGAAGAAACCGAGCGCAAGACTCGCAACAAGTCAATCAAATTCCTAAAAGTAAAGTGGTCACACCATTCCGACCGAGAAGCCACCTGGGAGCGCGAGGATCACCTCCGTTCCGAATATCCGGAGTTCTTTCAGTCCTAGATCTCGGGACGAGATCCTCTTGTAGTGGTGGAGTGTTGTAACACCCCGGATGTATCTTTCCATATTTGTAACTCCAACTCTTGCCATTTTCGGATATGTGCTATGATATTCCCTCCGTGGTTGGGTTTTGTTTTCTTTTTGCATTTTGTTCATGTCATGCATCTCATATCATGTCATCATGTGCATCTCATTTGCATACGTGTTCGTCTCATGCATCCGAGCATATTCCCCGTTGTCCGTTTTGCAATCCGGCACTCCTATGTTCCCTGGCGTCCCCTCTTGTTCTTTTTCCGTGTGCGGGTGTTGAACATTCTCGAATGGACCGAGCCTTGCCAAGTGGCCCTGGTATAGCACCGTAGACCACTGTCAAGTTTCGGGTCATTTGGAGTTCGTTTGGTACTCCAACGGTTAACCGCACCAAGCAAAGGCCTCTTTTGAGTTGCAGCCCAACAACCCTCCAAAACAGCCCAATAACCCATCTAACTCCCTTCCATGCCCTCGGTCGTTCGATCACGATCGTGTGGTAAAACTACACCCCATTTGGACTCTCCTAGCTCCCCTATGCCTATATATAGATCCTCCCCAAAATCGGATGAAACCCTAGCTCCCTGTTCCTCTCCTCATGGACACACGTCCGGACGGCGCGAACGCGTCCGCCGCCTACCAAGCAGCCTATCCGGGGCTGCCACGTGGCACCATGCCGCACACCGCGCTGCGCACCAGGGCTCATGGGCCCAGCTGCCCTCTCACGCCGCGCCGGCCAGCATTGCCAAGCTCTCACCCGCCATGGTCCCGCCGCACCCACTGCACAGCCACGCCGCCCGCCGCCGCTGTCTGCTCTGGCTCACTGCCTGCTGTCTGCCTTGCATCTGGCCACACACATACACCTGCTGGCCACTGGCTGGCCACACCGCCACGCCACGCCCACTGCCCGCCGCCAGGCGATCCCCAGCCACCTCCCTCCTCCGCCGCCGCTCCTCCGGCGCAACAACGCCGCCGTCCTCGACCCGCCAGATCTGATCCAATAAACCACGGTTGACTTCTTCCCCCAAAATCCACTAAGTATTATTCCTGTGATTAATTTCGTGCAGTTTTCATAGCATCACATCTCCGCAACCGTAGCTCCGTTTTGGGCGTATAATATGTCAAATTGTTCGTCACGAAGAGTACATCATTTCATTCCATTGCATCATTTGCATTTGAGCTCATCTTGATGCCCGAAATGCTGTTGGAAGATAGCTTCAGATCGTTAGTTTCAGAATCTTATCAGTTCGAGCTCTTTTGTCATTTTTGCCATGAATTATGTGTGCACCCTATGAATTTGAGTCCTACATGTGAGTTGAACATTGCCATGCCATCTTTCCAGGGGTATTTTACATGTATTTTTGTGAGCTACGTGTTGACTAGAACAAGCATGCAAAGTAGGGATGATGATGTTGCTGATTTCAGGAACTTAGTGATTTCACTAAGTCTTGTCCTGCTGATAATTTTATGCCATATGTCCATGTTGTTACAGAGAGATCTATGCCCTTTTTGAGCATGATCAGTAAGGGTGTTTTGGACATATGGATGTCCTCTATCCATCCATGCCTTTGTTGGTATTTATGGAGTAGTCTAGCATGTCATTTTCATGCTCTACTTTTGCTTGAAAATGTTTCCTGGCAGACTGTTTGCGTGAGATTCAATTTTCACGAGGTCGTTGTAGTTGATCCGTGTATGCTATGATGTTGTTCTTGCCATGTATAGCTCATATGCCATGTCTTCTTGATGGGTGTATGCTTAGTTTATCATGAGGTGCTCTGTAGTGAGTGCATCGAGCTCACGAACATGCCATGTTGAATCTGTTTTTGCCATGTCCTGATATTTCACTAAGTCTGAAATCTGTAATAAAACTTGCAATGTTTACATGGGTGCCATCATTTCTTAGAGTCCTTTTTGGCTTATGGTCAGTAAGGGACTATTGAAATATGCTTTGAGTAGAATCATGTCATGCCTTGATTTGCTATTATAAGTTCCTGTAGCATGTTGTTTGCTTGCTCTAAACATGCCTTCCTGATGTTAATTCCTGGTATGTTAGTATTTTCACCAAGTCTGTGAACCTGATATTTTGAGCACTTTCTCCATGCTTGTTTGAACATGTTATGATGTGATTTAGCCATAGCTCAGTGTTCCTCTATTGTTAAGCATCTCCTGTAGTTCGCTGCCATATGCTTTGTTTTTATGTTGGGGTGCTGTAGCATAGTTTCGTGTTGCGTGCTAAGTAGCATCGGGCTGTTAAACGCAGATTTGCGCCATTCTTGTTTTGCTTGTCATTTGCAAACCGTGCATCCGATTCCGTGATCTTTATATCGATTTCAACCAAATCATCTCATCTTTCCAGCGGCATACTTGGTTTGCCAAGTTGATGCCCGTTCATCTTTTTTCTCTCCGAGCATACATATGCATTGCATATCACATCTCGCATCGCATGTCATGTTTTGCATCATATTGCTTGTGCATTGTTCCTTGTTTGATTGTGGTTCCGTTGCTTGTGTTCTTGCTTTGGGTAGAGCCGGGAGATGAGTACGTGAACGAGGAGCCTGTTGAGAACGCCTACGAAGATCAAGCCTTCGACAACTCTGAGAACCTTACAGGCAAGATGACCATACCTTCGATATCACTACTATCTTTGCTTGCTAGATGCTCGCTCTTTTGCTATGCCTATGCTGCGATACCTACCACTTGCTATATCGTGCCACCCATATTGCCATGTCAACCTCTAACCATCCATGTCCTAGCAAACCGTTGATTGGCTATGTTACCGCTTTGCTCAGCCCCTCTTATAGCGTTGTTAGTTGCAGGTGAAGATGAAGTTTGTTCCTTGTTGGAACACGGATATTTTGGGATATCACAATATCTATTGTTTTAATTAATGCATCTATATACTTGGTAAAGGGTGGAAGGCTCGGCCTTATGCCTGGTGATTTGTTCCACTCTTGCCACCCTAGCTTCCGTCATACCGGTGTTATGTTCCTTGATTTTGCGTTCCTTACGCGGTCGGGTGATTTATGGGACCCCCTTGACAGTTCGCTTTGAATAAAACTCCTCCAGCAAGGCCCAACCTTGGTTTTACCATTTGCCACCTATACCCTTTTTCCCTTGGGTTTTCGCGAGCCCGAGGGTCATCTTTATTTTAAACCCCCCTGGGCCAATGCTCCTCTGAGTGTTGGTCCAAACTAGAGCCCTTTGCAGCGCCCCCTCAAGGAAACTTGAGGTCTGGTTTTAGTTGTACGGATTGCTCATCCGTTGTGCCCTGAGAACGAGATATGTGCAGCTCCTATCGGGATTTGTCGGCACAGTCGGGTGGTCTTGCTGGTTTAGTTTTACCATTGTCGAAATGTCTTGATGTACCGGGATACCGAGTCTGATCGGAGTGTCTTGGGTGAAGGTTTATTCCTTCGCCGACCGTGAGAGCTTGTTATGGGCTAAGTTGGGACACCCTGCAGGTATTATCTTTCAAAGCCGTGCCCATGTTATGAGGCAGATGGGAATTTGTTAATGTCCGTTGTAGAAAACCCGAAGTTGACCTTAATTAAAATACATCAACCGTGTATATAACCGTGATGGTCTCTTCTCGGCGGAGTCCGGGAAGTGAACACGGTGTTGGAGTTATGCTTGACGTAAGTAGTCAGGATCACTTCTTGATCGCTACTAGTTTCGCGACCGTGCTTTGCTTCTCTTCTCGCTCTCTTTTGCGATGTAGCCACCATATATGCTAGTCGCTTGCAGCAGCTCCTCCTTTTGACACCAGCCTTCCCTTAAGCTTAAATAGTTTTGATCTCGCGGGTGTGAGATTGCTGAGTCCCTGTGGCTCACAGATTCTACCAAAACAGATGCAGGTACCGGTGATGCCAGCGCAGATGGCGCCACTGAGCTGAAGTGGGAATATGACGAGACCCTTGGTCGATACTATGTTTCCTTTCCGGACGATTAGTAGTGGAGCCCAGTTGGGGCGATCGGGATCTATGTTGCATGTGGGGTTTTCTTCTTTTATTTTGGTTCCGTAGTCGGACCTTGATTGTATCTGGATGATGTAATGCTTTATTCATGTAATTGTGTGAAGTGGCGACTGTAAGCCAACTATGTACCTTTTCCCTTATGTATTACATGGATTGTGCGAAGATTACCTCACTTGCGACATTGCTTTCAATGCGGTTATGCCTCTAAGTCGTGCTTCGACACGTGGGAGATATAGCCGCATCGAGGGCGTTACACGGGGAGAGTCGAGGTCTCGAGGAGGAGGCCTCGGGCGTGAGCAGAGGAGGCTGGGGGAACGGGATCAGGCCGGCGGCATGACCTGCTGCTACTGTTTTCGCTGGCGGCGCGCTGGAATGGAGCTCCGGCGATGTGGTGAGGGGATCGGGGCGCAGGCGAGGCGCGGCTTGGTGGTGGAGCTGCTGGATACGGGCGCGGCGACGCGGACGCCGGGGTTGGGGCCGTCGGTCGCGGGGTGTGGAAGGAGTAGGTCGGGGAGGCCTCCAGCCAAGCCGACGGGCGTGCATGGGCGGGAATGAGCAGAGGCGAAGCCTCAGGCTCGGGCTGATCTAGAGAGCGAGGGAGGCTGCGGCTCAGCTTGGAGGATTGAGGAAAGAGGAGGCCGATGGAATTTTGGATCGGGCGGATGAGGCTGCTGATTGGCTCGGTGGGGAATGGGAGGATCCCGAGGGGGACTCGTGGAGTGGCGGCGGCGTGGGGAATGGATGGGACAAGCCCCTAGGATCTAGGGTTAGACTGCTATATATAGCGAGTGGGTAGGCTTAGGGTCATTTGGTCCCTTCGATTAAAATCGGATGGTCGCGAATAAAATAGTTAGGGAGCCCAAATAACAAAACGGAGATGTTCTGTAGATGCTAGGGAATGATCCGGACCCAACGGCGATGACTGTCCAGGTCGGGTTCGGGGGAGTTTCAGACACGCGCGCGAGGGGGCTGAGAAAAGAGTAGGGAGGGTCAAATGGTCAGACAAGAGGGAATCGAAAACCCGGTTGGACTCGGATCGGTCAACGAAGGTAAAGCGGTCCGAGGGACGGTGATGAAGGCAAAGGGAGAAACGGCAACGACGAGCGGATGCAAGTTTTATGAAAACGATGCCGATGCAATGCGAATGATGCGATGATGAAATGCATGACATGAACAAAATGCAAAATGAAAGACAAAAACCCAACCACGGAGAAAATAATATCTCGCATCTCCGGAAAAGGCAGGAGTAGGAGTTACGAATATGGAAAGCTACATCCGGGGCGTTACAGCGGGCGCAACCTTCCTGCGACTGATGCACATCGCCTTGGGCCGGCAGCTCGGGAGAAACGCCGAGGCCCACGTCGACGACATTGTGGTGAAATCTCGGGAGGCAAGGACCTTGATCCAGGATTTGGAGGAGACCTTCGCGAGCCTCCGCCAGGTGGACCTGCGACTCAACGCGGAGAAGTGCCTACTCGGCGTCCCTTCATGCAAGCTACTGGGCTTCCTCGTGTCCCACAGAGGGATCGAGGCCAACCCAGAGAAGGTCAAGGCAATCAAAGACATGAGTCCACCGCAATCCTTCAGAGAAATGCAGAAGCTTGCCGGTCGCGTGACTACATTAGGACGCTTCATCTCCAAGCTGTGGGAGCGTGCCCTGCCATTCTTCAAGCTGATGAAGAGGAAAGGCCCGTTTGAGTGGACACGGGAGGCCGACCAAGCGTTTCAAGACCTCAAGAAATATCTGACCAGCCCTCCGGTGATGGTGGCACCGCGCCCTCTCGAGTCCCTGGTGCTCTACCTTGCCGCCACTCCTTACTCCGCCAGCGCAGCACTGGTGGCGGTTCGGGAGGAGCCCCGAGCTAAGGCCGCATCACGCCCAGCCACGGCCTCAGTCGTGGCGACACAAGACCAAGAAGGCCTCATGAGGACCACAACCTTGGCAGCCAGAGATGAAGCTCAACAGGAAGACGCCCCAAGGACTGAAGAGCCCGCACCAAGCAACCAGGCACTGGGGCTCCATCGTCTTAGGAGGCGCCTCAACCTCCGGAGGAAACAGGCTCCGTCAGCGCACCCACCCTCGTCGAGCATCCGATGTACTTCGTCAGCACAGTGTTGTGGGACGCAAGGGCGCGATACCCCATGCCTCAGAAGCTTTTACTCGCGCTTTTGGTGGCCTCGCATAAGCTGCGCCACTACTTCCAAGGTCACCCCATCAAGGACGTCTCGGCCTACCCATTGGAAAGGGTACTCAGGAGCCCCAACTCCGCTGGCAGGGTCGCCGAATGGAATATCGAGTTGCAGGCATTTCAGTTGGAGTTCAGCACAACCAGGGTCATCAAGGGAGTCGCGCTTGCTAATTTGGCAGAATGGAGAGAAGCGCCAGGGCTCAAGGCGAGCAAAGATTGGTCTCTCTCCCCAGGAAGTGAAGCACCCGATGGCTGGGTCATGTACTTCGATGGGGCTTTCTCGCGGCACGGCGCGGGGGCTGGTGCAGTGCTTATATCCCCCACTCAGGATAAGCTCTATTACGCCGTACAACTCTATTTCCAATAGGGCGAGAAGGTCTCCAACAACATTGCAGAATATGAGGGCCTCATAGCAAGCCTGTAAGCCGCGGCAGCACTGGGAGTGAAGCGCCTCATCATCAAGGGCGGTTCACAACTCCTCGTCAACTTCTCCAACAAGGTGTATGAGCTGAGGGACGAGCACATGGAGGAGTATCTCCCAGAAGTGCCCAAGATGGAGGAGAAGTTCTGGGGGCTGGAGCTGCAGCATGTCCCCCGCGGCACAAACCAAGAGGCTGATGACATCGCGAAGAGGGTGTCCAAGCGGCTACCTCAGGAGCCTGGCATTTTTGAGGAGCGACTCTTCTAGCCATCACCAGCGCCGTCACTTTCAAGCACAGTGCAGTCCCGGGAAGAACTCCCTCAGCCACCTGCCACAGGAGCCCCGGCCTGTGGCCCGACCTCGGGAGCATGCCTACTCTTGGTGCTGGAGCCTCAGGAGGGATGCTGGACTACGGAATTCAAGGACTACCTGATGCAAGGGACGCTGCTAGAGAAAGAGGAGGACGCGGAACGCGTGGCCCGGCAGGCCACGGCCTAGCGCATCCAAGACGGTGAGTTATACCGGAAGCGACCAGATGACATTTCCCTATGTTGCATCTCCAGGGAACAGGGGAAGGAGCTGCTGGCCGACATACATGGTGGAGATTGCGGACACCACTCGTCGTCACAGACCCTCGTCGACAAGGCGTTTCGCAGCGAATTCTACTGGCCTACAGCACTCAACGACGTGATTGAGCTGGCGAAGTCCTGCGAAGCCTGCCAATTCCATGCCAAGCAGATTCATCAGCCAGCCCAGGGCCTGCAGACCATCCCACTCTTGTGGCCGTTTGCGGTCTGGGGGCTGGATATCTTGGGCCCATTTCCTCGAGTGTCTGGGGGCTACCGCTACCTCTACGTCGCCATTGACAAGTTCACCAAGGGGGCAGAGGTGGAAGCCGTCCGCACCATCCCAGCCGGTTCTACGGTCAAGTTCATCAAGGGCCTCGTGAGCCGGTTTGGGGTCCCTAACCGCATCATCACCGACAACGGTTCGCAGTTCACCGGCAATATCTTCAAAACGTATTGAGCTAACCTTGGAACGCAGATATGCTACGCTTCGGTGGCGCACCCCCGGAGTAACGGCCAGGCCGAACATGCCAACGCGGAGGTCCTGAGGGGCCTCAAGACCAGGACCTTCAAGAAGAAGCTGGAGGCCTGTGGCAGGGGCTGGTACAACGAGCTCCAGTCCATGCTGTGGTCCATCCGCACTACTGCCACCAAGCCAACTGGCGAGACCCCGTTCTTCCTCGTCTACGGAGCAGAGGACGTTCTCCCTCACGAGGTCAGGCGCCGCTCCGCGCGGGTCCTAGCGTTTGATGAGGTGCAGCAGGACGCCATGCGGGGGATGGATGTCATGCTGGGGGAGGAACGCCGCCGTGAAGCTACACTACGGGCAGCAAGATACCAGCAGGCGCTGCGGCGGTATCACTATCGCAACATCCGCCCCAGGACTCTCGTGGTAGGTGACCTCGTACTCAGGTGGGTGCTCTCCAGGGAAGGGCTGCATAAGCTCTCGCCCATGTGGGAGGGCCCGTTCAAGGTTGTCCATGTTTCCAGGCCTGGCGCCGCGCGCGTGGAGACCCAGCAAGGGGTGCCCATCCCGAACGCCTGGAACATCCAGCACCTCCAGAAGTTTTACCCCTGAAGAAAGGCCCAGTGCCTGTGAAGAAGGCCCAGTGCCTGTGAAGCTCGCCACCCGAAGAAAGGCCCAGTGCCTGTGAAGAAGGCCCGGTGCCTATGAAGCGCGCCGCCCGTGACACTCTGACATAATAACGAGTTGGGGCTGTACACGCCCCGGAGTTTCCGGAGTGCCGCCCTTGGGCCTCGAGGGCTCCCGCCCACGCCCAGTGGCAGCACTTAGCTCCGCGCTGGTGAGAAGACATCGAAGACTAGACTAGGTGCTAGACACGGCTTTTCATTTGCTTTCTTCAATTGGCTTGTTCTCCCTTGTTTGGACCTTGATTGAAGTTGCTTCTAGTGTTATTTGCCGGTTCTGTCCATCGTCTTCTGCCTCTCTTCTCTGTTTTCAGCTCTTGTCTGGCTCATTTTATCTCTCTCACAAACCTCATGAGGGGGCTGCGCGGGTGCCCTCGTGAGTCCTTCTTCTCCTGGTTTTCGCGAGGCCCGTTCGAGTTCACAGTGGGAGCATCCCTCCCAGTCCGTGCCCCTCGGGCATCACGACATGAAATGCCAGACCACGGCCAGCACCCCTCGCAACCAAGGTTCGGAAATGATTCTCACAACAAATTTTTTTCCAGCTCTTAAGGCGCCCGGCGAGGCCTGAAGCAGGCACCTCGCGAGGCGGAAACTACTTCGAACGCGGCAAGCTAAGTCGTTCCTACGCGCAGACGCATAACATAGCACGCGAACAATAAATGCAGCACGATAGCTAGGGAATCATAGTCTATTGCATGCCCCACGGGGTCCCATAATTCTCTCTCTCTCTCTCTCTCTCTCTCTCTCTCGATGCAGGAAAAGGAGGAAAACAAAATAAAAGCGGCACGCGCCTTGCAACAGCTCGCGAGAAGGGATCTACATCGTCCTCCTGAGCTCAATCAGACTCCGCCTTGCGCTTCACCGGAGCACGGCGACGGGACGACCCGCCGCCGCCCTCGAAGCGGGCGTGGCGGCTGATCGCGGCCACCGCTGGAGGAGCTGTCATCGGAGGAGGAGCTGATACGTCTCCAACGTATCTATAATTTTTGATTGTTCCATGCTATTATATTACCCCTTTTGGATGTTTATGGGCTTTATTTTACACATTTATATCATTTTTGGGACTAACCTACTAACCGGAGGCCCAACCCATATTGCTGTTTTTTTTTGCCTATTTCAGTATTTCGAAGAAAAGGAATATCAAACGGAGTCCAAACGGAATGAAACCTTCGGGAGTGTGATTTTTGGAACGAACGTGATCCGGAGAGCTTGGAGTGCAAGTCAAGAAGCTCCTGAGGGCCCCACGAGATAGGGGGCCGTGCCCTCCCTGTAGGGCGCGCCCCCAGTCTCGTGGGCCCCTCGGGCGGCTACCGACATACTCCTTCCTCCTATATATACCTACGTACCACGAAAACATCCAAGGGAACCACGAAACACAATTTCCACCACCGTAACCTTCTGTATCCGCGAGATCCCATCTTGGAGCCTTCACCGGCACTCTGCCGGAGGGGGAATCAACCACGGAGGGCTTCTACATCAACATCCTTGCCCCTCCAATGAGTTGTGAGTAGTTTACCACAGACCTACGGGTCCATAGTTATTAGCTAGATGGATTCTTCTCTCTTTTTGGATCTCAATACAATGTTCTCCCCCTCTCTTGTGGAGATCTATTCGATGTAATCTATTTTTGCGGTATGTTTGTCGAGATCCGATGAATTGTGGGTTTATGATCAAGTTTATCTATGAATAATATTTGAATCTTCTCTGAATTCTTTTATGTATGATTGAGTTATCTTTGCAAGTCTCTTCGAATTATCAGTTTGGTTTGGCCTACTAGATTGGTCTTTCTTGCCATGGGAGAAGTGCTTAGCTTTGGGTTCAATCTTGCGGTGTCCTTACCTTGTGACAGAAAGGGTTGCAAGCACGTATTGTATTGTTGCCGTCGAGGATAACAAGATGGGGTTTATATCATATTGCATGAGTTTATCCCTCTACATCATGTCATCTTGCTTAATGCGTTGCTCTGTTCTTATGAACTTAATACTCTAGATGCAGGCAGGAGTCGGTCAATGTGTGGAGTAATAGTAGTAGATGCAGGTGAGTCACCTACTTGTTATGGACGTGATGCCTATATACATGATCATGCCTAGATAATCTCATAACTATGCGCTTTTCTATCAATTGCTTGACAGTAATTTGTTCACCCACCATAATACTTATGCTATCTTGATAGAAGCCACTAGTGAAACCTATGGCCCCCGGGTCTATCTCTTATCATATTTGCTTTCAATCTAACTTTATTTGCATCTTTACTTTTTGCATCTATATTATAAAATACCAAAAATATATTTATCTTATCATACTATCTTTATTAGATCTCACTTTCGCAAGTGGCCGTGAAGGGATTGACAACCCTTTATTGCGTTGGTTGCGAGTTCTCGCTTGTTTGTGTAGGTGCGTGGGACTTTTGAGGAGCCTCCTCTCGGATTGATACCTTGGTTCTCAAAACGAGGGAAATACTTACGCTACACTTGTCTGCATCACCTCTCCTCTTCGACGAAAACCAACGCAAGCTCAAGACGTAGCAAGAACGATTTCGCACCGCTGTCATGGAGGTCTTCGCTCAAGTCAAGACATACCAAGTACCCATCACAAACCCATCTCCCTCGCATTTACATTATTTGCCATTTTCCTCTCATTTTCCTCTCCCCCACTTCAGCCTTGACGTTTTATTCGCCCTCTCTTTCCCAATCTCCTCCTCTCTTTTTCGCTTGCCTTTTTTCTGTTTGCTTGTGTGTTGGATTACTTGTTTCCATGGCGCAAGATAATACCAAATTGTGTGACTTCTCGAACACCAATAATAATGATTTCCTTAGTTCTCCGATTGCTCATCTTAATTATGTTAAGTCTTGTAAAATCAATACCGCTTTGCTGAATCTTGTTATGAAAGATCAATTCGCCGGCCTTCCTAGTGAAGATGCCGCTACTCATCTAAATTTTTTGTTGATTTGTGTGATATGCAAAAGAAGAAAGATACGGATAACAATATTGTCAAATTGAAGTTATTTCTATTTTCACTTAGAGATCGTGCTAAAGTTTGGTTTTCGTCTTTGCCTAAAAATAGTATTGATTCTTGAAATAAGTGCAAAGATGCTTTTATCTCTAAGTATTTTCCTTCCGCTAAGATCATCACTCTTAGGAACGATATTATGAATTTTAAACAACTTGATCATGAGCATGTTGCCCAATCTTGGGAAAGAATGAAATTGATGCTTCGCAATTGCCCTACTCATGGTTTGAATTTATGGATGATCATACAAAATATTTATGTCGGTTTGAACTTTGCTTCTAGAAATCTCTTAGATCCGGCAGCGGGAGGCACCTTTATGGAAATCACATTAGGAGATGCTACAAAACTTCTTGATAATATTATGGCTAATTATTCTCAATGGCACACCGAAAGAACTTCTAGTAAAAAAGTGCATGCTATAGAAGAATCAATGTTTTGAATGAAAAGATGGATGAACTTATGAATATGTTTGCTACTAAAAATACTCCTCTTGATCCCAATTATATGCCTTTGTCTTCCTTGATTGAGAATAATAATGAATCTATGGATGTGAATTTTGTTGGTAGGAATAGTTTTGGAAACAACGTTTATAGAGGAAACTTTAATGCTAGACCGTTCCCTAGTAATTCCTCTAATAATTATGGAAATTCCTACAATAATTCTTATGGTAATTTTAATAAGATGCCCTCTAATTTTGAGAATAGTGTGAAATAATTTATGATTTCTCAAAAGAATTTTAATGCTTTGCTTGAAGAAAAATTGCTCAAAGTTGATGATTTGGCTAGGAACGTTGATAGACTTTCGCTTGATGTTGATTCTCTTAAAATTAGATCTTCCCCTCCTAAGCATGATATCAATGAGTCTCTCAAAGTAATGAGAATTTCCATTGACGAGTGCAAGGAAAGAACCGCTAGATTACGTGCTAAAAAAGAAAACTTTATAAAAGCGTGTTCTTCTAGTTTCCGTGAAAATAATGATGATGATCTTAAAGTTATTGATGCGTCCCCGATTAGATCTATGTTTTGCAATATGAATTTTGATGATTATGGGACTGATGATGAATCAACTTTGCCTAGAAGGCGTCCCAAGAATTTGGAGTCTTTAGATCTTAATGCTAAATTTGATAAAAGTGAGATTGGAGAATCCTCAACTTCTAATAATGTTGAACCTACTATCTTGGATTTCAAGGAATTTGATTATGATAATTGTTCTTTAAAAGGTTGTATTTCCTTGTTGCAATCCGTTGTTAATTCTCCTCATGCTTATAGTCAAAACAAAGCTTTGACCAGACATATTTTTTGATGCCTTGATGCAATCATATTATGAAAAACTTAATTTGGAAGTTTCTATACCTAGAAAACTTAATGATGTGTGGGAACCTACTATAAAGATTAGAATTAAAGATTATGAGTGTTTTGCTTTGTGTGATTTGGGTGCTAGTGTTTCCACGATTCCGAAAACTTTATGTGATATTCTAGGTTTCCATGATCTTGATGATTGCTCTTTAAATTTGCACCTTGCGGATTCCACCATTAAAAATCCTATGGGAAGGATAAATGATGTTCTTATTTTTGCAAATAGAAATTTGGTGCCCGTAGATTTTATCGTTCTTGATATAGATTGCAATCTTTCTTGCCCTATTATTCTTGGTAGACGTTTCCTTAGAACGATTGGTGCGATTATTGATATGAAGGAAGGGAATATTAGATTCCAATTTCCATTAAAGAAAGGCATGGAGCACTTTCCAAGAAATAAAGTCAAATTACCTTATGAATATATCATGCGTGCTACTTATGAATTTAGTGCCAAAGATAGCACTCGTTAGATCTATCCATGCTTTTATGCCTAGCTAGGGGCGTTAAACGATAGCGCTAGTTGGGAGGCAACCCAATTTTCTTTATGTTTTTTGTTTTTGCTCCTGTTTAGTAATAAATCTTGCATCTACCTTCTGTTTAGATGTGTTTTTATCTTTTATTTAGTGTTTGTGCCAAGTAGAACCTATAGGATAACCTATGATGGTAGTTGATTTGATTCTGCTGAAAAACAGAAACTTTGCGCGCCCGAATATAATTTTGTTAAATCACAGGAATGTGATTTTGCGTTGATTCTTTTTTTCTGCTGTTCACTAAAAAAAATTTCCAGGACTTCCTATTTTGGTAGGAGTTTTAGAGTTCCAGAAGTTTGCGTTAGTTACATATTGCTACAGACTGTTCTGTTTTTGACAGATTCTGTTTTTCGTGTGTTGTTTGCTTATTTCAATGCATCTATGGCTAGTAAATTAGTTTATAAACCATAAGGAAGTTGGAATACAGTAGGTTTAACACCAAATTAAATAAAGAATGAGTTCATTGCAGTACCTTATGTGGTGGTTTTGTTTTCTTTCACTAACGGAGCTTATAAGATTTCCTGTTGAGTTTTGTGTTGTGAAGTTTTCAAGTTTTGGGTAAAGCTTTTATGGACTATGGAATAAAGGGTGGCAAGAGTCTAAGCTTGGGATGCTTATGGCACCCCAAGATATTCAAGAATAGCCAAAAGCCTAAGCTTGGGGATGCCCCGGGAAGGCATCCCATCTTTCGTCTTCGTTCATTGGTAACTTTACTTGGAGCTATATTTTTATTCGCTACATGATATGTGTTTAGCTTGGAGCGTCGTGTATAATATTAGTCTTTGCTTTTTAGTTTACCACAATCTTCCTTGCTGTACACACCTTTTGGGAGAAGCCTATTTGATTAGAATTTGCTAGAATACTCTATGTGCTTCACTTATATCTTTTGAGCTTGATAGTTTTTGCTCTAGTGCTTCACTCATATCTTTTAGAGCATGGTGGTGTCTTAATTTTGAATAAATTGCTAGTCTCTCATGCTTCACGTATATTATTTTGAGAGTCTTTTAGAACAGTATGGTATTTGCTATGGTTATAAAATTGGTCCTAGAATGGTAGGCATCTAAGTTGGGTATAATAAAAACTATCATAGGAAGTGAATTGGATGCTATGATCAATTTGATACTTGATAATTGTTTTGAGATATGGAGGTAGTGATATTAAAGTCATGCTAGTTGGGTGATTATGAATTTAAAGAATGCTTGTTTTGAAGTTAGCAAGTCCCGTAGCATGCACGTATGGTTAAAGTTGTGTAACAAATTTGAAACATGAAGTGTACCTGGCTTGTGCATCCTTATGAGTGGCGGTCGGGGACGAGCGATGGTCTTTTCCTACCAATCTATCCCCCTAGGAGCATGAACATAGTACTTGATTTTCGATGACTTATAAATTTTTGCAATAAGTATATGAGTTCTTTTGACTAATGTTGAGTCCACGGATTATACGCACTTTTACCTTTCCACCATTGCTAGCCTCTTCGGTACCGTGCATTGCCCTTTCTCACCTTTAGAGTTGGTGCAAACTTCGCCGGTGCATCCAAACCCCGTGATACGATACGCTCTATCACACATAAACCTCCTTATATCTTCCTCAAAACAGCCACCATACCTACCTATTATGGCATTTCCATAGCCATTCCGAGATATATTGCCATGCAACTTTCCACCGTTCCGTCCATCATGACATACATTTCTTTTGTCATATTGCCATTGCATGATCATGTAGTTGACATCGTATTTGTAGCAAAGCCACCATGCATTATTTTTCATACATGTCACTCTTGATTCATTGCACCATCCTGGTACACTGCCAGAGGCATTCATATAGAGTCAAATCTTGTTCTAGTTTCGAGTTGTAATTCCCATGTTGTAATCAATAGAAGTATGATGATCATCATTATTAGAACATTGCCATAAAAAAGAAAAAAGAATAAAGGCCAAAAGAAAAAAAAGCCCAAAAAAGAAAAAAAAAGAAAAAAAAGGAAAATAAATAAAAAGGGCAATGTTACTATCTCTTTTTCCACACTTGTGCTTCAAAGTGGCACCTTGTTCTTCATGTAGTGAGTCTCATATATTGTGTTTCAAAGTAGCACCATGTTTTTCATATAGTGAGTCTCATAAGTTGTCTTTTTCATACTAGTGGGAATTTTTCATTATAGAACCTGGCTTGTATATTCCTACGATGGGCTTCCTCAAATGCCCTAGGTCTTCGTGAGCAAGCAAGTTGGATGCACACCCACTAGTTTTCTTTCGTTGAGCATTCATTTATAGCTCTAGTGCATCCGTTGCATGGCAATCCCTACTCCTCATGTTGACATCAATTGATGGGCATCTCCATAGCCCATTGATTATCCTCGTCAATGTGAGACTTTCTCCTTTTTTGTCTTCTCCACACAATCCCCATCATCATATTCTATTCCACCTATAGTGTTATATCCATGGCTCACGCTCATGTATTGCGTGAAGGTTGAAAAAGTTTGAGATTATTTAAGTACGAAACAATTGCTTGGCTTGTCATCGGGGGTATAGAAGTTGGGAACATCTTTGTGTGACGAAAATGAAGCATAGCCTAACTATATGACTTTGTAGGGATGAACTTTCTTTTGCCATGTTATTTTGAGAAGACATGATTACCTTGATTAGTATGCTTGAAGTGTTACTATTTCTTTTATCAATATGAACTTTTATTTTGAATCATTTGGATCTAAACATTCATGCCACAATAAAGAAAATTACATTGTGAATTATGCTAGGTAGCATTCCACATCAAAAATTCTCTTTTTTATCATTTACCTACTCGAGGATGAGTAGGAATTAAGCTTGGGGATGCTTCATACATCTCCAACGTATCTATAATTTTTGATTGTTCCATGCTATTATATTACCCCTTTTGGATGTTTATGGGCTTTATTTTACACATTTATATCATTTTGGGACTAACCTACTAACCAAGGCCCAAATTTATATTGCTGTTTTTTTGCCTATTTCGTATTTTGAAGAAAAGAATATCAAACGGAGTCCAAACGGAATGAAACCTTTAGGAGCGTGATTTTTGGAACGAACGTGATCCAGAGAGCTTGGATTACAATTCAAGAAGCTCCCGAGGGCCCCACGAGATAGGGCCCCCCGTAGGGCGCGCCCCCTGTCTCGTGGGCCCCTCGGCCACCGACGCATTCTTCTTCCTCCTATATATACCTCACGCACCACGAAAACATCCAGGGCACCACGAAACACAATTTCCACCGTCAGAACCTTCTCAGATCCGCGAGATCCCATCTTGAGCCTTTGCACACTCTCGGAGGGGAATCGACCACGGAGGGCTTCTACATCAACATCCTTGCCCCTCCGATGAGTTGTGAGTAGTTTACCACAGACCTATGGGTCCATAGTTATTAGCTAGATGGCTTCTTCTCTCTTTTTGGATCTCAATACAATGTTCTCCCCCTCTCTTGTGGAGATCTATTTGATGTAATCTCTTTTTGCGGTGTGTTTGTCAAGATCCGATGAATTGTGGGTTTATGATCAAGTTTATCTATGAATAATATTTGAATCTTCTCTGAATTCTTTTATGTATGATTGAGTTATCTTTGCAAGTCTCTTCGAATTATCAGTTTGGTTTGGCCTACTAGATTGGTCTTTCTTGCCATGGGAGAAGTGCTTAGCTTTGGGTTCAATCTTGCGGTGTCCTTACCCTGTGACAGAAAGGGTTGCAAGCACGTATTGTATTGTTGCCGTCGAGGATAACAAGATGGGGTTTATATCATATTGCATGAGTTTATCCCTCTACATCATGTCATCTTGCTTAATGCGTTGCTTTGTTCTTATGAACTTAATACTCTAGATGCAAAGTGTGAGTCGGTCGATGTGTGGAGTAATAGTAGTAGATGCAGCAGGAGTCGGTCTACTTGTTATGGACGTGATGCCTATATACATGATCATGCCTAGATAATCTCATAACTATGCGCTTTTCTATCAATTGCTTGACAGTAATTTGTTCACCTACCGTAGTACTTATGCTATCTTGAGAGAAGCCACTAGTGAAACCTATGGCCCCGGGGTCTATCTCTTATCATATTTGCTTTCAATCTACCTTTATTTGCATCTTTACTTTTTGCATCTATATTATAAAATACCAAAAATATATTTATCTTATCATACTATCTTTATTAGATCTCACTTTCGCAAGTGGCCGTGAAGGGATTGACAATCCCTTTATTGCGTTGGTTGCGAGTTCTCAGTTTGTTTGTGTAGGTGCGTGGGACTTTTGAGGAGCCTCCTACTGGATTGATACCTTGGTTCTCAAAGCTGAGAGAAATACTTACGCTACACTTGCTGCATCACCCTCTCCTCTTCGAGGAAAACCAACGCAAGCTCAAGACGTAGCAGAGTCGTTGAAGCTTGACGAGCTGCGGTCGCCACCAGGAGCGGGTTCACCTTCGCCCTTGTCACGGCCGTCGCCAAGGCCGAGCACTTCGTCGCCATCATCGTCTTCAGGGCAGCACCCAACACGGCGGCCGTCTTCCCCGAAAACCATCACGTAGAGGGTCGCGTCGCCGTCGTACTTGAAGTGGAGGGTGCACCGCCTGCCCAGGCCACGCGCACGGGCAAACGTCTGCCAGCCCCGGGCCAGAGCAACGTTGCCGGCGACGGAGACCTCCACGGTGACCCAGGAGGCCCTACTGCAGCAGCCGTCCGCCTACAACCAGAGCCAGCCGGGGCCAGCGGCCGGCAGTTCGCTGGCGAAGAAGCGAGGGAGCTGGAGCCAGTTCCCGACCGGGTAATCCGACCACACAAAAAACTCCGATAACACCTCCGACGAGTGGAAGCATGGCCGGGGGGCCGCGCAGCCACGGCATGCATTCCTCCTCCAACAGGGCTGCCTCGACGTGGGCGGCCACCACCGCGTGAAGGGCCACCACCGCGGCCACGGGAAGCCATGGCAGGGGTCGCGGGATGCTTGCGAGGACGACCGCGGCCGCGCTTGGGCGGAGGGGAGCCAGGCCCTTCCTGGCGAGCCTTCCCTTTCTCCGCGGCCTAAAACCTCTTCACTGGTGCCATGGGGGCGCTGCAAGCAACAGGAGCGAGGAGGAAGAAGAAGCAGGCGGAGCAAGAAGAGATGGGAAACGAGGGCTATCGCTCCTCCTCATTTATAGCCCAGGGGAGGCCAACCGTCGACCTCCACGATCACAGGTAATGATGACCCTTTTTGCATGCAGCAAGGACTCATCAAATCGCACAGTTGCCGAGGCAGCGTGGGGAAGCGAAGACGCCCACGTCCGATGAATCGCCATGCGACGACCAAGGCTGCAGGCTGTTGGGGCCCGCGGCACTCCGCACTTGCCCTTTGGCTTTGCTGCTAAGCCAAGTCCAAGCGCGCCTTGGGCCTGGGGGCTACTATCGGCGTTCTGGGAATGGGGGTCCCCAGACTTGCCTGCCTGCAGCCTGCAGCGTGGCTTAGCTAGTGGCCCAGTACGGCCTGTCTTTATCAACCAAGCACTCAAGACCCTCGCGAGGGGCCAAGCCTCGTGGGGCAGATGACACAAGGCCTCCTTAGGGGCGGCCTCACCAGGCAGGCTCGTGAAGAGGCGGAGAGATCAAGGCAAGGGGTACCTCGCGAGGTGCCCATGACGCAAGCCATGACGATCAAGACCAGGCGGGCGCCAGCCCGCGCAGTGTCCTTGTTTCCTCTTTGGTGCAAAGGAGGCAAGCGCAGGCGCGAAGTACCGAGGCATTAGGCAAAGGTTTCCATATTGGTGCAACGAGACCAAGACCAGCAGAACGGCAGGACAGAGGTCACCGTGGAGCCCAAGACAGCGTCATCACCAGCACCTTTGGCAGTCGAAGACCACCATTAGTTAGGATAGCTTGTACTAGTTGTCCCCTTTCAAAATGGCCGTTGTTGGATCCCTTCCCGCTCAATATTTGGGAAGAGGACCAGGGCCTCTATAAAGAGGGCTAACCACCACAGTAGAGAGGACAAGTTAAGCTGATCCACACACCACACCACCACAAGAACACCTCTCCTTGCGAGGTTGTTCTTCCTCTGTACTGCTCATCATCAGCCCAAGAGGCAATCCACCACCACACATAGGAGTAGGGTATTACACCACAACGGTGGCCCAAACCTGTATAAATCTTGTGTCTCTTGTGTTGTTCATCGATCTAGCTTATAAACCGCGGCGAGGCTGAGGGCGTGTTTCGGTAGGGAGAAGATCTTCGTGCGCACCCCAGTGTTCGAACCTTAAGGGTTTTGCCAGAACCCGATATTCGACAAGGGCAAACATTTCACCGTAGTTGATACCCTTGACTTGGGAGTAGCCTTGTGCCACCAATCCTGCCTTGTTCCGTACCACCACACCATTTGCATCTTGCTTGTTCTTGAAAATCCATTTGGTCCCAATGACATTGCGTGCCTCCATTAGCCTTGGCACTAATTCCCAAACTTGGTTGCGCTCAAAGTTGTTGAGTTCATCATGCATGGCTTCAAGCCAATCCTCATCACCGAGCACCTCATATGCCTTTTGGGGTTCAACACACGAAAAAACACGTGATGCTCACAAAAGTTTGACAATTGTTTACGAGTAGTTACCCCTTTTCTCAGGCTTCCAAGCACATTCTCCATGACATGTTGTTGACACTCGAGCTTGGAAGCCACCTTGGCGGAACGGTGCTCCAAAAGTTCCTCAATAGGCATTTGAGGATCAACATCTTAATCATCTTGAGCACCGTCTTGAGCTTGCTCTTGATCTTGAGTAGCCTCTTGATCTTGAGCTTTCTCGGTGTAATGAACTTGATCTTGGGCATCACTTGGTGCACCACCATCATCATGAGGTTGATCTTGCCCTTGATCTTGTTCACTTGGTTGAGGGTCTTCACTTTGTTCTTCGGAAGCATGTGGGTCTAGCGTTGGTGATGGATCCACTTGAGTAGAGCATTGTCCTTCTCCTTCGGCCACAAGGGGTTCCTCAATGGGGAGTATTTGACCAATCCCCATTCTTCTCATGGCTTGAGGAGGAATTTCGTCACCTATATCGCAAAGACCACTTTGCTCCACTTGGGAGCCATCATTTTCGTCAAACTCCACGTTACACGTCTCCTCAATGAGTCTGGTGGACTTTCTGAGGACACGGTAAGCATGAGAGTTTGTAGCATAACCAACAAATATGCCCCCTTGAGCTCTAGGTTCAAATTTAGACAAACAAACACCTTTCCTGAGAATGAAACACTTAATAACGAACACCCGGAAGTACTTGAGGTTGGGCTTGTTACTGGTAGGTATCTCATATGGAGTCATGTTTAGGCCTTTGCAAAGGTAGAGCCGATTGGATGCATGACATGCGGTGTTGATGGCTTTGGCCCAAAATTTGTATGGAGATTTGAATTCCGCCATCATGGCTCTTGTCGCGTCCATCAATGTTCAGTTCTTCCTCTCTGCAACACCATTTTGTTGAGGGGTATATGGTGTGTCATATTGGTGCTTTATCCCCTCATCACTAAGAAACTCATCCAAGGTATAATTCTTGAACTCGGTGCCGTTGTCACTTTGGATCATCAAGATCTTTGCTTAATGTTGACATTGAGCTTCATTTGCAAAGTTGATGATGGTTTGTTGATTCCCACTCTTCCTCTTGAAGAAGTATACCCATGTGTATGTTGAGTAATCATCCACAATCACCAAGTAATACTTTCTCCCCCCCAAGACTACCGAAGGAAGGAGGACCAAAGAGATCCATGCGGAGGAGCTCCAAGGGCCTCTTCGAGTAGATGACAGTCATGGGTCGGTGAGCCATTTCATGTAGCTTTCCTTTGATACAAGAACTGCAAGCACGATCTTTGGTAAAACTCGCATTTATTAGTCCTGAACATGGCCCCTTTGAGGATACTTTGCGAAGATCTCATATTTACATGGGCTAGTCGGCGATGCCAAATCCATCCCACATCAACTTTAGCCATTAGGCAAGTCGCGGTCTTAGTGTGTCGATCCAAAAAGTTCACCACATAGAGACCATTCTCGACATGCCCAACAAAGGCTACTTTAAGAGTTTTGCTCTACAAAAGGGCCATGGTATCAAGATCAAAGAATGTTGCAAAGCCCATAAGTGCAAGTTGACGAATGGAAAGTAAATTGTATGCAAGGGACTCAACAAGCATGACCTTCTCAATAGATAAATCTTGAGAGATGACCACCTTGCCAAGTCCCAATACCTTAAATGTTGAAGCATCACCTAATTGGACATGGGTGGGTATAGATGGAATTGGATGCACATCCACCACCAAGTCCTTGCTCCCGGTCATTTGATTTTTTGCTCCACTATCGAGCAACCATGACACCCACCGAAAGCAAACTCCTACAAGAGATCAATGCTTGGATTTAGGTACCCATTTTTGGATGGGTCCGTTCAGGTTAGAAACAAGGGTCTTAGGAACCCAAATAGACCATTCAATGTACTCATAAGAAGAACCAACAAATTTGAAATAAACATGCCCATCACTAGCATGACACAAAACATAAGAGGGGTTAAAGTCACCGGCTTTGTTGGTAGGGATGGTCTTGCCCTTCTTGGCATTACCACCCACTTACTTGCTTTTCTTCTTCTCATGAGCACCTCACCTGCTGTCGGTGTCAAAATCGGCGGATCTCGGGTAGGGGGTCCCAAACTGTGCGTCTAAGGCTAATGGTAACAGGAGGCGGGGGACACGATTTTTACCCAGGTTCGGGCCCTCTCTATGGAGGTAATACCCTACTTCCTGCTTGATTGATCTTGATGATATGAGTATTACAAGAGTTGATCTACCACGAGATCGTAGAGGCTAACCCTAGAAGCTAGCCTATGATTATGATTGTTCTTGTCCTACGGACTAAACCCTCCGGTTTATATAGACACCGGAGGGGGCTAGGGTTACACAGAGTCGGTTACAGAGAAGGGAATCTACATATCCGAATCGCCAAGCTTGCCTTCCATGCAAAGGAGAGTCCCACCTGGACACGAGACAGAGTCTTCAATCTTGTGTCATAGTCCAACAGTCCGGCATAAGCATATAGTCCAGCTGTCCGAGGACCCCCTAATCCAGGACTCCCTCGGTAGCCCCCGAACCAGGCTTCAATGACGATGAGTCCGGCGCGCAGATTGTCTTCGGCATTGCAAGGCGGGTTCCTTCTCCGAATTCTCCAGAGTACCTGTTTGACGAGCAGTGTCCGTCTTCCCATTTAATGTTGCACCCGTCGGCTTATGTACCTTAATAATGCCAGTCTCCACGTGTCGAGCGAATGCGAGAAGCTGGGGCATTTTTACGCTTGCCACCCTGACAATGTAAATAAATCGTCTATTAAAGAGACGGGGATCCTCAGATCCAAATCACACCATCTTCCCCAAGCGAAGATTTATCAGAGCGCGCCCGAGGTAAAGAAACATCCCATCATGGCCGACCACCGCAGCTCCTCCTTTCGCCCCCATAGCGCCAAGCTAGGTGATTGGGAGAAGTGTACCGTATCCCACGGCCAATTGGTGAAGTTGCAGACCCAGGGGTTTCTTCCACCTGCATATCGTGTCCCCGTTTGAGCCGGATTAGCCACCTTTGACGGCGGGGAGCAAGCGGAGAGTTTTCCCAACCCATCCCGGGGGGAGCGGGTGTGCCTTGTCCCTTACTTGCTGAGGGGCATCGGATTTCCAATCCATCCATTCCTCCGCCGGCTCCTGGAGTATTATGGCCTCCAGCTGCACAACTTCACCCCTGCCTCCATCCTGCACATCGCAGGTTATGTCGCCCTTTGTGAGTTATTTCTGGGTTGCGAAGCTCATTTCGAGCTACGGAAGAGGTTGTTCTGCCTCGTCCCCCGCAATCAGGAGGGATCAATATTCCAAGTGGACGGAGCCGAAATATGGCGCATCGCCGGGACTGGATACATGTCCGGCACTCCGAAGAAAACATCCGAAGATTGGCCTTCCGAGTGGTTTTATATAGAGGATGTCTCCCTTCCCGACCCTATCCGAATGGGTCTTCCGGAGTTTTCAAATGCTCTGTTGAAGAAGCGCCATAGCTGGCGTCCCCGGAGCCCCCAGGAGGAAGATAGCAAAGAGGTCCTTCAATTGATGGGCAGGATAAAAACGCTTGCCAAATCTGGATTGACATAATCGAGGTTATGTCAATATGCATAATGCATGGGATGCAACCACTCCAGTATCGGGGGCACCCCATGTGGCACTTCAATAGAGAAGACGATGCCACCCGCTGCAGTCAGAAAGGTCCGGACTTTGCCACCGATTTATACAAAGGAGAAGAAGAGGAGTTCATCCGCATTAAGCCACGGGATGAATTTTCCATGTACAACCCCCCAAGCTGGGTGAGTCGCTATCTCTTACTCAACTCTATTCCTTCCCGTAGTTTTCATTGCAAATTTTCACCTTGCTAGTCCTTAATAGGAAATACGGAAAGCCATGAGGGAGATCCACAGCCCGCCTCCACAGCCAGAGGACCACAACTGGGCCCTCGACCCCAGACTCGAAGAGGATCCGGACATATTTGTGGAGTTTGACGGCAGGTGTTTTACCAGGCGAGCTGTGACGGCACCTTGGTGGCCATCATCGCCGATTATCCAGGCCTCCTCCTGGCACCACGTGTAAGTAAACAGGAGACTTATCTTTCGAAAAGGATTCCCTCTTTCCACCTTACCCACCGCACATATATTATGCAATAAAGGGAAAGCCATCGGCGCGCCATGCCGAACCCGCGGCGACTCACCAACAAGGGGCGCCCAAGCTGGGTAGGCTTAAAAGGAAAGCGAGCAGGGCCGAGCCACCATCAAAGAGGTATGATTTAAAACATGCTCTGTGATTGTCATCTCTAAAATATAACAATGTCCACTGTGTCTTGGCAGAAAGAGTATTCACGGATCAGATCCAGGATCTCGCCTCACACGCCTACCAAATGGACTCGAAACCGGCCTCGAGGGTGGAGGCTAACATGGGGACAACAACAGACAGTCCTCCTATAGAGGATGAGGATAGAATATCCGCTACAAATTCCGAGGTGGAGAGCACTATGAATCATTGGCGTCGGCGGGCCGCACTCCGCGACCCTAATTTTTCTGAAGAGGCTTTCAATGCCTTCAACTCGGGAGACGCGTACATCCGAGATGCTCAAGATGGGCTTGCTAGAGCCACAGACCAGTATTTAAAAGATATGCAGGTAAGCAAAATCTGATAATTATGTATATCAATAGCCCCTGAGACTTGAAACAATTGGTACAACTGATTTAAGGATCATTGTATGAATAGGTTCTTACAAAGAAGCATACCCATTTGTCTCAAGAGCTAGAGGAGTGTAAAGCCCAGCTAAGGGCCGCAGCTGCCGGAATGGAGGAATCCAAGAAGGCCTCATCTGGTAATATTTTTCTTGATCGATAAAAACGTAATTACGTGTACCATTTGGTATTCGGCATGTTTGCAGATCTAATAATAGATTCCACAGGCAATCCCGGAGTGAATTCGGAGATCCTATAAGAGGATGAACAACGAGCTAAACGACAACTAGAGGCTGGCGAGCGTGTACTTACACGGGTCAGTCGAGAGAAAAACGATCTCCATGATGCCAATACCTGGCTGGGAGTGGAATTGAAAGATGTTCGGGCCCAGCTTTCGGATTCCGTGAAGGAGAATAGGAGGCTTCAGTGCGGCATTTTTAGTATGTGCTCAAACGAACCTTTATATAGTTCTGCGAAGAAATAGGCTAATAGAGTTATGTCTGTAGGTATACTGACTGGTCGTCCCGAAGAGGAGATGCCCGGATCTTCAGGCGATCTTCTGCAAGAGCTTTCGCAACTGCACGAACAAGATCGGCAGGTGATGCATGGTATTGCCAAGGCCTTGTGGCCATCCGCCTCCCTGCCAGGAAGCATGGGTGAGCTTGTACAGCTGCTCAAGGGAACACGGCGGCGCTTTCAATTATGGAAGATATCTGCCTGTTGACAAGGTGCGAGGGAAGCTTGGGCCATGGTAAAAACATGGTACACCAAGCTCGATCCGAATCACATGGCCCTGGTCGGACCTATAGGGTCAGATGGGAAAGATATTCCCGTTAGTCTGGTATATGACTAGGTAGGATTAGCCGCAAAGTATTCCCAACAGGATTGTAGGCTAGACGGCCTGTTGGATGGCATAGAAGAAGAAGTATGTGGGCCTAAGTGACTGTGTACTTCAATTGACATATTTTGTCCCTAGCCGGATTGTAAATCATTTGTCATGGCGGACCTTTTTGCTTCAGCCTCCGGACCGACAGTCCGGAGTGTTTCCGAATACCCGCTCAGTTATGTAAGCCGGGGTACGCGTGGAAACCAGGCGTAGGGGTCATAATTTCTTGAACAGACAAGTACCCAACTAGCTATGTTACATTACATGGATAGTAAGAAACATCTTCCAAGGAGAACAGTTCCGTTAAGCGTTCCTTTCCCTGGGTACGCATGCATTAATGTGCATGTCCGAACTGCGAGCAGAGACGCAGTATATGCAACATCTGGGGGTTTGTATTGTAATAGGTAAGAAACATCTTTAGTTCACTGACCGAATATTCCCTTAAGAACGCTAGCTTTCGGCTTCACCCAGTTTGAGGTACACGTCCAGAGTACCCGGCAGTAACAATCGCGGAGGTGCTCCCCTTATGCCCTAGACGAACTAATGGGAATGTAGGGCATAAACACAGGAGCTAGGCAACCCAGCTTGGCCAAAACTTAATTCATATCGATGCATATAATGGTGAAGAAAAGGCGCATATGGAAAAGCGACACATATGCAGTGGGCATGATGCCCGGAAGATAATTATATTAAGCTTCTGTATAAGAAGCCCCCAGGTATAGTGAGTGCGCATACTTGAGGATTTAGCGCGTCAAGAGTGTGTAGTCGAGTCACACTTAAAGCCTTAGAGCCATAAAAAGAAAGAGAGAGAGGATATAATTGAAAAAAGGCGGAGGGAAGGGGACGAACACAGAGTTCGGCGCTAGGCGTAGAATCTTCGGAGTCTGGTCGCGTTCCATGGGTTCGGCTCGAGGCGATTATCTGATGCATCACGCAGGCGGTACGCTCCTCCGGTGAGAACTTTATCAATGATGAAGGGACCCTCCCACTTGGGCTTGAGCTTGTCATTTTTCTTCTCCGGTAGGCGCAGAACGAGTTCGCCAATGTTATAAGTTTTGGCCCATGCTTCTCTGCTTTGATACGTGCAAGCCTGTTGCTGATAGAATGCGGAACGGGCTTTTGCGACGTCGCGCTCCTCCTCTAGGGCATCTAAACTATCCTGCCGATCAAGCTCGACTTCTCTCTGTGCGTACATGCGCACTCGAGGTGAGTCATGAATGATATCGCAGGGCAACACCGCCTCTGCGCCATACACCATGATGAATGGTGTGTATCCGGTAGTGCGATTTGGCGTGGTCTGCAGCCCTCATAGTATGGAGTCGAACTCCTCAACCCAGTGCGCGTCTGATTCCTTCAGGGATCGCACTAGTCTGTGTTTGATGCCGCTCATAATAAGACCATTTTCTCGTTTGACTTGACTGTTTGTTTGGGGGTGATAGACGGAGGCGTAATCGAGCTTAATGCCCATGTTGCCGCACCAAGTTTTCACCTCGTCGGCTGTGAAGTTGGAGCCATTGTCGGTGATGATGTTGTGGGGGACACTGTAATGGTGCACGACCCCTGATATGAAGTCTATCATTGGTCCGTATTCGGCTGTTTTAACTGGTTTGGCCTCTATCCATTTGGTTAATTTATCAACCATGACCAACAGGTATTTTTTTCTTATGGCTTCCTCCTTTAAGGGGTCCGACCATATCGAGCCCCCAGACCGCAAAGGGCCAAGTGATGGGGATTGTTTGGAGAGCGCTGGGCGGCATATGGCTTTGGTTGGCCAAGAGCTGGCAACCGACGCAATGTTGGACGAGGTCCTGTGCGTCTGCTCGGGCTGTCGGCCAGTAGAAACCTGTACGGAAGGCCTTACTTAAAAGGGCCCGAGCTGTGGCGTGGTGGCCACCGAGTCCAGCATGAATTTCGGCCAAGAGCTGCCGCCCTTCCTCTTCGGAGATACATCTTTGAAGTACCCTGGTAGTGCTTTTCTTATAAAGCTCTCCCTCGTGGACCTTGTAGGCTTTAGAGCGCCGCACAATGCAGCGTGCCTCATTTTGGTTCTCGGGGAGTTCTTGCCTATTTAGGTAGGCTAAGAAGGGTTCGGTCCACGGGGCGATGACAGCCATGATTAGATGGGCCGAAGGTGTTATTTCGGTGGTGGAGCCTCTGATTATGTCAGCGTGTTCGGGATCTAGGGTTGTGGTCGGATCCGGACTAGTATTGCCGGTCTCCCCTTGCCACACCACGGATGGCTTGAACAACCTTTCCAGGAAGATGTTGGGTGGGACGGGGTCGTGCTTAGCGCCGATGCGGGCAAGGATATCCGCCGCTTGATTGTTTTCTTGAACCACATGATGAAATTCAAGCCCCTCGAACCGAGCTGGCATTTTGAGGACGGCATTACGGTAAGCCGCCATTTTCGGGCCCTTGGCGTCAAGTCTCCATTTATTTGAGATATTGCGAGGTTCAAATCCCCATGCACTTCTAGGCGTTGGATGCCCATGGAGACCGCCATCCGAAGACCGTGCAACAGAGCCTCATATTCGGCTGCATAGTTGGAGTCTGTGTATAGTATTTGAAGTACGTATTGGACTGTATCTCCGGTGGGGGATGTCAGGATGACGCCTGCTCCCAGACTAGCCAGCATCTTAGAGCCAACAAAGTGCATGATCCAATTGGAGTATGCGCCGTACTATTTAGGGAGTTCGGCTTCTGTCCATTCGGCGATGAAGTCAGCCAGTACTTGCGATTTAATGGCTCGTCATGGTTTATATAATATGTCGAACGGGAGGAGCTCGATGGCCCACTTAGCAATCCGGCCCGTGGCATCGTGGTTGTTTATTATATTGTTGAGTGGTACTTCGGAGGCCACCGTGATTGAACACTCTTGAAAGTAGTGTCATAGTTTCTGGGATGCCATGAAGACTGCGTATGCTATCTTTTGATAATGTGGGTACCGTGACTTGTATGGTGTGAGGACAGTGGATACGTAGTATACCGGCTTTTGGAGCGGGAACTTATGTCCGTCCTCCTTTCGTTCGACGACGAGTACTGCGCTTACAACTTGGTGTGTTGCAGCTATATATAACAACATGGGTTCGCCAATGTTCGGAGCGGCCAGGATTGGGTTGCTGGCCAAGAGGGCCTTTATTTCTTCCAGGCCGGCCCTAGCTGAATCCGTCCACTCGAAGTGTTCGGTGCGTCGAAGAAGGCGATAAAGAGGTAATGCCTTTTCTCCCAATCGAGAGATGAAGCGGCTTCAGGCAGCCACGCATCCAGTTAATTTCTGGACTTGCTTGAGGTCTGTTGGGGTACCCAACTGTGATAAAGCTCGGCTTTTAGCCGGGTTTGCTTCAATTCCTCTGTTGGAAACGATGAAGCCCAGCAGCTTTCCGACGGGAATGTCGAAAACACATTTTTCCGGATTGAGCTTGATGTCATATGTTCGAAGGTTGTCGAACATGAGCCTCAGGTCGTCTATTAAAGATTCGATGTGTCTGGTCTTGATGACCACGTTGTCCATGTATGCCTCAACTATTTTGCCGATTTGTTTTTCCAGGTATGTCTGAATCATGCGTTGGTAGGTTGCACCGGCATTTTTGAGCCCGAAAGGCATAGTGTTGAAACAGAAAGGGCCGTATGGGGTGATAAATGCCGTTGCGGCTTGATCGGACTCCGCCATTTTGATTTGATGGTATCCAGAGTATGCGTCGAGGAAGCACAATGAGTCGTGTCCTACGGTAGCATCGATGATTTGATCGATGCGGGGGAGGGGGAAGGGATCCTTGGGGCAAGCCTTATTGAGGTCCTTGAAATCGACACATAGGCGCCAGGATTTGTCCTTCTTTGGTACCATCACCAGGTTTGCTAGACAGTCCGGGTGTTTTATTTCTCTGATGAATCCGGCCTCGAGTAACTTGGCTAGCTCCTCTTCCATAGCTTGTCGTTTAGGCTCTGAAAAGCGTCATAGAGTCTGCTTGACCGGCTTGTATCCCTTCAATATGTTTAGGCTATGCTCGGCCAGCCTGCGTGGGATCCCTGGCATATCTGAAGGGTGCCAGGCGAAGATGTCCCAATTCTCGCGTAAGAACGCCCGTAGTGCAGCATTGAATGTGGGGTTCAGCTGTGCCCCGATGGATGCTGTTTTTGTAGAGTCCGTTGGGTGGACTTGGAATTTGACTATTTCGTCCGTTGGTTTGAAAGAGGTGGACTTGGATAGTTTGTCGAGTATCACGTCATCCATGTCCACTGTGAAGCGTACCACAGTTAATTCTTCGGTCGCGAGGGCTTCGGATAATGCCTCAAGGGCCAGGGCAGCGGTTTTATTTTTGGTGCGGAGTGCTATGTTCGGATCACTGGCTAGAGTGATGATTTCATTGGGCCCGTGCATCTTGAGCTTCATGTACCCATAATGGGGTATAGCTTCGAAGCTCGCGAATGCGTCCCGCCCTAAAAGGGCGTGGTATCCACTACTGAATGGGGCCACTTGGAATGTTATCTCTTCGGACCTGTAATCTTCCGGCGTGCCGAATACCACATCGAGTGTGATTTTTCCCGCACATCGTGCCTCCCGACTAGGATAATTCTCGAAGGTCGTGGCTTTGCTTTGCTCAATGCGGCTCTTGTCTATTTCCATTTTGTTGAGAGTTTCCTCATAGATGAGGTTTAATCCGTTGCCACCATCCATGAGCACTTTAGTAAGCCGGAAGCCGTCCACAATTGGACTACGGACCAAAGCGGCTGGTGCTCGGACTGTTCAAAATTGAGGTTCGCCACTAGCATTGAAGGTTATGGCCGTGTCGTTCCATGGATTTATTGCTGCAACGTGGCAGACTTCGGCGAGGCCCCAGAGTGCTCTCTTGCGCCTGTTATTTGGGGTGAAAGTCTTGAAAACTATCAACAATGTATTGTTGTTTTCTGTGGGATGATGCTCTACGGCATTGTTAATGAGGAGATCCTCGCCACTCTTGGCCGCCTGCCGAAGCATCCAACATGCTCTAAGGCTGTGTGTTGGTACTGTATCCGGTGTGGTGTGGATTTTGCATCGCCTATTGAGCCATCCCTCCAATACGGTTCCACGCCCTAAAGTGGGCTTTGGTTTCTTTGTGATTGGATCGGGTCACATATGAGAGTGCACCCTTTTGGTTCGGACGAAGGGTTTAGTGAGAGTCGGAGGGTCCCAGAATGCTGCCTGGGTTTTCCACGTGCTTTCCATCACACAGTACTTATGTATTATGGTCGCGAAATCAGCGAAGTGTGATATGTCACGGTGACTTATGGCGTTAAGGATTCCCTTGTCCGTGCAATTTTTTGCAAAAGAATAAGATAGCGTCTTCCTCGCGACAGTCCTTAACCTTGCTCATTACAAGGAGGAATCTGGCCCAAAAGTGATGTACTGTCTCTTGGGGTTGTTGTCTGATGTGGGAAAGATCGCTTGTATCTGGGTGGGTGGGTGGATTTAAGTCCGAACCCTGACCCGCTCCGGGACCCAGAGGTGGGGAGTTTCCGAACTTGGGAGTTCGGCTTCCGGGGTGTTACCCAATTTTTCTGGCCCGCTGTCCGATTCTAGATTCAGAGCTTGGGTCAAGTCCTCCCGCAAGCGGGTATCCGGCTCAGAGAGCTCATAAATCCGGACACAGATCGTCCTCAAAATAGAGGAAGAGTTGCTGCATTGCTCCTCCACCACCGCTATTTGATGGGTGGCCGGCGGAGAGTTAATCTCTCTTTGAACGGTGTCGGTGTCAAAACCGGCGGATCTCGGGTAGGGGGTCCCGAACTGTGCGTCTAGGCGGATGGTAACAGGAGACAAGGGACACGATGTTTTTACCTGTGTTCGGCCCTCTCGATGGAGGTAAAACCCTACTCTGCTTGATTGATATTGATGATATGGGTAGTACAAGAGTGGATCTACCACGAGATCAAGGAGGCTAAACCCTAGAAGCTAGCCTATGGTATGATTGTTGTTGTGCCCTACAGACTAAAACCCTCTGGTTTATATAGACACCGGAGAGGGCTAGGGTTACACAAAGTCGGTTACAATGGTAGGAGATCTACATATCCGTATTGCCAAGCTTGCCTTCCACGCCAAGGAAAGTCCCATCCGGACACGGGACGAAGTCTTCAATCTTGTATCTTCATAGTCTTGGAGTCCGGCCGATGATGATAGTTCGGCTATCCGGACACCCCCTAGTCCAGGACTCCCTCAGTAGCCCCCGAACCAGGCTTCAATGACGACGAGTCCGGCGCATACATTGTCTTCGGCGTTGCAAGGCGGGTTCTCCTCCAAATTCCATGTGCTTGCCGAATAGTGTCCGGCTTCCTTATAAATGTTGCGCTCCTTGGCTTCCACGCCCAATAATGGCCCTCTTCCATGTGTCATACGAATGCGAAAGGCCAGGGTATTTTTACATTTTACCCCCTAGCTGCGTGAATAAGCTGCCTATAAGAGAGGCAAGAATCCAGATCCAAATCACACCATCCTCCTTCCGCGAGTACTCATCGGAGCGCTTCTGACAAAAATCCACTCCATCATGGACCGTCGACGCGGCTCCCCCTCTCGCGCTCCCAGCCCTTAGCCAGGAGATTGGAGGAGATGTTCAGATCAAGACAAATGAGCTGGTGATGCTCCAAGCGGAGGGATACCTTCCTCCGGCCTTTATGGTCCCAGTTGGAGCTGGGCTGGCCACCTACAAAGGTGGAAAGCGGGCGGAGAACACCCCCAGTCCCTCCAAAGGAGAGCGGGTGTGTTTCGTCCCTTATCTAATAAGGGGGCTCGGATTTCCCATACATCCGTTTCTCCGGGGGCTTCTGGAGTTCTACGGAGTCCAGCTCCATCACCTTACGCCCGCCTCCATTCTGCACATTGCGGGCTTCGTAGCTCTTTGCGAGCTGTTCCTGGGCATCGAGCCCCATTTTGTGCTGTGGAAGAGACTGTTTTGCCTCGTACCCCATTCTCACGAGGGGTCGATATATCAAGTGGGCGGAGCCGAAATATGGCGCATCGCCGGGACCGGATATCTATCCGAAACCCTCCGAAGACTGGCCCTCGGAATGGTTTTATGTGGAAGATGCTCCACTGCCGGACCCAGTTCGGATCGGCCTCCCGGAGTTCAGCAATGCTCCTCTGAAGAAACGCCTGAGTTGGCGCCCTCGGAGCCCTCCACAGGAGGATGACAGGAGCGTCCATTATCTGATGGGCCGGATAAGGTTGTTGGCTCATTCCGGATTGACCATGATTGGAGTCATGGCCACGTGCATTATGTGAGGGGTGCAGCCGCTCCAATATAGGGGACACCCCATGTGGGATTTCAACGGGGAGAATGACGCCACCCGTCATGGCCGCAAGGGGCCGGGATCGGCCGCAGATCTGGTGAATATCCTGTCCGGCTTGTACAAGGGGGAGAAGGAGGACTTCCTCCAAATGAGCCCATTGAATGGATTCTCCATGAATAACCCTCAGAGCTGGGCAAGCGGATGTTTATTCATCTGATCCATGCTTTCAAAGTTAAGTGTCTTACTTTATGATTTTGACGCAGAAACTGCGCCGGATGTGGAGGGCATACACATCCGCCCACAACCCGAGGATCCGGGAAGATCCCTTGATCCGGCCTCCGAAGAGGATCCGGACATAAAGGTGGAGCTGATTGATGGGGTGTTCCACCAACTTAGCATGGACAATGCTCTAGTCGCCATTGCGGCTGACTACCCTGGTTTATCTCCGGCTTCCCAGGTAACTATGACCGGGGCCCTGGCACCATTACTTCGTCCATGCTTATTTCTGACCACCGCATACCAACGATGTCTCGCGGGAGGTGCCTTCAAGGCGGGAAGCTGATCCTGCGGTAGCTGACCAACCAGGGTCAGTTCGGCCCAGCAGGCGGAAGAGGGGTGCGGTGCGAATTGAAACGTCGCCGCAACAGTATGGCATGCCACCGGTTTTAAGGAAAAGACCCCTGTGAAGTATATTGATGCTCATGACTTTTCCAGGAGAAAGAGCGCTCGCCGGACTGTGCCCGGAGAGGTTGCCAACCAAGCCTCCGCCAGCCAGGCTCCAACACCTGGTCCAGAGGGGGAGGCGAGCGCAAGGCACGAGCCGGATGCTCCTCCAACGGAGGATGCCGACAGGCTGTCCGCCACCAGGTCTGAGGTGGAGAGCGCCATGAATCACAGGCGCCACCGGACAGTTCTTCGTGACGCATGTTTCTCCTCAGAGGCGTTGAATGCCTTTAACGCGGGAGATGCGCACCTCCGTGCCGCTCAAGATGGTTTAACCAGAGCCATGGAGCAGTATGTGAAAGACATACGGGTAAGGGATTTTAATAGTTGTATATGCCAGTAGCCCCTGAGACTTAAAGTAGTTAAAATAACTGATTTAAGGATCATTTGATATGCAGGATCTTACGGAGAAGAATAACCAATTGTCCCAGGAGCTACAAGAGTGCAAGGCTCAACTTGAGGCCGCACTAGCCGCTGCAGAGGAGACACAGAGACCCTCCCAGAACACATATTTCAAAAGATAAGTGGTGTGCGGCGTATGATAAGTCCGACAATAATATTGCAGATGTTGCGGACTTGATCCGGACAAGCAACAGCCATCGCACCACCAAGGTCGGCGAGAGGGTGCTTATGAAGGTGCAGCAGAGAGGAACAACTCCAAGATGCCCACACCCAGCTTGGAGAAGAGCTAAAGGTGTTCGGGCCCACCGTGCTGCTCGTGAAGGAGAATCAGCGGCTTGCCGCGGCATCTATAGTAAGTGCTTGAGCAAACTCTTTTGAAAAGAAGAGTTCGGCGAGGAAGTCGATTGACAGAAATGTGTCTGTAGGTATGCTCATAAGTCGCCCTGTGGAGGAAATGCCCGGTTCAACGGGTGAACAACTTCCCGAGAAGCTCGTGAATCGCACGAACGTGTTCGGCAAAGCGATGAGTGGCGCCGCCTGTGCCTTATGGCCGTCCGCTCCCCTACCCGAGGGTCTTGGAGGGCTTATGAAAAGCTTCAGGAGCACGGCAGCGCTTCCGTCTATGGAAGATATCGGCCTGTCATCAAGGCGCTAGGGAGGCCTGGGCCATGGTGAAGACGCGGTACAAGAAGGCGGATTCGAACCACATGGCCGAGGTCGGACCTGTGGGGCCCGATGGGAAGGAGATCCCTGTGAGCTTAGTGTACGGCCAAGTATAGTTGGCCGCTAAGTATTCCCAACGGGACTATAAATTAGACAGCCTGTTAGATGGGATTGAAGAGGAGTACAATTAGTCAATGTGACGATGTATTTTTTAAATGACATGTATAATGCCTTCTAGCCGGATTGTAGATCGTTTGTCTTTGCGGACCTTTTCGCTTCAACCTCGGGACCCAACAGTCCGGAGTGTGTCCGAATACCCTCGCGGTTATGCAAAAACCGGGCATGCATGGAGACCAAAGCGTAGGGGTCATTAGTGCTTTATCGCATAAGTGCCCAACTAGTTATGTTATATTACATGGTTAGTAAGAAACATCTTCCAGGGAGAATAGTTCCGTTAGGGGTTCCTTTCCCTGGGAGACATGCCCTAAAGTGCATGTCCGGACTACGAAAAGAGCAGGAAAACATCTAGGGACAGATAAATAAATAAATGAGAAATCATCTTTCAAGTCACCGATCGAATATTCCCTTAAGAACGCTTAGCTTTCGGCTTCACCCACCGAGGTACACATCCGGTGACCAGCGAAGAATAATCGCAGAGGTGCTCCCTTTACCTCCTAGCCAAACAATCAGGAACGTAGGGGTAAGCACAAGAGCCAGGCAACCCAGCTTGGCCAAAACTTAAGTCATATCGATGCATATAATGGTGAATAAAAGGTACATGCGGAAGTTTGACGCATGTGTTGGGCATGAAGCCCGTATAAGTAAGCTTCTGTTAAAGAAGCCCCCAGGTATAGTGAGTGCGAGTAGCACGTCAAGTGTGTGCGAACAATGCACAAATCAGCCCTCAAGGGCTTTATGAAAAAGGTGGGAGCAAAGAGAGAGAAACAAAAGACAACTGAAGTATAAAATGTGGACGGAGGAAGGAGATGAACTCTGAGTCCGGCGCTAGGCGTAGAATCTTCGGAGGCGGGCTGCGTTCCATGGGTTCGGCTCGAGTCGGTTGTCCGATGCGTTTCGCAGACGGTATGCTCCGCCGGTCAGGACTTGGTCGATGATGAAGGGACCTTCCCATTTGGGCTTGAGTTTGTCCTTTTTCTTGTCCGGTAGGCGTAGAACTAGTTCGCCAACATTGTAAGTTTTAGCCCGTACTTCTCTGCTTTGATATCTTCGAGCCTGCTGCTGATAAAATGCGGAACGAGCCTTTGCCACGTCGCGCTCCTCCTCCAATGCGTCCAAGATGTCCTGCCAATCCAACTCGGCTTCTCTTTCTTCGTACATGCGCAATGAGGTGAGTCATGAATTATATCGCAGGCAAAACTGCCTCTGCGCCGATACCATAAAGAATGGTGTGAATCCGTAGTACGGTTTGGCGTGGTCCGCAGCCCCAGTACGGAGTCGAGCTCCTCTACCCAAAGGCGCTTTAGATTCCGTAAGGGACCGCACTAATCTGGGTTTGATGCCGCTCATGATTAGACCATTTGCTCGTTCAACTTGACCGTTGGTTTGAGGGTGATAGACTGAAGCGTAGTCGAGCTTAATGCGCATATTTTTGCACCAGAGTTTAACCTCGTCGGCCGTGAAGTTCGTGCCGTTATCGGTGATGATGCTGTGGGGGACGCCATAATGGTGTACTACCCCGGATATGAAGTCTATCACTGGTCCGGATTCGGCCATTTTAACTTGCTTGGCCTCTATCCATTTGGTGAATTTGTCCACCATTACCAATAGGTATTTTTGCTTATGGGTTCCCCCTTTAAGGGGTCCAACCATGTCAAGCCCCCAGACCGCGAACGGCCAAATGATGGGTATATTTTTGAGGGCGGTGGGTGGCATGTGGCTTTGATTAGAAAAAAGCTGGCACCCGACGCATCACTGGACTAAGTCCTGAGCATCTGCCCGGGCCGTCGGCCAATAAAATCCTGTACGGAAGGCCTTGCCTACAAGGGCCCGGGCTGCTGCGGGTGCCCACGAGTCCGGCGTGAATTTCAGCTAGCAGATTTCGCCCTTCCTCTTCGGAGATGCACCTTTGAAGGACTCCGGTTGTGCTTTTCTTATAAAGCTCTCCCTTATGGACCTTGTATGCTTTAGATCGCCGAACTATGCAAATGGGCCTCATTTTGGTCTTCGGAAGTTCCTGCCTAATTAAGTAGGCTAGGAATGGTTCCGTCCACGGGGCAATTACTGCCATTATTTCGTGGGCTGAAGGTGTTATTTCATTGGCTGAGCCATCGATTGTGTCAGAATGTTCCGTGTTGGGTGGTACGGTTGGTTCCGGGTTGTTATTTCCGGACTCCTCTTCCCATAATACGGATGGCTTAAAGAGCCGCTCCAGGAAGATGTTTGGAGGGACGGCGTCGCGTTTTGCGCCGATGCGTGCCAACATGTCGGCTGCCTGGTTATTATCCCGGGCTACATGGTGGAATTCGAGTCCTTCGAACCGAGCTGACATTTTTAAGACGACGTTACGATAGGCTGCCATTTTCGGATCCTTGGCGTCAAAGTCTCCGTTTACTTGGGATATTGCGAGTTGAATCCCCACGCACTTCTAGGCGTTGAATACCCATGGAGATTGCCATTCGGAGACCATGTAGAAGGGCCTCATATTCGGCTGCATTGTTGGAGTCCGCGTACATTATCTGAAGTACGTATTGGACTGTGTCTCTGGTTGGGGACGTCAATACGACGCCAGCCCCCAAGCCGGCCAACATTTTGGAGCCGTCGAAATGCATGATCCAATTGGAGTATGCGCCGTACTCTTTAGGGAGTTCGGCTTCGGTCCATTCGGCGACGAGGTTAGCCAAAACTTGCGACTTTATAGCTCGCCGTGGTCTGTAGGTTATGTCGAATGGTAAGAGCTCGATGGCCCATTTCGCAATCCTGCCCATCGCGTCGCGGTTGTTTATAATGTCGTTGAGAGGTACTTGAGGCAATCATATCGAACACTCTTGAAAGTAGTGTCGCAGCTTCCGGATGCCATGAACACCGTGACACGCTATCTTTTGATAATGTGGATACCGGACTTGCATGGGGTTAAGACGATGGATCGTAGTACACTGGTTTTGAAGAGGGAATTTGTGTCCTTCGCTTCTCGCTCGACGACGAGTACCGCTACCGACAACTTGATGTGTTGCGCGATATATAATAACATCGGTTCGCCCGGGTTAGGCGCGCCAGACCGGATTTGTTGCCAATATGGCCTTTATTTCTTCGAGTCGGCGTGGCAAGATCCGCCCACCTCAAGTGTTCGTGCGCCTGAGGAGGCGATAGAGGGGCAATGCCTTTTCTCCCAAACGGGAGATGAAGCGGCTTAAAGCCGCCACGTATCCAGTTAATTTTTGTATTTGTTTGAGGTCTTTTGGGATATCCAACTGTGATAGAGCTCGGATCTTGGCTGGGTTTGCTTCAATTCCTCTACCGGATACAATGAAGCCCAGGAGCTTTCCGGCTGGTACGCCAAAAACGCATTTTTCCGGGTTGAGCTTAATGTCATATGCTCGGAGGTTGTCGAATGTGAGCCTCAAGTCGTTTACTAGAGTTTCGACGTGTTTGGTCTTGACAACCATGTCGTCTACGTATGCCTCCACTGTTTTGCCGATCTGGGTAGCCAGACATGTCTGAATCATGCGCTGATATGTTGCGCCGGCGTTTTTGAGTCCGAAGGGCATTGTGTTGAAGCAGAATGGTCCATATGGAGTAATGAATGCCGTTGCGGCTTGGTCTGCCTCTGCCATCTTGATTTGATGGTAGCTGGAGTATGCGTCGAGGAAGCACAATGAATAGTGTCCTGCGGTAGCATCGATGATTTGATCGATGCGGGGGAGGGGGAAAGGATTCTTTGGACAAGCCTTGTTAAGGTCTTTAAAATCGACACACAAGCGCCAGGATTTGTCCTTTTTTGGTACCATTACCAGGTTCGCTAGCCAGTCCGGATGTTTGATGTCTCTGATGAATCCGGCTTCCAATAGTTTGGCTAGCTCCTCTCCCATTGCCTGTCTTTTGGGTTTGGAAAATCGCCGAAGAGCCTGTTTGACTGGCTTGAATCCTTTTAGGATGTTTAGGCTGTGTTACGCTAATCTGCGTGGGATTCTGGCATATCTGAAGGGTGCCGTGCAAAGATGTCCCAATTCTCCGAAGGAATTCTCGTAGTCTGGCGTCTACATCGTGGTTTAACTGCGCCCCAATGGAGGCCGTCTTTGTGGGGTCCGTTGGATGGACCGGAATTTGACTATTTCTTCCGCTGGTTTAAAAGAGGTGGACTTGGATCTCTTATCGAGTATCACATCGTCCCTGTTCACCGTGGGAGCGAAGCGCAAGATGAGTTCCTCTGCCGCTAGGGCTTCGGATAGTGCCTCTAGGGCTAGTGCGGCTGTCTTGTTTTCGGCGCGGAGTGCTATGTCCGGATCACTGGCAAGAGTGATGGTTCCATTGGGCCCGGGCATTTTAAGCTTCATGTACCCGTAATGGGGTATGGCTTGGAAAATTGTAAATGCCTCTCGTCCTAATAAAGCGTGATATCCGCTGCTGAACGGGGCCACTTGGAACGTGACCTCCTCGGACCTGTAATTGTCCGGCGAGCCGAACACCACATCAAATGTGATTTTTCCTGTGTAGCGTGCTTCCCGACTAGGGATTATTCCTCTAAAGGTTGTGCTGCTTCGCTCAATGCGGCTCCAGTCTATTTCCATTTTTCGAAGGGTTTCCTTGTAGATGAGGTTTAATCCGCTGCCGCCATCCATGAGTACCTTGGTAAGACGAAAGCTCTCCACTATTGGGCTGAGGACCAATGTGGCTGGTGCTCGGGCTGTTCGGAATTTAGGTTCATCGCTGGCATTGAAGGTGATAGCCGTGTCGCTCCATGGATTTGTTGTTGCTACTTGGTGGACTTCGGCGAGGCTACGGATTGTTCGTTTCCGCATATTATTTGATGCAAAAGTCACGAAGATTGTTAATACCATACTGGTACTGTTGGGGTGGTTCTCCGGGGCTAGAAGCTCTTCGCCACTTTTGGCCACTTGCCGCAGTATCCAACATGCTCGAAGGCTATGTGTTGGAGTGGCGCCCTCTGTACTATGAATTTTACAGGGTCCGCTGAGCCATCCCTCTAGTACGGTTCCGTGCCCTTTATGGGGTTTTTGCTTTTTGGTTTTTGTCCCGGGTGCCTGAGCGTGATGCACCCTTTTGTTTCGGACTAGGGTTGTGTTTGGAGCCGGATTGTCCCAAAACTTAGTTTCGGTTTTCTAGATACTCTCCATCGCACAGTACTTTTCTAATATGGACGCCAGGTCGGCGAAGCGTGTAATTTCGTGACGACTTACGGCGTTCAAGATTCCCTTGTCCGTGCAATTGATGCAGAAAATTGAGATTGCGTTTTCCTCACGGCAGTCCTTTATCCTGTTCATGACCAGGAGGAATCTGGCCCAGTAATGATGTACTATTTCAGCGGGCTCTTGCCGGATTTGATATAGATCGCTTATGTTTGGGTGGGCAGGTGGAATTAAGTCCGGAACCCAGCCCAGCTTGAGGCTCAAGGGCCGAAAAGTTTCCGAATTTGGAACCTTGGATTGCTGGATGTCGTCCAACGAATCCGGTCCGCTGCCTGACTTTAGGTTCAGTACTTGGTTGACGTCCGTCCCTCCGCGGGAATCCGGCATGGAGGGATCCGGAATCCGGACATAACTGGTCTTTAACATAGAAGAAGAGTCGCCGCGTTGTTCCTCCACCACAAGAACGTGGTGGGTAGCCCGGGAGAGTTGATCTCTCGGATCGGTTTAAGCCCAATCGATCGTAGTCATGAGCGACTCCTGTGGCGCGGTTTATCCAAGAGCTCGTTACGGAGGAGAGCTCCATCGGATCCAGCTGCTCGGCGAATTCCGAGTTGACGTGAAGATCGCTTTTGATGACCCGGGAGGTCATCGTCGAAGCGGCGGTCGAACAGGCGGTCATAAGAAAACCACCTAGCCGACGATCGGCGGTGGCTAAAGATCCTTGGCAATAGTACCGTCTTTAAAGACGGAAGAGGCATCCTTCCCGATTGCGGCATTGAGGAACTCTCAATGAAAGCACTAATGTCGGTGTCAAACCGGCGGATCTCGGTAGGGGTCCCGAATGTGCGTCTAGGTGGATGGTAACAGAGACAAGGGACACGATGTTTTTACCTGTGTTCGGGCCCTCTCGATGGAGGTAAAACCCTACTCCTGCTTGATTGATATTGATGATATGGGTAGTACAAGAGTGGATCTACCACGAGATCAAGGAGGCTAAACCCTAGAAGCTAGCCTATGGTATGATTGTTGTTGTGCCCTACGGACTAAAACCCTCCGGTTTACATAGACACCGGAGAGGGCTAGGGTTACACAAAGTCGGTTACAATGGTAGGAGATCTACATATCCGTATCGCCAAGCTTGCCTTCCACGCCAAGGAAAGTCCCATCCGGACACGGGACGAAGTCTTCAATCTTGTATCTTCATAGTCTTGGAGTCCGGCCGATGATGATAGTTCGGCTATCCGAACACCCCCTAGTCCAGGACTCCTTCAATCGGGTTTAAGCCCAATCCGATCATAGTCAGTAGCGACTCCCAAGGCGGCGATGCGATCCAAGAGCTCGTTCAAGGATGAAAGTTCCATCGGATCCATCTGCTCGGCGTATTTCGAGCTAACGTGGAGGTTGTTTTCGACGACCCGAGAAGTCATCGTCGGCATGGCGAACAAACGGGTGGTCATGACAAAGCCGCCTAGTTGGAGGGTTTGGCCTAAAGCCAGGGCTCCCCCCGGGGCGAAGTTGTCCTTGATAACAAGTCGAGCCATCAAACCTTTTTTGACGTCACAGTGGAACTCTTAATGAAAGCACCAATGTTGGTGTCAAAACCGGCGGATCTCGGGTAGGGGTCCTGAATTGTGTGTCTAAGGCTAATGGTAACAGGAGGCGGGGGACACGATGTTTACCCAGGTTCGGGCCCTCTCTATGGAGGTAATACCCTACTTCCTGCTTGATTGATCTTGATGATATGAGTATTACAAGAGTTGATCTACCACGAGATCGTAGAGGCTAACCCTAGAAGCTAGCCTATGATTATGATTGTTCTTGTCCTATGGACTAAACCCTTCGGTTTATATAGACACCGGAGGGGGCTAGGGTTACACAGAGTCGGTTACAGAGAAGGGAATCTACATATCCGAATCGCCAAGCTTGCCTTCCACGCAAAGGAGAGTCCCACCCAGACACGAGACATAATCTTCAATCTTGTATCTTCATAGTCCAACAGTCCGGCATAAGAATATAGTCCGGCTATCCGAGGACCCCCTCAGGACTCCCTCACCCGCCTTGACAAAGGCTTCCTTGAGCGGTAGAGGTTGCTTGGTGTTCTTCTTCTTCTTCTTCTTCTTCATCTTTGACTTGGGTACAAACCCAAGTCCTTCCTTTCCCACAACTTCCTTTTGATTACTCAAAAGGTCATTTAGGTTCTTCTCACCTTGTATGCATGTCACAAGACCCTTCTCAAGTTGCTCTTTCAACTTGGCATTCTCCTCACAAGATGCACATGCTCACAACAAGGGTTAGTAGCATGGGCATTATCAATTAGAACAAAAGGAGGACACGTGGATATGTCCTTGGTTAGCTTCACTTGGAGTTGATCATGAGACTCCTTGAGAGAGGCATGAACACCCTTCAAGACCTTATGAGCCTTGTCAAGTGTGTCAAACTCTTCTTTGAGTCTAATATGGCCAACCCCAAGTGCAACTTTCTCGGATTTAAGCACATGAGTAAGAACAAGAGCATGATCAAGATCTTTTTGCAATTTAGTGTGATCAACGTTATGTGACTCCTCAAGAGTCAAACGAAGACCTCGCTCTTACTCAAGAGTTATGGAAAGATCTACAATCTCATCGGCATAGTCACGACTATGCCCCTCCAACTTGGAGATAGTATCCTCATGAGACTCATTGATATCATTGGCCTCACCAAGTTGTTCCAAGAGAGCAACAAAGTGCTTCTTGGGTTCACCCTTGAGCTTACTCAAGAATTTGGTAAACTCATTCTCGTCAACATTCACCACCTCACTATCATCAACACAATCTAACAAGGAAGGACTATTAGTGATGGTGGTTTTGATGTTTGAGGTTACGTTGTTGATACCTTTGGCCATGAGGCACTTGGCAATGAGGTTCTCATTGGGGGCACCAAACAGAGACACCTTGGAAGGGGAAGAGGTGGCAATGGCCACGGTTGTTGTTGCCATTCCTTCGCCACTTGTGTCTTCATCATCATGATCCAAGGTGTACTCTTCATGTGCCACCAAGCCCTTTGGAGGCATCTTCTTGGTGAAGTTGTTCTTGTTTGGGAAGACTTGGCTTCGTCTTGCGAATGAGTTTGCCACTGTTGTCTTTCCTCTTCTCATAAGGAAAATCCACCACAAAGTGACTCACTCCGCAATTGTAGCAAGTCCTCACTCGTTGCTTGTTCTTTGCACCACTTGAGTTGTTCTTGGTGAAGTTTGGCCTTGAGTTCCTCTTGTTGCCCCAAAATTGCCTTGACGTAAGAGCCATGTGCTCATGGTAAGCATATTTGGTGTCTTCGGGGCAACTCTCCTCTTCTTCCTCCTCTTCTTCTTCCGAAATGGCCTTGGCCTTCAAGGCAATAGTGGGTGAGATTTTCTTTGAGCGGATACGAGCTAGAGCATTGTCAGCGGTCTTGTTCATGATGTTCATGGCAATAAACTCATCCGACACTTCACTTGAGGTTAAGGTGTGGAAATCCGGCATTCGACAAATCATGGAGGACATGGCCTTGTTGAATGGCATGATGGCCTTGAGGAACTTGCGCTTGATCCAATTGTCATCGGTATCCTTGCTCCCATGATCTTCAAGAGCCACTGCAAGAGTTGTCACCCTCCGGTAGAGATCGCGAGGATCCTCATCTTCTAGCATCACAAACTCATCGGCCTCACCAAGGACCACTTCAAAGTTGGAGCGTCGTATGCTTGAGCTCCCCTTGTACAAAGATATGATGTGCTCCCAATAATCCTTTGCACGGGTGAAGGGGTGCAAGTCTGACAGATCTTCGGGAGGCACCATGGCTTGGAGGATGAACAATGCAGAGTGATTGTATTGATTGTCTGCTTCCTCTCTTGGAGTGAAATTGTTTGGATCATGCGGGTAGAAGCCCTGCTTAATGATTCTCTAGAGGTTCGTTGAGCTGTGATTCAAATGAGACTTGATACAAAAAACCCAATTAGCAAAATTGCCCTTTACAAGCTTAGGAGGAGTACCAAGGTGGTTAATATGAGGTGTAGGGACCGGTCCACCATAGACCGGGGGAGAGGGAACCGAGGCAAAGGTTCCGGTCCCATTCTTGTTGTGACGGGAAGAAGTTTGAGTACCCTTAGCCGCTTCCTTCTCAGAATTGGCCTCCGACTCCGATGCGGTGGGATTAACCACAAGCAAAGGATCGGGAGTAGTTTTCAATCCCTCAAGCAGTTCTTTAAGCATGGACTTGACTTCGGTCATTATAGACATCTTAAGTGAAGCCATGACTTCATTTAAGTCGTCCCATGTGATCAAAGTCAACTCCAGGGCCTCAGGCACTTCCTCTCGGTGTCAACCATACTCTTCAGGAAGTGAAACCCTTAATAAAGAGATGAGGCTCTGATACCAACTGAAAGGATCGATATGGTTGACTAAAGGGGGGGTGAATAGGCAACTACCAATTTTTAACTTTACTTAACAAATTAGGGTTTGCAACAAATAGGTTGTCTAGATATGCGACTAGGTGAGCAACCTATATGATGCAAGCAACACAAGCAAGCTAGAGATAATACACAAGTAAAGCTTGCAGAAAGTAATGGTAAGAAATAACCAGAAGTGGAGCCGGTGGAGATGAGGATGTGCTACCAAAGTTCCTTCCTTTTGAAGGGAAGTACGTCTCCGTTGGAGCGGTGTGGAGGCAGAATGCTCCCCAGGAAGCCACTAGGGCCATCGTATTCTCCTCACGCCCTCACACAATGCGAGATGTCGTGATTACACTAGTGGTGCCCTTGAAGGCGGTGACCGAACCTTTACAAACAAGGTTGGGGCAATCTCCACAACTTAATTGGAGGCTCCCATCAATACCGCGAAGCTTCACCACAATGGAATATGGCTCTGAGGTGACCTCAACCGTCTAGGGTGCTCAAACACCCAAGAGTAACAAGATCCGCATGGTATTAGTGGGGGAATCAAATTTTTCTTGGTGGAAGTGTAGATTGGGGCCTTCTCCACCGATCCCTCGAAAATCAACAAGTTTAATTGGCTAGGGAGAGAGATCGGGCAAAAATGATCTTAGGAGCAACAATGGAGTTTTGGCGGAGGAAGAGGTAAGTCTTCTTGAGGAAGAAGACCACCTTTTATGGTGGGGGACAAATCCAACCGTTATGCACTTCTCAGCCCGCACACAAACGGTACTACTGCTCCAAAAGCGGTATTACCACTTCCTACAGGAAGCATAGGAGAATGAAGGAACAGGGAAGAATAGAGGACTAGGTGGTAGTAGCAGCGGTGGTAGGGGCGGTACTACCGCCTCTACTACTCCTCCTATTTCCGCTTGTCCTCCAGGGCCAAACTGGTAGCACGGTAGAAAGCTGGAGGTACTACCGTAAAACCTGACATGAAAAATCGAGGCCTCAACCACGAGTGGTAGTACGAGCGGGACTAACAACGGTACTACCGCTGTTGCCCGCGGTACTGCCGCTTGCAGCTCTCCACCACTTCTTCAGCACAAAAGATGGGCAACTCCAAGGAAGTGGAAAGTGGTGATAGGTGCAATATGAGTGTGTATGTGTTGATTCCACCCAAACCTTTCCGAAGCGGACCACCCGCTCTTGATAGTACGGTTTTCCCTACGACTCAAGTCCACCAAAAAAGAAACGCAGGAAAGAAAATTGTCTTCACTTGAAACTCTGAGGGGCTCAAATCATCTGGTGCCAAATGTTTGATTATCTGAAATGCTCAATGCACACCATTAATCTGCAAACACATTATCATCAATCACCAAAACCACTTATGGAGAAATATGCCCCAACACCTGGGGGCGCGCCCTACCCCCTAGGGCGCGCCCCTGAGCTTGTGGGCCCCCTGGGCAGCCTCCGGTGCCCATCTTTTGCTATATGATGTGTTTTGACCTAGAAAAATAAATAAGAAGAAGGCTTTCGGGATGAAGCGTCGCCGTCTCGAGACAGAACCTAGGAAGTAGCAACCCAGGGCTCCGGCAGAGCGATTCTGCCAGGGAAACTTCCCTCCGAGAGGGGGAAATCGAAGCCATCGTCATCACCAACGGTCCTCTTATAATGGGAGGGCCAACCTTCATTAACATCTTCATCAACACCATCTCATTTCACACCCTATTTCATCTCTTGTATTCAATCTTTGCCTCAAAACCTCAGATTGGTACCTGTGGGTTGCTAGTAGTGTTAATTACTCTTTGTAGTTGATGCTAGTTGGTTTATTTCGGTGGAAGATCATATGTTCAGATCCTTAATGATATTTATTACCCCTCTAGTCTTGAATATGAACATGCTTTGTGAGTAGTTACTTTTGTTTTCGAGGACATGGGATAAGTCTTGTTATAAAGTAATCATGTGAATTTGGTATTCATTCGATATTTTGCTGAGATGTATGTTGTCTTTCCTATAGTGGTGTTATGTGAACATCGACTACATGACACTGCACCATGGTTTGGGCCTAGGGAAAGGCATTGGGAAGTAGCAAGTAGATGATGGGTTGCTAGAGTGACAGAAGCTTAAACCCTAGCTTATGCGTTGCTTCGTAAGGGGCTGATTTGGATCCACATGTTTAATGTTATGGTTAAATATATCTTAATTCTTCTTTCATAGTTGTGGATGCTTGCGAAAGGGGTTAATCATAAGTGGGAGGCTTGTCCAAGTAAGGACAGCACCCAAGCACCGGTCCACCCACATATCAAACTATCAAAGTAGTGAACGCGAATCATATGAGCATGATGAAAACTAACATGATGATAATTCCCATGTGTCCTCGGGGGCGCTTTGATTTGTATAACAGTTCATGCAAGCTTGTCCTTTGCTATAAAAAGGATTGGGCCACCTTGCTGCACCTTTTTTACACTTGTTACTTGTTACTCGTCACGAATTACCTTTCCACCAAACTATTTGTTACCAATAATTTCAGTGCTTGCAGAAAATAACTTGCTGAAAACCTTGTTGTTTCCTTCTGCTCCTCGTTGGCTTTGACACTCTTACTTATCGAATGGACTATGATTGATCCCCTATACTTGTGAGTCATCAAGACCCTTTTCTGGTGCCATTGCCGGGGAGTGAAGCGCCTTTGATGAGTGGAATTTGGTAAGGAAACATTTATCTTATGTGCTGAAATTTACTGTTACTTCTCACTATGGAAAACCATCCTTTGAGGGGTTTGTTCAGGGTATCTTCACCTCAACCGGAAGCACAAAGAGTTGCTCCTCAACCTACTACACGACTGAAAATATTTGTTATGAAATTTCTTCAGGTACGATAGAGAAACTGCTAGCTAATCCTTATGCAGGAGATGGAACATTACTCCCTCCGTTTCTTTTTAGTCTGCATATAAGGTTTGGTCAAAGTCAAGCTTTGTATAGTTTGACTAAATTTATATTAAAAAATATCAACATTCACAATATGAAATCTACATTTTCAGATGCACCATGAAATGTATTTTCACATTATATAGTTTAAGCATTGTAGATGTTCATATTTTTTAATATAAATTTGGTCAAACTTTGTGTAGTTTGACTTTCACCAAAACTTATACGCGGAGTAAAAGGAAACGAAGGGAGTACATCCTAGTATGCACCTATTCTATGTGGATGAAGTTTGTGGATTATTTAAGCTTGCAGGTTTACCCGGAAATGAAGTTAAGAAGAAGGTTTTCCCTTTATCTTTTAAGGGAAAATCATTGACATGGTATAGGCTTTGTGATGATATTGGAGCTTGGGATTGGAATCGATTGTAATTGGAATTTCATCAGAAGTTTTACCCTATGCTTCTGGTTCATCGTGATCGGAATTATATATATAATTTTTGGTCTCGAGAAGGAGAAAGTATCTCTCAAGCTTGGGTGAGGCTTAAGTCAATGTTGTATTGATGCCCCAATCATGTTCTCTAAAGAGAAATTATTATACAAAATTATTATGCTCGGCTTTCTCGTGACAATCAATCCATGCTTGATACTTCTTATATTGGTTCTTTTATGAAGAAGACTATTGAATTTATATAGGATCTTTTGGAAAAAATTAAGCGCAACTCTCAGGATTGGGAGCTCGACAAAGGTAAAGAGTCAGGTATAAAGCTTGAGTTGATTGTGCTAAAACTTCTGTGGATACCGATGCTTTTCATAGTTTTAGCACTAAGTATGGACTTGACTTTGAGATAGTAGCTTCTATCTATGAATCATTTGCTACTCATGTTGATCTCCCTAAGGAGAAGTGGTTTAAATATCATCCTCCCATTGAAGTAAAAATTAGTAGAACCTACTAAAGCTAGAGAAGAAACTATTACTTATAGTGCTAATCCAGTTATTCCTACTGCTTATATTGAGAAACCCCCTTTTCCTGTAAGGATAAAAGAACATGTTATAGTTTCAAATGTGGTTCGCAAAAGTTATACAAGAACACCTACACCCTCTTAACAAATTAAAGTTGAATGTAATGTTGCTATGGTTAAAGATCTCTTGGTTGATAATATCGATGGGCATGTAATTTATTTCTATGATGAAGCTACTAGAATTGCTAAACCCGATGAAAAGATAAAAATAGACCTGTTGTTGGCATGCCTATTGTCTGTTAAAATAGGAGATCATTGTTATCATGGCTTATGTGATTTGGGTGCTAGTGTGATTGCTACCCCGTTTACTTTATATTAGGAAATTATGAATGATATTGCACCTGCTGAGATAGAAGACATTGATGTCACTATTAAGCTTGCTAATAGAGATACTATCACACCACTTGGGATTGTTAGAGATGTGGAAGTCTTGTGTGGGAAAATAAAATACCCTAATGATTTTCTAGTTCTTGGTTCCCCACAAGATGATTTTTGTCCCATTATATTTCTAGACCTTTCCTGAATACGGTTAATGCTAAAATTGATTGCACTAAGGAAACTGTTAGTGTGCATTTTGGTGATGTGTCTCATGAGTTTAATTTCTCCAAATTCCGTAGACAACCTCGTGATAAAGAATTAACTAGTAAGGATGAAATTATTGGTCTTGCTTCTATTGTTGTGCCTCCTACTGATCCTTTAGAACAATATTTGCTAGTCCACGAAAATGACATGCACATGAATGAAACACTACAAGAATCAGGTAATTTGTCGTCTGTGGATCGAAGATGGCAAAGACCTAAATACAGACGGCAAAGATTTTGCCGTCAGGAAGCAGACGGCAAAGTCAGATGACAAAGATAAGTTGGCAAAGAATACTTTGCCGTCAGCATTTCATCGGGAAGACGACAAAGATTTTGTCATCAGCCAACTACAGATTTGCCGTCTGTCGCAAAAATACTAGACAGCAAAACCCTGTTCTTTGTCGTCAGTCAAAACTTGTTCTTTGCTATCATCTAGACTAAAGTAGAGATGGCAAAGATTGTTTTTCGTATAAAAAAAGTGACGTGAGAGAAAAGAATCTCGCCGGACACATGAATGTCAAACCAAGACAGCGGGTTCAACTCACGTAGATTTTGGATTCGACGTGGCGTGCTACCTTCCATTCATCGTAGGTGGAGTTACAAAGAAGACACAAATTTGTCCTGAAAATTTACACAAAGGACCCTAGAAACTAAAAATAAAAGCAATCAAGTCCTTCTCCACTACAGCAACATGGACTTCACCGCCGGCGGGCCTTCTTCTGGCCGGGGACAAAACCACAGGGATTCCACTGCGCCACCTTGCCCTGCCCATGCCGGCCCGCAGCACCAATATATAGGAGCCGAACGGAGGAGATGCTATCCGCTCGGCCCGGGCCGGCCCGAAGCACCAACCAGAGCTCTTCCCCTGCCCGGAGCGGACTCCCGGGCCCTGCTCGCACCGCTCGCCCGACGCCCGCCCGCGTGTCGCTCGCAGCAGCCTCCCACGCTGACCGCTCTGCCCGCACCAGCCATGTCCTGCTCGCGCCGCCCACCCCGCTGGAGAAACTGCAGCGGCCTCCCGCATCGGCCGCTCTGCCCACACCGGGAAAGCCCGGCTCGCGCCGCCTGCCTCACCGGAGGAGCCGAAGTGGCTCCCGTGCTGGCCGCTCTGCCCGCACAGGCCAAGCCTGGCTCGTGCCGCCCACCCCGCTGGAGGAGCCGAAGCGGCTCCTGCGCCAGCCGCCCTGCCCACAGGAAGGGGAAGGAGGGAGCCGGAGGAGGCATAGCAGAGGAATGGGAGGACGAAGGTCTGCCGAAGGTGGCGGAGGGTTCACCGGCCGGAGGAGCCGCGGCTGGTGGCGCCGGCAATTGGATCGGGACACGGGTGAGGTGGTGGGGGTGGGCTGCGTGCATGCATCAGAGAGAGACATGTATGAGAGAAAGAGAGAGAGAGAGAGATCATGCGGGATAGGGAGAGAGATCATGCGGGATAAGGGAGAGAGAGCATGGTGGGGTCGGGCGTGGGAGAATGTTGGGGTGGGCTGCGATTGTGCCCAAGGCTGTGTGGGTTGAGATGCTGCCACGTCATCGATCCGCGTGGTGCGCTTTCTCTTTGCTGTCTGCATTTTTTATTACAGACGGCAAAGAGCTCACTATGCCGTCTGCAAAAAAATACAGATGGCAAAGAGCTCACTTTGCCGTCTTTGTATTACAGATGGCAAAGTGAGCTCTTTGCCATCTGTATTTTTTTGTAGACGGCAAAGTGAGCTCTTTGTTGTCTATAGTTTCTTTGCAGACGGCAAAGTCTATTTTACCGTTACTTTTTCTTTGCCATCTGCTGATGACGGCAAACCCTTTCTTTGTCGTCTGCCCCGACGAAATGCTCACGGCAAAGAAAGTACTGACGGCAAATCTCCTGTTTCCCGTAGTGAAAGAAACGAAATAGATGAGATCTTCTTTGAAAAATGCCTATTTTGAAATGTAATTTGCCAGTTGAGACTCTTGAAGATCCTTTTCCACCCAAGAGTGAGCCCGAGCCCGTGTTTGAGCTTAAGCAATTTCCCAATACATTGAAATATGCTTACCTTGATGAAAAGAAAATATATCATGTTATTATTAGTGCTAACCTTTCAAAGCATTAAGAAAAGAATTTATTGAAAACTCTGAGGAATCATCATGTCACTATTGGATATACTCTTGATGATCTTAAGGGCATCAGTCCCGCTCTATGTCAGCACAAGATTAATAAGGAGCATGATTGATGCGGAGCATCCTATGGACATCACCATGTCAAGAGTCTGTTTGGCGAGTGACATGTGCAACACCTCACTACTGCAAGATGCTGCTAACGCGACATTACAATCAGAGACCCTTCGAGAAACTGTGTGCGATGCAATAATCACAAACGGTGGTGTCAGAGAACCGTCAAAAATGCCTAAAACATTTGCGATGACGGATGCATCAAACACGGTTCAGATTTTAGTTACGTGTGCAATGCAGGGCATACGGTTCAGTTCAATTAACTATTTGCGATGAGGAGGAACAAAAGAAACGGGCAGCCAGATGAAGGCGTGTACGATACACAGCATACGGTTCACTCGGATGAACTGTTTGTGATGAGGAGGAACAACAGAAACGGACACCTAGATAAAGGTGTGTGTGATTGAGGGCATATGCTTCAGAAGGATTAACTGTTTGCGATTAAGGAACAGAATAGAAACGGTTAGCCACATCAAAGGTGTGTGCGATTGAGGCATACACTTCACACGGATGAACTGTTTGCGATTAGCCACAACAAACAGAAACAGTTAGACAGATCAACGTGTGTGCGGCAGACGGGCACACATTCTAATTAAAAGAAGCATGCGCGATGGCAATAACAAGCGCACACGGTTCATGGAACAAGGCGTGTGCTGACATTGCCGATTGCGGTGCACCAAACGCCACGTACGCGGCCGAGAAAGCATGCCCATGTTACGTCGTCCGGAAATAGTGCCGCACTTAGAAATTATAGAACCGTCAATAAATTTTGAGCCTACGTCCCGTCACCTTCCAAATTGCAAACCTGTTCACAGCGATCAAAACCTAAACGATTTCCCACTTAGGAGTGTATTAGTACTCGGTTATAAATATTGTACTATGCCAAGATGACCGCACATTCCTTCCTCACCTCCTCATCCACAAAAGAAAACAAGTCATTCAGCATCGTTCTCTTGCGTCTACCATGGCCAGATTGAGTTCTTGGTCGAGAGATTACCACCACGGAGAGGCGAGCATGTAAGCGGAAGCATGAGAGATGTCCCGCCGTGCCGCCGAAGCAACACGGAGGTCTCGCCGCGTGGCCGAAGCAGCACGGAGGTCCCGCCGCGCCGTCGATGCAAAGAGATCGGTCGGTCGCGCCATGAAGCAAAGAGAGATGTCTGCCGCTGCGAATGCAGCAGAGATGTCCTCCCGCACCGCGGCGGCCTGGGAAAATCTCTCGCGGGCAGGCGAGGACTCTTACAGGCGCATGCATGCGATCGTCCATAGCCAAATGGATCAGATGTCCGGCTGGATGAAGCTACAGGACGAGTTGATTGCCTCGTTTGAACAACTCCGGGCCGACCGCGACCTGCTGAGGGCGAAGATCGCCGGAAGGGCGGAGCAGGCGAAGGAGACTGCTGCCTTGTTGAAGAGGACGGGCGTCATCATCAAGAAACTTATGGACGAGAATGCCATGCTCCGCATCGAGCGTGAAAGGCTGGTGGAGGAATCCGCAGTTGCTTCCGAGCAGCGTATTAAGGACATGAAATTGATGAAAGAGATCATTGCCGCTCGCGGCGAGAACTAGTCTCCGCGACCTGCAGCGCATCAAGAAAGCAGAGATCAGCGAGCCATATCATTTATGCAAGGTGCAAGTGTAGTTAACATGTGGCCGATGATGGATACTCCACTAAGTATTTGTCAACTAAGTTTCTTGTTAACTATGCTCCTAGGTATCATAGTTGTAATAGAAGCTTCATAGCGTTAGGTTGCGTTTGAAATGAAATTAACACATATATAGTGCCTACTATAAAGCCATGTATATAATGTCTATTGGTGAAATGGTGCTTAAATATACTCCCTCCGACTCATAATATAGGAGCGTTTTTTACTCGTCTCTTGAGCTTTTTGGGCACTGGCCTGAACTTTAGAGATCTGTAATAAGCTGTACTTTGGGGCTGTTGGCTCCCCCAGTTTCCTTTCCTTCTGTTTTTTTAGCTTTGAACTTGGTAGAATGTTGAGGATCTGTACGGTTTTTACTCTGGTTTCGTTTTGAATGAAAAATGGAACACTGTTATTCTCCTCTCTTTTGTGCTGCCACGGTCGAAGTCTGGGTGACACTTGTTTTGATGCGATGGATCGCACACCGATTGCTGCCATTGTTGAAGTATCTGTACTGCCGTTTGAGGTTGGTTTTGAGTGTCTACTAGCATTACTGATGTGTATGATGTTACTCGCAAATTAACTGAATGCATGCCAGTTAGTTCCTTCCACTGTTGCCTGATGTCTGCACTCTGCAATGCACAATCTCTTGTATCATGACTATCGGGCGTTTATAATTCAGTAACCGGAGCGGAGCCTCTGTCCAGTGCCTACTGCAATACCAAGAAAATTTAGGGCAATGTACGATTATATATAGATTTTATCATATGAATAAGAAGAGTTAGACTTAGCATTGCAGTAACTCAGCTATGTCCGGTGGATGAAAACTTGGAAGGCTGAAGCCAAAAATAAATTGTGTTGCTGCTTGTCTTGCCCTTTACAGAAGGTGCAGCATGTTCGGAAGGAAACTTATTTTGGTTCCGGATTGTCTACTTCATCGACAGTTAATGCGGCATCAAATTTTTTGTTCAGCGAGTTGATCCAAGAACGCATTTGTGCAGAAATTTGAGTTGATGATCAGCAATTAGTATAACCTGATCAACTGGAATACAGCAAAAACTGAAAGAACATACTATATCTAGTAGAAGCACAGGTTAACAAGAAAACAACTTATGAATCTTGAAACCAGTAACTCGTCAATTGTATTCGTGAACAATAATACCCACTAATCTTACACAGTACTACTAGCACAAGGCACCTAAGCAAAGATGATCTAAGAACAATGGCAATGGCAATTAACCGAAGCTCAAAGATGATCCAAGAACAATGGCGATTAACCGAAGCTCGTCCAGCTCGGGACTACTGCGGCTGTGGAGCGGAGGGCATCTTGTCGGCGTGGCGGCGCACGTTGTCCCGGAGGCGCTGAAGCGCCCTGGCGAAGACCGGCAGCTCCGCCTCCCCGAGCGCATCCACGTCCGCCTCCCACCAGAAGCGTTTCCCCGCCTGCGTCTGCACCTCCACCACCTTCTTCCCGACGGCGCTCATCCGCTCGGCCTCCGCGGCGACCTCCACGCCCATGGCCTCCGTCTGCTGGCACAGCGCCTCCAGGGCCTCCCATTCCACGTCGTCGGCAGCAGGAACAGGAGCAAGGGCGTTGCCGTCGATGTCGGCGCAGCCCAGGACAGCGTCGGTGGAGGGGCTGCCGAAGGCAAACGCCTTGCCGGCCTCGGAGAAGACAACGATGGCGAGGCTGGCGCGGCAGAGCAGGGCGAGCTCCGCGGCCTTCTTCCAGAGCCCGGACTTGCGCTTGGAGAAGGTCACCTGCCGCGACTCCTTCTTCTCCACCCGGCGGTTCTCCCTGCGCTGCCGCCCCTTCGTCTTCTTGCCGAGCGGCGGCAGCGTCTTGGTCGCTTGCTCAACGAGGGGGTGCAAACGCGGCGGCTGCGTCATGGTCACTCTCTCAACGAGGAGGAGGAAACGCGGCGGCGACGGTTGCTCTCTCTCTCGCTCTTGCTTTGCTTCTCTCTCGGTGGGACGGCGATGCAAAGAACGAACGGCGAAAGGGGTATATATGGATGTCCGTAAGGAAAGAGATAGCGCCGGATCAACTCGGGTCAGGGTTGAGTTGGGGTTGGAGACGCGGTAACAATTTTTGGAAACCGCCCGCACAAAGAAGGAAAGACAAGGAGGCGTTTGGAAGATGATCGGTGTGGACTTGTGGTACTCGGATTTGGGAAAGGAAAAAAAAGATTTGGTGCGTCCCGTGCGTCCCCTGTTTGATCTACCGCCACGCGTCCCTGCTCAGCATCCGCACCTGCACGGGCTAGATATTTCAATAAACAATTATATCACTTTTTTATTTTCATTTTTTTCTATATTGTTTGTTAAATATTCTAAAGATTTCCCCAAGAATGAAATATGAAAACTAAACTTGTGTGAAGTTACACAACCCAAGTTGTTTTCACTTTGACCTCAAAACACGGTTGAGTGTGGCAGGATATGTTTTAACGCATCTTACCAAACATGAGCAGAGGACCCAGGTCTAAAAAACTTATCAATCCTTGAATCTACCTAGAAATAGATAACTATTGCGTAGTTGTCCTGAATTGAGTACATATATACTTCAGGAATAAGTAATGTTGCAAACATAACTTAGGCTCTAGCAATACAAACCCTGTAGGACTCATCCAAACTTCAAAAGAATATCACGATTGGGTTTTTGATCAGTGATGAAGCCAAATTAAAGACAACTACAGTTTTGATCTATCATTATGTGGTTTTCATTTAATCTGCTACAAAAAGTATTAGGGTAGATTCTCTCTATCATGGCGACTTACAGGGCATATGGAATTTCAAAAATAAGACAGTAACAGTAGTTTCCCTTAGTCCTCATGACAGCCCCATTCGGTGCTTCTCCTTGCATTCAGTGTGAACATAGTTTAATGATAGAGTAAAGGGAAACATATCCGCATAACCTGTTTACCTTTAAACACTGGCTGAAAGAAACTAATCAGTCTAGCAATAGTGATTGGAATAAATTACTCTCTGAAATATCATTTACGAATCTAACTTCCAGTGATCGAATGGTAAAACTGCTGGGATTATAATTAGAGCAGTGCTAAGAAAACTCCATTCTCATGGATGGAGTAGTAAATTGCATGGTAAATTGTAAAAGTTGAGGGAAAAAGTAGCAACAGAATAGTCTATCGACAGTCGGATGCAGACTACGCTACAAATTGTTTCTTGCAGAGAAGAAAGGACAGCCTCTGATCATATATTAGGAATTTTCAACAGTCATTTTATTTTATAAATACATCGTTCTTAATATGATTTAACATGTTTGCTAAGTTATAATAAGCTCTCACCATCCTTTACCTTTGGATCATCTTAATTATTTTCGTAAATAAGAAACAACATGGCGATATTGTTTTAGTTGGACATCATTTACTGCTAACATTGATGCATTATGTGCTACATTTGGTGTGTGTGCGCTGATTGACGAAACCTCCTATTCAAGCGAACTACAAAGAGGAGAAACTAAAGTTCCAATATTCTAGTTTTAGTTTGCACGTTGACCAATGTTGGTGTAGTGAGGCAGGGTTGTATAACAATGTTCCATCATCCAAGAAACCTTCATGTAGTTACCCAGGTCTCATAAGAAAAACAGAATAATCATTCCGAAATCACATATAAGGGCATGTGCATTTGCAGACAGTAAACATTAAAGCGACATGATTTCATCTGTATTCTTCTCAAAAGCACACATTATTTCTCACCTGTTCCGAAGAACAATGATTTGTTTACAAAGATTTGTCTGTAACAGCAAGAGTGAACCAATTCTAGAGATAAATCAATACGTGCCATACCTACATGAGTGCATGGTCTTGCGCTGAATCTTCAGCAGCATATGCACTTCCATTGGTATTGATATTTAGAATGTACTGTCAACTGGTGGTTTTTAAATTACACAAAAATGCAGAGATATTATATTATTATATGCAGCACGTAGGTGTGCCGTTATGAATATAAGTTCGCAGAAAACCTTTCCCTGAAAGTTTCTTGTGCAAACTGCATTTGAGCAAAGTTCATGCACATTCAAGTCTATATATGCTGGGTAGCATATAACTAAAGTCCTACTTTTACCTAGTACGCATAATGAAGGTCAGTGTTAGTTAAGGTAACATGGAAACATCTCTAAATCCCCACTAAAACATGAAATCCGGCAAAGAGTATTATTGCCGATGGACCTACAAACTGATTTTTATCATTGTACATCAGAAATCAGCTGAATGGGTTTTCGTTAATGAATTCGTGAGGAAATTAGTGGCACACCTGATAGCCTCGTCGAAAACGGTCAATGTAGCTCAAATTGTCGTATGTACACAATATACTCCTCGATTAACTATCTCCCCACTGACCGATTGATTTGCTGATTGCTCCAGCATGCTAGGTGAGGCCGATGGGGATCGTAGGTTGGAGAGAAAGGGGATCGGGGTAGACTGGATTCGATCTTGACAACATAATCCACTGATAGTTGCTATCACAAAAAAATTACTTTATTAACTCAAGGCAATGTTAATTGTTGAACTGCATCAAAAATCAAATCATAATATCCTTAAATCATGTCATCAGTGAGTTATCCTTTCAAATAGGGCAGAAAGTAAGACCAATTCAAATCAATGATCATGACATCATAATGAATTAATTCTGAAGAAATAATTAAATGGTTAAAATCATACTCGACCACTTGGATCACACACAGGGCGAAACAACACTGAACGACACACCCAATGTCCTATCACTTCCAACTTCAGGCAAAGAATCCTTCCCCAAATAATAGAGCATGATAAAATTGTATATAAAACATGAATATGAAAGATGCAGAACAGTGCCAACAAAATTTTGTTTTCTTTCAGTGGACCACAATACGATTTCAAAGAAAAATATAATAACATTAGTATTGGAACTGTTACAAAAAGTGTTAAGCAGCCATTTGATGACATGTCATTTTGAGCACATATACCTCACTTGCCGTCTTACGCTTTTTATGCTTCATAAATAAGGCCATGCCCACCAATAGATAGCAGAATTTTACTCCGCTACACATTTCTTATGTATGAGCATTAAAACTGAGAATCTGAAAAAACTGCAAGCTTGGAAAGTCGCGGCTGTTATATACTTCCTGAAATTTTTGTATTTGGCTAATCTTAGATTTCCTCTTCCATGTATCTCACTACTGATATCCGAGTTTGAAAGCATCTTTCTTATTTCCCATCCCTCGTGTGGCCTGCATACTTTTGGAATGAGCAGAAAGGTACTCAAGCTGTTCTTAGCTGACATCTTCAACATCCAACAAAAGAACCATTGATTTAATTATGTCCTAATTTTGCAGAAGATCAAAAGATAAAAGTCAATGTTATATATTTCTTGTAAATTAAATACGTATGTCGTGCAGACTCTAATAGGTACTATGATGGAAGCATCAACATCAGCTTCTTTCAGTTTAGAGAAGACCTTTTAATTCATTACGCAGAGGAGAATCACCTTGCTAAGAAAATTACCAGTTCGAAATGCATAAGTATGGTTCCTCGTTTGTTCACCATCTGAAGAACTATATCAAATATAATCAAAATTGTGTAGAAAATACGCAAACATGATTAATGCGAACAGAACTAAAAGAAAAGAAATGGTACCCATCATATCCTCCAGTAGTTTATATACAACCCAATGATTTCGAAATGTTCAAACACTTTTGGTGTTTGAAAAGTTGGACGGTTAGTCATGAACTGAAAGATTCACACGAAGATCTTCACAAAAGGGCAATAATTTATCAGAAGAAATTTTGAAGGGCAATCGCTGAAAAAAATACCTTCAAACAAAGTAGTACAACACTAACATGATTAGGCAATAAAGTAGTAACTTACATCACATACCTACAAATTAAATACCTGAGAAAGCACTCCCTCTGTGTTCATCTTTTAGTAAAACAACAATTATTTAGGAGTTCCTAGCTCTAAAGCACCTAACTGTGGTTTCATAATAATGACTTAACAGCAAAATCATACTAATATGCTGACAATAAAACAACATGATAGATAACACCAAATATGAACTATCAAAATCTAGTTAATAATATGCTATACCACACAGTAATATGACATCACTCTGCAGGTCTAAACATGCAGGCTGTAGCATTAGAGATTATATCTTTGGCAGTAAGTGAGTTTTTCCTTCCAGCAGAAGGACATGGACACGTACCTATTTGTATAGACCTCAACATGAGAATCTTGTGAACTGATTTCCCTCACTGTCAGGATAGTGGAATGTTATGATAACAGAGCTGATGAAGCACGTGTATGATTTAACCTTCAGAGTATAACACATTTGATCGATAGGTAAGAGCAGTCTAAAATGCTCATAGCAATCTTCTATTAAACCATACAAATGCTAAGCCATTATTAAGAAAACAAAGAATAGCAGTGGAAATACAAAGCATAACAAATGGCACCAAAATCTTGAGGTTGAGGATATCTGCAGCATTTGCGGCACTGAAGAAAAAAACAAATTTCACGCAATTGTCAATTGCACAAAAGCCAAATCTTGACGTGGACAAATGTGAATACACTGGAATTTACCTGACGAAAACTGGTTTAGATAATCAGGCCCAATTTACTCCTGATTGTGCTTGAAAAATCAGAAAGGAAGAAAGAACTCTGGCCTTCTTCTGTTATGGCGCTGCATGCTGGCATCTGAGGAATGATAGGATAATGGAAGCAATGCTATATCAAAGTTGGTTGTTTTCCTGACAAACTACCTGGCAAACTTCCTTAGTGACTGCATGGACCCCGCTAATGACAAAGGAAAAAATGATTTGTTTGCTTCTGCCCCGAAAGCTTATGAGGGAGCAAGAGAAGACTTTTATGCCCAGTTTCCTGCTTTTAGTCTCCATTGGCAATTGATCTCCTAAAAATAAATGTTGATGCCTCCTTTGTTTTTCATACATGTCAAGCTACTTTTGGAGCTGTGCTTAGTAATCACCAAGGTACATACAGCTGTTCTTGCTATGGCCAACCATTTGTGTCCCTGTATTGAAGCTAAAGAAGAACACACACTTGATTATCCCTGTACCCTAGAATGGTGCAGAAAAAGCAGGTAACCCCTGCTATTGTTGAATGGGACTATGCTGAAGTTCTCCATTAGAAGCTGGTCGCATCCTCAAGAAAGACTGCTAATTTTTTTTGGTAAAGATAAATTAGCTTTCTAGTTTCATTTTTATACATGTGATAAAATTTCACACGGCACATCGATCTTTCAGGAGATAACAAATTAATAATTATAAGAACAGAAGATGCGGAAAACTTACAGTCAACCATAATCCCTCAACTTTGCATCTTTACCAACAATAGCACTGTCAAACTTCCTTCGATGCACCGCCTTCTCCACTGCATTGGATTCAGTTTGGTCAAGAAGCAGAAAATGGAAGGATCTCCTACTCAACGAAGATAGACTTGAGTGGGTTAGGGCAATGGAGATTCAAAGATCGCAGAGGCAGGGATCGGGGAGAGGCTGGCTGGATCATTCTAGATGATTTCCGCGTCAAGAGTGGAGGAAGAACAGGAGGAGGAGCACTGGAGGAGGAGGACTGTGGGAGGAGGAACGGGGCTACAGCCTACAGCCGTGGATGATGCGTCCGTGCGCCGGCGGAGACGAAGGAGTCTGCGAGCGAGTTTTTTTTCCTGTGAGGAAGATGTTTTCTGCATCGTTGGATTTTTTTTGCGGTTTTGAGGAGTAATTCTTTGGAGAGGACGTGGGACATCGAGCTAGGACTCCTGGAACCTATCTGACGGTGGTAGACCATTATTACTTTGATCGGACGGATAATTTTTTTAGTTTTAAGGATTAACGTGAAGGCTCGTATGGTGCATCCAATTAGTATATATATATATATACTAGCACAAACGCCCGTGCGTTGCATCGGGTGAAAAAAAACCGACACTTCTCTAACCCAATTGCTCAAGACCCCCTTTCATTCCACGACATAACGCAAGCATGATGGGATGAATAAACTCTTTGAAATCGGCTGCCGTGAAAATGGATAGGAACCTTCCATGTGGATAGGGCACTTTGATCAATACTCTCAACCGCGACCGGAGGATATAGTACTCTTTACATACATTAGGCATTTTTAAGTTAATGCAACCAATTTACAAGCCCGTAAATCAAGTCCTTCATTTCTTCCATCAAGCCTTGAGTGCAATAATATGAGCGCATGCAAACTCCATCGCTCTATCGGTATTATACAATAAGCGTAGTATAACCCGTGGTTGCAACAATATGAGCACATGCAACTCTCTTTTCATTTATCACCAACGAGATAAAAGCCTGGCACACACAATGATCTGGTCTTCAAATATTAAAAATAAGTTATATTTTTGAAATTAAATGATTGAATATTAAAAACACAAACATGCAATTAACTCTGTACAAATATGCGTGTGTGCGTGTTAAGCAACGACGTCGCGTCACAGCATGATGCCCAGTCCATTCGTACTCTGGCAGTCTTAGAGTAGTTTTTTTTTCGTCGACCGCAGAATATCGGCCTGCCCGTCTTGTTCTTGCTTGCTGCCATTGACCTCGCCCTCTCTCTCTGGTGGTCGTCAATGCCAACGGGCGCCAGCTGGTAAGTGTCGAGCTTGTCTACCCCGTCCATGCATCTCAACTTCTGATCTAGGCAGCGGCAGCATTGAGAGCTCGTCTCCCCCGTCCATGCATCTCAACTTCTGGTCCAGGCAGCGTGTGTATCCTTTCCTTCATCTAGTCTAGAAATTTGTTCAAGCAGTAGCAGGCCATATAGATGCATGGCTTCCACATAGTGGATGCACTCATGAAATTAGCAGTTGTTTCTGCCGCCGAGAGCAACACTAACATGAGACGACCTCCAAGGTTGGCGGGGCCGCGGGGGCAATGTCGTGTAAGTATTGTGGACGGAGGCGTCGGGCGTGAACGTCATTGCCATCTGCTCGTCGACGGCGTACCCGGGCGCTTCCAGGACGGCGCTGTCCTCGTCGGCGTTATGGGCGGCCAAGGACCCTTCGCGCCTCCGTGCGATTTGCCATGGCCGGGCGGGTCGGCGCGTCGTCTTGCGCGCAAACCTCCACGACGCGACCACGTGGCTCGGCGCTGCGTTCACGATGTCGCCGCAATGAGTTACTTTATGTCGTTCTCTATGGTGGGATCCCATTCAAGACTTCAGACGCCCGCTCTAGGTTTGATGCGTTCATGCACTCGCCATGGCTGCAGAGCACGTTGCATGGACGTCGATCGGGTCGAGGATCCGTTTGAGGCTTGAACCCGTCGACAAGGGCGGCCGGAGCGATTCGCTCGAAGCTGGCCGTCCTTGATCTGGGTGAGCTGGGCTCCTCCACCGATGTTGTCTGTTTTTCCCGTTCATATATAGTGAATTCCTCACATCATCGTCGAAGATGGATGGCCAAGTGAACAGCCGCAGCCGCTCCGGTGTTACAGCGACCACCGTATAGATGGCCGGCTCTCTCTTTAGCGTGCTTAACATGCCTCTGAATCAGTTCCAAAATATACTCATATTGTATTGTACCTCATGAACTGCTGACATTGCACAAAACGCAAGTTCAATCCTAAAAAAATAGGATAATCATTAAGACAATACATAAGCATGTACTGTATGTGTATGACAGATTCAGGGTGAATAATAAGAAGAGATTATACCATGCTAATTGAGGGGGCTATGGGCTTTCTCGTCACGGGAGAGGAGGCAGCTGCTCCATGCCGCGCTTGAGCTATGGAGACGCTGTCCTCCAACGCCGTCCTCGAGCAGGAGGCAGATGCGGGTCAGAGTCGTCCTGCGTCGAGGAGGTAGAGGCGGGCAGGGGCAAGAAACGGCTTGTTGAGGTTGGCTGGGCCGGCGTCCTGTTGGGTGAGGTGGTTGGGGCGGCATCCATTGGAGGAGATGTCGATCCAGGCGTGGATGGGAGACGGAGGTGGTTGGGTTGCGGCCGGGGCGGCGAGCGGCCGCGCCGATGTGGGCGGCTAGCGGGCTGGGGTAGGTGCGACCGCGGCGGCTTGGGTGACGAGCAAGCTGAGGTGCAGCCGCGGCGGCGAGCGGGTTGAGGTGTGGCGGCGGCGAGCAGGTTTCCGCCCCCTGGCATCAGTTGTTTGGGCTGCCGCTTCAGCCGGGCGATCCGTCCCAACGTGGCCCAAGCGGAAGTCTGACCCCAAATTAGTACCACCTCGTTTATATTGTGATTTTGTCCATACAAATTATAAAAGCGTATTATGACATGAGAAGAAAGCGTATTGTGACGGTGAACCCGGAGACCCAATCCGTGCTTTATTATTAGGGAGATATATATATATATATATATATATATATATATATATATATATATATATATATATATATATATATATAGAGCATGGATTTGCTATCAACAACAACTAGAGTGTGTGCTATCGGAACCGTTGATGCTCTTTGAGATCCGCACTTTTTGTGGATAAGGTTCCGAATTTCTGAATTGTTGATTTTCGCCATGACCGAAGAGGAAAGGTCTGAGCGGTACTTTATGCTAGTGTACACCCTGTATGGAAGCCTAGCGGCTGACATGTCAGTGCATTTGAGGGCGATAGCAGCGGCTCCTTTCTTTTACGGCAGAGGGCGACAGGAACCATTTTTGGTAATCAGCTACAGGGTCTACTTCCAGTCATTTTTAGCAAGACTTCCATGCTGCGTTGCCCTCGTGCTGGTGTTGAAACCTGCCATTTTTGGTATTGGTCAACCTAGTATGCAAGGTTCGGCACCGTTTGGCGCCATAACTGGATGCGTCTGGACGGCTCTTTTATGTTGCAGCAGGGAAAGTCTCGTTGAATGCAGGCCCCCAAAAAACGTACGTGAGTAATTGCCTATGATGCACGGCGCCGTCCAACTGCGCCTCCCTCTGAACCCCACCGTCCATCCGGATGCAATGAATTGCGCCACGTTTTCAGCTTTCTTGTTTTTGCTTCTATGGATTTTCAGTTAGGAAGAAGCAGTATAGTCTTGAGCTAAATAAATCTATTCATGGGAATAAGTGATATGGAAGCTGAATATTTGTGGCGTATGGTTAAGTGCACACTGAATATTGAGATCGATCGTATTTCTTTCAGTGATGCATGAGCTGTAAAGTTTAGCTTCGTTTAGCTTCTTCAAATATATCTATTTTTCATGTTTCTTCTAATGGTTTGTTTGGTTCAATTTCTGAAGATTACTGGAGATGTTAGAAATTTGATGGTTGTTTGACTAGTGGCTTTATTTTGCACTATTAGGAACCTGTAATGTACATTGGTTTGTTTGGTTCAATTTCTGAAGATTACTGGAGATGTTAGAAATTTGATGGTTGTTGGACTAGTGGCTTTATTTTGCACTATTAGGAACCTGTAATGTACATTGTCTTATCAGTTTCTAATGGTGTACTGGACAGGATACTCAGGTGTTGCTGCAGGGTGTAGCAGAGAGGCTGCTAGAGCTATGGACTCTGTCTGAAGATAATGAAATGCTTCCAACAAGTTCCTCCTCTCTGTACTTTGGCTTCTAATAATACATGATTCTGTTCTCATGTCAATTTGGTGGCTTTCTGCTGTAACAAAGTTCACCATGTAATGTATTGTTATCCCTAAAAAAATGTATTGTTGGGCACAATATATATTTTCTCCCGGTCGATCGACTGCAATGTCTCTGAATTTCACATAACTTTTACCGTGGTCCTTGATTCACTTACAGAACCTTATGTCTCTGTGTTGTTGTTGACAATGTGATACTATGTTCCTATATTTTGCAGAGTTTATTTCTGCTGTTCTCTCCTACGTATTTCGTTTTTGGATGAATGGAACTACAAAAAGCTAGTACCGCACAGCCGATAGGAGATCAATCATCTACCTGAACTTAATCCTGTATAAAAGTGAGTGTATGCACAGAGAGGTCGGCAAGCTTTTGTCTTCGTATGTCAGAACTAGGAAGTGGCACGTCAAGTGGATGTCAGATAAAAAAAATGCAGGCTCCATCTTGGTCCTGAACACTCACACCCTAATGGTGGACGAAATCCTTTCGTTGCAGGAACCCTAGCTAGCTAGCTACAGATGGAGCACTTACAGATCAAGCCGCCATGAGTGTCTCCACTCGAGCTCTGGGACGGGATGGCGCCGTCGCCAGCGCCGGGCAACCTCCACTGCAGCCGCCGGCGAAAGGATTCGCTCGCCGCCTCCCCGGCTGGCGTCTCCGTCTTCTTGAGTCCTATGTTCCAGTTCCAGAGAGACCTCCTGATGTCAACGCCACGTGTGTTCACCCGCATCGCGGCGCTGATCGGACGGCCGTAGCTAAAGATAACAGTCTAGTAGCAGCCTCAATTAATGTGAGGAGGAAGGCATCATCTCCATTGGTCCTGTGGTTGGAAGGAGGTACATTGTCAGGCCCCAAGTCGAGTCAACCAGATGCACGAAACCTAAGCTACAACCAAACATCCACAGTTCAGAAGGCATCAAAGGCATCAAGGCCAGCGTCCAAGAGGTGGCTGCCCGGCTTTATTGTTTTTGCTTCTAAGGATTTTCAGTCATAACATTTCTCCCCTTAGCCCTCGCCTCCCCCTTCTCTACAACCAGCAACGCAGTTCGGGTTTCATTGTAACAAGGGAATGGATCCGTCTAGAGATCATAGTGCAAGCAGGGCAAGCAACCACGTTAGCGCTGTTCCAACTGAAAGCGTGTTTGCAGGAGCCATCGTCCCTGCTTCCGTCGACATCACTAGTGTTCCAGCCATTCAGAGCAGTGGGCAGCGGGTAATTACCATCCATCCTGCTGCCAAAAAATGCCAGCGTAAAAAAAAGATTCCTGCAATCAGAAGAGAAAACACTCGTCAGCACAGATCCCCTGCCGTGTACGGCTGGGCATATCATTTCAAGCCTCCTCGTGAATCCGAGCACGGGCCGGCCTCCCCGGTCAGCCTGACTACCTACAAGTGGATCCCGACAAGAAAGCCTAGGAAATCTCTGAACCCGGGATTCGAGGACTCACGAGATACGTTGGTTGGTCGGTGCAGGTATTTTTTTTGTTTGACTTTGCCCAGTAGAATCTTTGTTTTTTTCTGCCGCCCCTACTTCCTACTCCTGTTTTTCTTTTGAGGTGGCCCTTCCCGGTTCAACTGCTCGTACGGGGCTCCCTGTACCAGCGAAGACACCACGCCTCCTTCCTTTGGCCTGATCTACTTGACTCTTTCCTGCCGCCCGCAGCCCCGCTATGCAGTAGGGGTATGAGTTGGGAAAATTAAATTCAGAAGTAGTTGATTTTTATTTTCAAATAGGTTTGAACTAGGGGTGTGAGTTAGGAGCATACACAAATTATGAAACAATTGACGGAGCTGGGAAAGTGAGAAGAAAATTATGGGTAAAGTATCAAAGCTCAAGCTCAAGCGTAAAAATGAACACGTTTTTGAAGGAGGTTGACAAGGAATTTGGAAAGCATTTGATTAAAATATAAAGAAGGCTCCGAAGATTTTCAGAAAATTTTCAAAAGATTCATTTTGATGTGAAAAGCTGAATGACATGTTAAATCAAAACAACCTTTTTATGGCCTTAATTTTTCGCAAATCGGCGTGCGTGAGGTACAGACTATATAGAAGGAGGGTTATATATCAATCATCAAGATGGCGGGGCCTGCCCCCGAGGTATTAAGTGCGATACATTTAAAAGGCCCCACAAATCTCTCTGTCCGAGGTCATAACACAACAAAAAGGGAGGGGTCACCCTCGGTGAGATGGGGGGAGGCTGTTTTGGTTCTTTCGAGAGATGCTTAATCATGGGGAAAAAGGGGCGACTGTTCCGCGGGTGTCGCGATGAGTGTACACCCCTGCCGTCAGACCACATGTGGGGTCGATTGTTTTCTCTGCCGTATACATATGGCCCTGCAAGGTTCCTTGCACGCAACAGAGGGTTCTCTCACATCGGAGTGGGCGGGGTTCCGACGATAAAAGAGGAGGGTTCTCGTTCTCGAGATGGCGGAGAGGTACCAACTATATAGAAGGAGGGTTATCAATCATCAAGATGGCGGGGCCGGGGTGGGGTTGTATGGGAGTGCATATAGGAGTTCCAACGTTATATAGACATAGGTTTGGGGGGGTGCATATAGGCGCATGGGTGCTGCACGGCTTCCTTGCGCGCAAAAGGAGGGTTCTCTCGAGAGAGATGGCGGGGACTGCGGGGGTATGGGAATGCATATAGGATGTCCGGCATCACATGCATATGGTTTTGACCATGCGAAGAAGAATACTCGCCTATCCATATACATATGGTATTGACACGTCTCCTTCATGCGAGCAAATGACATGACAAGGGGCGATTCGGTGCTACAGTATCAGTTGTCTATGACACCAACATCCGTTTCCGGCATCATTGTCCTCACGCACCTCAGAGGGGTAGCTCAATTGGTGTGCGCAAGGTTATAACACAATATAAAGGAGGTTTCTCCATCAGTGAGATAGTGGTGTTGTTTGGTTCTTTCGGGAGATGCCTAATCATACACACGCGAGGCTGATTGGGAATGGAAAAAAAGGAGCAAGTGTCTCGTGGGTGACGCGATGAGTTTACACCCCGTACTGCAAGGTTCCTTACGCATAATAAAGGGTTCCCCCAATCGGAGTGGGTGGGGTTCCGACAATAAAGAAGGACGGTTCTCACTCTCGAGATGGCGGGGACTGGTGGGGGCGCATGGGTGGGGTTCCGGCATCGCCCTCCCCGCGAATGTTCGTCATGCATCTCAGAGGGGTAGCTCAAATTGGTGTGCGTGAGGGTATAACACAATATAAAGGAGGGTTCTCCATCGGTGAGATGGGGGTGTTGTTTGGTTCTTTTGGGAGATGCCTAATCACGCACACGCGAGGCTGATTGGGAATGGAAAAAAGGGGCAACTGTCCCGTGGGTGACGCGATGAGTTTACACCCCTGCTGCGAAGAAGAAGACTTGCCTATCCATATACATATGGTTTTGACACGTCTCATTCATGACAAGAAAATGACATGACAGGGGGGTGATTCGGTGCTACGGTATCAAATGTCTATGAAACCAACATCTGAGAGAGGTAACTCAATTTGTGTGCGCGAGGTTATAACACAATATAAAGGAGGGTCTCCATTCGGTAAGATGGTGGTGTTTGTTTGGTTCTTTCGGGAGATGCCTAATCATGCACACGCGAGGCTGATCGGGAATGGAAAATAAGGGCCAACTGTCCCATGGGTGACGCGATGAGTTTACACCCCTACTGCAAGTTTCCTTACCCACAACAGAGGGTTCCCCCCATCGGAGTGGGTGGGGTTCCGACAATAAAGAAGGAAGGTTCTCGCTCTCGAGATGGCGGGGACTGGTGGGGGGTGGGAGTGCATATAGGCGCATGGGTGGGGTTCCGGCATCGTTGTCCCCGCGAATGTTCCTCACGCTTCTCAGAGGGGTAGCTCAATTGGTGTGCGCGGGGTTATAACACAATATAAATGAGGGTTCTCCATCGGTGAGATGGGGGTGTTGTTTGGTTCTTTCGGGAGATGCCTAATCATGCACACGCGAGGCTGATTGGGAATGAAAAAAAGGGGCAACTGTCCTGTGGGTGTGACGCGATGAGTTTACACCCCTGCTGCAAGGTTCCTTACGCGCAACAGAGGGTTCCCCCCCCCCCATCGGAGTGGGTGGGGGTTCCAACAATGAAGAAGGACGGTTCTTGCTCTCAAGATGGCGGGGGATAGGGGGGTGAGAATGCATATAAGCGTGTGGCGGCTGCATGGTTCCTTGCGCGCAAAAAGAGGGTTCCCCCCATTGGCGCGAGCGAGGTACCTAGAAAATAAGAGGTTCTCACACACACACCCTGCCGAGTTTGTCCCTGTTATATCAACCTGAAACAATTCAGGAAGAGAATTATGCCAGATTTACATGTAAATACTTAGGTTCTGTCGTATGGTGAGATCAATACTAAAACATCTATTTAAACATCTGCTACGTTACTAAGTGACGAGATAATAGAAAAGAAGTGTTTCGCCTCATGTTGTATGAACGGTTCTAACAATGTCAGGGGAGGGTTCTCGCTCACTTGTAGGATGGTTTATCGCTATTGTTTGTGTGCATATAGTGGGCGTGCGTGTCAACCTAATCATGCACTTGTAGTATATACCAAACTCTCACCCTATAACAATCCTCTCTCTATCTCTCCCTATCTACCACCCAACAACTCTCTAATCCTCCATAATGTAGACAAACACGTACCTAGAAAATAAGAGGTTCTCACACACACGGAAGGAAGTGCCTATTGTGCGGCTACTTCCGGTGCCTAATGTAGACAAAGGTTCCATGAGATATATCGATGCAGCGATTCATTCGCAACAAATTAGGAAATGGAGAAGACAAATGTCAACTCACTGCTCAAGAAATTACTTCTTCAAAAAATCTTGCATGCGCGCGATGTATGGAGTCTATTTTATCACCCCACGTATATAGATAGTTCAAAAAATCTTGCACGCGCGCGATGTATGGAGTCAAAAGAAGGTGCCCTCCAAGCAGTATGTGTGGTCATCGTAGTGCAAAACGGAGGTTCATATGTATCGTTGCGGTGATACGTTGACGAGTGCTGTGCGGTGGAGAAAGGGTTCGCATGCACAGAAAGAAGGGCCCCCTCGTCGGGAATGAAAGGTTCTGACATTGTCATAGGACTGTTCGTGTGCACTATTGGTCAATCGCTCTCTCCCTCTTTCACCTCAACAACTGATATAATGCTAAACAGATGAGTAGGACGCTCGTGTATGGTTTGTTCTCAGAATGCAAAATCGAGGTTCCACGTGACCTATCAACGCGGTCGATTGGGAGGGGGGGGGCATTCACCCATAAAATGGTTCCCAAACCTAACAATCGTGTGCGCTTGAAATATAGCCAACCATCAGTGTTTAGATTATTTTATCAAATGAGACAGAACAGGCTGTTATACTTGACGTATCATAAAAGTTATTTGATCAAAGACATACAAGTTCTGAAGAAATAGCGTGCACAAAAAACATCACTCTGTTTTCCCTAGCTAAATCGGAGAATGGTATCAAAACACATTCAGTTAAACACTGCAATTTGCTTGCATCGAGCTTTTGATTCAAGGAAACAAGCATTGCATGGGTACACCTTGTAGTCAACGGCGATCCTGGGCTTGTCGGCGGGGCCAGGGATGACCTTGAAGGGCCACGGCTTCATGTCCTGCCTAATTGAAAACTGGAATTCAGAAGCCTAAAAACTATGGGAGCAAAGCAATGTATACAGAAATTGTTAAATATGCAGATATATTCAGTGATCTGTTCTATAATACATATGGAAGATTACTGTTTGAAAATGCTAGAATAGTTTCTGCAATTCATATGGAAAATACATATGGAAATTGAATGCATGGCTTAATTCTACAATATCCACTGTTGGCATGTTCCAATTCAGTCTATAATTTTGGGGAGTGCATGGCTTAATTCTATAATATAAAAAATGTGCAGATATATTAGTACACAGTAGTGTTGCCACTGTTGGTATTTATAATCCCCTCTAGATCACAACACAATTCTGTTAAATAATCCTAGAGAATCAATATAGTATCTGGTGAAGGAATAAAAGGCAAACAGTAGGTATGTATTAGTAATCAACTAGACTGAATTGGAATGTCTGTACATATGACTATGACTGAATCTGATACATGATCAAACAGTAGGTATGTACTAATTAACTAGACAGTGCCCGAATGTCTGTACATATGACTATTACTGAATCTGAAACTGAAACATGCTCTCTGTTGAATCTGAAACTGCAGATGCTCTCTACTAATTTCACATATGGCACACTTGACAAAATTCAGTAAAAACATGAGCTGCTGCGCTTTGAGGCCTACTGCTACAAGTTAGTATTAATTTCTAATTTTGTACGACAACACAAGATGAGCAGAGGGAGAGGATGGACCTAAGCTGCTGCTAATGTGATGAAGCTCCTCCTCCTCCTAGGCGAGGACGATGGCTGCAATTGCTCAGCTTGTTCCCTCCAAATCGCTTGTCTCTGCTAGACAGGAAGGATACACATACACGTTTTAGATCAGTGTTTATCTCCACACGGCTCTACTTGAGTGAGAAACAATCTATATACTCTACTCAAATCCAATGAGTGTAAACGGTAGGGCAAAATTACTCCCTCCTTAATCAGTACAAGAACAAGACAGTGTAAAGTTTTTGAGAGAAAAATACATTTATGAGAAACAAGACAGTGAACAAGAACAAGACACAGTCTGTAGATTAGAAGAAGTGAGATGGGGATGTGGTGCTACCTGCTGCTGCTGCTGAACCATGGGAGGGGAGGAAGCAGAATGGTGGCCACGAGAGTGGAAGAGTAACCACACGTCGTGCACCTGCGCGTCTGCCAAATCGAATCAAAAAGAACGAACAACATCAGCCTTACAAATCAAATCAAACCGAACGAACAGAGGCGTAGAGGGGGAAGAGACCACGTCGTGCACCTGCTTGGTCTGCTGGCGCGTGGCTGCGGGAGCCATGACGGATCTGGACCTGCTTGAGATGGTGGGTAGGTCGGAGCTCAGGGTGGGGACACGGTGATGGTGAAGGAGAGGTCGCCGGCGGCTTTGCCTTGAAGGGGACGGCGCACCCAGATGGCAGGGGGCTAGGGAGAGGGAAGCTGTAGCTGACGAGGGTGCGCCGCCGTGTGATCTTGCTGCGACCAGGATGTATCTCTCTCTCAGTGTCTCCCGGCCTCTCTCCTATGTGCGGACGAGTTTTACAGAGGCTACATCCCCGCTCGTTTTTCCACGATGTTGGTCACGAGTCTGCTTTCCCACATATTGGCCGGCGCAGTGCTGGTGCCTGGTCACGGGTACGTCCCTGCTCCCATGTACTCCATGACGATGAAAAACGTTTGCCTGGGCACGACTGGCCGGCGCAGGGCTGGTACCGATGTCCATCCTGAAACCGTTCGAGAGGAAGGCGGGTGGTCCCTGCTGGACTGCGGCAGCCTAGTGCCTGCGCGGTGCTGCTGTCTTAGCACGCAGCGTGGTCCATCCTTCCCTATAAAAGGAAATAAGCATCAAATGACATATAACATGAAAATGCAAAAGAGGTAAGAGGAGGGAACAGATCCCCACACAAACGAGCGCTTGTGATTGCAGCCGCGCCAGCGAAACTTTATATCTTTGCTTTTCCTATATATATATATATATATATATATATATATATATATATATATATATATATATATATATATATATATATATATATATAGAAAATCATCCTACTACAGGTGTAGCTACACCAATTTCTTATATACTACCATGTGATAGTTTATACTCTACTTTATTATTTTTAATATGTTCATATACTATATTTAAGATACTCCAAAGTGAGTTATATCAAAAAATTGCAAATGAGCTCATGATTTTATTGTATTTGTGAAATACGTACATATTTGTACGTGAAATAGAGTATGCAGAAAATATGATACATACTACTAAAAAAAGTAGTATATATACTACCAAAACATTATTATATACTACATACTACTCGTACATACTCTCCGATATGATAGATACTACCTAGAACGTATTAAACAGAAGTGGGAGTAACTACACCCGGTAGTAGAAAAATTTGTCATATATATATATATATATATATATATATATATATATATATATATATATATATATATATATATATAGACAAATGTTTCCTACAAGCAGTGGTAGTTACCACCACTTCTGCTTTTGTATGTTGTATATAGTATCTGTCGAACCGAGAATATGTACGTGTAGTATGTAGTATATAACAATGATTAGCTAGTATATATACTAATTTTTAGGTAGTATGTACCATTTTTGAGTATGCTCATTTTACGTATAAATATGTACGTATTTTACAAATATAACAAAACTATGGGCCCATATGCAATTTTTTCATGTAACTTGCTTTGAAATATCTTAGATATAGTATATGAACATATTTAAAATAATAAAATAGTATATATAGTACCACATGGTAGTATATGAGACATGTGGGGTAACTACCACCGGGTGGTAGGATGGATTTTCCCTATATATATATATATATATACGCACACTAGCAAAAAGTCCCGTGCGTTGCAACGGGAGAAAAAGTTATCACACCACCTAGCCTCAATAAGCATTGCTAAGACCACCCCCCCATACACAGGTCAATGTCCTATATTTTAACCCCCACCTGTGTGGCCGCCTATATTTCTTCCCACCATGATCGTGACAGATATATGTCAATAAATTTGTATGAAAATATATTCTTGTACTCTATGCTTATTTGCTATTATATTCTTTGTTTTATTTTATTGTTGCATCATCATATCATCGTGCCATTAAAACACAAATAAATAAACTGCATAGATCTTTGATCTATTTAAAATGAGGGAATTCATTGTGGTTTTCTTTATAATCCATGAACATATCCTCCCAATATTATTAGGGAGGTAGAATAAAACATTCCATTAATTCTGGAATCACCCATAACCACACTTGCAATTGAATTTCCTTTTGATTCCAAATATTTCAAATTCATGTGATATTCTCCAAATAAATCTTTGAAGTTGTGGTGCTTTGATTTGCCAAATTTCATCTTGGTTCCCCTTCAAATAAATTCTTTTTGTTTTCTTGTTTGAAAAATAGAAAAGGAAGGAAAGACTTTTTTTCTACCAGGCCGGCCCAGCTCCTTCCGTTTCGCCATAGAAGCCGCGGCCCAAGCCACCCCTCTCTCTCCCGATCAGATAGGTCGAGCATCCCCGTATACCCACGATCCCCACCCACTCCTCTTCCTGTCATTCCCCTCGGACGCCCCTCTCGTGCGCCGCCACCCTCAAGCGGTGGACCCTATCCCGACCAGCCACTGCAGCAAGCCGTTGCCGCCAGCAAGTCGAGCCCGCCCATGGAAGAGGATGGCGCGTCTCTGTCTCGATACGTCCGCCGCTGGATCCACGCCGGAGCAGTCGGATCCGTCGCGTGGGCCACGCAGGCCGCCGCTGGTGCCCTTCGTCCAGGGACCCGCCTTGACCTGTTCGTTCGCGGACTTGGGCATTGATGCTTCGATGCCGTTGGTGACCCTGGGTAAAGATGGCCCATATATCTCATCATGGTGTCTTGGCTTGCTTGATTCTTGCAACTGACGAACATATATAAGTCGGTAGGGTTTCGTTTAAAGGAGCACGGTGGTACTATTCTAGTAGTTGGTAAAATAGAAATATAAATTTGTGCGTCGGGCCTAGCCTGGCCCATCTGAGCGACGAACGTATCAGAAAAATCGAACATAGCGTACGAGAAGCAATCTGCAGTGCGGGTTGAATAACAGAAACCACAGTTTTCTTTTTGCAAAATTACTGCGCAGCGGATGGCCGGACGGGCTGAGGCCCAAGTGGCGACGCTTCAGCCATGTGAGACGATCTCAGGGCAAGGCCCAGGTAAGGTAGTAGTGTGGACGATACATACGAAAATTTTGCGACGTGGTTCCCCGAATTAGTACCACCTCGCTTATATGTTTTATAAATTGGTGAAAGCATAAATTTACAGGAAGAAAGCATATTGTGACGGTGAACCCGGAGACCCAATCCGTGCTTTATTATTAGGGAGATGAATCATGAATCATGCGTGAATTTATAGACCCAATCCGTGGGATAAGATATAAGATATAAGATATAAGATCGTGAATTATGCGTCCCACCTACTCCCTCCGTTCCAAAATAGATGACCCAACTTTATACTAAAGTTAGTAGGTCCTAGGCTCGCAACCGCAACGCAGCGCGGCGAGCGAAACAACAACATCGGGATCAAGTTTGTATGTAAAGTGGAGTACCGTTTAAAAAAGGCAGATCTATGTGCCGGCGCACCGGCCGAAAGTTTCGGCCGGTCTGGCCAGATCCGTTCGATCTATACGCGCAGCTGTTGGATCCCCCCTGTCTTCCCCACACACATCGTCAACCTCCCGCACGGGAAAAAAGAAGAGGAAGAGAGCGCCGCCCCCGCACCCGACAGCGAGCCGCCACCAGCGTTCCCGCGCTGTGCTTGCAACCTCGTCGCCGCCGTATGCATCCCTCATCGTTGCCGTCATGTTCTTTGCAGCTCCTCGCCATGGCGGGTCTCCGCTCTGACATCACGACTATGTGGCACCGACCGACAGCGGTTGCACCTCGCCACCCCATGTTTGCAACACCAGGTGAGCGCCCCGACCGCCCTCGCCGACCCTCGCCGCCGGGTGTATACCACTCGCATCGCCGTCGTCTCCCAGGTCGCCACTTCCATCGCCATCGAAGCAAAAAAAAACTCACCGGTGGAAGCTTTGCAGGTTGCCGGTTGCAATAAAATAAGAGCTACCGTGGTAGGTTGAAGTAAATCAAAAAACGCTTCTAGCAAACGTGAACGCCCGTTTCAGCTTTTGTTTTCGCCGGTTGCAACATTTTACGGTGTCACCGGTGAGGGTGTCAAGAGCTCCAGTGGTCGGTTGAAGCAAAATTAAAAAAACGCTTCCAACAAACGTGAGCGCCCGTTCCATCTTTTGTTTTTGCCGGTTGCAACATTTTACACTTGAACGTCTCTGTTGTAGTAAAGTCAGGCGCCATCGTCACTGGCCACGCTCCCCGTCGTCTGTTTGCAACAAACCGGGCACCGGTGGGAGCTTCCTCGATTCTAGTTGCAGCAAAAACGTATCATCGGCGGCGGCGGAGGAGCGGGGCGCAGGCGGGGGGAGCGCGGGGAGGCGGCAGCGGAGGTGTGCAGCCTGGCAGGGGAATGGCGGGGGAGCTCGCGACATTAATAAGATGGAAAAGGGGAGTTGGATCGAGGGAGGGAGGAGGATGGTTATATGGGCCCACGAAAAAGAGGGCGTGGCCCGGTGCGCTCGCGCTGGGCGCATGACGAGGCGTGCGACCGGCCGAAGCTTCGGCCGGCGCACCGTCTATAAACGTTTACCTTAAAAAAAGATTGCTAGAAATAGCTATCGCACATCTAAATTGTAGGCCGTTCGATCTTGTACTGTAAATCTCGTGCAAGTCTGCTTCAAGTCTTTGTTTCTGTAGTGCGCTTCGCTCCCTCTCTGTCACGACCATTCGTTCGGCCTGTTTCCTTTCTTTTCCCTGTCAGCCCATAATCTGGTTGCAGGTAGGATGGGCTCGGCCCTTTTTTTGTCCATTTGTTGTTTATGGGCAGTACTGGGCGCCGGAGCGTCGGCCCAACGTTTCGGCCGGTCGCCTAGCAGCCGTTGGATCGGTACCATCTGAACCGTTTAGTATTTTCTTCCCCCAATCCAAAAATGATTCCCTCGAGCGAAGCTTCCTTCCCACGCGCATGGCAGAAGACGCCTGAAAATCACATCGTGTCTTCTAGCTTGTAGCACCTCGGGGCTCACCTTTCGTAGCAAACGACGGCGCACGACCACATCGCCGGCCGCTTGCAGCACCGCTACTCGCCGCGCCCACACCCAAGGTCGTCGCCACAAATAACGTGGAGGCCATTGATGTATCTTATCTATCCGTCGATGTCATAGGAAGAACTTGTCCAGTAGCCTCACAGCTCCACCTCCCAAAATCCTTGCAGCTCCACCTCCCATGACGAGCCCCCGTCAGAGCAATCATCAACGCTGGTCATGGCGAAAAACGGCGATGGATGCAGCAAAATTTCGTCGCCGCCGTCATAGGTTGGGATCGTCATGAATGGTTGCAGCATATGCCAACGCGGGTCGTACCAAAAAAAAACGATGATGGATGCAACAAAAATGGCATCGCCTCCGTCGCAGGTCAAAGCTGCGACATGAATGGTTGAAGCTTTTTCCATTGCCGTATGTAGCTTTTGTCACCAACAATTACAGCTTTCTTCGTCATCCATAATTTGCGTCGTTTATTGTTGAAACTTATTCGTCGCCGGTTGAAGCTTTTCTCGTCGCTGGTTGAAGCTTTTATCGTCGTTAATTGAAGCTTTCGTGTTTGCGTAGTGCCAGCACCCCAAAAATTTGGTTCCATCGATTGAAGCGTTTGGTGACGCTGGTTGTAACTTTCTCGATCACCCCATGCAGCTTTTAGTGTTTTGAGCAATGGCTAACCGCAGGTTTTGGTCGTCTTCTGGTTAAAGCTTTTGTCCGCACCGGTTGTAGCTTTTGGGTCGTCGGTTGCACCATAGAGGAGTAGCTTTTAGGTATCACTAGATCATTGTTGGCGCGCGTTTCTGCGCACGTCTATTTTGATGGTTGGATTATAGTGTAGCTCATAAAGATATAGACACAAAACATGGATGTTGAGATGGATTTATGTTTCCTTTTCAAAAAGAAAATGGATTTATGTTTGCAAGATTCCCATTTTATCGTACTACAGAGTAATACTATAAGAAGCCTGCCTAGTTTGATTATGCCCATCTCGAGTAAGTAACAAAGAAATCAATTGAAAATATAAATGGAAGTAACATATAATAGATTCAAATGGTTCAGCTTACTTACAGTTTTAACATTTTCACCAAGTGAAAAAAACAGATAAATGTAAACCAGAACATAACCTAAATCAAACTAACCAAAAAGAAAGGAACAATGCTTTTACTAAAATTCCGAACACACTGTTCGTACTCTGTTCTTCCATGCTAGAGTCAATGAATAAAACAAACAGAGAAATAAAATCTATTTATCTCTCAGCTGGTCAATTTGTATCTATTGTAGTATAGTTCGTCTTGATAATAAAGAGCACCTTTTAGGGTAATCAGATGACCAATCCTACCATATCAAAGCAAAGAACTGAAGTGTCAAAGATGCAATCCCAACTCCCAGGGAATATTAATCGTTGCACTTATTAATCAATAGGTGTAGCTAGTGCCTTTACATGGTACCGTTATCGGCAAGGGGAAACAATGGTTGTGATGCTATCAGCAGTCGCGGATAGGATGCTTTCTCTTCACTTAAACATTATTTGTGGTAAACTCCTGAAGATTCACTGTAACATTGCTGTAAACAGAACAAGAGAGATTGACCTGCCTCCCTCCTTACTCAATAACTTCTACTCCCTCTGTACCGAAATACATGTCGTTGGAGTAGCTGAACTTTAGCTACTCCAAGGACATGTATTTCGGTACAGAGGGAGTAGAATTTTCTATGTCTAACTCACTGTAATAGAATCAGCCTGCAAGTTAATACTTATAATATCAGGAGATATTGTTGATAAGCATATAAAAAATACAGAAGAGGGTAAACACGGCAACATGCAGGGCAGTCCTTAATTTGATGCCAAATAATAGTTCCTTCGGATATATTTTTCAACAATACATTCAACAGAACTTGGCAAGTCACATTACATGAGCTTTGACTACCAGATATAAGATAAATCAGTAACCACTTTGCCAGTTAGAGTTTAACTTGTAAAAGTGAATAAACAAAGCATGATGATGTCCACGCTAAATTAGTAGTACTGATTTGTGTTTACAAGTTCCTAGTTCCTACCAGTACAAAGATTACCTAAGCACTGAGAAGTGACTTGGTCGATTTTGGAACATCAGCAACAAATTCTGGCATGGACAATGATATGCGATGAAGCATAATTCAGCAAAGGACAGGGACGAGCAATGGTGTTGGTAACTCTGGAGCCTCCTTGCAGCCCGTATCAGGTCGCTGAGGAGGAAAGAAATTCAAAAATGAAGGAAGAATTGGGGGAAGAGGAGATGCATGAAGGAGAGACAATTGGAACGAATTGGAGACCTGAATATCACCCATCGCTGCTGGAGATTGGTTTGCAGAGTGGGGAGAGTGAAAGGAGCAGCGGCAAGTCTGGGTTATATGGCGTGCATTACTTGAATGTAGAATATGTGTCGCCATATGTAACTGACGTGCAGCAATCAATGGCTAGACCATCAACTGCTAGTACTAATGGGTGATTAATCTCTCAAAATCATTGACCGCTGATGATAGAACTTCAAACAGCTATTCGGGGACACACACCATCCGGCCGCGCCATGAAACCGAATGGATCGAAGCAGTCGAGAAGAGCCCATGCCATCGCCAGGCGCACCCAGAGCGACCTCCATGGGATCCGTCGCTCTGGCGGCGGTCGGACACAGGTCGGGCGGCCATGGGAAGAGCCGCCACGCCGGTTGGAGAAGTGCGGCCTTTTTTTGGCTGCTACAGGCCCATTAGGCCCAAATTAACCTGAGACGCCCAAAAAAGTGGCTAGAGTAGCGGCCCAGCACAGTTTGCGATTGTGTTAATCGCGCAGGAAGCCAGATTAGGCGCGATTCATGAAGAATCTGGCGGCCGAAAATGCTCAGAACTGACGATCAGACAGTTGAGGATGCTGATGGCCTGAGAGGGCAGGAAAAGTGCTCAGTTATAAATGAGGGAGAGGAGATGCTTGCAACGGAGGGGGAGGAGGTGCTTGTGCAAGAAGCAAGGGGGCACACTGTTGCCGCTGGCGAACTCATAGCGCGGGAGACGAGATGGAATTAGCAGGTGGCGAGAGGAAGAAGAAGCAGAGAAGAAAGAAGAAAAAACGTGAAAATGACGTCTAGCTTGAGGCCCACCTAGTGCCAGCCTGTCTCCGCGTGAAAAGAAGGAAGCCAGTGAGAGGGACCGGTCGAACGCTCGACCAGTCTGCCGGCGCAAAGGGTTTTCCTTTGTTTATTGTAGAGATTTGGAAGTCTAACGCCAATCCATGAAAACTAAGTGTATACAGATTTCCTCTCACTCTCTGGTGTCACTCTCTCTTTCATGTCCCATTCTCTTTCCTCCACTACAAATTTATTTTTTGTTCATTTTAGTTTTCTTTATTTTCTCTATTATATCTCTATCCAGTTTTTCTTTTTGTGTCTGTTTTTATATTATTTATTTCCTTTTTATTTTTTCTTTTATTTTTCTTCAAATCCGTGAAAAATATTTTTGTGAATATTTTTCATAGAAAACTAAAAAAATATATTTTTATTTTTTTGAAGATATTCTAAATTCGTGAATATTTTTTCTTATGCCAGGGCCCTCTTGACAGCTTGAAGTTCTACCAGCTGCCATGCCAGGGCCTTCTTCATAGCATCTAGTTCATCATGCTGGTTTGTCACGCCGTGCTCGAGTGCTACTGGTTCTTCCTCCTGCACTACCAGTGGATTGATGACAGGTTCAGATTGTTGTTTCTCGGGAAAATGACCTGTAGTAAGGCCATCATTTGAGCATCCTAACTTTCCCTACAGAAAAATACGTGCAGGTTACATCATATGGGAGAATTCCAGAAGCTATAGATGCATCTGCCCCAATATACCATTTGAAAGATCGTGGATGTCGCCTAGAGGGGGGGTGAATAGGCGTTTTAAAATAATTACGGTTTAAGCTTGAACAAATGCGGAATAAACCTAGCGGTTAATTTGACAAGCACAAAACCTACAACAACTAGGCTCACCTATGTGCACCAATAACTTATGCTAAGCAAGGTAAACAACTAAGTGATAGCAAGATATATGACAAGAAACAATATATCTATCACAAAGTAAAGTGCATAAGTAAAGGGGCTCGGGTAAGAGATAACCGAGGCACGCGGAGACGACGATGTATACCGAAGTTCACACCCTTGCGGATGCTAATCTCCGTTTGGAGCGGTGTGGAGGCACAATGCTCCCCAAGAAGCCACTAGGGCCACCGTAATCCCCTCACGCCCTCGCACAATGCAAGATGTCGTGATTCCACTAAGGACCCTTGAGGCGGTCACCGAACCCGTACAAATGGCAACCCTTGGGGCGGTCACCGAACCAGTACACTTGGCAACCCTTGGGGCATCACGGAACTCATCAAATTGCTCGGGCGATCTCCACAACCTAATTGGAGACCCGGCGCTTGCCCGAGCTATACACCACAATGATTGAGCTCGAACACCACCAACCGTCTAGGCGCCCAAACACCCAAGAGGAACAAGCTCAAGGGCACCAAGCACCCAAGAGTAATAAGCTTCTCAACTTGTAACTTCCACGTATCACGTGGAGAACTCAAACGATGCACCAAATGCAATGGCAAGGGCACACGGTGCCAAGTCCTTCTCTATAAATCCCACCAAAGCAACTAATGCTAGGGAGGAAAATGAGAGAAGAACAAAAAAAGAACACGAAGAACTCCAAGATCTAGATCCAAGGGGTTCCCCTCACTTAGAGGAGAAAGTTATTGGTGGAAATGTGGATCTAGATCTCCTCTCTTTTCCTTCAAAAACTAGCAAGAATCCATGGAGGGATTGAGAGTTAGCGAGCTCGAAGAAGGTCAACAATGGGGGAAGAACACGAGCTCAAAGGATAAGGTTCATTGGAGAAGAAGACCCCCTTTTATAGGACCTCCCGAATCCAACCGTTATGTGCTCAGGTCGTGCACAAGCGGTACTACCGCTTGGAGGAGCGGTACTACCGCTTAGCACGGTCAAAATAGCCCAACGAGAGAGAAAACACTAGTTTTTGGTCCCGAGCGGAAGTAGCCATGGAAGTAGCCACGGTAGTACTGCTCCAAGCGGTAGTACCGCTCCCAAGAGCGGTAGTAAAAAAATACTTCCGCTCCTGTCAGCGGTAGTACCGCTGCAGCCTTTTCAGAACACCAAAACTAACACAACTTCTGCAAACGGACTCCAAATTTGACGAAACCAAGTTTGTTGGAAAGCTAGCGACAAGGGCTAACACAATCTTGATAGAAATACCAATAATAAGCAAATGAGAAAAGGCCCAAAAGAAAATGGTGAGAACCCTTCCTCGGATAAGACCGGTAAAACTTCCAACACCGAAAACATCATAGAAGACGCATGCAAACTCCGTTTTCGATGAACTCAAGCTTGTCATCAAGATGACCATAAGCTCTAAGACTCACAAAGAGAACCAAACAAGAACCAAGAAACATGATGCAAGGATGCAATGGTTTGAGCTCTCAACGAACGATACGATCAAGCTACTCACTTGAGAGCCCCCCTTGATAGTACGACTATCGATCCTATAACCCGGTCTCCCAACTACCACCATGAGACCGGTAAAATAAAAACCTATCAAGGGCAAACCTTTGCCTTGCACATGATCCACTTGAGCTAGATGATGACGATCTTGACTCCCTCAAGTTGGACCACCTTTCTTGATTGCGTTGGCTCGATGAAGACTAGATGATTGCTCCCCCATAGTCTACTATGGGTGAGCCACTCTTCGACACATCTTCACAAGTCCATTGACACCATAATGGATGGCAAGATTCAAGCACTTGATCTCTTCGTGATGCTCCACTTGAACTTGCACACGGCAATCTTGATGACGATCACTACTTGATGTCATCCTTTCCATGGGTTGTATGATATCTTCCTCTTGACGCAAGCCCATGGACATGTACCTAACCCCACATAGAACTCTCACATAGACCATGGGTTAGTACACAAAGTGCAATGGACAATGCTTACCATACCATGGGATCACTTGATCCCTCTCGGTACATCTTTTACGCTTTGTGAGTTGATCAACTTGATTCACTCTTGACTTAGTCTTGATCAACCTTGAATCTTTCCAACTCTCTTAGTTTGGATGATGTCTTGAAGGTAAACATGAATGATCACACAATCTTGTTCTTCAAGACATTCTTTGTCGGGGATATACCCCGCGGTGTAAACCGGCCGGAAGTTAACCACGTCGGACTTGGCGGTTCATGAAGGCCGGTTCATGCTATGGTGGGCCGGTTTAAGAGGAAAGGCATAAGGAATATTTGTCTTACAAGGAGTTAAGACCTGGACTTGTATCCGGTTTGTATTAGAGATAGACTAATCCTAATCCTAATAGGACTCCACATGTAAACCGCCCTTGACATATATAAGGAGGCGGGGCTCCCAAAGAGGACAAGTTAGAAGCTACAAGCTACAAGCAATAATCTCTAGGGTTAGACACAAAGAGGAGAGCCGGTTTATGGCGACTCCTCATGATGATAATGAGACCTAGCCTCAAACAAAGATGTAGGGCTATTAATGGATGATGTTTCCGGGGCGAAGCTATCTAAACCCTTGTCTTGCGTGTTGATCCGCCTGCGTCTCTCGTTCACTCAACCCTCTCAAGCTACCACATAGATCGTTGGCGCCATGACTAAGTCACGACACTAGGACATCTGCCGTGACAAATCCACGACAGTTGGCGCCCACCGTGGGGCTCGCGCACGGTGGTGTTGAGTTCTTGGAGGGATCTTTCTAGGGTTTGAGAAATTCGCAATTTGTTCAGATGGAGAAAAGATTATTCAGAAAGATCTGCGTCAGGTTCAGGTTTATTGGTCCAGATTTTCGATCTGTGAGATAAAAAGTTTGGAGAAGTTAGGGTTATGCGGAAGATGACAAGATCAGGGCCACTGTTATGACACGAATTCGCCGCTATGGTCCTTTGTCGAGCCGCCTCTACTACGGATCGGCCCGGAGAAAATTCATCGAGCCGCCAGCAAGTCGGTCTGCTTGAAATCGCAGTCACCGCCGAGTTACTTCCGTGCTCCACTGGACTCTGTCAACTTGCTTCATCAACTCGGATCCGATCCGCCTTTACTCGCCCGGCGCCTCTGAGGCGCCGCAATGGCTGCAGCTGCGACGTCCTTCGCCTCCGGCCTTGCCTTGAGCCGCCGGTCGCCTCCAGCTCCGTGTGTAAGCCGCCTGCCTGCATCAAACGCTGTTCCGGACTACCATCAATAAGCTGCCGGATTATCACTATTTCTGTTATGGCCTGCAACAAGCCGCCGCTGAGAGAGTCGCCCAGCACCGTGGGCCGCCCGGTCGCCCTCCGGGCCGTCCCGGGTCGGTCGCCGCTTCGGCCTCCCGTCGCCGGCGTCCCGGTTCGTCTGCCACTGGCTCGCGTAATCCTCGCGTAATCCTCGGCTCTTCAAACTCGGTTTTGATTACAACGACTTAGAGGACTCGGTTTCGTCTTGCCGATTCACCGCGCCGCATCATCCCGCCTCTGCCTCCGCGGGTCTCCGCTTCGATTCCCGCTTCTCTCGGCCAAGTCGCCGGCCCCCGCAGCGGTTCACCAGTTCGGTGCTTCCTCAAGTCGCCATTGGCTCTTAAGCCGCCTCCACGAACTCACCTCGCGACCGGCGCGAGACGTCTCAACCACTTGCCGCCTCTGCGCCTCACTACTACGGCGTGTTGAGCTACCTACATCCGTCTCTGCTATATCCCGCCTACGGCCGTTCCGAGCTGGCCCTCATACCTCGCCAGGCTTCTGAGCTGTTGCTGAGCCATGTCAACAGAGAGCTGCCCCTGCTCCGTTGAAACGCCGTGACTCGCCACGGTCAAATCGCCGTTGAAATTGCGCCGGCCACTGTCGCCTTGGCCTCGCTTCTCGGCTGTCAAGCCGTCCGTGCGCAGATCGGCGCCCGCGGCCTCAAGCCGCCCCCACGCGCTCCACCAGGGCCTCGTGTCCGCCCGCGGTCGGTCTATCTCGCCGCCGCCCTAGCGCTCTCTCGCCGGCGTGTCCGCTTGGCCTTGCTTTTCCTTACTACTCCAGTTGCCTCTGCGCCAAGTAAAGGTAGAAGGCTTTTACGGCAGGATAAAAACTGAACCTGATAACTGCTACTGTTGACGAACATCGGGAGTCAGGCAAATTCCCAGAAGTATTGCCTAAAGCCAGGCCAATATATCCACAAATCACCAGACAATGTTGGGATTAAATGCAGAAAGAGAGATAGTGATGGGCGTGATCGTTTACTGATGGTGAGATTGTATTGAAGGGTGATAGCTCTGTGGAAATTACGTCACTGTTGACAGCCCTTCAACATTCCGTTTAAAGTATGGTTGGTTCAGGCCAAATTTGAGGCAACAAATCATCGAAGCATCCTTTGGCACCAATGCACTTTGCAGAGAAGATTATGGGCGACAAACTTTCAGATTTTTTTAGTTGGAAAGTAAATTTGCCAGTTCCATCCATTCAGTTTTGGAGCACTGTTATAGCAAGCTGGCCCCCTCAAGACGTCAGAAAGAAAAAACCGCCTTTGCAAAATGGCTCTATTAAGAGGAACTGACAGTTTAAGGCCAAGCGGCTAGCTAGCAAACAAATTGGTGCATTCCCGAAGTTCGTTGTTTCATGGACCGTACCGTTACCAGATTATCTACACACGCTACATACAGTCCGTGGCCGAACAAATCAGGACGGCTATTAAAATAAAAGGGGTGGTATTATGGCGCGGAGGCATGTTCGGCTGTGCGCAGCTTCACGGGCACGCGTATCACGGTCCGGTTTACATCAACGCACCGGTTGACTCGCCCGTCCACACCACCTTACAACACCACGGATGAATCGCTCGTCCGCCCTCGCCGCCGGTTCATGCGTCCGCGCCGGTTTACAATGCAGAGGAAAACTTGCTCGTCCGCACCGGTTTACAACACCGCGGCCGGATCATCCGTCTGCTCGTATGGCCGACTTGTCCATGATTGATTTCAGCTTCACCGCGGTGATCTTCAACTCCGTGGTGGATAATTTCCGGCCTAACATATCAGGTGATATCCATCTAAGGCCTATTTTATTAGCGCATATTATTTTTGTCAAGGAACAATTACTTTGGCATGTGATATTTTTGACGCAGGACAATTGTTCATTACAAATGAGGTGTTATATTACAGACGCGAGCACGTACTAGCAACGCTTCTGACTGGCGTTTCGTCGTGTCATGCCACTGGTGAATGAGCGTGAGCAAGTCGCCATCCACATGGCCGGTTTACATCAGCTTGCCGGGACCACGCCTGCGATTAACTCGCCCGTCTGTGCCGATTTACTACACCGGTGCCGATCTTCCCCGTCTGCACCGGCTTACAACGCCGTGGCCGACTCATGTGTCTGAGCTGTCTCTGATATTGCGGTCGTCTTTGTCGTCCGTTTCTCGCAGCCTGGTCTACATCAACATACCGGGCCGCACCTGTCTGCATGAGCTGTTTTATTGAGTATGAGCAAGTCACAGCTTGGGTAGCCCGGCTTTCTTTCAAATTGGAGGCAAATTATTATCAACCGCCGTTTACCTTTGGATGGTTCAATGGGCGGCGCAAGTCACCGCCACTACGGTTTGGTTAACTTCAAATCGCGGTTGGAAGGAACCATTGGCGAGATTCTTGACACGGCTCATACGGGATCATTTATAACTCGCCGATCACCTCAACCTTTGTGGATTCACATCATGCTATCAACACCAATGATATACAAGTTATGCCAATTTATATCACGGTCGAATATGGAGAATCTCAAGCCAACTCTTGAGTCACCTTGAGACTCGGGGCTACGATGACATGACTCGGCAAATCTTGCGGTTTGGCAAATTTAAGAAACCCAGACGATGAGGAAAGATAACCCGGTCCGGAGGCTCTTGTTATATTCATGAAAATTTAAAGGCCGTCGAGAAAATTTCCGGCTTAGAAAGTATATGACAATTGCAAAATCCGGCTCAATGAAGAAGTTCCGGATCATCAAAAAGGATTCCGGTTAAGGCAACATCTTTTTCTCATAAAGCGTTGAAGCTCTCAAATATCCGGTTTAAAAATACGGCTCAAGGGAGGCGAGTATCATTGAAGCTCTCCAAAAATCCGGATTACAATCCGGTTCAAGGAAATTTATCTATCATGAAGCTTTGAAGCTCTCAAATCCGGTTCAAAATTCGGTTTAAGAAATCTATCTCCCACAAATCTCGAAGATGTCAATATCGGTTCAATATCCGGTTCAAGAAGAATTTATTTCTTGCAAAAGTTAAAGGTTGCCAAAGAGGACTGCTGCCATGATGCACGGTTCAAACATGGGTATACCGCCTTATTGGCTTATCATATTATTGGTTACATGGGGCTTGACTAACAAAGCGGAGTTACGTCCATTAATCCGGCTATCACGCCACAACATAGCTTGGGAGCTTCACACCCAAGGGGCCAAAGAGAGTCTGGATGCTATGCACAGCTCAAACATAGGCACCCAATGAGCACACTCATCATGTTACTTAGGGGCTCCTTGTGTCAAATACCAAGGAGTTTGAAAGGACCCTTGTAGTAGGTATCGACCCACGGCTTGGAAGCTTTGGTATATTTACCTAAAACCCCGGGTTAACCTGCCTTCATCAAGTAAGACACTCCTATCCGGTAATCCTGGCATGACCCTCTGAGCGTTTGTGATTACTCTCATTGAGACCTGAACTTGTCAAAGTTAAAACGGTGATTAGTTAGTTGGAGGTCCATCTTAAAAGGCTTTGCTAAATGGTTCAACTCAGCGGCTGGCAGCCCATGAAAAGCCTCGACTACGGTTTTATTTGCCTTTGTCAAGATTTTTCTCTTTTGATAAATTTTATGTTGAACCGGCGTCTCTCGACCGGCATGACTATCGATCATCAAATTAACCGGTGTTTATCAACCCGCTCGACTTTCAACTACAAGTTGTCGATTACACAATCAAGTTATAATCCGGAGACTATCAGCCCGATCTGGTTTGACTACAAGTCACCAGATATATATATGGTTAAACCGGTGTTTATCACAGCCGATGCGGTTTTATCATAAACCGGCACAATATGGAAGGAGTTATCGATACTCAAGATTGGGATTATCACCCTTACTACAAAAGTTGGTAAACCAACAATGTGATTCAATGTCACGGTATGATATATTTTATATTTGATTCTTAAGTGCAGCCTTGGTTATACCCCGGGTTATATGTTGGGCATTATGACCCGTCCGTGATAAACCGCCAGACACTTTAAACTTGTTGTATCTGTAAACAGGTTGAATAAAGCATGATTATAAATTATCAATGTTTATTAAACCGGCACGGCTTTGGACTATCGTCGCCAATATATATTTGGATTGCGCCATTGGAATCATGCGCTTATAAATGATTGGGTTATATTATTCAAATAGCCAAACTTGGCTGAATTTTCATTATGATACTGAATAAGGTTTTCATACCGGATTATATTATCTTGAATAGCCAACATGGCTGGATTTTATTATGGTTATTAATATTATGATTGAGGTTTTCAAAGTCGCTTTAGCGCAATGGATATTATGTTATCAATGGATAGGGATTTTATTTCTACAATTGAAGGAATAGTCCCGAGTTGCTGCATGCTTACAACCCGGCACTTGGGGGCTAGATTATTGAAGTTGAGATTACATCAAATATGCAAGTCTCATGTCGCTGCAAGCATGCACCATGACACTTGGGGGCTAATGCAAAGTCATTCTTTATTCATCTTATTGAAGACCCGACTCATCACATTATAATGAGCCGGCCCTTGGGGGCTACCAATTGCTCCTGTTAAACAATTCAAGGTACAAAGCTTTTTATCCATTATATTGAAGGGTACATTGCTCAGTTGGTAAAGCACAAGGCTCTTAACCTTGTGGACGTGTATTCAAGCCCCATGATGGGGGTTACATCATATGGTGTTATTTTCATTGAAGTATATATCGAAGTCCCAGCTCAATATTATCTTACTGACCCGGCCCTTGGGGGCTACACTGGTTGAAGTTTTTTATGAGCATCAAGAAATTACAAGTCCCAGGTTACTGCAAGCATGACAACCCGGCACTTGGGGGCTACATATGGGGAATACTCAATTCTAACTAGTGATTGAGATGAACAACCTGGATTTCTTCAAGATTGTGATATTTATATTGAAGCAAGTCTTAAGCTGTTGCTATGCTACCTTCTTAAGACTTGGGGGCTACAAGTGATAGGCATATAAGAGATGAGGATTTCAAGGACCAATATTTTTGTTAAATCATTGGGAGCTGAGTCAAAGAAGTTATTCTTCACAATATTTCTCTATGACAAACCAATGTCAGCAAATTGATTATGAAGCTGGCTTATTGACCCGGATTTTCTAGAAGGAGGAAATGACAAGGACTTAAGGACGATCAGGTGTCGGTCTACAAGAATTCTTAACCCGGAGCACAACCAGCCAAATTTGTTCTGGTGTTTATTTTGCAGCATAAGTTTACCATGGATAAATCCAAGCTAAACTTGGGGGCTAATGTCGGGGATATACCCCGCGGTGTAAACCGGCCGGAAGTTAACCACGTCGGACTTGGCGGTTCATGAAGGCCGGTTCATGCTATGGTGGGCCGGTTTAAGAGGAAAGGCATAAGGAATATTTGTCTTACAAGGAGTTAAGACCTGGACTTGTATCCGGTTTGTATTAGAGATAGACTAGTCCTAATCCTAATAGGACTCCACATGTAAACCGCCCCTTCAACATATATAAGGAGGGGCAGGGCTCCCCAAAGAGGGACAAGTTAGAAGCTACAAGCTACAAGCAATAATCTCTAGGGTTAGACACAAAGAGGAGAGCCGGTTTATGGCGACTCCCTCATGATGATAATGAGACCTAGCCTCAAACAGCATGTAGGGCTATTACCGGATGATGTTTCCCGGGGCCCGAAGCTGTCTAAACCCTTGTCTTGCGTGTTGATCCGCCCTGCGTCTCTCGTTCCACTCAACCCCTCTCAAGCTACCACATAGATGCGTTGGCCTCGCGACTAAGTCCTGACACTAAGGACATCTGCCGTGACAAATCCACGACATGCTTGCAATAAGCTCAACACTCACATGACCAATCTTTGGATAATTCCTTAATAGCACCTTGGTCAACACATAAACTCCTTGAAACCAAAACATGGACTTCAAGAAATGCATATGGACAAATCCTTCAAATATAACTCAATGCAACCATTAGTCCATAGAGAATGTCATCAATTACCAAAACCACACATGGGGGCACCGCATGTCCTTTCACCATTACATGGGTGAACAAAGATCAAAAGTAAGAAAATGTTTACACAAAAGAGTTGGCCTACTCACCAGGTGAACCCGCTTTCTCTTTGATTTGCTTGAGTTGGGTAACACATATGCATTCAGAGACATGAGTTGTTTCAACTCTTGAAGCAGCATATGTACACCCTTGGTCACCAGGTCTAGTTGATGATGATAATATTGCTTCCATAATGTATTTTAAGACATCAGATTGTAGTGCACAATTTAAATTCCATGACACATGACATAGAAAGTAGGCATATTCTAACCATAGATGAATAATTTCCTATAACACCAACATGTACATCTTTATTACTGACCGTCTTTTTGTTCACTATGACTCCCACATTCATTTAGTTCTTCATGGTCTGTACATCTAAGTGAAGGACCACGTGCTCGTTGATATGTTTCCAATGTATCTATAATTCTTGATTGTTCCATGCTATTATATTATCTGTTTTGGATGTTTTATATGTATTAATATACTATTTTATATTATTTTTGGGACTAACCTATTAACCTAGAGCCCAGTGCCAGTTTATGTTAATTTCCTTGTTTTTGAGTTTTACAGAAAAGGAGTATCAAACGGAGTCCAAAGGAAATAAAACTTTACAAAGATTGTTTTGGGACTAGAAACACCTACGTGACTTGGAGAGAGGGTCAGAAGAGTCCCGAGGAGGCCACAAGCCTCTAGGGGGCGCCGCAGGGTGGCACCCTGAGGGCTTGTGGGCCCCTCGGGTTTCCTCCAACCCTAATTCCACCTCTATATATTCTCAAATATTCCCCCAACATTAGAAGCATCCACGCAAATACATTTCCGCCGCCTCAAGCCTCTGTTCCCATGAGATCCCATCTTGAATCTTTTCCGACACTCTGCCGGAGGGGGATTCGATCACGGAGGGCCTCTACATCAACCTTGCTGCCCTTCCTACGAAGCGTGCGTAGTTTACCACAGACCTACAAGTCCATAGCTAGTAGATAGATGGCTTCTTCTCTCTCTTTGATCTTCAATACAATGTTCTCCTCGATGTTCTTGGAGTTCTATCCGATGTAATATTCTTTTGCGGTGTGTTTGTCGAGATCCGATGAATTGTGGATTTATGATCAGATTATGTATGAATATTATTTGAGTCTTTTCTGAATTCTTTTATGCATGATTAAGATATCTTTGTATTTCTCTTCGAACTATCGGTTTGGTTTGGCCAACTAGATTGGTTTTCTTGCAATGGGAGAGGTGCTTAGTTTTGGGTTCAATCTTGCGGTGTCCTCACCCAGTGGCATAGTAGGGGTAGTGAGGCACGTATTGTATTGTTGCCATCAAGGATAAAAAGATGGGGTTTATATCATATTGCTTGAGTTTATCTCTCTACATCATGTCATCTTGCTTAAGGCGTTACTCCGTTTTTATGAACTTAATACTCTAGATGCATGCTGGATAGCGGTCGATGTGTGGAGTAATAGTAGTAGATGCAGGCAGGAGTCGGTCTACTTGTCACGGACGTGATGCCTATATTCATGATCATAGCCTTGTATATCGTCATAACTATGCGCTTTTCTATCAATTGCTCAATAGTAATTTGTTTACCCATCATATGTTTTCTTTCAAGAGAGAAGCCTCTAGTGAAACCTATGGCCCATAGGTCTATTTTCCATCATATATTTTCAGATCTACAAACCAAAAAACCCAAAAATACCTTGTTGTAATTTATTTATATTTACTTTAGTTTGCCTTTTTATTTACTTTTATACCTATCTCTATCAGATCTCACTCTTGCCCGTGACCATGAAGGGATTGACAACCCCCTTTTTGCGTTGTGTGCAAGTGTTTGTTAGTTTTTGTAGGTGCATATATTGGGGACTTGCTTGTGCCTCCTACTGGATTGATACCTTGGTTCTTAACTGAGGGAAATACTTATCTCTACTTTGCTGCATCACCCTTTCCTCTTCATGGGAAAAATCAACGCAAGCTCAAGAAGTAGCAGGAAGAATTTCTGGCGCTGTTGCCGGGGAGGTTCTACATCAAGCCTACCAAGTAACCAGCATAAACTCTCATCTCTTGCACTTACTGTATTTGTCATTTTCCTCTCGTTTTCCTCTCCCCCACTTCTTTTGTGTTTTCAGAAAAACTCAAAAATATTTGCCTTTTTATTCGCCCTAATTCCGTTCGTCTTTTTTGTTTGCTTTGTGTTTGCTTGTGTGCTAGGTTGCTTGCTTGCCCCTATGGCTCAACCCCAGAGCCTTGATCCTTACTATAGGAAGTTGGAAGAAATTGAAAATAATGCAAAAAGCTTTATGTCCTTACAATCTGAGCATAATAGTTTCTTTAGGAATGAACATAAAGAACAAAAAAAACTAGGATAGAATATATCAATAAAGAGCTTGATGATGTTTCTAAGGAAATTTATGGTCTTAAATCTCAATTTGCTCATATTGAAAATTTAGTAGGCCAAATTTCTGATAAGCAAACCACTTTGGTAAATAAGATGGTCGCTAAGCCGGAGTTTTGTGAAAATAATGATGAAGATCTTAAAGTGATTGGTGTCACTCCTATTGAATCTGCGTTTGCTAATATAAATCTTGATAAAGATGGGACTAGAGATGAATCAACTTTAGCTACAAGGCGTCCCAACAATTTGGAGTTTAAAGATCTTAATGAAAGAAAATGATAAAAGTGGGATTGGAGAGGTCAAAACTTTAAGTAGTGATGAACCCACTCTTTTGGATTTCAAGGACTTTAAATATGATAATAGTTCTTTGATAGATTGTATTTCGTTGTTGTAATCCATGCTTAATTCACCACATGCTTATAATCAAAATAAAGCTTTTACTAAACATATCGTTGATGCTATGATGAAATCATTTGAAGAAAAACTTGAGTTGAAAGTTTCTATCCCTAGAAAGCTTTATGATGAGTGGGAACCTACTATTAAGATTAAAATTAAAGATCATGAGTGTAATGCTTTGTGTGATTTGGGTGCTAGCGTTTCCACGATTCCAAAAACTTTATGTGATGTGCTAGGTTTCAATAAACTTGATGATTGTTCTTTGAATTTGCATCTAGCGGATTCCACAATTAAGAAACCTATAGGAAGGATTAATGATGTTCTTATTGTTGCAAATCGGAATTATATGGCCGTATATTTTATTGTGCTTGATATAGATTGCAATCCTACATGTCCTATTATTCTGGGTAGACCTTTCCTTAGAACGATTGGTGCAATTATTGATATGAAAGAAGGAAACATTAGATTTCAATTTCCGTTAAGGAAGGGCATGGAACACTTTACAAGAAAGAAAATTTAGTTGCCATATGAATCTATTATGAGGTCTACATATGGATTTAATACCAAAGATGATAATACTTAGATGTATGTTTTATGCCTAGCTAGGGGCGTTAAACAATAACGCTTGTTGGGAGGCAACCAATTTTGTTTTGTGTTTTGTCTTTTGGTTCTATTTTTCAATAAATACACATTATTACTTCTGTAGTAATTGTGATTTGGTGTTTTAATTAGTGTTTGAGCCAAGTAAGACCTTTGGGGTGGTCTATGGTGATAGTTGATTTGATCTTGCTGAAAGACCGAAACTTTTACACTCATTGCAAGAATTTAAAAAATCACAGAAACACGATTTTGATCTGAATTTTTTACACAAGATTGATATAGAAATTTCCCAGATTTTCCTAATGTTTTAGAATTTTTGGAGTTACATAAGTACATGAAGATTCCAGATTACTACAGACTGTTCTATTTTTGACAGATTCTGTTTTCTTTGTGTTGTTTGCTTATTTTGATGAATCTATGGGTAGTATCGGGGGGTATGAACCATGGAGAAGTTGGAATACAGTAGATATTACACCAATATAAATTTAGAATGAATTCAGAACAATACCTAAGTGGTGATTTAATTTATTATACTAACGGAGCTTGTGAGTTTTCTATTGAGTTTTGTGTTGTGAAGTTTTCAGGTTTTGGGTAAAGATTTGATGGACTATGGAATAAGGAGTGGCAAGAGCCTAAGCTTGGGGATGCCCAAGGCACCCCCAGTGTAATATTCAAGGAGAACCAAGCATCTAAGCTTGGGGATGCCCCGGATGGCATCCTCTCTTTCGTCTTCAATCCACCGGTAAATTTACTTGAGGCTATGTTTTTATTCACCACATGACATGTGTTTTGCTTGGAGCATCTTGTATGATATGAGTATTTGCTTTTTAGTTTGCCACAATCATCCTTGCTGTACACATCTTTTGAGAGGGACACACATTAATCATGAATTTATTAGAATATTGTATGTGCTTCACTTATATCTTTGAGCTAGGCAGTTTGCTCTAGTGCTTCACTTATATCTTTTTAGAGCACGCCGGTGGTTTTGTTTTATAGAAATTGTTGAACCCTCATGCTTCACTTATATTGTTTTGAGAGTCTTTAAACAGAATGGTAATTTGCTTAGGTTATGAATTTAGTCCTAATATTATGGGCATCCAAGAAGGATATAATAAAAACTTTCATATAAAGAGCATTGAATATATGAGAAGTTTGATTCCTTGAATTTGTTTTAAGATATAAAGATGGTGATATTAGAGTCATATTATTGAGTAATTGTGGATTGGTAGAAATACGTGTGTTAAAGTTTGTGATTCTTGTAGCATGCATGTATGGTGAACCCTTATGTGATGAAGTCGGATCATGATTTATTTTTTGACTGTCTTCCTTATGAGTGGCGGTCGGGGATGAGCGACGGTCTTTTCCTACCAATCTATCCCCCCTAGGAGCATGCGTGTAGTACTTTTGGATGGCTAATAATTTTTTGCAATAATTATGTGAGTTCTTTATGACTAATATTGAGTCCATGGATTATACGCACTCTCACCCTTCCACCATTGCTAGCCTCTCTAGTACCGCGCAACTTTCGCCGGTGCATTAAACCCACCATATACCCTTCCTCGAAACAGCCACCATACATACCTATTATGGCATTTCCATAGCCATTCCGAGATATATTGCCATGCAACTTCCACCGTGCCATTTATTATGACACATACCATCATTTTCATATTGCTTTGCAGGATCATGTAGTTGGCATAGTATTTGTGGCAAGGCCACTGATGTCTACTATGCAACTTTATTCTTGTAGACACGTGTTGCGCCTGCAAGCGTAGAGTTTTGTAGGACAGTAGCAATTTTCCCTCAAGTGGATGACCTAAGGTTTATCAATCCGTGGGAGGCGTAGGATGAACATAGTCTCTCTCAAGCAACCCTGCAATCAAATACAAGAAATCTCTTGTGTCCCCAACACACCCTATACAATAGCAAATTGTATAGGTGCACTAGTTCGGCGAAGAGATGGTGATAAAAGTGTAGTATGGATGGTAGATATGAATTTTTGTAGTGCGAACAATAAAAAACGGCAAGGCAGTAAATGATAAAATGGAGCACAAATGGTATTGCAATAATGGAAAATGAGGCCTAGGGTGCATAGTTTCACTAGTGCAATCTCTCAACAATGCTAACATAGTTGGATCATATGATTACCCCTCAAAGTGCAATAAAGAATCACTCCCGAGTTCCTATTAGCGGAGAACAAAAGATAGAAATTGTTTGTAGGGTACGAAACCACCTCAAAGCTATTCTTTCCGATCAATCTATCCTAGAGTTTCTACTAAAATAACAGCAAGCTATTCTTTCCGATCGATCTAATCAAGAGTTCATACTAAAATAACACCATATGATACATATCAACCAACTCTAATGTCACCTAGATACCCCAATGTCACCGTGAGTACCTGTGAGTTAACTATATGATATGTATCAAACAATTTCAGATTCATAATACTCAATCCACACAAAGAACTACAAGGAGACCCCAAAGTTTCTATCGGAGAAAAGATAATAAAAACGTGTATCAACCCCTACGCATAGATTACCCCAAAGTCACCTCGGGAATCTGCAAGTTGATTGCCATAACATATATCAAGTGAATCAAAATAATACCCCATTGTCACCACGGGTATTCATATGCAAGACATATATCATGTGTTCTCAGATCTGAACATTCAATTCGACAAGACAAAACTTCAAAGGGTAAAGACTCAATTCATCACAACAAGAGTAGATAGGGGAGAAACATCATATGATCCATCTATGTTAATAAAGCCCATGATATATCAAGATCATGACATCTCAAGATCGAGAGAGAGAGAGAGAGAGAGAGAGAGAGAGAGAGAGAGAGAGAGAGAGAGAGAGATTAAACACATAGCTACTGGTACAAACCCTCAGCCCCGAGGGTGGACTACTCCCTCCTCATCATGGTGGCCACCAGGATGATGAAGATGGCCACTAGTGATGATCTCCCTGAGGGAGTCCTGGACTAGGGGGTGTCCGGACAGCCGGACTATCATCGTCAGCCGGACTCCAAGACTATGAAGATACAAGATTGAAGACTTCGTCCCGTGTCCGGATGGGACTTTCCTTGGCGTGGAAGGCAAGCTTGGCAATACGGATATGTAGATCTCCTACCATTGTAACCGACTCTATGTAACCCTAGCCCTCTCCGGTGTCTATATAAACCGGAGGCTTTAGTCCGTAGGACGAACAACCATTACAACAATCATACCATAGGTTAGCTTCTAGGGTTTAGCCTCCTTGATCTCGTGGTAGATCCACTCTTGTACTACCCATATCATCAATATCAATCAAGCAGGAGTAGGGTTTTACCTCCATCGAGAGGGCCCAACACAGGTAAAACATCGTGTCCCTTGTCTCTTGTTACCATCCGCCTAGACGCACGCATTCGGGACCCCCTACCGAGATCCGCGGTTTTGACACCGACATTGGTGCTTTCATTGAGAGTTCCTTTGTGCCGTCACCGATAGGAAGGATGCCTCCTCCCGTCTTCAAGGACGGTATTTTCGCCAAAGGATCCTTGGCTGCCGGCCAAACTATCCGGCTAGGTGGTTTTCTTATGACCGCCTGTCCGGCCACTGCTTCGACAATAACCTCTCAGGTCGTCAAAAGCAATCTTCACGTCAGCTCGGAATTCGCCGAGCGGCTGGATCCAATAGAGCTTTCATCCGTAAACGAGCTCTTGGATCGCATCGCCGCCCTGGGAGTCGCTACAGACTATAATCAGATTGGTCTTAAAACCGATCTGAGAGAGATTAACTCTCCCCATGTCACCCTGCGTTGCGGTGGTAGAGGAACAACGCGACTCTTCTCCCGTATTGAAAACTAGTCATGTCTGGGCTCCCGAACCCTCCATGCCGGATTCCGCGGAGGGGCGGACTTCGATCAAGCATCGAACCTAAAGTCGGGCATCGGACGGACTCGTTGGACAACGTCCAGCAATCCAAGCTTCAAATTTGGAAACTTCTCGGCCCTTGAGCCTCGAGATGGGTAGGGTTCCGGACTTAACTCCACCCACCCGCCCCGACATATGCGATCTATCTCTAATCCGGCAAGAGCCCGCTGAAACAAAGACATCACTATTGGGCGATTCCTCCCGGTTATGAGCAGGATAAAGGACTGCCGAGAGGAAAACATAATCTCAACATTTTGCAATAATTGCACGGACGAGGAATCTTGAACGCCATCACCATCGTGAAATTACACGCCACGACTGGCGTCCATAATCTGAAATCTTGTGCGATGGAGAGTTCCGGATAATCGAAAATAAGTTTTGGGACAATCCGGCCCCGAATACAACCCTAGTCCGCAACAAAAGGGTGCATTACACTCAGACACCAGGTACAAAAACCAAAAAGCAAAAACCCCACAAAGGGCACGGAACCGTACTGGAGGGATGGCTTAGCGGACCCTGTAAAATTCACAGTACAGAGGGCGCCATCCCAACACATAACCTTCGAGCATGTTGGATATTACGGCAGGTGGCCAAAAGTGGCGAGGAGCTTCTAGCCCCGGAAAACCACTCCAACAATACCGATGCGGTATCAACGATCTTCGAGACTTCCGCATCAAATAATATCGCAGCAGAACAATCCATAACCGCAGCCTCGCCAAGTCTACCAAGTAGCAACAACAAATCCATGGGCGACACAGCCATCACCTTCAACGCTAGCGATGAACCTAAATTCGAACAGCCCGAGCACCAGCCAAGACGGTACTTAGTCCAATAATGGACGGCTTTTGACTTACCAAGGTCCTCATGGATGGCGGCGCGGATTAAACCTCATCTACGAGGAAACTCTTCAAAAATGGAAATAGATCGGAGCCGCATTGAGCGAAGCAGCACAACCTTCAGAGGAATAATCCCTAGCGGAAACGCGCTGCACCGGAAAAATCACACTCGATGTGGTGTTGGCTCGCGGACAATTACTGATCCGAAGAAGTCACGTTCCAAGTGGCCCGTTCAACAGCGAATATCACGCTATATTAGGACGAGAGGCATTCACAATTTTTCAAGCCGTACCCCATTACGGGTACATGAAGCTCAAAATGCAGGCCCGCGGAATAATCACTCTCGTTAGTGATCCGGACATAGCACTCGCGCCGAAAACAAGACAATTGCATTAGCCACGAGGCACTATTGAAGCCCTAGCGGCGAGAAGAACTCACCGCGCTGCGCTCTCATCAATAGGGACGATGTGATACTCGATAAGAGATCCAAGTCCACCTCCTTTAAACCAGCGGACGAAATAGTAAAATTCGAGTCCATCCAACGGACCCGACAAATCGGCCTCCATCGGGCACGGTTGAACCTCGATGTAGACGCCAGATCTGCGAAATTCCTCGGGAAAATTGGGACATTTTGCTGGCACCCTTCGGATATGCCCGAATCCCACGCAGATTAGCGAACACAGCCTAAACATCCTAAAGGATTCAAGCCATCAAACAGGCTCTTGACGGTTTCGAACCCAAAAGACGAGCAATGGGAGAAGAGCTAGCCAAACTATTGGAAGCCAGATTCATTAGAGACATCAAACATCCGGACTGGCTAGCAAACCTGGTAATGGTACCACAGAAGGACAAATCCTGGCGCCTATGTGTCGATTTTAAAGACCTCAACAAGGCCTGCCCAAAGGATCCCTTCCCCCTACCCCGCATCGACCAGATAATCGACGCTACTGCAGGACACGATTCATTGTGCTTCCTTGACGCATACTTTGGCTACCATCAAATCAAGATGGCGGAAGCGGACCAAGCCGCAATGGCATTCATCACTCCATATGGACCATTCTGCTTCAACATGATGCCCTTCGGACTTAAAAACGCCGGTGCAACATATCAGCGCATGATTCAAACATGTCTGGCCACCCAGATTGGCAAAACAGTAGAGGCATACATAGACGACGTAGTCGTCAAAACCAAACACGTCGAAACTCTAGTAGACGACTTGAGGCTCACGTTCGACAACCTCAGAGCATATTACATCAAGCTGAATCCGGAAAAACGTGTTTTCGGCGTACAAGCCGGAAAGCTCCTGGGCTTCATTATATCCGGTAGAGGAATTGAAGCAAACCCAGCCAAGATCCGAGCTCTGTCACAGCTAGATATTCCAAAAGACCTCAAACAAATACAAAAATTGACTAGATGCGTGGCGGCTCTAAGCCGCTTTATCTCCCGCCTAGGAGAAAAGGCATTGCCCCTCTATCGCCTCCTTAGGCGCACCGAACACTTCGAGTGGACGGATGCTGCCACTGCCGGACTCGAAGAAATAAAAGCCATATTGGCAACAAATCTGGTCCTGGCTGCGCCCAACCTGGGCGAACCAATGTTGTTATACATCGCGGCAACACGTCAAGTTGTAAGCGCGGTACTCGTCGTCGAACGAGAGATAGAAGGGCATAAATTCCCTCTTCAAAAACCAGTGTACTACGTATCCACTATGTTAACCCCTTGCAAGTCCCGTTACCCGCACTATCAAAAGATAGCGTATGCGGTGTTCATGGCATCCCGGAAGCTCCGACACTACTTTCAAGAGTGTTCGATAACAGTGGCCTCCGAAGTACCCCTCAACGACATTATAAACAACCGCAACGCGACGGGCAGGATTGCAAAATGGGCCATTGAGCTCTTACCATTCGATATAACTTACAAACCTCGGCGAGCTATAAAGTCACAAGTTTTGGCTGACTTTGTCGCTGAATGGACCGAAGCCGAACTCCCTAAAGAGTACGGCGCATACTCCAATTGGATTATGCACTTCGACGGCTCTAAAATGTTGGCCGGATTGGGGGCTGGCGTCGTATTGACGTCCCCAACCGGGACACGATCCAATCGTGCCGAGATAATGTACACGGACTCCAACAACGCGGCCGAATCGAGGCCCTTTACATGGCCTCCGGATGGCAATCTCCATGGGCATTCAACGCCTAGAGGTGCGCGGGGATTCAAACCTTGCAATATCCCAAGTAAATGGAGACTTTGATGCCAAGGATCCGAAAATGGCAGCATATCGCAACGCTGTCCTCGGACTGTCAGCTCGGTTCGAAGGACTTGAATTCCACCACGTAGCCCGGGATAATAACCAAGCAGCCGACATATTGGCACGCATCGGCGCAAAACGTGAAGCTGTCCCTCCAAACATCTTCCTGGAATGGCTCTTTAAGCCATCCGTACTATGGGAAGAGGAGTCCGGAAATAACAAACCGGAAGCAGCTGCACCAACCGACACAGAGCAATCTGACATAACCGGCGATTCAGCCGATGAAATAACACCTTCAGCCCACGACATAATGGCAGTAATCGCCCCGTGGACAGAACCATTCCTAGCCTACTTGCTTAGGCAGGAACTTCCCGAAGACCAAAATGAGGCCCGCTGCATAGTTCGGCGATCCAAAGCCTACAAGGTCCATGAGGGAGAACTCTATAAGAAAAGCACAACCGGAGTCCTTCAAAGGTGTATCTCCGAAGAGGAAGGGCGAAACCTTCTGGCTGAAATTCATGCCGGACTAGGCGGACACCACGCCGCAGCTCGGGCCCTTGTAGGAAAGGCATTCCGTCAGATTTTATTGGCCGATGGCCCGGCGGATGCTCATGACTTAGTCCAAAGATCGTCGGTTGTCAACTCTTTGCCAATCGAGCCATATGCCACCCACCGCCCTCAAAACTATACCCATTACCCGTTCGTCATGCAGGGGCTTGACATGGTTGGACCCCTTAAAGGGGTAACCCACAAGCAAAGGTACCTATTGGTCGTGGTGGACAAATTCACCAAATGGATAGAGGCCAAGCCGGTTAAAAGCGGCAGAGTCCGGACCAGTGATAGACTTCATATCGGGTAGTACACCATTATGGTGTCCCCACAAAGATCATCACCGATAACGGCACGAACTTCACGGCCGGCGAGGTTAAGTCATGGTGCAAAAATATGGGCATTAAGCTCGATTACGCTTGTCTATCATCCTCAAACCAGCGGTCAAGTGGAGCGAGCAAATGGTCTAATAATGGCGGCATCAAACCCGGACTAGTGCGGTCACTTACGAAATCGACACGCCTTTGGGTAGAGGAGCTCGACTCCGTACTCACGGGGCTGCGGACAACGCCCAACCGTACTACGGATTCACACCATTTTTTATGGTATACGGCGCAGAGGCAGTTCTGCCCTGCGACATCATTCATGACTCACCTCGAGTGCGCATTTATGAAGAAAGAGAAGCCGAGCTGGATCGGTAGGACAGCTTGGACGCATTGGAGGAAGAACGCGACGTCACCAAGGCTCGTTCCGCATTCTATCAGCAGCAGGCTGAAGATATCAAAGTAGAGAAGTACGGGCCAAGACTTACAACGTTGGCGAACTAGTTCTACGCCTGCCGGACAAGAAAAAGGACAAGCTCAAGCCCAAATGGGAGGGCCCTTTCATTATCGATCAAGTCCTGACCGGCGGAGCGTACCGTCTACGAAATGCGTCAGACAACCGACTGGAGCCGAACCCATGGAACGCAGCCCGCCTCCGAAGATTCTATGCCTAGCGCCGGACTAAGAGTTCGTCCCCTTCCCCCGTCCAAATTTTTACACTTCAGCTGTCTTTTGTTTCTCTTTCTTCTCTCCCCCCTTTTCCTAAAAAGCCCTTAAGGGCCTACTTGCGCATTGTTCGCACACACTTGATGTGCCATCCACACTCATTATACCTGGGGGCTTCTTTACTAGAAGCTTAATTATAAGGGCTTCATGCCCAGCACATGTGTCAAGCTTCCACATGTACCTTTTATTCACCATTATATGCATCGATATGACTTAAGTTTTGGCCAAGCTGGGTTGCCTGGCTCCTGTGCTTACCCCTACGTTCCCGATTGTTCGGCTAGGAGGTAAAGGAGCACCTCTGCGATTATTCTTGCCGGGTCAGCCGGATGTGTACCTCAGACTGGGTGAAGCCGAAAGCTAGCGTTCTTAAGGGAATATTCGGTCGGTGACTTGAAAGATGATTTTTTACCCATTTATTTATCTGCCCCCAGATGTTTTTCTGCTCTTTTCGCAGACCGGACATGCACTTTAGGGCATGCCTCCTAGGGAAAGGAACCCTTAACGGAACTATTCTCCCTGGAAGATGTTTCTTACTAACCATGTAATATAACATAACTAGTTGGGCACTTGTCTGATAAAGCACTAATGACCCCTACGCCTGGTCTCCATGCATGCCCCGGTTGTTTCTTAACCGAGAAGGTATTCGGACACACTCCGGACTCTAGGGTCCCGAGGTTGAAGCGAAAAGGTCGGCAAAGACAAACGATCTACAATCCGGCTAGAAGGCATTTTACATGTCATTTTAAAATACATTGTCAAATAGACTGACTGTATTCCTCCTCAATCCCGTCTAACAGGCTGTCTAATTTACAGTCCCGTTGGGAAAATTTAGCGGCCAACTCTACTTGGCCGTATACTAAACTCACAGGGATCTCCTTCCCATCGGGCCCCACAGGTCCGACCTCGGCCATGTGGTTGGGATCCGCCTTCTTGTACCGCGTCTTCACCATGGCCCAGGCCCCGAAAGCTTCCATAAACGAAAGCGCTACCACACTCCCTGAAGCTTCTCCGCAAGCTCCCCAAGGCCCTCGGGTAGGGAGAGGGCTGGCCATAAAGCCTGGACGACGCTGCTCATTGCCTGCCGAACTCGGTCGAGCAGCTGCAATAGTTCGGGAAGTTGAACACCCGTCGATACGGGCATCTCCTCTGCAGGGCGACCTGTGAGTATACCTACAGACATATTTTGTCAATTGACTTCCTTGCTGAACTCTTCTTTTCAAAGGAGTTCGCTCAAGCACTTACTATAGATGCCGCGACGAAGCCGCTGATTCTCCTTAACGGAGCCAGACAGCTCAGCCCGAACGCCTTTCAGCTCTTCTCCAAGCTGGGCGTGGGCATCCTGGAGCTTGTTCCTTTCTTGCTGCACCTTATTCAGCACCCTCTCGCCGACCTTCACCGCGATGAGTTCTTACTGTCCGGATCTTGTCCGGCAGCACTCGCAATGTCATTATTAGACTTGCGCGCCGCCGCACACCACTTATCTTTTAAAAATAATGTGTTACCGGGAGGGTCTCTGTGTTTCCTCCTGCGGCAGCAAGTGCGACCTCGAGTTGAGCCTTACACTCTTGCAGCTCCCGAGACAGTTGGGTATTCTTCTCAGAAGATCCTGCATTTCAAATGATCCTTAAATCAGTTAATATAACTACTTTAAGTCTCGGGGCTACTCTTGGCATATACAACTATTAAATTCTCTTACCCGTATGTCTTTTACATACTTGCTCGTGGCTCTGGTCAAACCATCTTGAGCAGCACGGAGGTGCTGCGTCCCAGCGTTAAAGGCATTCAATGCCTTAGGGAGATGCAGCGTCACGAAAAATTGTCCGGCGGCGCTTTGTGGTTCATGGCGCTCTCCACCTCGAACTTGGTGGCGGACGATGCAGTCGGCGTCCTCCGTTGGAGGAGTATCCGCTCGCGTCTTGCGCTTGCCTCCCCTCGAGACCAGTCTTGGAGCTTGGCGGTAGAGGCTGGGTTGGCAACCTCGCCCGCAGTCCGTGGGCGCTTTTTCTCCTACAAAAGTCATGAGCACTCAAACGCTTCCTAGAACGTTGCTCAATGACAAACGTGGGCTATACCTTTGCGGCGACGTTTCAATCCGCGCCGCTCCTCTTCCGCCTACTTGTCCGGATGGCCCTTGTTGGTCACCGCTGGAGCTCGGCTTCCCCTACAGGCGCTTCTGCAAAACACCATCATACATGGGGGTCGAAATGAGCGAGGAAGAAATAATGGTGTCGGGACTTCGGTCACAATCACCTGAGAAGCCGGATATAGTCCGGGATAGTCAGCCGTAATGGCGACTAAAGCATTATCCATGCTGAGCTGGTGGAACACCCCGTCGATTAGCTCCATCTTTGTGTCCGGGTCCTCTTCGGAGGCCGGATCCTGGGATCTCTCTAGATCCTCGGGTTGCGGAGCTGGGCTAAGCATGCCCTCCACAACCCGACGCAGCTCCTGCGTCGAAAACATAATGTAAGAAACTTAAACTTCGAGAGCATGGGTCGGGCACACAGAGTGTTCGCTTACCCAACGTCGGGGATTATTCATGGAGAACCCATTCAACGGGTTCGTCTGGAGGAAGTCCTCCTTCTCCCCCTTGTACAGGCCGGACAGGATCTTCGCCAGGTCCTCGGCCGAACCCGGCCCTTCGCGGCCATGACGGGTGGCATCGTCCTCCCCGTTGAAATCCCACATAGGGTGGCCCCTGTATTGCAGCGGCTGCACCCCCCGCATAATGCATGTTGCCATGACTCCAATCATGGTCAACCCGGAATGGGCCAGTAACCTTATCCGGCCCATCAGATAATGGACGCTCTTGTCTTCCTCCAGTTCGGGGCTCCGTGGGCGCCAACTAAGGCGTTTCTTCAGAGGAGCATTATTGAACTCCGGGAGGCCGATCCGAACAGGGTCCGGCAGCGAGCGTCTTCTATATAAACCATTCGAAGGCCGGTCTTGGGCGCCTTCTTAGGGGTTCCGGATGGGTATCCGGTCCCGCGATCGCCATATTTGGCGCCGCCCACTTGATATATGGACCCCTCGTGAGAGCGGGTACAAGGCGAACAACCTCTTCCATAGCGCAAAATGGGGCTCGGCGCCGAAACAGCTCGCAAAAGAGCTCGTAACCCGCAATATGCGAGATAGAGGCGGGCGTGAGGTGATGGAGCTGAGTCCGTAGAACTCCGAAGCTCATGGAGGAACGGATGTATAGGAAATCCGAGCCCCCTTATCAGATAGGGGACGAAGCATACCCGCTCCCCTTTGTTGGGATTTGGGGTAGCCTCCGCTAGCTTCCCACCTTGGTAGGTGGCCAACCCGGCTCTAACCGGGACCATGAAGGCCGGAGGGAGATATCCCTCCGCTTGGAGCGTCACCAGCTCTCATTGTGCGGGATAGAACATCTCCACCAGCCTCTGGCGGAGAGGGCTGGAGCGCGAGAGGAGGAGCGTCGGCGGTCCATGATGGAATGGATTTTTGGTCGAGCGCTCCGATGAGTACTCATGGAAGGAAGATGGTGTGATTTGGATCTGGATTCTTGCCTCTCTTATAGGCAGATTATTTGCACAGACTAGGGGTAAAACATAAAAGATACCACGGCTTTTCGCATTCGTGCGGCGCGTGGAAGATGGCCATTATTGGGCGTGGAAGCCAAGAAGCGCAACATTGATAAGGAAGCCGAACTGTTCGGCGGTACATGGAACTTAAGGAGAACCCACCTTGCAACGCCAAGACTACATCTGCTACTGGATCCATCGTCATTGAAGCTTGGTTAAAGGCTCTTGAGGAGTCTGGACTAGGGGGTGTTCGGACAGCCGGACTATCATCGTCAGCCGGACTCCAAGACTATGAAGATACAAGATTGAAGACTTCGTCCCGTGTCCGGATGGGACTTTCCTTGGCGTGGAAGGCAAGCTTGGCAATACGGATATGTAGATCTCCTACCCTTGTAACCGACTCTGTGTAACCCTAGCCCTCTCCGGTGTCTATATAAATCGGAGGGCTTTAGTCCGTAGGACGAACAACCATTACAACAATCATACCATAGGCTAGCTTCTAGGGTTTAGCCTCCTTGATCTCGTGGTAGATCCACTCTTGTACTACCCATATCATCAATATCAATCAAGCAGGAGTAGGGTTTTACCTCCATCGAGAGGGCCCGAACCTGGGCAAAAACATCGTGTCCCTTGTCTCCTGTTACCATCCGCCTAGACGCACAGTTCGGGACCTCCTACTCGAGATCCGCCGGTTTTGACATCGACACTCCCCCTCCAGCAGGGTGCCAAAACGGGCTCCCGATTGGTTTTTGGTGGCTACAGAGGCTTGCGGCGATGGAACTCCCGATCTACGGTCTCCTTGAGGGTTTTCGGAATATTTGTAAATTTATAGGGCGAAGAGGGGGTGCGGGAGGCCACCGAGGTGGGCACAACCCATCGGGGCGCCCCTGGGGGCCCAGGCGCGCCCTGGTGGGTTTTGCCCCCTCGGGGCACCCCCCAGGTGCTGCTCTGGCCCATTGGTGGTCTTGTGGTCCATAAAAAATCCACAAAAAGCTTCGCGGTGTTTGGAGAGCTTTCATTTCTGCACAAAAAAACAACACCACGGTAGTTCTGCTGAAAACATCGTCAGTCCGGGTTAGTTCCATGGAAATCATACCAAAACCATAAAAATTCATTGTAAATATGGCATGAATACTTCTTAAATTATAGATACGTTGGACACATATCAGCACCCCCAAGCTTAATTCCTACACGTCCTCAAGTAGGTAAATGATAAAAGAAATAATTTATGAAGTGTGAATGCTAGCAAAGTGCACAAGTTTGATAAATGACAATTTCAATCACTTTTCCTAGCATCATAACAGCAATTCTTTCTTATAAAACTTCTCACGGCCAAGTAGCAACCAATTCACATGTTAAGGTTCAAACAATGAATTCTCTTGAAACTCAACAACCTATATTCTTAGTCACCAAACAATTGCAATTCAACTTATTCAACAGAGTCTAAGTAAGAGCTCCACATACTCAACCATCATATAGTCTTCTATGATTGCTAACACTCACCGCATACACATGAGCAAAACGTTTCAACCAGACACATAGAAAGATAGGGGCTTATAATTTTGCCTCCCAACGTATTCAACCCAAGGGTGATGTCAACAATAATAACTCATGCTACCCATATCCAACTGGATATATGTGCCTAGATCTTTCCTCACCGCATGATGCTTGCCAAAAGAGAAAAATAAAAAGGAATAGAGAGAAAAACTTTGACTCTTTGCATAAAAGAAACTACTGAAAAGTAAATGATAGGCCCTTCATAGAGGAAAGCAGAGGTTGCCATGCACTTATTTGTTTGTATGCTCAACCCCTTAGTGCAGAAGAACGTCATGTTATATTGCCCCTTGTGATAGCAACCTTTATTATGCAGTCTATCGCTTTTATTCTTCGCCATCACAAGTTCGTACAACGCTCAATTATCTCTTACACTAAATGATCTAACACTTTTAGAAGCAATTTTTATTGCCTTATTACATCAATGACAACTTACTTGAAGGATCTTGCTCAATCCATAGGTAGGTATGGTGGACTCTCAAAACAAGATTTGGGTTTAAGGGTTTTTGGATGCACAAGTAGTATCTCTACTTGGTGCGGAATTTTTGGCTAGCAAAGATAGGGGCAAGCACCACATGTTGAAGGATCTATGACAATATAACTTCTATGTGAATATGAACAAACATAAATCAGTACATTGTCTTCCTTGTCCAACGTCAACAATTTTTGCATATAATATTTTGATGGGTGCTCACAATCATAAAAGATTTCCAAGATAGTGTATTTGCATGTGCAAGTTCTCTTCATTATAGTGATCATTCAGGAATTGCTTGTATGACCAATATTGTGATTGTCAAGCTTCAAAAGCTTTCACTTTCTAAAACCAATGTGAAGCTACCACTAGGCATGATATGAGCATACAATTTCAACTTCATGATATTCAATTCATTCAACAATTTACTCATATGATATAAGTGAAGCACAAGGGTAAATGACAAGCTACTCCAAAAAGATATAATTGAAGATCAAGCAAGTAATTATGTAAATGGGTAGATATTTGAGGACTCTCTGTTATTTAAAAAAACTTTCAGATCTAAGTAATTTATTAAAACATCAAGGAAAAACAAAACAAAATGACATTCCAAGGATAGCACAACTATGTGAATAAGCAAGAACTTAGGCTCAACCGATACTAACTGATAATTGTTGAAGAAGAAAGGTGGGATGCCTACCGAGGCATCCCCAAGCTTAGATGCTTGAGACTTCTTAGAATATTAACTTGGGATGCCTTGGACATCCACAAGCTTGAGCTTTTGTGTCTCCTTAATTCCTCTCATATCATGGTTTCCCTAAATCTCAAAAACTTCATCCACACAAAACTCAACAAGAACTCGTGAGATAAGTTAGTATAAATCAATGCAAAACCTTATCATTCTCTACTATAGAAAATCACTAAAGTTATTATTTAACATTTCCTACTAAATGCCTCTTCATATTTAATACTCCTATCCTCAAATAGAATCATTAAACAAGCAAACCTAACAGCAATCTGCCAAAACAGTATAGTCTGTAAAGAATGCACGAGTATCAATACTTCTTAAACTCCAAAGACTATGAAAATCTACCAAACTGTATATAACTTATCAGAGCTTATTGTGCAAAAAAATTCAACATTTTATCACATTCTGACTTTTCTAGGGAATTTTTGCAACAACGGTAAACTTTCTGTTTTCAAACAACAACAAGTATACTTGCAATATAAGCATGGCAAAGGCTATCAGTGCCACTTTTATTGAAATAAAAGATGCAAAACATTATTCTAAATAATAGCAAGAAAATCCTAACAAAATAAAATGATGCTCCAAGTAAAACTCATATCATGTGACGAATGAGAACATGGCTCCAAATGAGGTTACCGATAATGTTGGAGACGAAAGAGGGTATGCCTTCCGGGGCATCCCCAAGCTTAGTTGCTTGGATCTTCCTTGAATATTACCTAGGGGTGCCTTGGGAATCCCCAAGCTTAGGGTACTGCCACTCCTTGTTCTCCTCATATCGACATCTCACCCAAAACTTGAAAACTTCAATCACACAAAACTTGACGGAACTTTGTGAGATACGTTAGTATGATAAAGAGCAAACCATTTCACTTTGGTACTGTCAAAGACAAGATTCATAATTTTTTTACACATAATGCCTACTGTATAATATCATTTCCACAATTTAAATTGAGCAATATAAGCCATAGAAACTAGGAAACAAGCAAACTATGCATTGAAAACAGAATCTGTCAAAAGCAGAACAGTTTGTAGTAATCTGTCCTCAAACCATTCTTCTGCTACTCCAAAAATTATGGAAAATTTAGGACCACGTGAGAAATTTGTATATTAATCTTTTGCCAAAAGAATCAACTCAAAATCACTTTTTTGTTAAAAATGAGAGTTGTTTTCGAGAGCGCAAAAGTTTCTGTTTTTCAGCAAGATCAAATCAACTATCACCGAACATGATCCCAAAGGCTTTACTTGGCACTTTATCTAAAACATGATTAATACAGTGTCATAATCATGTGAACACATAAAAACAGTTGGTAAAAGTGTTGGGTTGTCTCCCAACAAGCGCTTTTCTTTAATGCCTTTTAGCTAGGCATGATGAGTTCAATGATGTGAAAGTGCAACTAATCCCCGGGTGGTTTTGGTAATTAATAACAACATATATATCATTGAACTAATTATTTCTTGAGAATATTTCAGAAAGTTCAGTGATATGGGTATGATAATGACTGATGATGTGGACCCCTCAAAATGCTAAGGAAAACATTGGCAAAAGCTCAAGACTCTATTTTTGGTTTAGTGATCCAAGATCACATTGAGTCCATAGGAAAGCCAATACTATTAAAAGGGGATGAGGTTATGATGATGATCTGGTTGCTCAAAGTGCTTAGTGATTTATCTCTCAAACTATCAGCAATCTTTCATTCCAACATAAACCCATAAGTAATCTCGGTCCCACCGATTCCATAAACTCAATCACACCGAGATGAACCACCTCACCATATACCCAAACCCTAAAATTTGGATTTTCCGATTCCAAACTCGGTCATACGAAATTGGTGTTGCCAACCTTCAGAACCTTCGTACTCAAATCGGTGTCACCGAGACGAGAAAGTCGGTCCCACCGAGATTGGCAAACCCTAGACTTTGGAAGAATCGGACTAGCCGAGATTGTATTTTCGGTCCCACTGAAAATCCCAACGTTCTACAAGATTTGAACTTTCGGTCTCACCGAGTTGTCAACTTCGATTCGGACCGAGATTGGTCAAATGTGTGTAGCAGTTGGATTTTATGTGGAGGCTATAAATACCCTCCACCTCCTCTTCATTAGTGGAGAGAGCCATCGAAAGAACTACCACTCCTACCTTACATTTACGAGAAGAAAACTACCTACCCTTGTGTTGAGATCAAGTTGCTCCACTCCCACCATATGAAACTTGATTTCTAGCCTTCCCAAGTTGCTTTCCACTCAATCCTTTCTTCCACCACAGCCAAATCAGTGAGGAGAGTTGAGTGTTGGGGAGATTATCATTTGAAGCACAAGAGCAAGGAGTTCATCATCACCAACACCATCTATTACCTTTTGGAGGGTGGTGCCTCCTAGATTGGTTAGGTGTCGCTTGGGAGCCTCCGTCAAGATGTGGAGTTGAACCAAGAAGTTTGTAAGGGCAAGGAGATCGCCTACTTCGTGAAGATCTACCCCGAGTAAGGATAGTCCTCCGTGGACGTAGGCCATGATGGCATAGACAAGGTTGCTTCTTCGTGGACCCTTCGTGGGTGGAGCCCTCCGTGGACTCTCGCAGCCGTTACCCTCCGTGGGTTGAAGTCTCCACCAACGTGGATTGACGATAGCACCACCTATCGGAACCACGAGAAAAATCTCCGTGTCTCCAAATTGCGTTTGCTCTTCTCCACCTCTTATTTACTACATGTGCAATTTACTTTCCGCTGCCATCACTCTAGAATTGCATGTGTAGGGTGATACTTGACTTGCTCATTATTGTGAACTTGCTAAAAACTTGTCCTAATCAAAAGGCTAAACTTTTAAGTTGTCAAGTAGTCTAATCCCCCCCCCTCTAGACATACTTCCGATCCTACAAGTGGTATCAGAGCATTGGTCTCCATTGGATTGGTTTCCATTGCATTGGACTCCATAAGCTTGGTTTCACAACCTAGGAGAGTATGGCGTCTAGTGAGGGTAATTTTCGTAGAGGTCCTTACTTTGATGGTTCAAATTTTGCTAGTTGGAAGCATAAAATGAAAATGCATATTCTTGGACATAACCACCGCATGGGGCATTATTTGTGTTGGCTTGCAAGGTGAGTTCTTGAGGAAGGAAAAGTTCGGATCGCGAAGCTACTGCGGATGAGTTGCGGATGTTCTGAACAATGCTCAAGCTTGTGACATTCTCTTCAATGCTTTGTGTCTCGAGGAGTTCAACAAGATCAGCCGTCTTGAGAATGCAAAAGAGATTTGGGATACTTTGGTCGAAATGCACGAAGGTACCGAGTCCGTGAAGGAATCAAAGCTAGATGTTCTTCAAGGTTAACTTGACAAGTTCAAGATGAAGGAAGGTGAAGGAGTCGCTGAAATGTACTCTAGGCTTGCTCTCATCACAAATGAGATTGCCGGCTTAGGAAGCGAAGAAATGACCGACCGATTCATCATCAAGAAAATTCTCAGAGCTTTGGATGGAAAATATGACACCGTGTGCACTTTGATCCAAATGATGCCAAACTACAAGGATCTCAAGCCTACCGAAGTCATTGGAAGAATTGTTTCTCATGAGATGACACTTAAAGATAAGGAAGAGCTTCACAACAAGTCAAGTGGTGCTTACAAAGCTACAGTTGAAGCTCCCACATCCTCAAGTGACAAGCTAGTTTCCAATGAAGAGATAAGCCTAATGGTGAAGAACTTCAACAAATTCTACAAGAGTAGAAGCAAGGAAAGAAGCTCAAAGTCTAGATCATATGATGAAAAGAGATCTTCTAGTCGTGATCAAAACTGCTACAATTGTGGAAGACCGGACACTACTCAAATGAGTGTTCAACCCCCACAAGAGAAGAGAAGAATCTCCAAGAAGAAGAAGCTCAAGAGAAGAGTCACCTCGAAAGAGAGAAGGAGTAGAGATGATCGTTATGAGCGAAGATCCTCTCGGAGAAGCAAGGATTCGGAAAGGAAAGACAAGTCATCAAGGAGCTACACAAGAAGAAAACATCAAGCTCATGTTGGTGAATGGGTCTCCGGCTCCGACTCAGACAATCACTCCGAAAGAAGCTATCACTCCAACTCCGAATCTGATCAAGATGAAGGTGTTGCGGTCTTGCTCTCGTGTCCTCCAACTCCAACTCCTATGACTTATTTGATTCACCAAATGAGGGAATTGGAAGATGCTTCATGGCAAAAGGCCCCAAGGTATCACACCCTGAATTTATTGACTTTGATAGTGATGAAGATGACTTGCTTGGTGAAGATGAGCTTTTACATGACAAATCTAGTGAGCTTAGTAATGATGAACATGCTAATAGTCTTTATAGTCGAGAAGAGTCGAATGACAATGCTATGAAGGAGATTGAGCGTCTAACTAAAGAACTAAACACTCTTAAGTTAGCTCATGAAACAACTCAAGAAGATCATAGAGAGCTCCTAAGATCTCATGAGAAGCTACGCTCGAGAAGCTCAATCTAGAGCAAGAACATGAGTTTCTAAAAGCTATCAATGACGATCTTGAAAGAAGAGTTCTTCATATCTTGCCAAACGACTTCTCTTGTCTAATTTCTTGCCACCTATTAAAACTAAGCATGACAAGCATAAGAAAAATTCTTCATCTAGTAGTAACAATAATCATGCTAAATCAAATGATGTTACTTCTAGTAATTCTCTTGATTCCACTAACAATGTTTCAAGCCAAGTTTCACTTGAGCAAGAAAATAGTTTATTGAAAGGATTATAGAAAGGTGTCTACAAGAGTCTTGCGGAAGCAAGAGCTTTGAGAAATTGTTACAAGCAAGGAAGACACCGAAGAATCAAGGCATTGGTTTTGAGCGAAAGTTCAACGCCGAGGGTGTTGAATGGGAAGAAGGTCAATATCCCGCTCCAAAGTTTGTTTCTCAAAAGGAGAAGTATGACCCTACTTCCTCCAAAGTGGAACAAGCTCAAGATGACCTTCCACCACAAGACCACAAGCTAAAAGGCAAGGACAAGCTTCAAGAGGAGATTGATGCATTCATTGAAGCACCCAAGGCCATGGTCAAGTGGGTTCCCAAGGCAACTTCAAGTTCTACTTGACAAGCTCAACTACTACCCCAAGGATTCCCATCAAGATGATGTGGATCCCAAGAAGAAGAACTAGAAAGTTCTTGAGGGTGACTCATAACATACTTCACTCACATTCATTTTGGCAAAGAACTTGTGCAATCAACTTCCACATCTTGCACTAGTTCATGGAGTCACAAACCCTCATGTTGGTAAGTCAAGGGACAAGGTAATCATTGCTTTCATGGACATCATCTATTGTGTACTTCAATCTATGTCCATGGATATCCTTGTTTGTTCCTTGTGGGACTAACCCATGTAGGTATTGAAAGTGCCCGAATCCAAAGGATTGCTCCCAACTCTTGATGATCTTCATCAACATTGAGCATCCACATCTTCAACATCTACATGAAGTCTTCAACGACAACCCAAGGTTAGTTTGACCCTCTAAAAGGGGTTCTCACATCAAGGGGGAGCTTTGCTCTAAAGAATTGAGCTAAAGCATCTTCTAATGATGTGAACACATTAATGCTTTATGTAAAAGTGGTAACCCCACTTGTGCTTAAGCGATGAGTATGACCTATGATCAAATGTTCTCATTTGACTCCTAAGTCAATATACTCATATATAGATGACTTAGTCATCGCCAAATTGTGTGCTAATAGCTAGTGTTTTGATTGTGCATGTTTGACACATATTTCATTTGCTATCTTATTGTGTGAGCATGTTGGATGCATGATTTAATCCATTCGAGGACATCCATTTGTTGCTTTGGTCTTTTGGATTTCTCTTTTGACCAAATGGATGGACAAGAATGCCTAAGTTCCTCCCTAGCTATCTATGCTTTCTTGTCTCAAACTCTATTCATGCTTATATCACAAACTTTGAACAAGACTTTTTGGACGGACCGAGTGAGGAGCACTCGGAGCCACCGATCCGTCAAAAGCCTAAATTCCAAAACCTTCTAAGTATTTTCGGTCAAACCAATATACTCAAATCGGACGGACCGAAATCACTTGGATTGATCTAGGTTTTCACCTCGGTGAAACCGAGTTTCAAATTCGGCGTGACGAAATGAGTAATCTTGCTTGCGATTAACCATCTCGGTCCCACCGAGTTTTCAAACTTCGGTCCCACCGACAACGAAGGGTATATATACCGAGGGCAGCGCGCGTTGATTATTCCTTCAAACGTCTCGCCCCCAAACCCTTCGCTGCCGTCGCCGTGGTCTCCGGATCGTCTCCGCCATCGCCTGTGCGCCCTCGCCGCGGGTCTCCATCGCCGTCAACGGTCAATCTCATCGCACCGTTGCCGCCGTAGTGGAACTCCACCAATTTGGGTGAGTTTCATCCCTCTCGTGCTTCAACCTCTGATTCAATGCACGATAGGTTTTGCCTAGCTTCTTGCCAAGATTGAAATCTTCCTATCCAGCAGATTAGGTCTTAGAACAAAATTCGAGTGAAAATTTTAGGGTTAGGTTTCCGCCGAACACATCTCGGTGTGACCGATTCTACACTCTCGGACTGACCGATGTGGCCTCTGGCCATTGCACTGCACTTTTCGGTTAAACCGAGTTGTGCAAATCGGTAAGACCGAAGTGAGGATTTAGTGAAACCCTAGTGCTCTCGGCTAGACCGAAACCCATTTCGGTCCAACCGAAAGTGGTGTGTACGGTTAGGTTTAGACACTTCGGATTCACCGAATTTTTAGACTCGGTCAGACCGAAATGCATTCTGTGAAAACCTAAAACTAATGTTTGAACTCATTTATTTTGCAAAATCCTCTGCGGTTTGTGATAACTCTTCTATTACGCCTATACCTATTCTTTTCACAGGTTGTCGGTCATATACGATGCAAGTGATAGCGAACAGTCCGAATCGCCGATTGAGATTCGAGGCGATTACAAGTCTGAAGCAAGCAGTTTTTAGATGATGGAGAGAGCACCCCAAGTGGTTTACCTCCAGCTGCCACGAGGGCGAGGAAGAAGAGGAATTACGATGAGGAGGATTCGACTTTGTTCTTGAGGAGGAGATTACTTCAAGCCCAAGAGGAAAGTGGTTGCCAAGGACTATCAAGGGCAACAGATCAAGAAAGGCACCAACAAGGTAAAGAAGTCCACAGTTGCAAAGAAGTGAGCATGGAAGAAGAGACCTCCGGCAAGATCAAGAAAACTTCCAAGAGGAAGAGGATAGTTCATGATGAAGTGATGATGATTACGATGAGGAAGCACCTCGGCCTCCTCGAAGCCAAAGTTGATGGGAGATGCCATCGAGCGGGAGCACCCACAAAATCTAAGCCATCAGCTCAAGCAAAGGCAGCCCAAGCTAAACCAGCTGCCAAGCCAAAGAAAGCGATAAAGTATACCCGCTTGAGAGAAGAAGAAGGACAATGTGCCACCTGCTGAATCGATGAAGAGGCACATGTATTCTTGAAGCTCGAATAAACTGCCGATTCATAATGATGCTCATCCTCGAGCTGAAAATATGAAGGAAAGGAAGGACAAAGGTCTCGGGCTATGGAGGCAAGTTGATCCATATGCCACCAGAGAAGGACATTTGTTGACTCAAGGTTCCACACCGAGAGCAACAAGACTTTTATGAGGCAGTGCTTATGGATAAGAAGCCGATTATTCTTGACACCAGATCGTGGGCCGAAATACATCGGCGGTGAAAACACGAGACTATTTCCCACATGTGCATGAGAGCTTCACCGCATGTGGAGTTGCTGAGTTTGTTGGTCGAAATTGACCGCTTGGAATGATGAGATGATCATGCGGTTCTATGCCACACACATTTCTATCCGGATGGCGAATTGTATGGATGACGAAGGCGGAGATTCCATTCAACTGTTGAAGAATGGAGAGCGTTCTTTGAATGCACCGATATCAAGGGATGATGATGTAGATGTCTATGGCATTCCAAAGAAGAATCACGAGTCTATGAAGAACATGTACAATGAGGTACCGACAAGGATGTTGAGATATGGAAGCTTGGATCGGTTTATCATCTTGAGCAGGTCTCCCAACCACTAACACCATTACGAGGCATACTTTGATGCCCAAGTCAGAGACCATCGCATGATAAGAGGCTACTCTATCAACATGCTGCATATTCTAGATCGAAGACACCTTTTAGGGTGATGGACACGATAGTTGAGACTATCAAGAGGACAATGACGAGACGAAAGAGGTCATGTGGGTTTGCCCGCACATTCAGATGCTCATCAATGCCAAGTTTGGCACGGCACCTACTTGTTGGATAGACCCCACTTGCCACTTTGCAGCTGAACATGAAGATAATGAAGTTGTGATGGTGAGGATGCTCCCACATCTGTTGAAGGACATGCAAAGTCTGAAGCTGCCAAACAAGCTAAAGCTGAGAAGGAAGCGGCAGCAAAAGCCCAAGAGCGTTGGAGAACAACTTCTTGAAGCCACTCGGAGGATTGAACTACGCTTTGGCCAGCATAGTGCGATCTCGGAGAGCCTTGAGAGGATAGTTGAAGATAAGTTCCATGCTCGGATGTCAAGTCGATCAAGTGCAGTCACCGTCAACAAGCTTGAGGCGGACATTGAGGAAGCAAAGAGGAGAAGGCAGAGCTCATGAGGGAGATGGAAGATGATCTAGTCCAGGATGACTATGAGCAGCTGCTGCAGTGCCCACAAAGCCCAGATCACTGCTATTCGAAAGCAGACCCAGGGCTACTACATCAGCACCTCCCACAGCTCCATCGGTTCTAGTACCGGCTCGAAGATCCACTCCTCCAGCTCCACAGACTTGAGCAGAAGCTTTTGCAGATGCAGCTATCTCCACTCCATCGGCGCAGCAGAGCCGCCAGCAGAGTCCCTAGTGACGCTTAGCTCTATACCTTCGAACTTTTGGTAACTTGTTGCCAAAGGGAAAATTGTATAGATCATAGGACTTCGAGAGAGAGAGTGCTCGTTTTTTTTTGCTCTTTCGTTTGCGGTTTTCCTTGAGATACTTTTGAGTTCTTCGAGACATTTCATGTGTTTGATACTACATTTGCTCTATCTTGATGAGTGCTTGATCATACTATGCTTAATGTGTGCTTAATGCTTATCATATTCTATCCATATCTTGTATGATCATTTACTCATGTCTTGGTGATTGGGTGCATGCTATTCATTCTTATTATTTTGTGCGCTCCACCAAGATGTATGTGACATGGAAGAGTGACCCATGATCCTAATCGATTGTGCATTTGCATTCAAGCATAAATCTTAAATAATGCACAAATTTAGGGGAGCTCTTGCTTATCACATACTTCTCAAAGCGACGATGTCATTCATTGATTATATCATTTGTCGAGCTTTGATCTATATGTTGTCATCAATTACCAAAAGGGGAGATTGAAAGTGCAACTAATCCCGGGTGGTTTTGGTAATTAATAACAACATATATATCATTGAACTAATTATTTCTTGAGAATATTTGAGAAAGTTCGATGATATGGGTATGACAATGGCTGATGATGTGGACCCCTCAAAATGCTAAGGAAAACATTGGCAAAAGCTCAAGACTCTATTTTTGGTTTAGTGATCCAAGATCACATTGAGTCCATAGGAAAGCCAATACTATTAAAGGGGATGAGGTTATGATGATGATCTGGTTGCTCAAAGTGCTTAGTGATTTATCTCTCAAACTATCGGCAATCTTTCATTCCAACATAAACCCATAAGTAATCTCGGTCCCACCGATTCCATAAACTCAGTCACACCGAGATGAACCACCTCACCATATACCCAAACCCTAAAATTTCGGATTTTCCGATTCCAAACTCGGTCATACGAAATTGGTGTTGCCAACCTTCAGAACCTACGTACTCAAATCGGTGTCACCGAGATGAGAAAGTCGGTCCCACCGAGATTGGCAAACCCTAGACTTTGGAAGAATCGGACTAGCCGAGATTGTATTTTCGGTCCCACGAAAATCCCAACGTTCACAAGATTTGAACTTTCGGTCTCACCGAGTTGTCAACTTGATTCCGACCGAGATTGGTCAAATGTGTGTAACAGTTGGATTTTGTGTGGAGGCTATAAATACCCTCCACCTCCTCTTCATTCGTGGAGAGAGCCATCGAGAAGAACTACCACTCCTACCTTACATTTACGAGAAGAAAACTACCTACCCTTGTGTTGAGATCAAGTTGCTCCACTCCCACCATATGAAACTTGATTTCTAGCCTTCCCAAGTTGCTTTCCACTCAATCCTTTCTTCCACCACAGCCAAATCAGTGAGGAGAGTTGAGTGTTGGGGAGATTATCATTTGAAGCACAAGAGCAAGGAGTTCATCATCACCAACACCATCTATTACCTTTTGGAGGTGGTGCCTCCTAGATTAGTTAGGTGTCGCTTGGGAGCCTCCGTCAAGATGTGGAGTTGAACCAAGAAGTTTGTAAGGGCAAGGAGATCGCCTACTTCGTGAAGATCTACCCCGAGTAAGGCTAGTCCTCCGTGGGCGTAGGCCATGATGGCATAGACAAGGTTGCTTCTTCGTGGACCCTTCGTGGGTGGAGCCCTCCGTGGACTCTCACAGCCGTTACCCTCCGTGGGTTGAAGTCTCCATCAACGTGGATTGACGATAGCACCACCTATCGGAACCACGAGAAAAATCTCCGTGTCTCCAAATTGCGTTTGCTCTTCTCCACCTCTTATTTACTACATGTGCAATTTACTTTCCGCTGCCATCACTCTAGAATTGCATGTGTAGGGTGATACTTGACTTGCTCATTATTGTGAACTTGCTAAAAACTTGTCCTAATCAAAAGGCTAAACTTTTAAGTTGTCAAGTAGTCTAATCCCCCCCTCTAGACATACTTCCGATCCTACATGATGCTCGCATAAAAGATAAAGATTGTAACATAACAAGAGCATCATGAATCATAACTTCCTCTCTCATAATAATTTTCAGTAGCATCATGAATAGATTCATCCATATAACCATCACATAAAGCATTCTTTTCATGATCCAAAAGCATAGAAGATTTATCACTCTTTATGGCATTCATGTCATCATAATAATCATCATAAGTAGCAACTTTGTTCTCATCATGGTCAATTGAAACCTCTTCCAAAATAGTGGATGTATCATTAAATAAAGTCATGACCTCTCCAAATCCACTTTCATCAATATTGTAATAAGATTCAACACCCTCCAAAATAGTGGGATCACTACTACCTTGAGTTTCCAAACCCACGTTCGTCATTGTAATCATCATAAATAGGAGGCATGCTATCATCATAATAAATTTTCTTATCGAAAGTAGAAGTAATCAAAGGATCATATTCATTATGCAAACCATCCCCAAGCTTAGTACAAGCATTACTTTCAGCAAATAAATCTTCAAACATTTCATACTCATCAAACATAGCATCCCCAAGCTTGTGGTTTTGCATATCATCATAATCAATCTTATCAATAGCATGAATGGCACCAATAGTATAGCAAACATTATTATCATATTCTTCCAAGCAAGTGCCAAAAAGATTTTCAAGATCATAAAAGACATCATTGTCTTCCCAAGCATAATCATTACAACAACTATTACGCATCACAAAATCATACTCAATATCATCATCCTCCATCAACATATTTGATTCACTTTCATGAGGCACAATGGTGATAGGAGCAATATTACTTGAGAGAGTTATCTTTTTACCTTTACCTTTTATTCTTTTCTTTTTCTTCTTCACCACCTCACGTGTGGGTTAAATCAATTTTTTTGAGCTTCTTCTTCAAGAGATTGATTGGATAGGAAGCTCCTCCTCGTTACCTGATTCATCATAAGAAACACTAGAGGGTATTGGGAAATATTTTCCCTTTCATTAGTACTCTCTTCATACTCTAGATCATTTAGATAGTTGGCTATATAAGGATTCTCAATGCATTTTCTCCATAAAACATATAAATTTCCTCTAGATCAAAATCAAGAAATCTATTGAGATTAAATTTTGGAATACCCTTAGTTATACGTTTCATTTCTTCATACCCCAAAAGAAGACTAAGCTCTTTATGATGCGCAAGGGTAATCAAGTTATCACAATTTTTGGAGACAACTTAATCATGAAACAAATAGCATTGGAGATTTAAATGACCATGTTCATTGCAAAGTTCACAAGGATGGCGAGAAATATTAAATATTTCAGCACAATCATCTAGCCTCTTGCAAATTTTTCGTTTCTAAATATTTAGGCTTCTTACAAAATCTATCTTCTCCTTTTGGTGTGCTTTTGTACTCCCAATTCACTCCGCAAAAATTGACATTCTTATAGGAGACATCATTACCATGGCTAGTGCAATCATCATTTTCATTTTGGATATCCAAAGAATTCATACTAACAACATTGCAATCATGCTCATCATTCAAATAATTTGTCCAAACATTTTGTTGACTTCTTCTTCTAACAATTGAGCACAATTTTCCGAACCATCATTTTCAAGAAATACATTATAAAGATGATCAATAATATGATGCAACCTCAACTCCATTTTTTATGTAGTTTTTGTTGGGGAACGTAGTAATTTCAAAAAATTTCCTATGCACACGCAAGATCATGGTGATGATATAGCAACGAGAGGGGAGAGTGTATGTCCACGTACCCTCGTAGACCGTAAGCGGAAGCGTTATCACAACGCGGTTGATGTAGTCGTACGTCCTCAGGATCCGACCGATCCAAGCACCGAACGTATGGAGCCTCCGAGTTCAGCACACGTTCAGCTCGATGAAGATCTCCGGCCTCCGATCCAGCCGAGCTCCGGAGATGAGTTCCGTCAGCACGACGGCGTGCTAACGATGATGATGTTCTACCGGCGCAGGGCTTCGCCTAAACTCCGCGACGATATGACCGAGGTGGAATATGGTGGAAGGGGGCACCGCACACGGCTAAGGAACGATCCGTAGATCAACTTGTGTGTCTATGGGGTGCCCCCTGCCCCCGTATATAAAGGAGGGAGGGAGGAGGAGGCCGGCCCTAAGAGGGGCGCGCCATGGGGAGTCCTACTCCCACCGGGAGTAGGATTCCCCCTTTCCTAGTCCAACTAGGGGTCCTTCCATGTAGTAGGAGTAGGAGACTAGGAAGGGGAAGAGAGAAGGGAAGGAAGCAGGGGGTGCGGCCCCTCCCCTAGTGCAATTCGGACTAGGCCTTGGGGGGGCGCACGGCCTGCCCAAGGCAGCCCCTCTTTCTTTCCCGCAGGGCCCAATAAGGCCCAATACTTCTCCCCGGCGAATTCCCGTAACTCTCCGGTACTCCGAAAAATACCCGAATCACTCGGAACCTTTCCGAACTCCGAATATAGTCGTCCAATATATCGATCTTTACGTATCGACCATTTCGAGACTCCTCGTCATGTCCCCGATCTCATCCGGGACTCCGAACTCCTTCGGTACATCAAAACTCATAAACTCATAATATAACTGTCATTGAAACCTTAAGCGTGCGGACCCTACGGGTTCGAGAACTATGTAGACATGACCTAGAACTATTCTTGGTCAATAACCAATAGCGGGACCTGGATGCCCATATTGGCTCCTACATATTCTACGAAGATCTTTATCGGTCAAACCGCATAACAACATACGTTGTTCCCTTTGTCATCGGTATGTTACTTGCCCGAGATTCGATCGTCGGTATCCAATACCTAGTTCAATCTCGTTACCGGCAAGTCTCTTTACTCATTCCGTAATACATCATCTCATAACTAACTCATTAGTTACATGCTTGCAAGGCTTAGGTGATGAGTATTACCGAGAGGGCCCAGAGATACCTCTCCGACAATCGGAGTGACAAATCCTAATCTCGAATTATGCCAACCCAACATGTACCTTGAAACACCAGAGAGCACCTTTATAATCACCCGATTACGTTGTGACGTTTGGTAGCACACAAAGTGTTCCTCCGTAAACGGAGTTGCATAATCTCATAGTCATAGGAACATGTATAAGTCATGAAGGAAGCAATAGCAACATACTAAACGATCGGGTGCTAAGCTAACGGAATGGGTCATGTCAATCAGATCATTCAACTAATGATGTGATCCTGTTAATCAAATAACAACTCTTTGTCCATGGTTAGGAAACATAACCATCTTTGATTAACAAGCTAGTCAAGTAGAGGCATACTAGTGACACTCTGTTTGTCTATATATTCACACATGTATTATGTTTCCGGTTAATACAATTCTAGCATGAATAATAAAACATTTATCATGATATAAGGAAATAAATAATAACTTTATTATTGCCTCTAGGGCATATTTCCTTCAGTCTCCCACTTGCACTAGAGTCAATAATCTAGTTCACATCGCCATGTGATTTAACACCAATATTCATATCTGTATATGATTAATACCCATAGTTCAAATCATCATGTGATCAACACCCAAAGGGTTTGTTCACATCACTATGTGATTAACACCCAAAGAGTACTAAGGTATGATCATGTTTTTCTTGTGAGAGAAGTTTAGTCAACGGGTCTGTCATATTCAGAGCCGTATGTATTTTGCAAATATTCTATGTCAACAATGCTCTGCACGGAGCTACTCTAGCTAATTGCTCCCACTTTCAATATGTATCCAGGTTGAGACTTAGAGTCATTTGGATTAGTGTAAAAGTTTGCACTGATGTAATTTTACAACAAACTCTTTTATCACCTCCATAATCGAGAAACATCTCCTTAGTCCTTACTAAGGATATTCTTGACCAATGTCCAGTGATCTACTCCTAGATCACTATTGTACTGCCTTGCCAAATTTAGAGCAAGGTATACAATAGGTCAGTACATAGCATAGCATACTTTATAGAACCTATGGTGAGGCATAGGGAATGACTTTTCATTCTCTTTCTATTTTCTCTTGTGGTCGGGATTTGAGTCTTACTCAATTTCATACCTTTACAATCTGAGCAAGAACTCTTTCTTTGGTACTGCTCCATTTTGAACTATTTCAAAATCTTGCCAAGGTATGTACTCATTGAAAAACTTATCAAGCGTCTTGATCTATCTCAATAGATCTTGATGCTCAATATGTAAGTAGCTTTTCTTGAGGTCTTTTCTTTTAAAGAACTCCTTTAAAACACTCCTTTTATGCTTTGCAGAAAAATTCTACATCATTTCTGATCAACAATATGTCACTCACATATACTAATCTGAAAGGCTGTAGTGCTCCCACTCACTTTATTGTAAATACATGCTTCATCGTAAGTCCATATAAAACTATATGCTTTGATCAACTTATCAAAGCACATATTCCAACTCCGAGATGCTTGCACCAGTCCATAGATGGATTGCTGGAGCTTGCACATTTTGTTAGCACCTTTAGGATTGACAAAACCTTCTGGTTGCATCATATACAACTCTTCTTTAATAAATCCATTAAGGAATGCAGTTTTGACATCCATTTGCCGATTTCATAAAATGTGGCAATTGCTAACATGATTCAGACAGACTTAAGCATCGTCACGAGTGAGAAAATCTCATCGTATTCAACACCTTGAACTTGTTGAAAACCTTTACGCAACAAGTCGAGCTTGGTAGATAGTAATACTACTATCGTTGTCCGTCTTCCTCTTGAAGATCCATTTATTTAACATGGCTTGCGATCATCGAGCAAGTCAATCAAAGTCCATACTTTGTTCTCATACATGGATCATATCTCAGATTTTATGGCCTCGAGCCATTTCGCGAATCTGGGCTCATCATCGCTTCCTCATAGTTTGTAGGTTCATCATGGTCTAGTAACATGACTTGCAGAACATGATTACTACACCACTCTGGTGCGGATCTTACTCTGGAAGACCTACGAGGTTCTGTAGTAACTTGATCTGAAGTTTCATGATCAATATCATTAGCTTCCTCACTAATTGGTGTATTTGTCACAGGAACTGATTTTTGTGATGAACTACTTTCCAATAAGGGAACATGTACAGTTACCTCATCAAGTTCTACATTCCTCCCACTCACTTCTTTCGAGAGAAACTCCTTCTCTAGAAAGGATCCATTTTTAGCAATGAATATATTGCCTTCGGATCTGTGATAGAAGGTGTACCCAACTATTTCCTTTGGGTATTCTATGAAGAAGCACTTCTCCGATTTGGGTTTGAGCTTATCAGGATGAAACTTTTTCACATAAGCATCGCAGCCCCAAACTTTAAGAAATGACAACTTGGGTTTCCTGCTAAACCACAGTCATATGTTGTCGTCTCAACGGATTTAGATGGTGCCCTTTTAATGTGAATGCAGCTGTCTCTAATGCATAACTCCAAAACAATATTGGTAAATCAGTAAGAGACATCATAGATCGCACCATATCCAATAAAGTGTGGTTACGACGTTCGGACACACCATAACGTTGTGGTGTTCCAGGTGGCGTGAGCTGTGAAACTATTCCACATTGTTTTAATTGAAGACCAAACTCGTAACTCAAATATTCCTCTCCGCGATCAGATCGCAGAAACTTTATTTTCTTGTTATGATGATTTTCCACTTCACTCTAAAATTCTTTGAACCTTTCAACTATTTCAGGACTTATGTTTCATCAAGTAGATATACCCATATCTGCTCAAATCATCTTGTGAAGTTCGAAAATAACGATACTTGCTCTGAGCCTTCATACTCATTGGTGCGCATACATCAGTATGTATTATTTCCAATAAGTCGGTAGCTCGTTCCATTGTTCCGAAGAATGGAGTTTTAGTCATCTTGCCCAAAAGGCACGGTTCGCAAGCATCAAATGATTCATAACCAAGTGATTCCGAAAATCCATCTTTATGGAGTTTCTTCATCGCTTTACACTAATATGACCCAAGCGGCGATTACCACAAATAAGTTGCACTATCATTATTAACTTTGCATCTTTTGGCCTCAATATTATGAATATGTGTATCACTATGATCGAGATCCAACAAACTATTTTCATTGGGTGTATGACCATTGAAGGTTTTATTCATGTAAATAGAACAACAATTATTCTCTGACTTTAAATGAATAACCGTATTGCAATAAACATGATCAAATCATATTCATGCTCAACGCAAACACCAAATAACATTTATTTAGGTTTAACACTAATCCCGAAAGTATAAGGAGTGTGCGATGATGATCATATCAATCTTGGAACTACTTCCAACACTCATCGTCACTTTCCCTTCAACTAGTCTCTGTTTGATACGTAACTCTGTTTGAGTTACTAATCTTAGCAACCGAACAAGTATCAAATACTTAGGGGCTACTATAAACACTAGTAAGGCACACATCAATAATTTGTATATCAAATATACCCTTGTTCACTTTGCCATCCTTCTTATCCACCAAATATTCAGGGCATTTCCGCTTCGAGTGACCATTTCCTTTGCGGTGTAAACACTCGGTTTCAGGCTATGGTCCAGCTTTGGGCTTCTTCGCGGGAGTGACAACTTGCTTGTCTTTCCACTTGAAGTTCCTTTCTTTCCCTTTGCCCTTCTCTTGAAACTAGTGGTCTTGTCAATTATCAACACTTGATGGTCTTTTCTTGATTTCTACCTTCGTCGATTTCAACATCACGAAGAGCTCGGAATCGTTTTCGTCATCCCTTGCATACTATAGTTCATCACGTAGTTCTAGTAACTTAGTGATGGTGACTAGAGAATTCATCAATCACTATCTTATCTGGAAGATTAACTCCCACTTGATTCAAGCGATTGAAGTACCCGGACAATCTGAGCACATGCTCACTAGTTGAGCGATTCTCCTCCATCTTTTAGCTTTAGAACTTGTTGGAGACTTCATATCTCTCAACTCGGTATTTGCTTGAAATATTAACTTCAACTCTGGAACATCTCATATGGTCCATGACGTTCAAAACGTCTTTGAAGTCCCGATTCTAAGCCGTTTAAGCATGGTGCACTAAACTATCAAGTAGTCATCCTTTTGAGCTAGCCAAGCGTTCATAACGTCTGCATCCGCTCTGCAATAGGTTTGTCACCTAGCGGTGCATTAAGGACATAATTCTTCTGTGCAGCAATGAGGATAAACCTTAGATCACGGATCCAATCCGCATCATTGCTACTAACATCTTTCAACACAATTTTCTCTAGGAACATATCAAAATAAACATATGAAAGCAACAACGCAAGCTACTGATCTACAACATAATTTGCAAAATACTACCAGGACTAAGTTCATGATAAATTTAAGTTCAATTAATCATATTACTTAAGAACTCCCACTTAGACAGACATCTCTCTAGTCATCTAAGTGATCACGTATCCAAATCAACTAAACCATAACCGATCATCACGTGAGATGGAGTAGTTTTCAATGGTGAACATCACTATGTTGATCATATCTACTATATGATTCACGCTCGACCTTTCGGTCTCCGTGTTCGAGGCCATATCTGCATATGCTAGGCTCGTCAAGTTTAACTCGAGTATTCGCGTGTGCAAAACTGGATTGCACCCGTTGTAGATGGACGTAGAGCTTATCACACCCGATCATCACGTGGTGTGCAGGCACGATGAACTTTGGCAGCGGTGCATACTCGGGAGAACACTTCTTGATAATTAGTGAGAGATCATCTTGAAATGCTACCGTCGATCAAAGCAAGAATAAGATGTATAATAGATAAACATCATATGCAATCAAAATATGTGACATGATATGGCCATGATCATCTTGCGCCTTTGATCTCCATCTCCAAAGTATCTTGTCATGATCTCTATCGTCACCGCACGACACCATGATCTTCATCATCTTGATCTATATCAATGTGTCATCACATGGTTGTCTCGCCAACTATTGCTCTTGCAACTATTGCTATCGCATAGCGATATAGTAAAGCAATTATTTGGCACTTGCATCTTATGCAACAAAGAGACAACCATAGGGCTTCGCCGATTGCCGATAACTTCAACAAAACATGATCATCTCATACAACAACTTATATCTCATCACGTCTTGACCATATCACATCACAACATGCCCTGCAAAAACAAGTTAGACGTCCTCTACTTTGTTGTTGCAAATTTTATGTGGCTGCTACGGGCTTACCAAGAACCGTTCTCACCTACGCATCAAAACCACAACGATAGTTTGTCAAATAGACTCCATTTTAACCTTCGCAAGGACCGGGCGTAGCCATACTTAGTTCAACTAAAGTTGGACAAACTGACACCCGCCAGCCACCTGTGTGCAAAGCACGGCGGTAGAACCAGTCTCGCGTAAGCGTACTCGTAATGTCGGTCCGGGCCGCTTCATCCAACAATACCGCCGAACCAAAGTATGACATGCTGGTAGGCAGTATGACTTATATCGTCCACAACTCACTCGTGTTCTACTCGTGCATATAACATCAAACCATAAAAACCTGGCTCGGATACCACAGTTGGGGAACGTAGTAATTTCAAAAAATTTCCTATGCACACGCAAGATCATGGTGATGATATAGCAACAAGAGGGGAGAGTGTATGTCCACGTACCCTCATAGACCGTAAGCGGAAGCGTTATCACAACGCGGTTGATGTAGTCGTACGTCTTCACGATCCGACCGATCCAAGCACCGAACGTACGGAGCCTCCGAGTTCAGCACACGTTCAGCTCGATGACGATCTCCGGCCTCCGATCCAGCCGAGCTCCGGAGATGAGTTCCGTTAGCATGACGGCGTGGTGACGATGATGATGTTCTACGGCGCAGAGGCTTCGCCTAAACTCATGACGATATGACCGAGGTGGAATATGGTGGAAGGGGCACCGCACGGCTAAGGAACGATCCGTAGATCAACTTGTGTGTCTATGGGGTGCCCCCTACCCCCGTATATAAAGGAGGGAGGGAGGAGGAGGCCGGCCCTAGGAGGGGCGCGCCATGGGGAGTCCTACTCCCACCGGGAGTAGGATTCCCCATTTCCTACTCCAACTAGGGGTGCTTCCATGTAGTAGGAGTAGGAGACTAGGAAGGGGAAGAGAGAAGGGAAGGAAGCAGGGGGTGCGGCCCCTCCCCCTAGTCCAATTCGGACTAGGCCTTGGGGGGCGCACGGCTTGCCCAAGGCAGCCCTCTCTCTTTCCCTTGAGGCCCAATAAGGCCCAATACTTCTCCCGGCGAATTCCGTAACTCTCGGTACTCGAAAAATACCGAATCACTCGGAACCTTTCCGAACTCGAATATAGTCGTCCAATATATCGATCTTTATGTCTCGACCATTTCGAGAATCCTCGTCATGTCCCTGATCTCATCCGGGACTCCGAACTCCTTCGGTACATCAAAACTCATAAACTCATAATATAACTGTCATTGAAACCTTAAGCGTGCGGACCCTACGGGTTCGAGAACTATGTAGACATGACCTAGAACTATTCTTGGTCAATAACCAATAGCGGGACCTGGATGCCCATATTGGCTCCTACATATTCTACGAAGATCTTTATCGGTCAAACCGCATAACAACATCGTTGTTCCTTTGTCATCGGTATGTTACTTGCCCGAGATTCGATCGTCGGTATCAATACCTAGTTCAATCTCGTTACGGAAAGTCTCTTTACTCGTTCCGTAATACATCATCTCATAACTAACTCATTAGTTACATGCTTGCAAGGCTTAGGTGATGAGTATTACCGAGAGGGCCCAGAGATACCTCTCCGACAATCGGAGTGACAAATCCTAATCTCGAATTATGCCAACCCAACATGTACCTTCGAAACACCTGAGAGCACCTTTATAATCACCCGATTCGTTGTGACGTTTGGTAGCACACAAAGTGTTCCTCCGTAAAGCAGGAGTTGCATAATCTCATAGTCATAGGAACATGTATAAGTCATGAAGGAAGCAATAGCAACATACTAAGCGATCGGGTGCTAAGCTAACGGAATGGGTCATGTCAATCAGATCATTCAACTAATGATGTGATCCCGTTAATCAAATAACAACTCTTTGTCCATGGTTAGGAAACATAACCATCTTTGATTAACAAGCTAGTCAAGTAGAGGCATACTAGTGACACTCTGTTTGTCTATATATTCACACATGTATTATGTTTCCGGTTAATACAATTCTAGCATGAATAATAAACATTTATCATGATATAAGGAAATAAATAATAACTTTATTATTGCCTCTAGGGCATATTTCCTTCAGTTTTCTTTTGTAAACCAAACTAGTGATAAAACAAGAAACTAAAAGATTCGATTGCAAGATCTAAAGATATACCTTCAAGCACTCACCTCCCCGCAACGACGCCATAAAAGAGCTTCGTTGACGGGGTGTGAGTGCCACTTACCTAACCTCCCCGGCAACGGCGCCAGAAAAGATCTTGATGTCTACTACGCAACTTTATTCTTGTAGACACGTGTTGGGCCTCCAAGCGCAGAGTTTTGTAAGACAGTAGCAATTTTCCCTCAAGTGGATGACCTAAGGTTTATCAATCCGTGGGAGGCATAGGATGAAGATAGTCTCTCCCAAGCAACCCTACAATCAAATACAAGAAATCTCTTGTGTCCCCAACACACCCAATACAATAGAAAATTGTATAGGTGCACTAGTTCGATGAAGAAATGGTGATAAAAGTGTAGTATGGATGGTAGATATGAGTTTTTGTAGTGCGAACAATAAAAAACATCAAGGTAGTAAATGATAAAACGGAGCACAAATGGTATTGCAATAATGGAAAATGAGGCCTAGGGTGCATACTTTCACTAGTGCAATCTCTCAACAATGCTAACATAGTTGGATCATATGATTATCCCTCAAAGTGCAATAAAGAATCACTCCTGAGTTCCTATTAGCGGAGACCAAAAGATAGAAATTGTTTGTAGGGCTTTATAGAGCCTGTCTTCACCAATAATGTAAGTTTGTCCTACTCAAGCCTTCAAACTTTGTTGCATATATTTGGTTAGGCATGACTGGAACAGTTGTTTATTTTTGGTGTTTGCATCAAATTGCATGTTTAAAGTTTATTATGTAGTTCATAAACAAAAGTTTGTCCTTCTCAATTTAAGTTTTCAGTTGTACAACCAAGTTCCTTCTTGATACCACGTAAATTAAACTATCTGAGCAAGTGATCTTCTTTTGCCTTTGCATGTATGCTTCGTTCTTGATCCATAATCCGGTGGTGTGGTGAACCTACCCACTACAGCACAATGTCATATTCTGCAATGTCTTAACTATGAACAATGTCATATCATTCTACTATTATTAAACCGTCTCTTTATTTGCCAATCTGAAATGGGATAAATTGACAGCCCACGAACCATTGATACTAATGAGTTCTTGCTCTGTAACACAGTGGTTTCGTAAAGCTGCCAACTCCTTCACAATGTCATTTCCTGCCATGTCTTGACCTAAACAATACCATATTGTGTTAATGCTATTTTAAACCGCGTCACTTTATTTGTCAGCAAGAAATGTGATGAATTTTCAGCACTGATACTTATATGTGCAAAACCTGTCATCTGTCTGCTTGTTTATCTTTCAGAGTGAGGAGGATATAAGTGTCAAACTAAGCGAGATCTCATCGACTTGCTCGACTTCTTGCTTGCGGCTCGAGCGAGGGCTAACCTTTCTTGAACTCTATTGAAGTGTTGTCAGTTTTGTATATTATCTTGTCGGCGTGTTTTGTTTGCACTGGTGGCGATCTTTGATGCCCAGTGCATGTAATCTGTTGTCTGCTTGTTCTTTATTATCATAGTGGCGAACTTTGATGCCCAGTGGATGTAATATGCCGTAATTTCTTTATTGTATAGTCTAGGTTTTTTCTTATTCACGATGCTGCGGTTATTTTATTGTATATATATATATATATATATATATATATATATATATATATATATATATATATATATCTTGTCTTCATGATAAAACGGCCAAACCGTAAAATTACGGTACATAATCGACCATCATGCAAATCACCATGTATGATCCGCATCATGGGCCCGTCATCTTGGTCCGATTAACGAGCCTAAATGTAAAGCTGGCCCACTAGTAGATTCGGACCTTTAATAGGCCGAGTAAACCGCCGACCCTATTTTCGCAAGAAAACTCAATGGGATTTTAGGAGGCCGAAAAGTAGGTTGGGCCTGAAACGTACCGAACAGCTCACGGGCCGGCAGCAGGCCAAAATAGACCCTGGCCCATGATTGTGCCAATCACAAATTGTCTCAGTCCTTGTTTGGCCCAATTGAAGGAAATATGCCCTAGAGGCAATAATAAATTTATTATTTATTTATTTCCTCATATCATGATAAGTGTTTATTATTCATGCTATAATTGTATTAACCGGAAACATGATACATGTGTGAATATATAGACAAACTTAATGTCACTAGTATGCCTCTACTTGACTAGCACATTAATCAAAGATGGTTATGTTTCCTAACCATAGACATGTGTTGTCATTTGATTAACGGGATCACATCATTAGGAGAATGATGTGATTGACTTGACCCATTCCGTTAGCTTAGCACTTGATCGTTCAGTATGTTGCTATTGCTTTCTTCATGACTTATACAAGTTCCTATAACTATGAGATTATGTAACTCCCGTTTATCGGAGGAACACTTTATGTGCTACCAAACGTCACAATGTAACTGGGTGATTATAAAGGAGCTCTACAGGTGTCTCCAAAGGTACATGTTGAGTTGGCGTATTTTGAGATTAGGTTTTGTCACTCCGATCGTCGGAGAGGTATCTCTGGGCCCTCTCGGTAATGCACATCACTATAAGCCTTGCAAGTAATGTAGCTAATGAGTTATTTACGGAATGATGCATTACGTAACGAGTAAAGAGACTTGCCGATAACAAGATTGAACTACGTATTGGATATCGACGATCGAATCTCGGGCAAGTAACATACCGATGACAAGGGGAACAACGTATGTGGTTATGCGGTTTGACCGATAAAGATCTTCGTAGAATATGTAGGAGGCAATATGAGCATCCAGGTTCCGCTATTGGTTATTGACCAGAAACAGTTCTAGGTCATGTCTACATAGTTCTCGAACCCGTAGGGTCCGCACGCTTAAGGTTTCAATGATAGTTATATTATGAGTTTATGAGTTTTGATGTACCGAAGTTTGTTCAGAGTCCTGAATGAGATTACGGACATGACGAGGAGTCTCAAAATGGTCGATACATGAAGATTGATATATTGGAAGCCTATATTTGGATATCGGAAGTGTTCCGGGTGAAATCGGGATTTCTGAGTCTGCAGGAGGTTACTGGAACCCCAGGGGCTTAATGGGCCTACATGGGCCCTAGTGGAGAGGAAGAGAGGAGGCAAGGGCTGGCCGTGCCCCCTCCCCCCTAGTCTGAATAGGACAAGGAGAGGGGGGTGGGCCCCCCTTTCCTTCCCCTCTTCCTCCTCCTTCCCCCCTTCTACTTCTCCAACTAGGAAAGAAAGGAGTCCTACTCCCGGTGGGAGTAGGACTCCCCTGTGAGCCCTCCTTGGCGGCCGCCCCTCCCCTTGGCTCCTTTATATCACGGGGCAGGGGCACCTCTAAGACACAACAATTGATCTCCAAGATCTCTTAGCCATGTGCGGTGCCCCCCTCCACCATAGTCCTCGATAATATTGTAGCGGTGCTTAGGCGAAGCCCTGCGACGATGGAACATCAAGATCGTCACCACGCCGTCGTGCTGACGGAAATCTTCCCCGACACCCTGCTGGATCGGAGTCCGGGGATTGTCATCGAGCTGAACGTGTGCTAGAACTCGGAGGTGCCGTAGTTTCGGTGCTTGATCTATCGGGCCGTGAAGACGTACGACTACATCAACCATGTTGTTCTAACGCTTCCACTTTCGGTCTACGAGGGTACGTGGACACCACTCTCCCCTCTCGTTGCTATGCATCACCATGATCTTGCGTGTGCGTAGGAATTTTTTTGAAATTACTACGTTCCCTAACAGTGGTATCCGAGCCTAGTTTTATGCGTAGATGTCATATGCACGAGTAGAACACAAGTGAGTTGTGGGCGATACAAGTCATACTGCTTACCAGCATGTCATACTTTGGTTCAGCGGTATTGTGAGATGAAGCGGCCCGGACCGATGTTACGCGTACGCTTACGCGAGACTGGTTTCACCGTTACGAGCACTCGTGCTTAAAGGTGACTGGCAGGTGTGTGTCTCTCTCACTTTAGTTGAACCGAGTGTGGCTACGCCCGGTCCTTGCGAAGGTTAAAACAACACTAACTTGACAAACTATCGTTGTGGTTTTGATGCGTATGTAAGAACGGTTCTTGCTCAGCCCGTAGCAGCCACGTAAAATTTGCAACAACAAAGTAGAGAACGTCTAACTTGCTTTTGCAGGGCATGTTGTGATATGATATGGTCAAGACATGATGCTATATTTTATTGTATGATATGATCATGTTTTGTAACCGAAGTTATCGGCAACTGGCAGGAGCCATATGGTTGTCGCTTTATTGTATGAAATGCAAACGCCCTCTAATTGCTTTACTTTATCACTAAGCGGTAGCGATAGTCTTAGAAGCAATAGATGGCGTAAACGACAACGATGCTACGATGGAGATCAAGGTGTCGTGCCGGTGACGATGGTGATCATGACGGTGCTTCAGAGATGGAGATCACAAGCACAAGATGATGATGGCCATATCATATCACTTATATTGATTGCATGTGATGTTTATCCTTTATGCATCTTATCTTGCTTTGATTAACAGTAGCATTTTAAGATGATCTCTCACTAATTACCAAGAAGTGTTCTCCACAGTATGCACCGTTATAAAGTTCTTCGTCTTTGAGACACCACGTGATGATCGGGTGTGATAGGCTCTACGTTCAAATACAGCGGGTGCAAAACAGTTGCACACGCGAATACTCGAGTTAAACTTGACGAGCCTAGCATATCTGAGATATGGCCTCGGAACACGGAGACCGAAAGGTCGAGCGTGAATCATATAGTAGATATGATCAACATAGTGATGTTCACCATTGAAACTACTCCATCTCATGTGATGATCGGACATGGTTTAGTTGATTTGGATCACGTGATCACTTAGATGACTAGAGATGTCTCTAAGTGGGAGTTCTTAAGTAATATGATTAACGAACTTAAATTTATCATGAGCTTAGTACCTTATAGTATTTTGCTTGTCTATGTTTGTTGTAGATAGATGGCTCGTCTTTGTTGTTCCGTTGAATTTTAATGCGTTCCTTGAAAGCTAAGTTGAAAGATGACGGTAGCAACTACTACGGATCGGGTCCGTAACTTGAGGATTATCCTCATTGCTGCACGTAAGAATTACGTCCTGGAAGCACTGCTGGGTGCCGAACCTGCTGCGAGATCTGGCCAGCGGCGTTAAAACGTCTGGCGAGCAAAGCGATGACTACTCGGTAGTTCGATGTGCCATGCTTCTGACTTGGAACCGGTCTTCAACGGCGTTTTGAACATCATGGAGCATATGAGATGTTCCAGAGTTGAAGTTAATATTTCAAGCAAATGCCCGGATTGAGAGATATGAAGTCTCCAATAAGTTCTATAGCTTTAAGATGGAGGAGAATAGTTACATCGGTGAACACATACTCAAAATATGCGGGTATAATAATCACTTGATTCAACTGGGAGTTAATCTTCACGATGATAGTGTCATTGATGAAATTCTTCAATCACCGCCACCAAGCTATAAGAGCTTCGTGATGAACTATAATATGCAAGGGATGGACAAGACTATTCCCGAGCTCTTCGCAATGCTAAAGGCTGCGGAGGTAGAAATCAAGAAGGAGCATCAAGTGTTGATGGTCAATAAGACCAGCAGTTTCAAGAAAAAGGGCAAAGGGAAGAAGAAGGGGAACTTCAAGAAGAACAGCAAACAAGTTGCTGCTCAAGAGAAGGAACCTAAGTCTGGACCTAAGCACGAGGCGAGTGCTTTTCTTTAAGCGGTGGACACCTTTGAGCGGAACTGCCCCAAGTATTTGGCGGATAAAAGGATGGCAAAGTGAACAAAGGTATATGTGATATACATGTTATTGATGTGTACCTTACTAATGCTCGCAGATGCACTGGTATTTGATCTTGGTTACATTGCTAATATTTGCAACTCGAAGCAGGGACTACGGATTAAGCGAAGATTTGCTAAGGACGAGGTGACGATGCGCGTGGGAAATGGTTCCAAAGTCGATGTGATCGCGGTCGGCACGCTACCTCTACATCTACTACCGGGATTAGTTTTAGACCTAAATAATTGTTATTTGGTGCTAGCGTTAAGCGTGAGCATTATATCTGGATCTTGTTTGATGTGAGATGGTTATTCATTTAAATCAGAGAATAATGGATACCGACGATTGAATCTCGGGCAAGTAACACACCGATGACAAAGGGAACAACGTATGGTGTTATGTGGTTTGACCGATAAAGATCTTCGTAGAATATCTAGGAGCCAATATGAGCATCCAGGTTCCGCTATTGGTTATTGACCGGAAAGAGTTCTAGGTCATGTCTACATAGTTCTCGAACCCGTAGGGTCCGCACGCTTAAGGTTTCGATGACATTTATATTATGAGTTTATGAGTTTTGATGTACCGAAGTTTGTTCGGAGTCCCGAATGAGATTACAGACATGACGAGGAGTCTCCAAATGGTCGAGACATGAAGATTGATATATTGGAAGCCTATATTTGGATATCAGAAGTGTTCCGAGTGAAATCGGGATTTTACTTAGAATCTTAGGAGGTTCTTGGAACCCCGGGGCTTAATGGGCCTACATGGGCCCTAGTGGAGAGGAAGAGAGGAGGCAAGGGCTGGCCGGGCCCCCTCCCCCTAGTCCGAATAGGACAAGGAGAGGGGGGCGGGGCCCCCCTTTCCTTCCCCTCTTCCTCCTCCTTCCCCCCTTCTCCTTCTCCAACTAGGAAAGAAAGGAGTCCTACTCTCGGTGGGAGTAGGACTCCCCCTTGGCGCGCCCTCTTTGGCCGGCCGTCCCTCCCCCTTGGCTCCTTTATATACGAGGGCAGGGGGCACTTCTAAGACACAACAATTGATCTCCAAGATCTCTTAGTCGTGTGCAGTGCCCCCCTCCACCATAGTCCTCGATAATATTGTAGCGGTGCTTAGGCGAAGCCCTGCGACGGTAGAACATCAAGATCGTCTCCACACTGTCGTGCTGACAGAACTCTTCCCAGCACCCAGCTGGATCGGAGTCCGGGGATCGTCATCGAGCTGAACGTGTGCTAGAACTCGGAGGTGCCGTAGTTTTGGTGCTTGATCGGTCGGGCCGTGAGGACGTACGACTACATCAACCGCGTAATTCTAATGCTTCCGCTTTCGGTCTACGAGGGTACGTGGACAACACTCTCCCCTCTCGTTGCTATGCATCACCATGATCTTGCGTGTGCATAGGAATTTTTTTGAAATTACTACGTTCGCCAACACCAATCAGATTATCGGTTGTGAGTAGGCCGGATGCAAACCGGGTCATAGCTAGGCCCAACTATATAACGGGCTTTTAACAGGCTGAAGTAAATATAGGGACGAAATGTTAAACAGGCCTTTAACATGCCAAAACTAATATCAGGCTGAATTACTAAATGGGCCTTTAGCAAGTGGGCCCAAAAGCATAGCGTCCAGTTGACGGGTCGAATCTAATATGGGCCATAATTTAGCCCAACGCCTCTTAAAGGGCCAGACCTGATCTGTGCCGTAATTTGGCCCAGAACATGGTAGGCATTTAACGGGCCGGATATCATATGGGCCGAACGTGGTAGTCTGTTAATGGACCGGATCAAAATGGGTTGGCATTTGGCCAAAACATGGCAGCCTGTTAATGGGCCGGCCCACTAGTGTCCTCAAAATCTTGTGGGACTTCAGCTAGGCCGGCCCATTATGGTCGGCGAAATCTCGCGAGCCTTTAGCTGGGCCGTCCCATTATGGTCCGCAAAATCTTGTGGGCCTTTAGCTGGGCCGACGCATTATGGTCCACAAAATCTCGTGGGCCTTTAGCTGGGTCGGCCCATTATGGCCTGCAAAAATCTCGTGGGCCTTTAGCTGGGCCGGCCCATTATGGTCCACAAAATCTCATGGGCCTTTAGCTGGGCCAGCCCATTATGGTCCGCAAAATCTTGTGGGCCTTTAGTTGGGCCGGCCTATTTAATCTTTATGGGCCACTTTTGGGCCGGTCCATGTGTCAACATATCATAGGCGCATCTCACCCATTGGATGAGTGACACCTATGCCAACGCGGAGCTGACAAGTGTTTCCTCCAGCCAATGATGATTTTACACATGGAAAATCCCCCTTGGTCCAGGCTGTTAACGGGTTATCGGATCCAAAACCGAACCCGATAGCTTAACGGCGTTCCGTTACGGTGGATGCCACGTGTCGGTACCATTGACGAAAGCACTTCTGTGACGCGCAATTTATCGACATGGAAGTGGACACTTCCGTGATGATAATTTTGGTAATGTCATGGAACACTAATACGTCTCCAACATATCTATAATTTTTGATTGTTCCATGCTATTATATTACCCCTTTTGGATGTTTATGGGCTTTATTTTACACATTTATATCATTTTTGGGACTAACCTACTAACTGGAGGCCCAGCCAGTATTGCTGTTTTTTTTTGCCTATTTCAGTATTTCGAAGAAAAGGAATATCAAACGGAATGAAACCGTCGGGAGCATGACTTTTGGAACGAACGTGATCCAGAGGACTTGGAGTGCAAGTCAAGAAGCAGCCGAGGCCTCCACGAGATAGGAGGGCGCGCCCCCCTATAGGGCGCACCCCCTGTCTCGTGGGCCCCTCGGGCGTCCACGACGTACTTCTTCCTCCTATATAAGCCTACGTACCCCGAAAACATCCAGGGAGCCAACGAAACACAATTTCCACCGCCGTAACCTTCTGTATCCGTGAGATCTCATCTTGGAGCCTTCGCCGGCACTCTGCCGGAAGGGGAATCGACCACGGAGGGCTTCTACATCAACATCCTTGCCCCACCGATGAGTTGTGAGTAGTTTACCACAGACCTACGGGTCCATAGTTATTAGCTAGATGACTTCTTCTCTCTTTTTGGGTCTCAATACAATGTTCTCCCCCTCTCTTGTGGAGATCTATTCGATGTAAACTCTTTTTGCGGTGTGTTTGTCGAGATCCGATGAATCGTGGGTTTATGATCAAGTTTATCTATGAATAATATTTGAATCTTCTCTGAATTCTTTTATGTATGATTGAGTTATCTTTGCAAGTCTCTTCGAATTATCAGTTTGGTTTGGCCTACTAGATTGATCTTTCTTTCCATGGGAGAAGTGCTTAGCTTTGGGTTCAATCTTGCGATGTCCTTTCCCAGTGACAGCAGGGGCAGCAATGCACGTATTGTATTGTTTCCATCGAGGATAAAAAGATGGGGTTTATATCATATTGCTTGAGTTTATCCCTCTACATCATGTCATCTTGCTTAAAGCGTTACTCTGTTCTTTATGAACTTAATACTCTAGATGCAGGCAGGAGTTGGTCGATGTGTGGAGTAATAGTAGTAGATGCAGGTAGGAGTCGGTCTACTTGTCATGGACATGATGCCTATATACATGATCATGCCTAGATAATCTCATAATTATTTGCTTTTCTATCAATTGCTCGACAGTAATTTGTTCACCCACTGTAATACTTATGCTATCTTGAGAGAAGCCTCTAGTGAAACCTATGGCCCCCGGGTCTATCTCTTATCATATTTGCTCCCAATCTACTTTTATTTGCATCTTTACTTTTTGCATCTATATTATAAAATACTAAAAATATATTTATCTTGTCATACTATCTCTATTAGATCTCACTTTCGCAAGTGGCCATGAAGGGATTGACAACCCCTTTATCGTGTTGGTTGTGAGTTCTTTGTTTGTTTGTGTAGGTGCGTGGGACTTTTGAGGAGCCTCCTACTAGATTGATACCTTGGTTCTCAAAAATTGAGGGAAATACTTACGCTACTATTGCTGCATCACCCTTTCCTCTTCAAGGAAAACAAACGCCAGCTCAAGGCGTAGCAAGAAGGATTTCTGGCGCCATTGCCGGGGAGGTCTTCGCTCAAGTCAAGATATACCAAGTACCCATCACAAACCCATCTCCCTCGCATTTACATTATTTGCCATTTGCCTCTCGTTTTCCTCTCCCCCACTTCACCCTTGCCGTTTTATTCGCCCTCTCTTTCCCAATCTCCTCCTTTCTGTTTCGCTTGCCTTTTTTCTGTTTGCTTGTGTGTTGGATTACTTGTTGCCATGGCGCAAGATAATACCAAATTGTGTGATTTCTCGAATACCAATAATAATGATTTCCTTAGTACTCCGATTGCTCCTCTTAATGATGTTGATTCTTGTGAAATCAATACTGCTTTGCTGAATCTTGTTATGAAAGATCAATTCGCCGGCCTTCCTAGTGAAGATGCCACTACTCATCTAAGCAACTTTGTTGATTTGTGTGATATGCAACAGAAGAAAGATACGGATAACAATATTTTCAAATTGAAGTTATTTCCATTTTCACTTAGAGATCGTTCTAAAGTTTGGTTTTCGTCTTTGCCTAAAAATAGTATTGATTCTTGGAACAAGTGCAAAGATGCTTTTATCTCTAAGTATTTTCCTGCCGCTAAGATTATTACTCTTAGGAATGATATTATGAATTTTAAACAACTTGATCATGAGCATGTTGCCCAATCTTGGGAAAGAATGAAATTGATGCTTCGCAATTGCCCTACTCATGGTTTGAATTTATGGATGATCATACAAAAAATTTATGCCGGTTTGAACTTTGCTTCTAGAAATCTCTTAGATTCGGCCACAGGAGGCACGTTTATGGAAATCACGTTAGGAGATGCTGCAAAACTTCTTGATAATATTACGGCTAATTATTCTCAATGGCACACCGAAAGATCTTCTAGTAAAAAAGTGCATGCTATAGAAGAAATCAATGTTTTGAGTGGAAAGATGGATGAACTTATGAAGTTGTTTGCTACTAAAAATACTCCTCTTGATCCCAATGATATGCCTTTGTCTACTTTGATTGAGAATAATAATGATTCTATGGATGTGAATTTTGTTGGTAGGAATAGTTTTGGAAATAATGCTTATAGAGGAAACTTTAATGCTAGACCGTTCCCTAGTAATTCCTCTAATAATTATGGAAATTCCTACAATAATCCTTATGGTAAATTTAATAAGATGCCCTCTGATTTTGAGAATAGTGTGAAAGAATTTATGATTTCTCAAAAGAATTTTAATGCTTTGCTTGAAGAAAAATTGCTCAAAGTTGATGATTTGGCTAGGAGCGTTGATAGACTTTAAGCTTGATGTTGATTCTCTTAAACTTAGATCTTCTCCTCCTAAGCATGATATCAATGAGTCTCTCAAAGCCATGAGAATTTCCATTGATGAGTGCAAGGAAAGAACCGCTAGATTGCGTGCTAAGAAAGATTGCTTTGTAAAGGCGTGTTCTTCTAGTTTCCATGAAAATAATGATGAAGATCTTAAAGTTATTGATGTGTCTCCTATTAGATCTATGTTTTGCAATATGAATCTTGATAATTTTGGACTGATGATGAGTCAACTTTGCCTAGAAGGCGTCCCAAGAATTCGGAGATTTTAGATCTTGATGCTAAATTTGGTAAAAGTGGGATTGGAGAGGTCACAACTTTAAATAGTATTGAACCCACTATCTCGGATTTCAAGGATTTTGATTATGATAATTGTTCTTTAGAAGGTTGTATTTCCTTGTTGCAATCCGTTGTTAATTCTCCTCATGCTTATAGTCAAAATAAAGCTTTTACCAAACATATCGTTGATGCCTTGATGCAATCTTATGATGAAAAACTTAATTTGGAAGTTTCTATACCTAGAAAACTTAATGATGAGTGGGAACCTACTATAAAGATTAGAATTAAAGATCATGAGTGTTTTGCCTTGTGTGCTTTGGGTGCTAGTGTTTCCACGATTCCGAAAACTTTATGTGATATTCTAGGTTTCCATGATCTTGATGATTGCTCTTTAAATTTGTACCTTGCGGATTCAACCATTAAAAAGCCAATGGGAAGGATCAATGATGTTCTCATTGTCGCAAATAGAAATTTGGTGCCCGTGGATATTATCGTTCTTGATATAGATTGCAATCTTTCTTGCCCTATTATTCTTGGTAGACCTTTCCTTAGAACGATTGGCGTGATTATTGATATGAAGGAAGGGAATATTAGATTCCAATTTCCATTAAAGAAAGGCATGGAGCACTTTCCAAAAAGAAATTCAAATTACCTTATGAATCTATCATGCGAGCTACTTATGAATTTAGTGCCAAAGATGGCACTCCTTAGATCTATCTTCGCTTTTATGCCTAGGTAGGGGCGTTAAACGATAGCGCTAGTTGGGAGGCAACCCAATTTTCTTTGTTTTTTTTTCCTGTTTAGTAATAAATCTTGCATCTACCTTCTGTTTAGATGTGTTTTTATCTTTTAATTTGTGTTTGTGCCAAGTAGAACCTATAGGATAACCTATGATGATAGTTGATTTGATTCTGCTGAAAAACAGAAACTTTGCACGCACGAATTTAGTTTTGTTAAATCACAGACAACGTGATTTTGTGTTGATTATTTTTGTTTCTGATCAATAAACAAATTGTCCAGGACTTCCTATTTTGGTAGGATTTTTAGAGTTCCAGAAGTTTGCGTTAGTTCTGATTTCTCAGGTGATCTGTTTTTGACAGATTCTGTTTTTTGTGTGTTGTTTGCTTATTTCGATGCATCTATGGCTAGTAAAATAGTTTATAAACCATAGAGAAGTTGGAATACAGTAGGTTTAACACCAAAATAAATAAAGAATGAGTTCATTATAGTACCTTCTGTGGTGGTTTTCTTTTCTTTCACTAACGGAGCTTATAAGATTTCCTGTTGAGTTTTGTGTTGTGAAGTTTTCAAGTTTTGGGTAAAGCTTTTTATGGACTATGGAATAAGGAGTGGCAAGAGCCTAAGCTTGGGGATGCCCAAGGCACTCCAAGATATTCAAGGATAGCCAAAAGCCTAAGCTTGGGGATGCCCCGGGAAGGCATCCCCTCTTTCGTCTTCGTTCATTGGTAACTTTACTTGGAGCTATATTTTTATTCACCACATGATATGTGTTTTGCTTGGAGCGTCGTGTATTATATTAGTCTTTGCTTTTTAGTTTACCACAATCATCCTTGCTGTGCACACCTTTTGGGAGAAGCCTACTTGATTAGAGTTTGCTAGAATACTCTATGTGCTTCACTTATATCTTTTGAGTCTATAGTTTTTGCTCTAGTGCTTCACTTATATCTTTTAGAGCACGGCGGTGACTAATTTTTGTAGAAATTACTAGTCTCTCATGCTTCACTTATATTATTTTGAGAGTCTTTTAGAACAGCATGGTATTTGCTATGGTTATAAAATTGGTCCTAGAATGGTAGGCATCCAAGTTGGGTATAATAAAAACTATCATAGGAAGTGAATTGGATGCTATGATCAATTTGATACTTGATAATTGTTTTGAGATATGGAGGTAGTGATATTAAAGTCATGCTAGTTGGGTGATTATGAATTTAAAGAATTCTTGTGTTGAAGTGCAAGTCCGTAATGCACGTATGGTTAAAGTTGTGTAACAAATTTGAAACATGGAGTGTACACTTGCATCCTTATGAGTGGCGGTCGGGGATATGGTCTTTCCTACCAATCTATCCCCTAGGTATAGTACTTGATTTTCGATGACTTATAAATTTTTGCAATAAGTATATGAGTTCTTTTGACTAATGTTGAGTCCATGGATTATACACACTTTTACCTTTCCACCATTGCTAGCCTCTTGATGGTTGCCCTTTCTCACCTTATTGGTGCAAACTTTGCATCAAGATATCGCTCTATCACACATAAACCTCATTATATCTTCCTCAAAACAGTACCTACCTATTATGGCATTTCCATAGCCATTCGAGATATATTGCCATGCAACTTTCCACCGTTCGTTCATCATCATCATGACATACTTTACTTTTGTCATATTGCCATTGCATGATCATGTAGTTGACATCGTATTTATGGCAAAGCCACCATGCATTATTTTTCATACGTGTCACTCTTGATTCATTGCACCATCCGATACAGTTCATATAGAGACATATCTTGTTCTAGTTTCGAGTTGTAATTCATATGTTGTAATCAATAGAAGTGTGATGATCATCATTATTAGAGCATTTCCCAAAAAGAAAAAAAAGAAAAAAAGAAGAAAGGCCAAAAGAAAAAAAAGAAAGGCCCAAAAAAAAAGAAAAAGAAAAAAAAGAAAAAAAGGAAAAAAAGAAATAAATAAAAAGGGCAATGTTACTATCTCTTTTTCCACACTTGTGCTTCAAAGTAGCACCTTGTTCTTCATGTAGTGAGTCTCATATATTGTGCTTCAAAGTAGCACCATGTTTTTCATATAGTGAGTCTCATAAGTTGTCTTTTTCATACTAGTGGGCATTATAGAACTTGGCTTGTATATTCCTACGATGGGCTTCCTCAAATGCCCTAGGCCTTCATGAGCAAGCAAGTTGGATGCACACCCACTAGTTTTCTTTTGTTTAGCATTCATTTAAAGCTCTAGTGCATCCGTTGCATGGCAATCCCTACTCCTCATGTTGACATCAATTGATGGGCCTCTCCATAGCCCGTTGATTATCCTCGTCAATATGAGACTTTCTCCTTTTTTGTCTTCTCCACACAATCCCCATCATCATATTCTATTCCACCCATAGTGCTATATCCATGGCTCACGCTCATGTATTGCGTGAAGGTTGAAAAAGTTTGAGATTATTTAAGTATGAAACAATTGCTTGGCTTGTCATTGGGGGTATAGAAGTTGGGAACATCTTTGTGTGACGAAAATGAAGCATGGCCTAACTATATGATTTTGTAGGGATAAACTTTCTATTGCCATGTTATTTTGAGAAGACATGATTACTTTGATTAGTAGTATGCTTGAAGTGTTACTATTGCTTTTATCAATATGAACTTTTATTTCGAATCATTTGGATCTGAACATTCATGCCACAATAAAGAAAATTACATTAAGAATTATGCTAGGTAGCATTCCACATCAAAAATTCTCTTTTTATCATTTACCTACTCGAGGACAAGCAGAATTAAGCTTGGGGATGCTTGATCGTCTCCAACGTATCTATAATTTTGATTGTTCGATGCTATTATATTACCCCTTTTGGATGTTTATGGACTTTATTTTACACATTTATATCATTTTGGGACTAACCTACTAACAGGAGGCCCGGCCCGTATTCTTTTTTTTTGCCTATTTGATATTTGAAGAAAAGGAATATCAAGCGAGTCCAAAGCGGAATGAAACCTTGGGAGCATGATTTTTGGAGCGAGCGTGATCGGAGGACTTGGAGTGCAAGTCAAGAAGCAGCGAGGCCTCCATGAGATAGGGGCGCCCCTCCTATAGGGCGCGCCCCCTGTCTCGTGGGCCCCTCGGGCGTCCACCGACGTACTTCTTCCTCCTATATAAGCATACATACCCCAAAAACATCTAGGGAGCCAACGAAACACAATTTCCACCGCCGTAACCTTATGTATCCTGAGATCTCATCTTGGAGCCTTGGCACTCCATGGGAGGAATTGACCACGGAGGGCTTCTACATCAACATCCTTGCTCCTCCGATGAGTTGTGAGTAGTTTACCACAGACCTACGGGTCCATAGTTATTATCTAGATGGCTTCTTGTCTCTTTTTGGATCTCAATACAATGTTCTCCTCCTCTCTTGTGGAGATCTATTCGATGTAAACTCTTTTTGCGGTGTGTTTGTCGAGATCCGATGAATCGTGGGTTTATGATCAAGTTTATCTATGAATAATATTTGAATCTTCTCTGAATTCTTTTATGTATGATTGAGTTATCTTTGCAAGCCTCTTCGAATTATTAGTTTGGTTTGGCCTACTAGATTGATCTTTCTTGCCATGGGAGAAGTTCTTAGCTTTGGGTTCAATCTTGCGGTGTCCTTTCCCAGTGACAGCAGGGGCAGCAAGGCACGTATTGTATTGTTGACATCGAGGATAAAAAGATGGGGTTTATATCATATTGCTTGTGTCACATCCCTAGCTTCTGGCAATGCACTAGGCTAACTTCATGCGTGCATCATGTTTAAACTTTGAAAGAAACTTGAAATGGGGATTGCCTAAACCCTAGCATTTAAGGAATTCACTAGGTTCAACCAAAATATTTTCGATAATTGAAGCGGCTTTCAAAATGTTCATCATTCTTGGAAAATCTTTGAAGCTTGATAACGGAGGTGATGCACATTTTCCATGCCATATTTGGGCTCTGGATTAAATCATACTCTATTTGCATTTGGGCATTTAAATGCTATTAAATATTTTAAATGCTCAAATAATCATAAACTAAAATGTTTCTTGTAGGATATATTCCCAGCAGTGATCATGAGTAGTTTCATGATTTTTGGAAGTGTCTCGTATTTTTAATAAAGCCCTAAAGTTCTGAGAATAATAGAAAACATTAATAAAAGCGAAACTAGGCGGAGAGAAACCTACAGCCAAACTTACAGCACCCACAGCCCAGCCCCTCCAGTAGGCCCAGCCCACAGCAAGTGCCGGTCGTCTTCAACCTCTGCCAATAGGCGAGGCGGGACAACGCTGCACGCCTTGCAGGCGCCACGCCTCCTCCACCTTCTGCCGAGCCTGGGCCGCGTGGGTGAGCGCCCGGCGTCGTCCCGATTCGCTCGACCCTCTCACTCTCCACATGCTCCTTCCCCTCTTCTGTTCCTCTCTCCCGCGCACCCCTTGTGAGCCCAACACCACCATGCTACCGCCTCCCCTCGCTTCCTGACCAGCTCAAGAGCTCCGCCTCGGCCCCTCTTCCCTCTCCACCAAGCCGCGCCTGCAGGGAGTCTGCGGCTCGTCCCGACATCATCTTCAACCTCGGCGTGGCGAACTCTTGAGGATTCGCGAGCTCCGGCCTCTCCCGGCCTCGCCGATGCCTCTCTTGGAATCGCGATGAGCCCTGCCTCTTTCCCTCTCCCTGTGCTCTCCGCGTCTTCTAGCCACCGTGGCCGCCGGACGATTGCTCCTCACCGCCCGGCCATGTCGCCACAGCTGACTGGCCGTGCAAGCAAGCGTTTGAGCTCACCCAGGCCGACCGCCTCCCTGAGCATAACGCACACCCATCCATCTCCCGTGCTCCATAGCTCCATCTCGCTCAACACCCGAGCGCCGATTGCCGCTCTGAGCTTGACTCGTGAGCTCGCTCCACCCAGCCCTTCCGTTTGCCCTACGGATCTTGCGAGTTCCGGCTATCGTGGGACCAAACCATGGTCGATTTGGTCGATCGTGGGCAAAACCGAGCTAACCCGGTGTGTCTCGCGCGTTTTGGTGCATGCCGTATAACTCCGGCGATGGTGACATGGCAAACTAGTTTAGGCTAATGGCGCGCCAAGTCGACACCTAGCGACACTAACAGCGAGGCCCCACGCTAATTAAAATCAGATTAGTTTACATTTAGTTTTAACTAATCCTAGTGGCCCCAGCGTCGACTTTGACCAAGGCGGCGTGGCGTTCATTTGAGCCCTGCGTCGATGACTCTAGCTAGGACCGTGTCGTGACCGATGGACCCGCTGATCGGGTTTGACACAGGCGGCGCTGTTGACCTCTTGAGGTCAGCATGACCTAAAATGACGTAATAAATCATTTTACGGATTTAATTTAATTCAGGAAATTTGAAAAATACCCTAAACTTCTAAAAATCATAGAAAATCAACGTAACTCCAAATGAAATAAATTATATATGAAAAATGATCAGAAAAATCCAATATATCCATCTGTACCATTTTCATTCATGTTAGAACAACTTTTGTTCACTGTTTAGGTCAAATCAATTAAGCGGCATTTGAATAATCACATATGGAGTTTGAATTTGAATCTTGTATTCAAACCAAGTTCATTTAATCATTTGCTAGTTGCATTAGCTCAAATCACAGCATATTGCCATGTCATGATCATGCATCATATTGCGCATTGCATTGATTGTGTTCTTCCTTATTTGCGGTGTTTGTCCCTCTCGATGAGCGTGGTTCGACAATGAGTTCGATGACACCGATGAAGAACTATACTATCTTGAAGTGCCGAACAAGCAAAACCCCTTGTTCATTTGATACAATCCCACTCTCGCTCCTGCTCTCTTTTCTGCATTAGGACAACAACGTTTCAAGCTTGTTACATCTTTGCGGTAGTTGAACCCCTTTATCCTCTGCATGACTGTCATTCCACAGTAAATAGATGAAACCCACTAGCATGAGTAGGAGTTGTTTGAGCCTGATGTGCCTACTCATTCATGCTTGTTTGTCATGCCTGCTATTGCTTAGAGTTGTGTCGAGTCGATTCATCGGGATGAATTGGAGGTGTGTGAACATGTCCTCTTGTTGAGAGCTAAGTGTGTGAACAAGATTTGGTAAAGGTAGCGGTGAGAGGCCATGTAGGAGTACATGGTGGGTTGTCTCATTATGGCAGTCCTCGAGGCCCGAGTTACGTGTTTGTGATCCATTAAAGTTACTACCACACATTGGGCTCGGGCACTCCAAGCTCTCTCGACTTATTAATCAACATGATCTCTGTCTAGGAGTTGCAACTAGTTTACGGTGTTTGTAGGTAGTGTTAGTAGTCTACCAAGTGGCACCCGTGCAGGTGGGCTTGGGACAGACTAAACACTGATGTACGGTGTACCAAGTGGCACCGGATGGTGGGCTTGGGAACCTGCTCACATCGTTTGGGGCCATGGCGACACCCGGCGGATCTCCTTGCGGATGGAACCCAAATAGGCGATAAACTGGATGAGAGACTTGTGTGGTTAGTCGGTCGTGGGCGACTCCCTCGCCCGGCTTCGCTTGAAGGTTGCCGGTACATGACATGTCTGAGGCGATAAGTGGCGAGCGTGTGTGAAGAAGTACACTCCTGCGGGGTTATCATTATCTATTGAATAGCGGATTCCTCGGATATGGAAACTTGGACCCTTGCATAGTTCATAGACAAGTGAAAGTGGATACTCTAAAATGTGCACGATAAGCGTGAGTGCTATGGATGGCGCTCTCGTGGGGAGGCGGGGCGGATCCATAGTGGTGTATTGATATGGTGAATATGTGGACTCGTGTGCATCACCTCAAAGAGTTACTTGCGATCGTAGTTCGGGATAGCCACCGAGTCAAAGCTGGCTTCTTGCGATTAAACCCCACCATCCCTTTGTTGAGAATGATGCATATGTAGTTAGTTACGATGTAAGTCTTCTGGGTACATTTGTACTCACGTTTGCCTATTTTATGTTTTTGCGAGAGAGACTTTAGTCTCGCTAGTAGTTCGCTTGGACTTGACGTTTAGCTTGTTACCTCAGCTCGATCTTGTGCCCTCGGCGAGATCAGTAGTTAGTCGGGCTTCTCGGCCTTTTTCATTTATAGATGTACGTACTCGGACATGTTAAGCTTCGCTTGTGCTTTGACTTGTATGCTCACGAGTGTTGGGTCATGGGACCCATGTTTGTAATATCTCGCTCCTCGGGCCTATTGAATAAAATACTTGAGTTGTAGAGTCATGTTGTGATGCCATGTTGTATTTGCACATATCGAGCATATTGTGTGTATGTTATTGAAATGCTTGGTATGTGTGGGATCGACTATCTAGTTGTTTATCCTTAGTAGCCTCTCTTACGGAAATGTCTCCTAGTGTTTCCTTTGAGCCATGGTAGCAATCTTGCTCCGGAACACTTAGGCTGGCCGACATGTGTCCTTCTTCGTTCTGTATACATCCCTTGAAATGTCACGTGATGAATCTGGGAGTCTGTTAGCTGCTACTGATCCGGTTCACGAGTCTGCTAGCCAGTGCTCTGACTGGATTCACTTTCGTGATGACCAAACCGTTCGATCTTTGGGTCATGGATGCTTGTCCTGTAAGTTTGTGCCACTTTGGGTTTCGACTAGCCATGTCAGCCGGGCTCCTTATCATATGGATGCTAGCGACCTTTGTCATATCGTGTGCCAAAAGGCATAAATGGTCCCGGCAAAGGTAAGCGACACCGTAGGAATACCGTCGTGAGGCCGCAAAGTGATATGAGTGTTACATGCTAGATCGATGTGGCATTGAGTCGGGGTCTGACAGCTTTGGTATCGAGCTTATTTGCTGTGGGATTACCAAGCCAAACTGGTGAAGTTGAGTTTAGAAATTCTTTAGTTATACATAAGGGAATTGATTGTGGGATGGAACGTAAGGCTCTTTTTACTCCTTTACCTTATGTCCTTCTGATCTGAGTCACCCTCTTCTTCTCTATGGGGTTAAGAACTAGGTCTTCTCTTCTTTCTATCAAGATCACGTGTTACTAATCCGTAGACCTATAGGATTGTTGGACTTAAGCCTCGTTTCAGTTCCTATTACTTACATATGTTAACTGTTGATCTCGAAACCTTGATATTGTGCTTTTGAGTGGCTATGCCACCATTTTTGTAGTATGTCTCCAAACTTTTGAGCATTTACAACCGTTATCTTTGTCAAGTCATCCAGGTTTCTAAACAATCGATGCACTTGCAAATCTTTTCCCTCTGGTTTTGATGTTCCTTTGGGCGGGTTAATCACACTAATTGCTGAGTTGAGGTATTCTTTTACCTCGACATATATGTTGGAGTTAATATTATGACCCTAGGTGTCTTAGGGGATCATCTATTAATCTAGCTATGATTTGTGTCCCGATGTGATGACTCGGCCTTTATTCAAAGCATCCGTGATGCCACTTAGTAGTAGGTATTCTACTCCTTGGGTTTTGAACCCGAGATTCACCCTACTTACCTCATGTTGATAGTGTTTGCTAGTTCCTTTAGGATATTAGTAACCTTTGCGATAGTCCTCGAGGTCCGTGGTATATCGTTCTTCCAAATACCATGAACCATTCTTGGCAGGAGTTCTTTTGAACCAAAAGATCACAATGAGAGTGCTCTTGATGAGTTCTCCATTCTACATTGTGACTCTGCCAGTTCTACTTTTCTGCATGGGTTATCCGGAAGAAATATGTCGAATTTGGTTCGACATGCTAATCCATGCATCCACAACTCAGAAATCATATGTTCTTTTGAGTTGTCCCATTTTAGTTGTCTTCTGACCTCGTCTATCAATTGATAGTCAAGAGTATGCGTGCATCTGTTCATTGATACCTATTACTCTTGTGGTCCGTCAAGCCATTCTATTCCGGAATGACTAGGAGAAATAAACTCCAGTATCTCGTCCATACCCAGGATTGGGTCGAAATAGTTGTGCTCCGCAGAACAAAATGCCAACCCAGCTTTTGTTCTGTTCTTCCTTGGAGTATTACCCTATTTACGTCAAGAATATCATAGGAATTACCATCTCTTTTAAATTTTTGACGTAGTGATACTTCTTGCCATCATTGTTCATTCCTCGGTTCCCGTGTTATTGTAACCGGAATGCCGGCAAGTGAGTCATGATGTGTGAAATCAATACTCCTAGCAACTCCGTTGCTTGGTAGTTAATGGACAATATTCTCATTCTTAGCGTGTTGGTTATTGAATCATCATTCTAAGACTGATCGTGCTACCTAGTCCATTCTCCTGGTGCACTCCTCGATCGATGAGTTAGGATTATTTCAAATCTTCGCTCTATTGATCATATCGTCTTGCCCTGAAAAGCAAGATTGTTCTCGAGCTTAGTAACATATCGGTGGTTTGTGATTTCCCGAATATCTTCTCGAAGTATTACGAGTTGTCCCGACCCTTATGTTGAGTTAAGTGATGAAGTTGGTTTATTCTGTAAACCACCCTTTCTCCAGAATCGTGTTGGATACCCACAGAGCTAGTTGGTTAAGCCAAACAACAACTTGGAGAGTTGGAAGATAAAAGCTTGTCCAACTTAGTTCATTTTAAGGGATATCTTGTATGTGTGTTGAAGAAAGTTGATATTTTCATCGACTGACCCTCGTGATCAGTTAATGGACCTATCATTTTATCCAACCTTTGATTTGAGTATGGGCTATCATCAAATCAGACCAGACCAACGATATTCGTAATGTTGTCTTACTCGTGGTTGATCCCTCGAGCATACACCATTATATCTTTTGGGTTTGACCAATGCTATCACTTGTTCACATAATTGTGGAATTCCATCTTCATGGAAACCTGGATGAATTGTTGTTGAGCCCAACAGCAACATTGCTATTTTTTCCATGATTTGTGTTGAACATCCAGCTGGTATTGGAAACTTTATAAGCACTATCTTCATGTCTCGTTCATGAGGCATATGCTTGGATGAAAGGAGCGACTCTCTCTAATTCACATGCACTTGATGTAAGTTGCCGCCGTGGATCTGAGAAGAATTGTTTTTCTTCCTCTGGAATCGTCCCAAGTTGGTCATGCACATGTGCGAAGTATTCTATGGTTTGGTAGGTTGGCCGCCTCCATTCCATATGTGTTTCCTGGTGTCGGGGGAGAACTGCCCGCCACGAACACCTATGGGGCCGGGGCCCCTTATGCATCTTGATGCAGGGCGGAGGAGCCTGAGAGGCGGTCGAGGCGCGAGCAGGCGGTTTTACCCAGCTTGGGCTCTCAGGGAGATAAAACTCCTCTTCTGCTTTGTGTTTCTATTAAGCTCGGGAGCTTGAAGAGCTATAGTGGCAGCTATCTGAAGCGTGGGAGTGGGTAGAGTTGCCAACTGATCGAACCCCTCCACGTTGTGCATGGGCCTCCTTTTATAGCGTGAGGGTCACCGGCAGTGTCAGCGTGGGAGAAAGGGGTAAAAATGTAAAAGAGGTGGTAGTTGGAATAGTGCAGGGAGCAGGTGAAGCTACGGTGTATGAGCGATGGTTGCTACCTACTTTGTGATGGGGACAAGAGCATTTAATGCCCGTCGCGTCGACCCCAAAAGCTCCCGCCCTTGCGTCTCCGTGCCCCGGGCGATGGATCCACCACCGTGAAGTGCCACCGTGTCCCCAGGCTGCTGACCATCCGCCACGCGTCCTGGAGAGGCCCGGGGTGTGCGTGGGCCGATGGTGGGCCTTGAGCCTGCGCAATTCTCCCGGCAAGCACCTTGCTTGGCTTGTTTCTGCGGGCAGGGGCTTGCAGGGCTCTATAACTGTCGCTCCCGGGCCCCAGGCGCATATAGCGCCGGCGTGTCTTCTATCTTGTAATCTTCTAGTGCACTGAGGAGCTCCTCTTGCCGGGGCTTTGCGTGGGTGATGGTAACCTTGAGCACAGAGCGGCCTTCCGGCAAGCTCCTCTTGCTTAGGGGTCTCGATCTTCTGTCTTGTACACTTTGTTCTTGAATGGTTTGACATGGGCAGGGAAGGCCTTGGCCCGCGTGGTATACCCTGCGGCGGAAGCTGCCGCTGCCCGATGCACAAGTTGAAGTCTGAGGTACCCCTACCTTAGCTCACCAGCAGGGAGCCCAGGCACTGGGCCACACGGTCTGGCGCTGTTGGGCCAGGCCCAAAAGCGATCTGCAGACACCTGCGGCCCTTGGCCTCGAATCCACTTCCGCATCCGCGCATCCCCCATAGCAGCACCGCGTCGATTGCGGCGTCGTGGGAGGCGTGGGCGGCGCATCACGGTCATTAAGGCATCCACCCGCGTGATCGTGGTGCGAGGCGAGTCACTTCACCCGTCGCTCCGGCCCGCTTTTACCCCACGGCCCTCATGCCGCAGGGGTGCGTGGGCGGCGAAGGTGGGAACCGAGCCGTCCGGGCGAAGATGGTGGTCGGCTCCGCTCCTCATCCTCCGTGCTTCCCGATTGGCGGGCGGGCGGTTGTGCCCCACCTCGCCCTTTAAAAAGGCGGAAGGGGCACAATGGACTCACACTTCCTCTTCTCCTTCGTCTTGACTTGTTCTTCTTCCTGCCATGGAAGGAAATCCTAGTTCTTCAGCGGTGGCGGCGGTGCGCCTCGAGGCAGCGCACTTCTCCCTATCCGCACCCGTGGCGGCGGGCCCGCCCGAGGGGAAGAGCGGAAACGTGGATGAGGCCGGCGTGGTCGAGAGGTCGGGGAGGCGGTCGTGGCGGCAGCCTCCCGTCTCCTCCGGCGGCTCCTTTCCTCGGCGGTCCATCTTGAGCGATCCTGGGAGTTCTTCATCAAGCTGCGCCCGCGCCTCGTCGTCGCCTCGGCTGCGGCCCGTTCATGAGCGATGGGACGGATCCACCCGGCGTGATGGAGTTGCGCATGAGGGGCTGCGGGATCGCGGCTTTCGAGTGAGTGTCGTGTCCCCAGCCCGGTGTTATGTTCTTCGACCAGGGTGGAAGGCGTTCGCCGCATCCATAGCTTGGCGGCGGGGTTTACCCTCCATTTCAAGTTAATGGAGGCGACCTTCGCCGTCAAGGTCTTGGGGACTCGGGACCGGGCGAGATCTTGTGTGGACAGCTCCTCCGATGTGAAGGTCCCTCCTCGGCGAGAGTGGCGAGGAGGGCGGCAGCGGCGGCGAGGGATGGCGGGTCCGACTAGGCGTCGGACGCCGCTGCCTCATGGCGCCACCGGCGACCCCATCATCCGGTCGCCCGGCCTTCGAACTCCGGGGCCGTCTCCTTGGGCGGTGGCGTGAGAGGCTGCGGAAGAGGAAGAGGGGTGGCGGCAAGGCCGTCATGGGAGTATGAGGCGAGCCCCCTCGGCAGCGTCTTGACGTCCCACCCCGTCTTCAAGCTCTGCCTCCAGCGCCTTCGTCTCCGCCAAGCTCTGGCGGCCCGGAAGTTCTCTTGGTGTCTTCTGGCGCTGTAGCTCTCCTAGGCGCCCTTCTTCCCTACCGGCAAGCTTCTCTTGCAGGGGCCTCCTGACCTACCTCTGAACTCTGAATAGAAAGCAGGATAGGGATTACGGGCATCTTATCTTTCAATTTGTAAGCCCTTGGGCCTTAGCTGCATTTAAAACTTGTAATCCTCTCTTATCATGTTTTCATCCTCTATGGACTTGTCTTTGGAATAGGATGTTTTTAATGAAAAAGGGGAATGCTTGCGGGTTATACCCTTTACTTGATTACATACCTTGTATGTTTCACCCCTCGCTTTGAGAAACTTGCGGTGGAAGCACACTTCTGAGTCTGCGAACATCAGCAGCCAGCTGGCGGTCTTGTTTCCGACAAGAAACCTTGTCGGGACGATTCGGCGCACTTGTGTTTGTTGGCGGACTCGGAAGCGAAACAAAGGCGCGACACTTCGCAGCTCACTTAAATCGTTGGCGTGCTCGAAAACAAACCAAGGGTGCAACTTAACGCGACCGGCTCCTCTGCGCGGGTTTTTCATACAAAACACGCTTTCGTTCAAAGGCGCGGCCTCGCATTCCCGATCCATAAGAGGATGCATGATGAGGATGAAAAACTTATCGATATCGCGGCCCGGCAATTACGGCTTGTCGAGGATGAATCTTAGTACTTGCAGCCCGCGACTCGGCTTGTCGGGGTGAATCTTAGTACTCCAGCCCGGCAACTCGGCTTATCGGGACCCAAGCGCCAGTGCTCCTTTCTTTGTCCTTGTTGCTATAATTTCAGCCATGAAAACAGCTGAGATATATACGCAACAGTTTCATTATTACATGTATATGTATATAAATCTTTTACGTGCGACTCTGCAATCTGATGCGTGCCTTGCCCTTACGTATGTTTTTACTCTCGCTGCTAGGGAACTTGCGGCGCTAACACACTTCTGAGTCACGAACATCGACAACCAGCTGGCGGTGTTGTCTCCGACAAGCAACCTTGCGGGCGATTCTGCAGCGCTCGAGTTGTTGGCGGACTCGGAAACAAAATCGGCGCATGGCCGGGCCTGACACAGCTCCTCGCGCAAAGCTCCTCATCTGAAGGGCATCTTCTGGCGGGGCTTGCTAAGTTACACACCTCTACTTTACACCTTTATGCGCTTCAACCCTCGCTTCTAGGGAACTTGCGGCGTAAGCACACTTCTGAGTCGCGGAACATCAGCAGCCAGCTGGCGGTGCTGTTTTCTCCGACAAGCAACCTTGCGGAGCGATTGCAGCGCTTCGAGTTGTTGGCGGACTCGGAAACAAATCGAGGCGCCAGGCGGGCCACGACCTGGCTCCTCCGCGCACGGTATTGCGTACAAGGGCAACCACGAGGATCATAACATAAAAAAGCATGGAACTAAGGAGTGCTCTGCACAGGACAACTTAGCTTTTCTATTTCTAGCAATCCGTCGAGGCCGTACTCCTCCCCCGATCCTTTCCCCTTGTATGTTCTGATCCTTACGCTTTCGGGGAGCGTGCCGGCGCGAACACGCTTGCTGAGTGCGGGACATCAGCAGCCCGCTGGCGGTGTTGCTCCCGGCAAGCAACCTTGCCGGGCCAGTTGCGGCGCACTTTGTGTTTGTTGAGCGGACTCGAAAACAAACCAAGGGCGCAACTGGGGCACGACTCGACCCTTTCGCGTACAGGTCCCTCATACAGGGTATGGATTCTCAGGGGGTACAACTCAAAAGTTCAGAGCTTAGCAATTTTCTTCGCCCTACTGGCCGGTAGACCAGTCGGCGGGGCTCGATGGCGCGTCCTCGACGGCAGCGCAGCGCTCGGGGAGGTGCGCTCGCCGGAGTGAGTACCAGAGCTGCTGTCCTTGCCAAGCTTGATCTTTGGCTGGTCATCTTTGCTTCCTCGCACTTGCGGTGGAGCTCGATGGCGCGTCCTCGGCGGCGCGACGCTCCGAGGAGAATGATTGCGGAGTGGGCCCCAGCACTTGCGGACTTGGTCTTGGCGGCGGCACTCGAAGAGGTGCGGTTGCGGAGTGGAGGGAAGCGAGGCGGCGGCGCGAGCGGGATATGCTCGGACTCTAACAGCGTTAGAAGGAAGCGGTCTGCCGGCGCCTTCGCTTTGCTTGTGTCCGGACGGTGGTCGGAGTATCCTTGAGCCTCGGTGTGTCCTTGCCCGGCGGATACCACCTCCGTGGTATGGCGCTCTTTGGGTTATCGTCTTGAGATGGGCCGCGGTATGTCCCACGGAGACGGCGTGGCCATCCGTCATCCTTGGATCACGGTGGCGCCCGAGTGTCCTCGCGGTGACCACCCTTCCAGCGGCGTCTCCTCCGTCCACCGTTGGCTCGGTGGCGGCGGATGAAACAGCAGAGCGGGCCTGCCACCAAGCCTTCTTCTTGAGGGCCATGGCGCGATTGTTGTGAAGTTGTTGTGGCCCGGAGAGGTTGATGAAGAAACGGCGCCCTTGACAGCGGATCAGTCCGCACAACCTCGGCGCCCCTACTGGCGCGCCAAAGATGTCGGGGAGAACTGCCGCCACGAACACCTATGGGGCGGGGCCCTTATGCATCTTGATGCGAGGCGGAGGAGCCTGAAGAAGCAGATCGGCGAAACAGCAGGCGGTTTTACCCAGCGGAGCTCTCGGGAGAGATAAAACTCCTACTGCTGCTTTGTGTTTCTATTAAGCTCGGGAGCTTGAAGAGCTATAGTGGCAGCTATACCGAGCGTGGGAGTGGCTAAGAGTTGCCAACTGATCGAACCCCCTCCACGTTGTGCATGGGCCTCCTTTTATAGCGTAAGGGTCACAAGGCAGTGTCAGCGTGGAGAAAGGGGTAAAAATGTAAAAAGGGTGGTAGTTGGAATAGTGCGAGAGCAGTGAAGCTACGGTGTATGAATAGTGGTTGCTACCTACTTTGTGATGGGGACAAGAGCATTTAATGCCGTCGCCGTCGACCCCAAAAGCTCCGCCCTTGCGTCTCCGTCACGCCTGCAGCGATGGATCCACCACCGTGAAGTGCCACCGTGTCCCCAGGCTGCCTGACCATCCGCCACGCGTCCTGGAAGGCCCGGGGTGGCGTGGGCGATGTTGGGCCTTGAGCCTGATGCAATTCTCGGCAAGCACCTTGCTTGGGCTTGATTGCTGCGGGCAGGGAGCTTGCGGGCTCTATAACTGTCGCTCCCGGGCCCCCAGCGCATATAGCGCCGGCGTGTCTTCTATCTTTGTAATCTTCTAGTGCACTGGGAGCTCCTCTTGCGGGGGCTTTGCGTGGGTGATGGTAACCTTGAGCACAGGCGGCCTTCCGGCAAGCTCCTCTTGCCGGGGTCTCGATCTTCATCTTGTACACTTTGTTCTTGAATGGTTTGACATGGGCGGAAGGCCTTGGCGGCGTGGTATACCCTGCAGCGGGAAGCTGCATTGCCGTGCACAAGTTAAGTCTTGAGGTACCCCTACCTTAATCTACCGACACTGGCACACCAAGCCCTTTGATTGATTTGTTCAAGGAGAAGAAGTTCCTTCTTAAGAGCAAGACTTATGCAAGGACTTCGATATCCTCGATGATGGTTCCCCTTCTGAACTCGGTAGCGTTTTATTTATTAGACTACTACATGTTCATGCTTATGCAGCGCACATGCTCACATGTGTGTGAGAACCAGCTCATGTTTTGGAGTTTGCTATCGTAGCTCTTTCCCGAGAATCTCATAGCGCCACCTTGTCGATTTGTGTTGCAAACTTTCATTTTCTTTCTAGACTTAATGAGTCTGAATTATCCTGTTACCAACCAGATCTGAATCTCGGGCAGATATGATGGTGGGAACTTCTTCAAGAACTATGATATAGGTTCGGTGAAGTGGGCGCATCTAGTGGAAGTACTATTATTGTAGTATCTTGATTAAGCCGTTTAGTCACTACCCATGAGGATCTCGCATGACATATTCTAGAAGTTAATCCTTGTGGATTCTTGTGTTCCCAGTCCGACCTTTTACTTGATGTTCTAGATATCAAACCATACCTATGAATGGGATCGCTAGCACATCGAGGAGAATATTAAAGCGAGTGCTAAATGTCTCTCGGTCGATCATCCAGATTTGCTTCTTTGGCATTGCTAAGGAAAAATCCGAGAAAGTGATGTCCTCCTTTGCATCTGCATCCTCCATCACCGTTTATCATGGTAGTATGATGTGTTGCCAGGATCCTCGGCACGGATGTTGGTAAAACCTTGATGACCATGGAAATCTTGAAGTTCTTGAGAGCACACTCGGTCACTAGGTTATATCCTCGGTATCAATTGGAATGTGCCTCCCATTTGCGAGTTGTTCTATAACCATAGTTTCCTTTTTAGCCCGAGTATGCCATTCCCGAACCCCTTCAAGCGATCATCATGAATAGCTCGATCTTGAGAAGATCGATTCATCTAGAGTTTTCCTTTCTTCTCATGGTCATGTGGGATGAAGTTCTCAAAGCAAGGCGTCGAGATCAAGATGATGCAATGAATCAACATCTCCAGAAGGGCAGTTGGATCATGAAGATCATGTTGTTAGTTTGTGCCCCCTCAGTCTTCTTACCTCCGACTTGAATCTCGGGCCGAGATTCTTGTTTAAATGAGGTGAGTTGTCACATCCTAACTTACGGCAATGCACTAGGCTAACTTCATGTGTGCATCATGTTTAAACTTTGAAAGAAACTTGAAATGGGGATTGCCTAAACCCTAGCATTAAAGGAATTCACTAGGTTCAACCAAAATATTTTCAGTAATTCCAAACGGCTTTCAAAAATGTTCATCATTCTTGGAAAATGCTGGAAACACTAACGAGAGGTGATGCACATTTTTCCATGCCATATTTGGGCTCTGGATTAAATCATACTCTATTTGCATTTGGGCATTTAAATGCTATTAAATATTTTAAATGCTCAAATAATCATAAACTAAAATGTTTCTGTAGGATATATTCCCAGAGTGATCATGAGTAGTTTCATGATTTTGGAAGTGTCTCGTATTTTAATAAAGCCCTAAAGTTTACAGAATAATAGAAAACATTAATAAAAGCGAAACTAGAGCGAGAGAAAACCTACAGCCAAACTTACGGCACCCCACCTGGCACCTGGCCCTCAGTGGCCCAGCCCACACAGCAAGTTCGGTCGTCTTCAACCTCTGCCCGATGGCGAGGCGGGACGGCCTGCGCCGCCCTGCAGCGCCACGCCTCCTCCCTTCTTGCCGAGCCCCCAGGCCGCGTGGGTGAGCGCCCGGCGTCGTCCCGAGGCGCTCGACCCTCTCACTCTCCTGTGCTCCTTCCCCTCTTCATTCCTCTCTCGGCGCACCCTTGGCCAGCCAGGCCCCATGCTACCGCCTCCCCCTCGCTTCCCTGACCAGCTCAAGAGCTCCGCCTCGGCCCCCTCTTCCTCTCCACCAAGCCGCGCCCCGCCGGAGGCCCTGCAGCGTCGTCCCCGACATCATCTTCAACCTCTGGCCGCCGGCGAACTCTTCGGGGATTCGCGAGCTCCAGCCTCTCCCCGGCCTCGCCGACGCCTCTACTGGAATCGCCGTGAGCCCCTGCCTCTTTCCCCTCTCTCCCCGTGCTCTGCCGCGTCTTCTAGCCACCGTGGCCATCGGAGCCAATTGCTCGTCGCCGCCGGCCATGTCGCCACTGCGGCTACGGCCGTGCAAGCACGCGTTTGAGCTCACCATTGAACTGACCGCACTCCCTTGAGCATAACGCACACACCCATCCATCTCCCCGTGCTCCATAGCTCCATCTCGCTCAACACCCGAACGCCGACCGCCGCTACGAGCTTGACTCCGGCGAGCTCGCTCCACCCCAACCCCTTCCGTTTTCCCTACCAGATGCGCGCGAGTCCCAGCTATGCGTAGGACCAAACCATGGTCGATTTGGTCAATCGTGGGCAAAACCCGAGCTAACCCAGTGTGTCTCCGCCGCGTTTTGGTCGCCGTCGGCATAACTCCGGCGATGGTGACATGGCAGATTAGTTTAGGCTAATGACGCACTTAGTCAACACCTAGCGACACTAACAGCGGGGCCCCACCTGCTAATTAAAATCAGATTAGTTTCTGTTTAGTTTTAACTAATCCTAGTATTTATAGCGTCGACTTTGACCAGTGGCGTGGCGGATTATTGAGCCCACCGTCGGTGACTAGCTAGGACCGTGTCGCTGACCAGTGGACCCCACTGGTCAGGTTTGACCTGGACGGCGCCTGTTGACCTGCTGAGGTCAGCATGACCTAAGGCTGACGTAATAAATCATTTTCTGGATTTAATTTAATTCAGGAAATTTCAGAAAATGCCCTAAACTTCTAAAAATCATAGAAAATCAACCGTAACTCCAAATGAAATAAATTATATATGAAAAATGATCAGAAAAATCCAATATATCCATCTGTACCATTTTCATGCATGTTAGAACAACTTTTGTTCACTGTTTAGGTCAAATCAATTAAACGGCATTTGAATAATCACATATGGAGTTTGAATTTGAATCTTGTATTCAAACCAACTTCATTTAATCTGTTGCTAGTTGCATTAGCTCAAATCACAGCATATTGCCATGTCATGATCATGCATCATATTGTGCATTGCATTGATTGTGTTCTTCCTTGCCGGTGTTTGTCCCCTCTCGATAGACGTGGTTCCAGCGATGAGTTCAATGACACCGATGAAGAACTATACTATCTTCAGAAGTGCCAGGCAAGCAAAACCCCCTTGTTCATTCCGATACAATCCCACTCTCTCACTCCTGCTCTCTTTTACTGCATTAGGACAACAACGTTTCAACTATTACATCTTTGTGTAGTTGAACCCTTTATCCTCTGCTGACTGTCATTCCACGGTAAATAGATGAAACCCACTAGCATGAGTAGGAGTTGTTTGAGCCCTGATGTGCCTACTCATTCATGCTTGTTTGTCATGCCTGCTATTTCTTAGAGTTGTGTCAGGTCTGATTCATCGGGATGAATTGGAGGTGTGTGAACATGTCCTACTATTGAGAGCTAAGTGTGTGAACAAGATTTGGTAAAGGTAGCGGTGAGAGGCCATGTAGGAGTACATGGTGGGTTGTCTCATTATGGCCGTCCTCGGGGCCCGAGTTACGTGTTTGTGATCCATGAATAGTTACTACCACACATTGGGCTCTGGCACTCCAAGCTCTCTCGACTTATTAATCAACATGATCTCTGTCCGAGGAGTTGCAACTAGTTTACGGTGTTTGTAGGTAGTGTTAGTAGTCTACCAAGTGGCACCGTGCAGTGGGCTTAGGGACGAGACTAAACCTGATGTACGGTGTACCAAGTGGCACTGGATGGTGGGCTTGGGAACCCTGCTCACATCGTTTGGGGCGTGGCGACACCCGGCGGATCTCCTTGCGGATGGAACCGAATAGGTGATAAACTGGATGAGAGACTTGTGTGGTTAGTCGGTCGTGGCCGACTCCTCGCCGTCTTCCGCTTGAAGGTTGAGGTACATGGCGTGTCTGAAGGCGATAAGTGGCGAGCGTGTGTGAATAAGTACACCCTTGCGGGGTTATCAATATCTATTGAATAGCAGGATTCCTCGGATATGGAAACTTGGACCTTGCATAGTTCATAGACAAGTGAAAGTGGATGCTCTAAAATCATAAGATAAGCATGAGTGCTATGGATGGCGTTCGTGGGGAGAAAGGGCGGATCCATAGTGGTGTATTGATATGGTGAATATGTGGACTCGTGTAAGCCACCTCAAAGAGTTACTTGCGATCGTAGTTCGGGGATAGCCACGGAGTCAAAGCTGGCTTGCTGCGGTTAAACCCCACCATCCTTTGTTGAGAATGATGCATATGTAGTTAGTTCGATGTAAGTCTTCTTTGGGTACATTTGTACTCATGTTTGCCTATTTTATGTTTTTGCGAGAGAGACTTGATCTACGCTAGTAGTTCGCTTGGACTTGACGTTTAGCTTGTTACCTCAGCTCGATCTTGTGCCTCGGCGGAATCAGTAGTTAATCGGGCTTCTCGGCCTTTTTCATTTATAGATGTATGTACTCGGACATGTTAAGCTTCGCTTGTGCTTTGACTTGTATGCTCACGAGTGTTGGGTCATGAGACCCATGTTTGTAATATCTCGCTCCTCGGGCCTATTGAATAAAATACTTGAGTTGTAGAGTCATGTTGTGATGCCATGTTGTATTTGCACATATCGAGAATATTGTGTGTATGATATTCAAATGCTTGGTATGTGTGGGATCTGACTATCTAGTTGTTTATCCTTAGTAGCCTCTCTTACCGGAAATGTCTCCTAGTGTTTCCTTTGAGCCATGGTAGCTTGCTCTGCTCCGGAACACTTAGGCTGGCGGCATGTGTCCTTCTTCGTTCACATATGCATCCCTTGAAATCGCTAATAGGCGAGGCGGATAACAAGACGACGCACGCAGGCGCCACGCCTCCTCCCATCACCGAGCCCTCGACGCAGGAACGCCTGCGCCGTCCCAACCGCCGACCCTCTCACTCTCCCTCGTGCTCCTTCCCCTTCTCTGTTCTTCTCCGAAGCGCATCAGCAGCCGCCGACGAGCACCACCGCGGCTACCGCCTCCCCCTCGCTTCCCTGACCAGCTCAAGAGCTCCGCCTCGGCCCCCTCTTCCTCTCCACCAAGCCGCGCCCTGCCGGAGGCCCTGCAGCTTCGTCCCCGACATCATCTTCAACCTCTGGCCGCTGGCGAACTCTTCGGGGATTCGCGAGCTCCAGCCTCTCCCCGGCCTCGCCGATGCCTCTACTGGAATCGCGATGAGCCCCTGCCTCTTTCCCCTCTCTCCCTGTGCTCTCCCGCGTCTTCTAGCCACCGTGGCCATCGGAGCCGATTGCTCCTCACCGCCGGCCATGTCGCCACCGCGGCTACGGCCGTGCAAGCACGCGTTTGAGCTCACCATCGAATCGACCGCACTCTCGAGCATAACGCACACACCCATCCATCTCCCGCGCTCCATAGCTCCATCTCGCCAACACCAACGCCGATCGCCGCTACGAAGCTTGACTCCGCGAGCTCGCTTCCACCCCAGCCCCTTCCGCTTGCCCTACCAGATGCATGAAGTTCCAAATGGTAGGACCAAACCATGGTCGATTTGGTCAATCGTGGGCAAAACCCGAGCTAACCCAAGGTGTCTCCGCCGTTTTTGGTCGCCGCCATGAATTCCGCGATGGTGACATGGCAAACTAGTTTAGGCTAATGGCGCACTTAGTCAACACCTAGCGACACTAACAGCAGGGCCCCACCTGCTAATTAAAATCAGATTAGTTTCTGTTTAGTTTTAACTAATCCTAGTGGCCCCACGCGTCAGCTTTGACCAAGCTGACGTGGCCGTTGGCTGGGCCCACACGTCAGTGACTCTAGCTAGGACCGTGTCGCTGACCAGTGGACCCCGCTGATCAGGTTTGACCTGGACGGCGCCTGTTGACCTGCTGAGGTCAGCATGACCTAAGGCTGACGTAATAAATCATTTTCTGGATTTAATTTAATTCAGGAAATTTCAGAAAATGCCCTAAACTTCTAAAAATCATAGAAAATCAACCGTAACTCCAAATGAAATAAATTATATATGAAAAATGATCAGAAAAATCCAATATATCCATCTGTACCATTTTCATTCATGTTAGAACAACTTTTGTTCACTGTTTAGGTCAAATCAATTAAACGGCATTTGAATAATCACATATGGAGTTTGAATTTGAATCTTGTATTCAAACCAAGTTCATTTAATCTGTTGCTAGTTGCATTAGCTCAAATCACAGCATATTGCCATGTCATGATCATGCATCATATTGCGCATTGCATTGATTGTGTTCTTCCTTATTTGCCGGTGTTTGTCCCCTCTCGATAGACGTGGTTCCAGCAATGAGTTCGATGACACCGATGAAGAACTATACTATCTTCGGTGCTGTGCAAGCAAAACCCCTTGTTCATTTTGATACAATCCCACTCTCGCCTCCTGCGCTTCTTTTATCGTGATTAGGACAACAACGCTTCAACTGTTACATGCTGCGTAGTTGAACCCCTTATCCTCTCGCATGACCTGTCATTCCACAAGAATAGATGAAACCCACTAGCATGAGTAGGAGTTGTTTGAGCCCCGATGTGCCTACTCATTCATGCTTGTTTGTCATGCCTGCTATTGCTTAGAGTTGTGTCAGTCTGATTCATCGGGATGAATTGGAGGTGTGTGAACATGTCCTACTGTTGAGAGCTAAGTGTGTGAACAAGATTTGGTAAAGGTAGCGGTGAGAGGCCATGTAGGAGTACATGGTGGGTTGTCTCATTGTAGCCGTCCTCAGGAACTGAGTTCTGTGTTTGTGATCCATTAAAAGTTACTACCACACATTGGGCTCCGGGCACTCCAAGCTCTCTCGACTTATTAATCAACATGATCTCTGCTCTAGGAGTTGCAACTAGTTTCGTGTTTGTAGGTAGTGTTAGTAGTCTACCAAGTGGCACCCGCACAGTGGGCTTGGGACAGACTAGGCACAAGGGCACGGTGTACCAAGTGGCACCCGGATGGTGGGCTTGGGAACCCCGCTCACATCGCTTGGGGCCATGAGCGACACCCCGGCGGATCTCCTTATGGATGGAACCCAAATAGGCGATAAACCCGATGAGAGACTTGTGTGGTTAGTCGGTCGTGGACGACTCCCTCGCCTCGGCTTCCGCTTGAAGGTTGCCGAGGTACATGACATGTACAGTATGCATAAGTGGCGAGAGCGTGTGAAGAAGTACACTCAGGGTTATCATTATCTATTCAATAGCCGGATTCCTCGGATATGGAAACTTGGACCCCTTGCATAGTTCATAGACAAGTGAAAGTGGATACTCTAAAATGTGCACGATAAGCGTGAGTGCTATGGATGGCGCCTCGAGGGAGACGGAGCGGATCCATAGTGGTGTATTGATATGGTGAATATGTGGACTCGTGCGCCACCTCAAAAGAGTTACTTGCAAATGTAGTTCAGATAGCCACCGAGTCAAAGCTGGCTTGTCTGCAGCTTAAACCCCACCATCCCTTTGTTGAGAATGATGCATATGTAGTTAGTTCGATGTAAGTCTTGCTGGGTACATTTGTACTCACGCTTGCCTATTTTATGTTTTTGCAGAGAGACTTTAGTCTCGCTAGTAGTTCCGCTTGGACTTCGACGCTTAGCTTGTTACCTCAGCCACGATCTTGTGCCCTCGGCAGATCTCGTAGTTAGTCGCTTCTCACCTTTTTCATTTATAGATGTCCAGACTGCACATGTTAAGCTTCCGCTTGTGCTTTGACTTGTATGTTTCGAATGTTGGGTCATGGGACCCATGTTTGTAATATCTCGCCCTCGAGCCTATTGAATAAAATACTTGAGTTGTAGAGTCATGTTGTGATGCCATGTTGTATTTGCACATATCGAGCATATTGTGTGTATGTTATTGAAATGCTTGGTATGTGTGGGATCCGACTATCTAGTTGTTTATCCTTAGTAGCCTCTTCATCGGAAATGTCTCCTAGTGTTTCCACCGAGCCATGGTAGCTTGATACCGCTCCGAACACTTAGGCTGGCCGACATGTGTCCTTCTTCGCTCTCAGGTCTCTGTTCTTCGGGAAATGTCACGTGATGAATACCGAGTCCTGTTAGCTCGCTACAACCGTTCACCGGAGTCCTCGCTAGCCCAGCTACAGCCCGATTCACTCACCGATGACCGACACGCTCGATGCCGGGTCATGGATGCTTGTCCTCGTAAGTTTGTGCCACTTTGGGTTTACGACTAGCCATGTCAGCCCGGCTCCTTATCATATGGATGCTAGCGACACTATCATATACGTGTGCCAAAAGGCTAAATGGTCCCGGCAAAGGTAAGGCGACACCTGGGAATACCGTGCGTGAGGCCGCAAAGTGATATGAGGTGTTACATGCTAGATCGATGTGGCATTGAGTCGGGTCCCGACAGCTTTGGTATCGAGCTTGACTGCTCAGAGGATTACCAAGCCAAACCGGTCAAGTTGAGTTTAGAAATTTTTAGTTATACATAAGGGAATTGATTGTGGGATGGAACGAAGGCTCTTTTTACTCCTTTACCTTATGTCCTTCTCGATCCGAAGTCACCCTCTTCTTCTCTATGGGGTTAAGAACTAGGTCTTCTCTTCTTTCTATCAAGATCACGTGTTACTAATCCGTAGACCTATAGGATTGTTGGACTTAAGCCTCGTTTCAGTTCCTATTACTTACATATGTTAACTGTTGATCTCGAAACCTTGATATTGTGCTTTTGAGTGGCTATGCCACCATTTTTGTAGTATGTCTCCAAACTTTTTGAGCATTTACAACCGTTATGCTGTCCGAGTCATCCCAGGTTTCTAAACAATCTGATGCACTTGCAAATCTTTTCCCTCTGGTTTTGATGTTCCTTTGGGCCAGGTTAATCACACTAATTGCTGAGTTGAGGTATTCTTTTACCTCGACATATATGTTGGAGTTAATATTATGACCCTAGGTGTCTTAGGGGATCATCTATTAATCTAGCTATGATTTGTGTCCCAGTGTGATGACTCTGGCCTTTATTCCCGAAAGCATCCCGTGATGCCACTTAGTAGTAGGTATTCTACTCCTTGGGTTTTGAACCCGAGATTCACCCTACTTACCTCATGTTGATAGTGTTTGCTAGTTCCTTTAGGATATTAGTAACCTTTGCGATAGTCCTCGAGGTCCGTGGTATATCGTTCTTCCAAATACCATGAACCATTCTTGGCAGGAGTTCTTTTGAACCAAAAGATCACAATGAGAGTGCTCTTGATGAGTTCTCCATTCTACATTGTGACTCGCCAGCTTCTACTTTTCTCGCATGGGTTATCCGAAGAAATATGTCGAATTTGGTTCGACATGCTAATCCATGCATCCACAACTCGAAATCATATGTTCTTTTGAGTTGTCCCATTTTAGTTGTCTTCGACCTCGCCTATCAATTGATAGTCAAGAGTATGCGCATCTGCTCATTGATACCTATTACTCTTGTGGTCCGCTGCCATTCTATTCCGAATGACTAGGAGAAATAAACTCCAAAGATCTCGTCCATACCTGTGATTGGGTCGAAATAGTTAGGTTCGCAAACAAAATGCCAACCCAGCTTTTGTTCTGTTCTTCCTTGGAGTATTACCCTATTTACGTCAAGAATATCATAGGAATTACCATCTCTTTTAAATTTTTGACGTAGTGATACTTCTTGCCATCATTGTTCATTCCTCGGTTCCCGTGTTATTGTAACCGGAATGCCGGCAAGTGAGTCATGATGTGTGAAATCAATACTCCTAGCAACTCCGTTGCTTGGTAGTTAATGGACAATATTCTCATTCTTAGCGTGTTGGTTATTGAATCATCATTCTAAGACTGATCGTGCTACCTAGTCCATTCTCCGTGCACTCTCGATCGATGAGTTAGGATTATTTCAAATCTTCGCTCTATTGATCATATCGTCTTGCCCTGAAAAGCAAGATTGTTCTCGAGCTTAGTAACATATCGGTGGTTTGTGATTTCCCGAATATCTTCTCGGAAGTATTACCAGGTTGTCCCCTGACCCTTATGTTGAGTTCGTGATGAAGTTGGTTTATTCCTGTAAACCACCCTTTCTCCAAGAATCTGTGTTGGATACCCCTGAGCTAGTTGGTTAAGCCAAACAACAACTTGGAGAGTTGGAAGATAAAAGCTTGTCCAACTTAGTTCATTTTAAGGGATATCTTGTATGTGTGTTGAAGAAAGTTGATATTTTCATCGATCGACCTCGTGATCGCTAATGGACCTATCATTTTATCCAACCTTTGATTTGAGTATGGGCTATCATCAAATCAGACCGCACTAACGATATTCGTAATGTTGTCTTACTCGTGGTTGATCCCTCGAGCATACACCATTATATCTTTTGGGTTTGACCAATGCTATCACTTGTTCACATAATTGTGGAATTCCATCTTCATGGAAACCTGGATGAATTGTTGTTGAGCCCAACAGCAACATTGCTATTTTTTCCATGATTTGTGTTGAACATCCAGCTGGTATTGGAAACTTTATAAGCACTATCTTCATGTCTCGTTCATGAGGCATATGCTTGGATGAAAGGAGCGACTCTCTAATTCACATGCACTTGATGTAAGTTGTCACTGTGGATCCGAGAAGAATTGTTTTTCTTCCTCCGAATCGCCCCAAGTTGGTCATGCACATGTGCTAAGTATTCTATGGTTTGGTAGGTTGGCCCTCCATTCCATATGTGTTTCTCGGTGTCGGGAGAACTGCCCGCCATTTAACACCTATGGGGCCGGGGCCCTTGTCTCAGGCGGCACGAGGGCGGAGGGAGCACAGAGAGCAGATCGAGGCGAGCACGCTGGGCGGTTTTACCAGCTTCGAGCTCTCCGAGAGATAAAACTCCTCATCGCTGCTTTGTGTTTCTATTAAGCTCGGAGCTTGAAGAGCTATAGTGGCAGCTATACCGAAGCGTGGGAGTGGGTAAGAGTTGCTAATCGATCGAACCCCTCCACGCTGTGCATGGGCCTCCTTTATAGCGTAAGGGTCACCGACAGTGTCAACGAGGAGAAAGGGGTAAAATGTAAAAGAGGTGGTAGTTGAATAGTGCGGAACAAGTGAAGCTACAGCAGTATGAACAAGGGTTGCTACCTACTTTGACAAGGGGGACAAGAGCATTTAATGCCTGTCGCCGTCGACCCCAAAAGCTCCCGCCTTGCGTCTCCGTCGCCACGGCGATGGATCCACCACCGTGAAGTGCCACCGTGTCCCCAGTTGCACAGCCATCCGCCACGCTGCCCCGGAGAGGCCCTGTGGTGACGCGTGGCCGATGAGCTGGAGCGCAGCACACAACAAATTCTCCGGCAAGCACCTTGCCGGGCTTGACTTGCCGGCCCGGAGCTTGCCGGCTCTATAACTTGTCGCCCCGGCCCCGCCGACGCATGTAGCGCCGAGGCGGTCTTCTATGCTGTAATCTTCTAGTCCGCCTGGGAGCTCCTCTTGCCGTGGCTTTGCGTGGGTGATGGTAACCTTGAGCTCGAACGGCCTTCCCGCAAGCTCCTCTTGCCGGGTCTCGATCTTCCGCCTTGTACACTTTGTTCTTGAATGGTTTGACATGGAGCGAAGGCCTTCGGCGAAGCGCTGGTATACCCTCGCCGCTGAAGTCGCCGCCGCTCAGGTACGTTGGGGTACCGAGGTACCCCTACCTTAGTACACCGACAGAGCCCCGGCTCGGGCCACACACGGTGCCGAAGCGCTGTTGGGCCAGGCCCAAAACAGCACGGCACACGCGCCCGCGGGCGCGCCAATCCACTTCCGCGATCCGCCGCATCCCCGCAACGGCACGCTGCCGATTGCGGCGCCGTGGAGACGGGCGGCGATGCGGTCATTAAGGCATCCACCCACGGATCGTGGTGCAGAGCGAGGTCACTTCACCCGCCGCCCGCCCCGCCGCCACGCTGCCCTCATGCACGGGGTCGGGCGGCGAAGGTGGGAGACCGAGCCCACGGGCGAAGATGGTGAGTCGGCTCCGCCTCCGCCCCTCCGTGCTTCCCGATTGGCCGGCAGGGCGGTTGTGCCCCACCTCGCCTCTTTTAAAAGGGCGGAAGGGGAGCACAATGGACTCACACTTCCTCTTCTCCTTCGCCTTCACTTCTTCTTCTTCCTGCCATGGAAGGAGGAAATCCTAGTTCTTCAACGGTGGCGGCGAGGGTCGCCCAGTAGCGACTTCTCCCTATCCGCACCCGTGGCGGCGGAGCCGGCCACGAGGGGGAGAGGGAGGGGGCGAGGCCGTGGATGAGGCCGAGGGCGTGGTCGAGGAGGTCGGGGGAGAGGCGGTCGTGGCGACGAGCCTCCCCCGTCTCCTCCGGCGGCTCCTTTCCTCGAGGCGGTCCATACTGAGACGATCCTCGGAGTTCTTCATCGCTGCGCCGAAGGCCTCGTCGCCGCCCGGCTGCCGCCCCTGCTCGCAGACGCGATGGGACCGGATCCACCCGACGTGATGGAGTTATGCATGAGGGGCTGCGGATCAGCGCACTCGAGTGAGTGTCGTGTCCCCAGCCCCGTGTTATGTTCTTCGACCGAGGGTGGAAGACGTCGCCAAGCATCCATAGCTTGACGGCGGGTTTACCCTCCATTTCAAGTTAATGGAGGGCGACCTTCTCGCCGCCAAGGTCTTCGGGACTCGACCCGGCGAGATGCTGTGTGGACAGCTCCTCCGAGAAGCGAAGGTCCCTCCTCGAGCGAGAGTGACGAGGAGGGGAGCGACAGCGACGACGAGGGGATGGCGGGTCCGACTAGGCGCCGGACGCCGCTGCCACAAGGCCACCGGCGACCCCATCATCCGGTCGCCGCCTTCAACTCCCCGGGCCGCCTCCTTGGGCGGCCGGGCGAGGGAGGCTGCGGAAGAGGAAGAGGGTGGCGGCAAGGCCGCCATGCCGAGTATGAGGGCGAGGAGCCCTCGACAGCAGGCCGACGCCCCACCACCCCTGCCTTCAAGCTCGCCTCCCGACGCCTGCCTCCGCCAAGCTCCCGGCCGGCCCTGAAGTTCTCTTGGTGTCTTCGGCGCTGTAGCCTCCTAGGCGCCTTTTTCCCTACCCGGCAAGCTTCTCTTGCCGGGGCCTCCTTGACCTACCTCCTGAACTCCTGAATAGAGAAACAGGATAGGGATTACGGGCATCTTATCTTTCAATTTGTAAGCCCTTGGGCCTTAGCTGCATTTAAAACTTGTAATCCTCTCTTATCATGTTTTTCATCCTCTATGGACTTGTACTGGAATAGGATGTTTTTTAATGAAAAAGGGGGGAATGCTTGCCGGGTTATACCCTTTACTTGATTCTGTACCTTGTATGTTTTCACCCTACGCTTTGAGGGAAACTTGCCGGTGGAAGCACACTTGTCGAGTAAGTGAACATCAAGAGTTCACTGGCGGTGCTGTTTCCGCAAGAAACCTTGTCGGACAGTTGCAGCAAGACTTGTGTTTGTTGAGCGGACTCGAAACTAAACAAGGATGCGACACTTCGCAGCTCACTTAAATCGCTGAGCGTGCTCGAAAACAAACCAAGGGTGCAACTTAACCGCGACTTCGCTCCTCACAAGACGGGTTTTTCATACAAGGCACGCCGCTCATAGGCGCCTCGATTCCCCAAATCCATAAGAGGATGCATGATGAGGGATGAAAAACTTATCTGATATCGCAGCCCCCGGCAATTCTGGCTTGTCGGGGATGAATCTTGGTACTTGCAGCCCCCGGCGACTCTGGCTTGTCGGGGGTGAATCTTGGTACTCACAGCCCCCGGCAACTCTGGCTTGTCGGGACCCAAGCGCCGGTGCTCCTTTCTTTGTCCTTGTTGCTATAATTTCAGCCATGAAAACAGCTGAGATATGTCTGCAACAGTTTCATTATTTACATGTATATGTATATAAATCTTTTCAGGCGATCAGAATACGATGTCGCGCCTTGCCCTTCAGATGTTTTTACTCTACGCTGCTAGGGAACTTGCCGGGCGCTAACACACTTGCTGAGTGCGTAACATCAAGAGTTCACCGGCGGTGTTGTCTCCGCAAGCAACCTTGCCGGGCCGCTTGCAGCGCCGCCGAGTTGTTGAGCGGACTCGAAACAAAATCGAGGGCGAACGGGCCACGACCTGCTCCTCCGCGACAAGCTCCTCATACGAAGGGCATCTTACTACAGGCTTGCTTGTTACACACCTCTACTTTACACCCTTTGTACGCTTCAACCCTACGCTTCTAGGGAACTTGCCGGCGTAAGCACACTTGCTGAGTGCGGAACATCAAGAGCACACCGGGCGGTGTTGTTTTCTCCGCAAGCAACCTTGCCGGCCAGCTTGCAGCCGCCGAGTTGTTGAGCGGACTCGAAACAAAATCGAGGGCGAATCGGGCCACGACCTGCTCCTCCGCGCATGTGTATTATGCATAAAGGACGAAAGCACGAGGATCATAACATAAAAAGCATGGAACTAAGGAGTGCTCGCACAGACAACTTAGCTTTTCTATTTCTAGCAATCCGCCGAGGCCGCATTCTCCCCGATCCTTTCCCTTGTATGTTCTCGATCCTTACGCTGGGAGCGTGTCGGCGCAACACGCTTGCTGAAAAGTGGGGACATCAGCAGCCTGGCGGTGTTGCTCCCGGCAAGCAACCTTGCCGGCCAGCTTATGGCAAGACTTTGTGTTTGTTGAGCGGACTCAAAACAAACCAAGGGCGAATCTGGGCACGACTCAATTCTTTCACAGACAGTGTCCCTCATACAGGTATGGATTCTCGGGGTACAACTCAAAAGTTCAGAGCTTAGCAATTTTCTTCGCCCTACTGGCCGGTAGACCACCGGCGGGCTCGATGGCGCTGGCCTCGACGGCAGCAAGAAGCCCGGGAGGTGCGCCACGGAGTGAGTACCAGAGCTGCTGTCCTTGCCAAGCTTGATCTTTGGCTGGTCTGTCTTTGCTTCCTCGCACTTGCCGGTGGAGCTCGATGGCGCGTCCTCGACGGCGGCGCGACGCTCCGGGGAGGTACGGTTGCCGGAGTGGGCCCCAGAGCACTTGCCGGACTTGGTCTTCGCGGCAGCGCAGCACTCCGAAGAGGTGCGGTTGCCGGAGTGGAGGGGAGCGGGGGCGAGCGGCGCGAGGAGCGGGATATGCTCGGACTCCTAACAGCGTTAGAAGGAGCAGGGTCCTGCCCCGGCGCCTTCGCTTTGCTTGTGTCCGGACGGTGGTCCGGAGCATCCCGCGAGCCTCCGGTAGTCTTGCCCCAAGAAAGCGGATACCACCTCCCGTGGTATGGCGCCGCTGGGTTATCGTAGGCCGAGATGGACGCGTATGTCCACGGAGACCGAGGCGGGCCATCCGCCCTGCTCCTGATTCGTGGCGCCGCGAGTGTCTCGCCGGTGACCACCTTTCCGACGGCGTTTCCTCCGCCCACCGCTGGCTCCGGTGGCGCGGATGAGACGCAGACGGGCCTGCCACCAAGCCTTCTTCTTCGGGCCATGGCGCAGCTTGTTGACGGTTGTTGACGAAACTGAGAGGTTGATGAAGAACGCGCCCGCGCGAACGCCGGATCAGGTCCGCACAACCTCGACGCCCCCTACCTGGCGCGCCAAAGATGTCGGGGGAGAACTGCCCGCCACGAACACCTATGGGGCCGGGGCCCCTTGTCTGTGCGGTACGAGGGCGGAGGGAGCACAGAGAGCAGATCGAGGCGAGCACGCGGGCGGTTTTTACCCAGCTTCGGAGCTCTCCGGAGAGATAAAACTCCTACTGCTGCTTTGTGTTTCTATTAAGCTCGGGAGCTTGAAGAGCTATAGTGGCAGCTATACCGAGCGTGGGAGTGGCTAAGAGTTGCCAACTGATCGAACCCCCTCCACGCTGTGCATGGGCCTCCTTTATAGCGTAAGGGGTCACCGGCTGTGTCAACGAGAGAAAGGGGTAAAATGTAAAAGAGGTGGTAGTTGGAATAGTGCGGGAACAAGAAGCTACAAAGTATGAATAGTGGTTGCTACCTACTTTGACAAAGGGGGACAAGAGCATGACGTGCCGTCGCCGCCGACCCCAAAAGCTCCCCGCCTTTGCGTCTCCGCTCGCCACGGCGATGGATCCACCATCGGAAGTGCCACTGTCCCCAGTCTGCACAGCCATCCGCCACGCTGGCCCCGGAGAGGCCCTGTGGTGACGCTGTAATGGATGAGCTGGAGCGCAGGCACACAGCGCAATTCTCCCGGCAAGCACCTTGCCGGGGGCTTGACCTTGCCGGGCCCGGGAGCTTGCCGGGCTCTATAACTTGTCGCTCCCCGGGCCCCCGCCGGGACGCATGTAGCGCCGAGGCGTGTCTTCTATGCTGTAATCTTCTAGTCTGCCTGGGGAGCTCCTCTTGCCAGGGCTTTGCGTGGGTGATGGTAACCTTGAGCCTGGAACGGCCTTCCCGGCAAGCTCCTCTTGCCGGGGTCTCGATCTTCTGTCTTGTACACTTTGTTCTTGAATGGTTTGACATGGAGCAGGAAGGCCTTCGGCGAGCGCGTGGTATACCCTGCCGCGGGAAGCTGCCGCTGCCCGTGCACAAGTTGGGGTACTGAGGTACCCCTACCTTAGTACACCGACACCTGGCACACCAAGCCACTGATTGATTTGTTCAAGGAGAAGAAGTTCCTTCTTAAGAGCAAGACTTATGCAAGGACTTCGATATCCTCGATGATGGTTCCCCTTCTGAACTCGGTAGCGTTTTATTTATTAGACTACTACATGTTCATGCTTGTCTGGCACAGCATGCTCACATGTGTGTAGCAGAACCAGCTCATGTTTTGGAGTTTGCTATCGTAGCTCTTTCCCCGAGAATCTCGCAACGCCACCTTGTCGATTTGTGTTGCAAACTTTCATTTTTCTTTCTAGACTTAATGAGTCTGAATTATCCTGTTACCAACCAGATCTGAATCTCAGGCAGATATGATGGTGGGAACTTCTTCCAAGAACTATGATATAGGTTCCAGTGAAGTGGACGCATCTAGCTGGAAGTACTATTATTGTAGTATCTTGATTAAGCCGTTTGGTCACTACCCATGAGGATCTCGCATGACATATTCTAGAAGTTAATCCTTGTGGATTCTTGTGTTCCCGAAGTCCGACCTTTTACTTGATGTTCTAGATATCAAACCATACCTATGAATGGGATACGCTAGCACATCGAGGAGAATATTAGAAGCAGAGTGCTAAATGTCTCTCGGTCGATCATCCAGATTTGCTTCTTTGGCATTGCTAAGGAAAAATCCGAGAAAGTGATGTCCTCCTTTGCATCTGCATCCTCCATCACCGTTTATCATGGTAGTATGATGTGTTGCCGTGATCCTCGCACGGATGTTGGTAAAACCTGATGACCATGGAAATGTCAAGTTCTTGAGAGCACACTCAGTCACTAGGTTATATCCTCGGTATCAATTGGAATGTGCCTCCCATTTGCCGAGTTGTTCTATAACCATAGTTTCCTTTTTGAACTGAGTATGCCATTCCCCGAACCCCCTTCAAACGATCATCATGAATAGCTCGATCTTCGAGAAGATCGATTCATCTAGAGTTTTCCTTTCTTCTCATGGTCATGTGGGATGAAGTTCTCAAAGCAAGACGTCGAGATCAAGATGATGCAATGAATCAACATCTCCGAGAAGGGCAGTTGGATCATGAAGATCATGTTGTTAGTTTGTGCCCCCTCCGTCTTCTTACCTCACGACTTGAATCTCGGGACGAGATTCTTGTTTAGTGGGGGTGAGTTGTCACATCCCTAGCTTCTGGCAATGCACTAGGCTAACTTCATGTGTGCATCATGTTTAAACTTTGAAAGAAACTTGAAATGGGGATTGCCTAAACCCTAGCATTAAAGGAATTCACTAGGTTCAACCAAAATATTTTCAGTAATTCCAAACGGCTTTCAAAAATGTTCATCATTCTTGGAAAATGCTGGAAACACTAACCAGAGGTGATGCACATTTTTCCATGCCATATTTGGGCTCTGGATTAAATCATACTCTATTTGCATTTGGGCATTTAAATGCTATTAAATATTTTAAATGCTCAAATAATCATAAACTAAAATGTTTATCAGAGGATATATTCCCAACAGTGATCATGAGTAGTTTCATGATTTTGGAAGTGTCTACGTATTTTAATAAAGCCCTAAAGTTTACGTAATAATAGAAAACATTAATAAAATGTAAACTAGAGCAGAGAGAAACCTACTCGCCAAACTTACTCGGCACCCCACTGCCCAAATTTCTCCAAATGGCCCAGCCCACCGGCAAGTTCCAGCTGTTTTCAACCTTCGCCAAGAGGCGAGGCGGGACAGCAAGACGCGACGCACGAGGCGCCACGCCTCCTCGCTTGCCGCCGAGCCCTCGGACGCTGGGTGAACGCCTGCCGTCTCCAACCGCCGACCCTCTCACTCTCCCCTGTGCTCCTTCCCCTTCTTCGTTCCTTCTCCCGAAGCGCACAGCAGCGCACGACGAGCACCACCGCTGCTACCGCGCCCCTCGCTTCCTCGACCAGCTCAAGAGCTCCGCCGCCCCTCTTCCTCTCCACTAAGCCGCCACGGAGGCTCCCTGCAGCTGTCGTCCCGACATCATCTTCAACCTCTGGCCGGGCGAACTCTTCGGGATTCGCGAGCCCAGCCTCTCCCGGCCTCGCGACGCCCATCGAATCGCCAGAGCCCCTCGCTTCTTCCCTCTCTCCCGTGTTTCGCCAAGCCTTCTAGCCACCGTGGGCTATCGGAGCTAATTGTTCGTCCGCCGCCGCCATGTCGCCATCAAGGCTACGGCCGTAAGCACGCGCTTGAGCTCACCATTGAACCGACCGCACTTTGAGCATAACGCACACACCCATCCATCTCCCCTGCTCCATAGCTCCATCTCGCCAACACCCGAACGCCGACACCGCCACGTAGCTTGACTCCGCGAGCTCGCTTCCACCCCAACCCCTTCCGCTTTTCCCTACCAGATGCATGAAGTCCCAAATGGCGCGAGGACCAAACCATGGTCGATTTGGTCAATCGTGGGCAAAACCCGAGCTAACCAAGGTGTGTCTCCGCCACGGCGCTGGTCGCCGCATAACTCCGCGATGGTGACATGGCAAACTAGTTTAGGCTAATGACGCACTTAGTCAACACCTAGCGACACTAACAGCGGGGCCCCACCTGCTAATTAAAATCAGATTAGTTTCTGTTTAGTTTTAACTAATCCTAGTGGCCCCACGCCGCCTTTTGACCAAGCCGACGTGGCTGCCGACCGGGCCCACACGCCGCTGACTAGTTAGATCAGGTCGCCGACCAAAGGACCCCATCGTCGTTTGACTGGACGGCGCCTGTTGACCTGCTGAGGTCAGCATGACCTAAGGCTGACGTAATAAATCATTTTCTGGATTTAATTTAATTCAGGAAATTTCAGAAAATGCCCTAAACTTCTAAAAATCATAGAAAATCAACCGTAACTCCAAATGAAATAAATTATATATGAAAAATGATCAGAAAAATCCAATATATCCATCTGTACCATTTTCATGCATGTTAGAACAACTTTTGTTCACTGTTTAGGTCAAATCAATTAAACGGCATTTGAATAATCACATATGGAGTTTGAATTTGAATCTTGTATTCAAACCAACTTCATTTAATCTGTTGCTAGTTGCATTAGCTCAAATCACAGCATATTGCCATGTCATGATCATGCATCATATTGTGCATTGCATTGATTGTGTTCTTCCTTGCCGGTGTTTGTCCCCTCTCGATAGACGTGGTTCCAGCGATGAGTTCAATGACACCGATGAAGAACTATACTATCTTCAGAAGTGCCAGGCAAGCAAAACCCCCTTGTTCATTCCGATACAATCCCACTCTCTCACTCCTGCTCTCTTTTACTGCATTAGGACAACAACGTTTCAACTATTACATGCTGTGGTAGTTGAACCCCTTTATCCTCTGCCTGACCTGTCATTCCACAGTAAATAGATGAAACCCACTAGCATGAGTAGGAGTTGTTTGAGCCCTGATGTGCCTACTCATTCATGCTTGTTTGTCATGCCTGCTATTTCTTAGAGTTGTGTCAGTCCGATTCATCGGGATGAATTGGAGGTGTGTGAACATGTCCTACTATTGAGAGCTAAGTGTGAACAAGATTTGGTAAAGGTAGAAGGTGAGAGGCCATGTAGGAGTACATGGTGGGTTGTCTCATTGTAGCCGCCCTCGTGAACCGAAGTTCTGTGTTTGTGATCCATGAATAGTTACTACCACACATTGGGCTCGGCACTCCAAGCTCTCTCGACTTATTAATCAACATGATCTCTGCCCAGTGAGTTGCAACTAGTTTCGTGTTTGTAGGTAGTGTTAGTAGTCTACCAAGTGGCACCCTGCATGTGGGCTTGGGATGATTAGGCACAAGTGGCACGGTGTACCAAGTGGCACCGGATGGTGGGCTTGGGAACCCTGCTCACATCGTTTGGGGCCGTGAGCGACACCCCGGCCGGATCTCCTTGCGGATGGAACCCGAATAGGTGATAAACCTGGATGAGAGACTTGTGTGGTTAGTCAGGTCGTGGCCGACTCCCTCGCCCGTCTTCCGCTTGAAGGTTGCCGAGGTACATGACGTGTACAGGGCAATAAGTGGCGAGAGCGTGTGTGAATAAGTACACCCTTGCAGGGTTATCAATATCTATTCGAATAGCCGGATTCCTCGGATATGGAAACTTGGACCCCTTGCATAGTTCATAGACAAGTGAAAGTGGATGCTCTAAAATGCGCAAGATAAGCATGAGTGCTATGGATGGCGTTCTCGTAGGGAGAAAGGGAGCGGATCCATAGTGGTGTATTGATATGGTGAATATGTGGACTCGTGTGCGCCACCTCAAAAGAGTTACTTGCAAATGTAGTTCAGATAGCCACCGAGTCAAAGCTGGCTTGTCATAGCTTAAACCCCACCATCCCCTTTGTTGAGAATGATGCATATGTAGTTAGTTCTCGATGTAAGTCTTGTCGGGTACATTTGTACTCATGTTTGCCTATTTTATGTTTTTGCAGAGACTTCAGTCTCGCTAGTAGTTCCGCTTGGACTTCGACGCTTAGCTTGTTACCTCAGCCACGATCTTGTGCCCTCGGCAGATCTCGTAGTTAGTCGCTTCTCACCTTTTTCATTTATAGATGTATGTACTGCACATGTTAAGCTTCCGCTTGTGCTTTGACTTGTATGTTTCGAAAAGGGTCATGAGACCCATGTTTGTAATATCTCGCCTCCTGAGCCTATTGAATAAAATACTTGAGTTGTAGAGTCATGTTGTGATGCCATGTTGTATTTGCACATATCGAGAATATTGTGTGTATGATATTCAAATGCTTGGTATGTGTGGGATCCGACTATCTAGTTGTTTATCCTTAGTAGCCTCTCTACCGAAATGTCTCCTAGTGTTTCCACCGAGCCATGGTAGCTTGCTACCGCTCCGAACACTTAGGCTGGCCGCATGTGTCCTTCTTCGCTCTCTGTGTCCGTCCCTTCGGGAAATGTCACGCGATGAATACCGGAGTCCTCGTTAGCTCGCTACAGCCGGTTCACCGAGTCTCGCTAGCCTGGCTACAGCCGATTCACTCGCCGATGACCGACACGCTCGATGTCGGGTCATGGATGCTCGTCCCTCGTAAGTTTGTGCCACTTTGGGTTTACGACCAGCCATGTCACCCGGCCCTTATCATATGGATGCTAGCGACACCGCCATATACGCAGCCAAAAGGTGCAAACGGTCCCGCAAAGGTAAGGCGACACCCGTGGGAATACCGTGGCGTGAGGCCGCAAAGTGATATGAGTGTTGGGGAACGAGTAATTTCAAAAAATTCCCACGCACACGCAAGATCATGGTGATGATATAGCAACAAGGGGAGAGTGTTGTCTACGCACTCAGAGACCAAGCGAAGCGCTGACGCAATGTAGAGGAAGTAGTCGACGCCCTCCCCGCCCGACCGATCCAAGCACCGCATTCGACACCTCCGAAGTTCTTGACACACGACAGCTCGATGACGCACCTCGATCTCCAATCCAGAGAGGTTCCGAGGGGAGTTCCACAAGACGACGGCGTGGTGACGATCTTGATGTTCTCCTGTCGCAGTGCTTCGCCTAAGCACCGCTACAATATGATCGAGGTGGAATATCGTGGAGGGGGGCACCACACACGGCTAAGGGACGATCAATGATCAACTTGTCTGTCCTAGGGTGCCCCCTACCCCCGTATATAAATGAGGCAGGGAGGAGGTGGCCGGCCCTAGGGGGGCGCGCCATGAGGAGGGGGAAACCTACTCCAAGTAGGTTTCCCTCTCTTTTCCTTATCTTATTTGGAGGGGGAAGGAAAGAGTACTAGTATTAGGAAGTAGTACTAGTAGTAGGAATAGGAAGAGGGGGAAGGAGAAAGGAAAGGGGGGGCCATCCCCCCTCCCCAATTCGGATTGGGCTTGGGGGGGCGTGCCCCCTCCCTTGCTCCTTCTCCCTTCCTCCTATATGGGCCCAATAAGGCCCATATACCTCCCGGGGGGTTCCGGTAACCTCACGGAGCTCCAAACTTCTCCGGAACCTTTCCGGTGTCCAAATATATCCGTCCAATATATCAATCTTTATGTCTCGACCATTTCGAGACTCCCCGTCATGTCCGTGATCATATCCGGACTCAACAAACTTCGCACATCAAAATACATAAACTCATAATATAATTGTCATCGAAACCTTGCGCATGGACTCTACGGTTCGAGAACAATGTAGACATGACCGAGACACGCCTCGTCAATAACCAATAGCGGACCTGGATGCCCATATTGGTTCCTACATATTCTACGATCTTTATCGGTCAAACCGCATAACAACATACTTTGTTCCTTTGTCATCGGTATAGTTACTTGCCCGAGATTTGATCGCCGGTATCCAATACCTAGTTCAATCTCGCTACCGCAAGTCTCTTTACTGCTCTGAATACGCCATCTCATAACTAACTCATTAGTTACATGCTTGCAAGGCTTAGGTGATGAGTATTACCGAGAGGGCCCAGAGATACCTCTCCGACAATCGGAGTGACAAATCCTAATCTCAATTATGCCAACTCAACATGTACCTTCGAAACACCCAGAGCACCTTTATAATCACCCAGCTTACGCTGTGACGCTTGGTAGCACACAAAGTGTTCTTCCGTAAATGGAGTTGCACAATCTCATAGTTGCAGGAACTTTGTATAAGTCATGAAGAAAGCAATAGCAGATACTAAACGATCAAGTGCTAGGCTAATGAATGGGTCATGTCAATCACATCATTCTTCTAATGATGTGATCCCACTAATCAAATGACAACACATGTCTATGGTTAGGAAACATAACCATCTTTGATTAATGAGCTAGTCAAGTAGAGGCATACTAGTGACTATACTTTTGTCTATGTATTCACACATGTATTATGTTTCCGGTTAATACAATTCTAGCATGAATAATAAACATTTATCATGAAATAAGGAAATAAATAATAACTTTATTATTGCCTCTAGGGCATATTTCCTTCAGTCTCCCACTTGCACTAGAGTCAATAATCTAGATTACATAGTAATGATTCTAACACCCATGGAGTCTTGGTGCTGATCATGTTTTGCTCGTGAGAGAGGATTAGTCAACGGGTCTACAACATTCAGATCCGTATGTATCTTGGAAATCTCTATGTCTCCCACTTGGACTTGGTCCCGAATGGAATTGAAGCGTCTCTTGATGTGCTTGGTCCTCTTGTGAAATCTGGATTCCTTTGCCAAGGCAATTGCACCAGTATTGTCACAGAAGATCTTCATTGGTCCCGATGCACTAGGTATGACACCTAGATCGGAAATGAACTCCTTCATCCGCACTCTTCATTTGTCGCTTGTAAGCAGCTATGTACTCCGCTTCACATGTAGATCCCGCCACGACGCTTTGTTTAGAACTGCACCAACTTACAGCTCTACCATTTAATAAAAACATGTATCCGGTTTGCGATTTAGAATCGTTCAGATCAGTGTCAAAGCTTGCATCGACGTAACCATTTACGACTAGCTATTTGTCACCTCCATATACGAGAAACATATCCTTAGTCCTTTTCGTATTTCAGATGTTCGCCCGTGATCCACTCGATTACTTTGGTACCTTCCTCGCTAAGCTTATTGCTAAGCATACGCCGTGTCTGGTACACAAGATTGCATACATGATAGAGCCTATGGCTGAAGCATAGGAACATTTTTCATTTTCTCTATCTTCTCATTGTGGTCGGGCATTGAGTTCGACTCAACTTCACACCTTGTAGCACAGAAAGAATCCTTTCTTTGCCTCGATCCATATTGAACCTTTTCAATATTTTGTCAAGGTATGTGCTTTGTGAAAGTCCTATTAAGCGTCTTGATCTATCTCTATAGATCTTGATGCCTAATATTTAAGCAGCTTCTCCGAGGTCTTTCATCGAAAAACTTTTATGCAAGTATCCCTTTATGCTATCCAGAAATTCTATATCATTTCCAATTAATAATATGTCATCAACATATAAAACTAGAAATGCTACAGAGCTCCCACTCACTTTCTTGTAAATACAGCTTCTCCAAAAGTCTCAGATAAAACCATATGCTTTGATCACACTATCAAAACGCTTATTCCAACTCCGAGATGCTTGCACCAGTCCATAAATGGAACGTTGGAGCTTGCACACTTTGTCAAGACCTTTTGGATCAACAAAACCTTCCGCTGCATCATATACAACTCTTCTTCTAGAAATCCATTCAAGAATGCAGTCTTGACATCCATTTGCCAAATTTCATAATCATGAAATGCAGCAATAGCCAACATGATTCGACAGACTTAAGCATCGCCACGGGTGAGAAAGTCTCATCGTAGTCAACCCCTTGAACTTGTCGAAAACCTTTCGCAACAAGTCGAGCTTTATAGACAAGAATATTACCATCGCCAGCCTTCTTCTTAAAGATCCATTTATTCTCAATGGCTTGCCGATCATCGTGCAAGTCAACCAAAGTCCATACTTTGTTTTCATACATGGATCCTATCTCGATTTCATGGCCTCCAGCCATTTTATGGAATCTGGCTCATCATCGCTTCTCATAGTTCGTGAGGTTCATCATGGTCAAGTAACATGACTTCCGAACAGGATTACCGCATCACTGTGCGGATCTTACTCGTAGACCTACGAGGTTTAGCGAAACTTGATCTCAAGTTTCATGATCAATATCATTAGCTTCCTCACTAGTTGGTGTAGTTGTCACGAACCTGTTCTCGTGATGAACTACCTTCCAACAAGGGAGTAGATACAGCTTATCTCATCAAGTTCTACTTTCCTCCCACTCACTTCTTTCGAGAGAAATTCTTTCTAGAAAGGATCCATTCTTAGCAACAAATGTTTTGCCTTCGGATCTGTGATAGAAGGTGTACCCAACAGCTTCCTTTGGGTATCCTATGAAGACACATTCGATTTGGGTTCGAGCTTATCCGGTTGAAGTTTCTTCACATAAGCATCGCAGCCCCAAACTTTAAGAAACGATAACTTTGGTTTCTTGCCAAACCATAGTTCATAAGGCGCCGCCTCAACGGATTTTGATGGTGCCCTATTTAACGTGAATGCGCCGCCTCTAAAGCATAACCCCAAAACGATAGCGGTAAATCGGTAAGAGACATCATAGATCGCAAGTAAAGTACGACACGACGCTCGACACACCATTTCATTGTGGTGTTCCGTGGCGGAGTTGCTAAACTATTCCGCATTGTTTCAAATGTAAACCAAACTCAGAACTCAAATATTCTCCTCCACGATCGATCGAGAAACTTAATTTTCTTGTTACGATGATTTTCTACTTCACTCAAATTCTTTGAACTTTTCAAATGTTTCGACTTGTGCTTCATTAAGTAGATATACCCATATCTGCTCAAATCATCTGTGAAGGTGAGAAAATAACGATATCCGCCACGAGCCTCAACATTCATTGGGCCACATACATCTCAGATGTATGATTTCCAACAAATCTGTTGTTCTCCATAGTACCGAGAACGGCGTTTAGTCATCTTGCCCATGAGGCACGGTTCGCAAGTACCAAGTGATTCATAATCAAGGATTCTAGAAGTCCATCAAGATGGAGTTTCTTCATGCTTTTACAATCGATATGACCTAAACGGCAAGGCCACAAATAAGTTGCACTATCATTATCAACTCTGCATCTTTTGGCTTCAACATTATGAATATGTGTATCACTACTATCGAGATTCAATAAAATAGACCACTCTTCAAGGGTGCATGACCATAAAAGATATTACTCATATAAATAGAACAACCATTATTCTCTCGATTTAAATGAATAACCGCCTCGCATCAAACAAGATCCAGATATAATGTTCATGCTCAACGCAGCACCAAATAACAATTATTTAGGTCTAAAACTAATCCCGATGATAGATGTAGAGGTAGCGTGCCGACGGCGATCACATCGACTTTGGAACCGCTTTCCCACGCGCATCGTCACCTCGCCCTTGGCCGCTGCTCGCTTATTCCGTAGTCCCTATTTCGAGTTGCAAATATTAGCAATGTAACCAAAGATCAAATACCTAGGTGCTACTACGAGCTCTAGTTTGGTACACATCAATAACATGTATATCACATATACCTTTGTTCACTTTGCCATCCTTCTTATCCGCCAAATACTTGGGGCAGTTCCGCTTCAAAGGACTACCGCTGGCAGAGAAGCACTCTGGCCTGTGCTTAGGTCCGACTTGGGTTTTTCTCTTGAGCAGCAACTTGCTTGCCGCTCTTTTGAAGTTTCCTTCTTCTTCCTTTTGCCCTTCTTCTTGAAACTAGTGGTCTTGTTGACCATCAACACTTGATGCTCCTTCTGATTTCTACCTCCGCTGCTTTCAAAGATCGCTAAGAGCTCGAATAGTCTTGTTCATCCCTTGCATATTATAGTTCATCACAAAGCTCTTGTAGCTTGGTGGCGTGATTGAAGAATTCACAATGACAATATCATCGTGAAGATTAACTCCCGCTTGAATCAAGTGATTGTTATACCTGCACATTCTGAGTATATGTTCACCGATGTAACTATTCTCCTCCATCTTGCAGCTATAGAACTTATTGGAGACTTCATATCTCTCAATCCGGCATTTGCTTGAAATATTAACTTCAACTCTCGAACATCTCATATGCTCCATGACGCTCAAAACGCCGTTGAAGACCCGGTTCTAAGCCGTAAAGCATGGCACATCGAACTATAGAGTAGTCATCGCTTTGCTCGCCAGACGTTCTTAACGCCGCTGCCAGATCAAGAAGCAGTTCGCACCCAGCGGTGCTTCCAGATGTAACTCTTCAGGCAGCAATGAGGATAATCTCGTGTTACGGACCCAATTCCGTAATTGCTACCATCATCTTTCAACTTTGCTTTCTCAAGGAACGCATTAAAATTCAACGGAACAACAAAGACGAGCCATCTATCTACAAACAAACATAGACAAGCAAGATACTATCAGTACTAAGTTCATGATAAATTTAAGTTCAATTAATCATATTACTTAAGAACTCCCACTTAGACGTACATCTCTCTAGTCATCTAAGTGATTACGTGATCCAAATCAACTAAACCATAACCGATCATCACGTGAGATGGAGTAGTTTTCAATGGTGAACATCATTATGTTGATCATATCTACTATATGATTCACGCCGACCTTTCGGTCTCCGTGTTCGAGGCCATATCTCGCATATGCTAGGCTCGCCAAGTTTAACCCGAGTATTCTGCATGGTGCAAAACTGGCTTGCACCTGTTGTAGATGGACGAGAGCTTATCACACCCGATCATCACGTGGTGTCTCGCACGATTTAACTTTGGCAACGGTGCATACTCGTGGAGAACACTACTTGATAATTTTAGTGAGAGATCATCTTAAAATGCTACCGCCAATCAAAGCAAGATAAGATGCATAAAGGATAAACATCACATGCAATCAATATAAGTGATATGATATGGCCATCATCATCTTGTGCTTGTGATCTCCATCTCAAGCATCGCCGTGATCACCATCGCCACCGCGCGACACCTTGATCTCCATCGTAGCATCGTTGTCGTTACGCCATCTATTGCTTCTACGACTATCGCTACCGCTTAGTGATAAAGTAAAGCAATTACAGTATGCTTGCATTTCATACAATAAAGCAACAACCATATGGCTCCGCCAGCTTGCCGATAACTTCGTTACAAAACATGATCATCTCATACAATAAAATATAGCATCACGTCTTGACCATATCACATCACAACATGCCCTGCAAAAACAAGTTAGACGTCCTCTACTTTGTTGTTGCAAATTTTACGTGGCTGCTACGGGCTTAAGCAAGAACCAATCTTACCTACGCATCAAAACCACAACGATAGTTTGTCAAGTTGATGTTGTTTTAACCTTCGCAAGGACCGGCGAGCCACACTCGGTTCAACTAAAGTTGGAGAAACCGACACCGCTAGTCACCGTGGTGCAAAGCACGGCGGTAAACCAGTCTCGCCAGAAGCGCACGCGTAATGTCGGTTCGGCCGCTTCATCCAACAATACCGCTGAACCAAAGTATGACATGCCGGTAAGCAGATGACTTATATCGCCCACAACTCACTTGTGTTCTACTCGTGCAAATAACATCAAACCATAAAACCTGGCTCGATACCACTGCTGGGGAACGAGTAATTTCAAAAAATCCTACGCACACGCAAGATCATGGTGATGATATAGCAACGAGGGGAGAGTGTTGTCTACGCACTCGAGACCAAGCGAAGCGCTGACGCAACATAGAGGAAGTAGTCGACGCCCTCCCGGTCCGACCGATCCAAGCACCGCATTCTGCACTCCGAAGTTCTTGACACACGATAGCTCGATGACGCACCTCAATCTCCAATCCAGAGAGGGTTCCGAGGGGAGTTCCACAAGACGACGGCGCAGGACGATCTTGATGTTCTCTCGCCGCAGGCTTCGCCAAGCACCGCCACAATATGATCGAGGTGGAATATCGTGGAGGGGGCACCGCACACGGCTAAGGACGATCAATGATCAACTTGTGTGTTCTAGGGTGCCCCCTACCCCGTGATATAAAGGAGGGAGGGAGGAGGTGGCCGCCATAGGGGGGTGCGCATGAGGAGGGGAAACCTACTCCAAGTAGGTTTCTTTTCCTTATCTTATTTGGAGGGGAAGGAAAGAGTACTAGTATTAGGAAGTAGTACTAGTAGTAGGAATAGGAAGAGGGGAAGGAGAAAGGAAAGGGGGCGCCCCTCCCCAATTTGATTACTTGGGGCGCGCCTCCCTTGCTCCTTCTCCTTCCTCCTATATGGGCCCAATAAGGCCCATATACCTCCCGGGGTTCCAGAACCTCCCGAGCTCCAAACTTCTCCGAACCTTCCGTGTCCAAATATATCCGTCCAATATATCAATCTTTATGTCTCGACCATTTCGAGACTCCTCGCCATGTCCGTGATCATATCCGGACTCAACAAACTTCGTACATCAAAATACATAAACTCATAATATAATTGTCATCGAAACCTTAAGCGCAGGGACTCCTACGGTTCGAGAACAATGTAGACATGACCGAGACACGCCTTCGTCAATAACCAATAGCGGACCTGATGCCCATATTGGTTCCTACATATTCTACGAAGATCTTTATCGGTCAAACCGCATAACAACATACTTTGTTCCTTTGTCATCGGTATGTTACTTGCCCGAGATTTGATCGCCGCTATCCAATACCTAGTTCAATCTCGCTATCGCAAGTCTCTTTACTCGCTCAGAATACGCCATCTCATAACTAACTCATTAGTTACATGCTTGCAAGGCTTAGGTGATGAGTATTACCGAGAGGGCCCAGAGATACCTCTCCGACAATCGGAGGACAAATCCTAATCTCGAATTATGCCAACTCAACATGTACCTTCGAAACACCAGAGATCACCTTTATAATCACCCAGCCATTGCTAGACGCTTTGGTAGCACACAAAGTGTTCTTCCGTAAACGGAGTTGCACAATGTCATAGTTGCAGGAACTTTGTATAAGTCATGAAGAAAGCAATAGCAGTATACTAAACGATCAAGTGCTAGGCTAACAGAATGGGTCATGTCAATCACATCATTCTTCTAATGATGTGATCCCACTAATCAAATGACAACACATGTCTATGGTTAGGAAACATAACCATCTTTGATTAATGAGCTAGTCAAGTAGAGGCATACTAGTGACTATAGTTTTGTCTATGTATTCACACATGTATTATGTTTCCGGTTAATACAATTCTAGCATGAATAATAAACATTTATCATGAAATAAGGAAATAAATAATAACTTTATTATTGCCTCTAGGGCATATTTCCTTCAATGAGGTGTTACATGCTAGATCGATGTGGCATTGAGTCGGGGTCCTGACAGCTTGAGTTTATCCCTCTACATCATGTCATCTTGCTTAAAGCGTTACTCTGTTCTTTATGAACTTAATACTCTAGATGCAGGCAGGAGTTGGTCGATGTGTGGAGTAATAGTAGTAGATGCAGGTAGGAATCTGTCTACTTGTCATGGACGTGATGCCTATATACATGATCATGCCTAGATAATCTCATGATTATTCGCTTTTCTATCAATTGCTCGACAGTAATTTGTTCACCCACCGTAATACTTATGCTATCTTGAGAGAAGCCTCTAGTGAAACCTATGGCCCCCGGGTCTATCTCTTATCATATTTACTCCCAATCTACTTTTATTTGCATCTTTACTTTTTGCATCTATATTATAAAATACCAAAAATATATTTATCTTATCATACTATCTCTATTAGATCTCACTTTTGGAAGTGGGCGTGAAGGGATTGACAACCCCTTTATTCCGTTGGTTGCGAGTTCTTTGTTTGTTTGTGTAGGTGCGTGGGACTTTTGAGGAGCCTCCTACTGGATTGATACCTTGGTTCTCAAAAACTGAGGGAAATACTTATGCTACTATTGTTGCATCACCCTTTCCTCTTCAAGGAAAACCAACACAAGCTCAAGACATAGCAAACACTTCTACGATAGCACAGGTATGACTGTCTTGATTCTATCATAAAATCGCCATGGATGTACATGCATGACAGAAAACGTGAGCTACTGTGAGAAACACGTATCATCACAGAACATAATGGATACTAGGGATCAAGCCCTAACAAAACTAACTCGATTACATGATGAATCTCATCCAATTCCTCACCAACCAGCGAGCCTACGAAGGAATTACTCACTCCCGGTGGGGAGCATCATGGAATTGGCGATCAAGGTTGTCAAAATCGCGATTTTGAAACAGATCGGAGCTGTGATGGTAGGATCGCAAATCATAGAATCTTCACTATCAGGATCGTAAAAATGTAGATTCTATGAAATAAAATTCTAGAATCAGAGTGTTTTGTTTCGACCGTAAAGTCGTAGAATTGTATAACAGAATCGCGATTCTGACAACCTTGTTGGTGATGGAGAAGCGCTGTTGATGACAAAGATCGAAGATCCCACTCTCCGGAGCCCCGAACAGACTCTAGATATATCCCCCTGATTAAGAACAGGAGGCGGCGATGGCTCCATCTCATAAAACACGATAATTCTTTCTCCTTGTTTTTTTTTCGAAAATAGGATTTTATAGAGTTGGAATCAGGGTCTGCGGGGCCACCAGGTGGGCACAACTCACCTGGGCACGCCTGAAGGTGGGCGCGCCCTGGTGGGTTGTTCTCACCTAGGGGGTCCCCTCGGTGGTTCTTGGCTCTAGTATTATTCGTTTATTCCATAAAAAATCTCCAAAAAGTTTCATGCCATTCTGAGAACTTTTATTTCTGCACCAAAACAACACCACGGTAGTTCTGCTGAAAACAACATCAGCCTAGGTTAGTTTCATTCAAATCATGTAAATTCGAGTCCAAAACAAGAGGAAAAGCGTTAGGATAAGTAGATACGATGGAGACGTATCAACTCCCCCAAACTTAAAGCTTAAACCTTTGCTTGTTCTCAAGCAATTCAGTTGATAAACTAAAAGTGAAAAAGAAAAACTTTTACAAATTCTTTTTCTCTTGTTTACATAAATAAGCTTAAGTAGCACCCAGGTTTTCAGCAAAGATCATGACTGGTCATGTCGACAATAACTCTTAAAAATTATATTGACTCTGTCAGGGTTCTAGGTATGGGGGTACCCAGACTTGCCTGCCTGCGGCCCACGGCGTGGCTCCATCGGCAGCCTGGTACGGCCCAGCTCCATCATCAACAACTTAAGACCCTCGCAAGGCGGCCGACACCAAGACCTCCAAGGGGATCGGCCTCCTCAGGATGGCTCCCGAGGAGCAAAGATTTCTATGCAAGGTGCACCTCACGAGGCTTAGCTGACGTGAGCCATGACGACCAAGGCCAGGCGAGTGCCAGCGGGCGCAGTGTACAAGTTTCCTCGTTGGTGCAAAGGAGGCGAGCAGCAGGCGCGGAGTCCTGAGGAATCAGCCAAAGGTTACCATTCCGGTGCAACAAGACCAAGACCGCCAGGACGGAGGTCATGGCCGACCCCACTGCAGCGTCATGACCAGAGGCTTTTTGCAGGCGAATACCACTTTAGTCAGGGTAGGATGTACTTATTGTCTCCTTTCGAATCTGTCCATTGTGGGATGCCTTCCCGCCAACATTTGGGAAGAGGACCAAGGCCACTATAAATAGGACCTAGCCACCACATAGAGGGGGGATCAAATCCATTCCATCCTCACCATCTCACCAGCTCAATTGAGCTCAAGAGCACCTCACCTCCTGAGGCTGTTCAACCACTATACTAGTTCATCCTCAGCCCCTCGAGGCAATCCACCACAAGACTGGAGTAGGGTATTACACTGCAAGGTGCCCCGAACCAGGATAAACTGCCGTGTCTCTCTTTCCCTTTGAGTTCGTCGCGCTAGGCTATGAGGATCGCGAGTTGGCAGGCTGGTAGGTTGAGATCTCCGCATGCACCCCAGAGTTTGAACCTATCAAGGGTTTGTAGAACCCGAAATCTGACATTTGGTGTGCCAGGTAGGAGTGCATCAAAGATCCGCTGCTTCGTCCGCAACCGGCTTCGATGGCAGGCGCTCCCCCGTCGACTAGGCCATCGCACAACTTTGGGGGAGCCATGGGCCTCCGCGCTTTCACCCCCGCCTTGCGACAGGTGGAATGTCCACCCAAGTTCAGGCCGGAGATGCGGCCCCGCTACGACGGTGCGGCGGATCCAGCTGGTTTCCACCAGGCGTATGAGGAGGCAGTTTGGGCGGCCGGTGGAGATGACAAGGTGATGGCCAATTGGCTCCCCATGGCCCTCGTAGGCGCACCACGCACCTGGCTGCTCAACCCGCCGGAGTCTTCTGTTGCCTCGTGGGAGTGGCTGCGCGACCTCTTCATCGCGCACTTCGCGATGCCGGCACCCCCCATCGTCGCAGCTGTCCTGGGTGGCTGATAGGCGCCACTCTCCGACCGCCACATCAAGTAGTTCTACCACCAAGTAAGCGCCGCCCAGGTGAGGTCGGGGGCTCCCCCCGGCTGGCCGGCGCCCAAGGCTGACCTCACCTTCGGCCCAGAAGATCACCCAGCTACCACGGCGGGAGCGAGCGTGCTCCCGATGTTCTACACCCCCACCATCTGCAACGTGGCGGTCACCAAGACCCTCATTGACGGCCGAGCCGGCCTCAACGTGCTCCCCGTGGAGGCATTTGGCTTTGCTTCATGTGCCCCACGGCCGACTCCGCCCCACCAAGCCCTTCTGCGGGGTCAGCGACGGCTCCACCAGCTCCCTAGGGTAAATCTGCCTCCCCGTGACTTTCGGGACCCGCGACAACTACCGCACCAAGCTCATCGACTTTGACATCAGCCAGATCGACCTGCCATACAACTCCATCCTTGGGTACCCAGCCCTGGCCAAGTTCATGGCGACAACTCATCCAGCCTACAACATCATGAAGATGCGAGGTAATAGCGGTGTCCTCACGGTGGCAGGGGACACCAAGGATGCGCTGCAGGCCCTCAAGCTTGTCTTCAGAACTGCAGCGTCTGTGCAGCCGAACGAGAGAGGGGGCCCCGAGGCTCCGGGGGCAGCACCAGCCAAGAAGAAGTAGTTGTTTTCCCAAGACCGAGCCGAGACGAAGCAAGTGCCAGATGATTAGGATGGGCGTCAGGCGCCACCTTCACCATAGGAGCTGGCCTCCCCCCGGACCAAGAGAAAGCGTTGGTCAGCTTCTTGTGCGCCAACAAGGAAGTGTTCGCATGGGAGCCCAAGGACCTGGTTGGGATCCTGAGGGGAATAATCGAGCACCACCTAAGGGTACGCCCAAACGTGCACCCAGTAAAGCAGAAGGCCCGGCGACAGTCCACCGAGAAGCAAGCGTTCATCATCCAAGAAACCCGCAAGCTGAAGGATGCTGGTGTCATCTGGGAAGTGCGGTACCCGAAGTGGCTGGCAAACCACGTCATCGTCCCCAAGAAAGGGGGGAAGGAGCGCATGTGCGTCGACTTCACCAACCTCAACATGGCTTGCCCTCAGGACCCCTTCCCGCTTCCGCGCATCGACCAGATCGTTGACTCCACCGCCGAGTGCGACCTGTTGTGCTTCTTGGACGCCTTTTTGGGCTACCACCAGATCAAGATGGCCATGCAAGATGTAGAGAAGACGACGTTACTGACCCCCTGCAGGGCGTACTGCTACACCTGCATGCCTTTTGGGCTGCGCAATGCCAGGGCTACCTTCCAGCGGCTGATGCACATCGCCCTGGGCCGGCAGCTCGGGAGGAACGCCGAGGCTTATGTTGATGACATAATGTCGGGAGGTGAGGACCTTGATCTAAGATCTGAAGGAAATGTTTGCCAGCCTGCGCAAGGTGGACCTGCGGCTCAATCCCGAGAAGTTTGTGTTCGGGGTCCCCTCTGGCGAGCTGCTAGGTTTCCTAGTGTCGCATAGAGGAATCGAGGTCAAACCGGAAAAAGTCAAGGCCATAGAAGACATGAGCCCTCCGTAGACGCTCAAGGAGATGCAGAAGCTGGTGGGTTGCGTGACCTCGCTGGGGCGCTTCATCTCCAAGCTGGGGGAATGCACCCTCCCGTTCTTCAAGCTGATGAAAAAGAAGGGCCATTTGAGTGGACCCCTGAAGCCGCTGTGGCCTTTCTAGACCTCAAAAGATACCTGACCAGCCCGCCGGTGATGGTGGCTCCGCGCCCTCTCGAGCCCTTGGTGCTCTATTTGGACGCCACCCTCATTCCGCCAGCGCCGTAATGGTGGCGCTAAGAGAAGAGCGCCCGATCAAGGACCCTCAGCAGGGTGCCCGATCACCAAGTGAAGCGCAACAACCTCAGGATGGTGCTCCTGAGGCCTCGGCTGACCCAGCAACTAATATCCCTCCTGAGGCTCTAACCGATCCCTCAGCCGAAGGGGCTCCTGAGGCCGAGTCTCACAAGGCCGCAGCTGGCACGACAAGTGATGGGACCCCCAAAGGCCAGCATCCCCAAGAGACACGAGACATCACCAACACCTCCCCACTCGTCGTGCATCCGGTCTACTTCGTCAGCACAGTGCTACGGGAGGCACGAGCGCTCTACCCCATGCCACAAAAGCTTTTGCTCGCACTTCTCGTTGCCTCCCAAAAGATGCGCCACTACTTCCAGGGCCACCCCATCAAGGTCGTTTCAACCTACCCAGTGGAGAGGGTACTCAGGAGCCCTAACGCCGCCGGGCGGGTTGCAGAGTGGAACATCGAGCTTCGGGTGTTCTAGCTCGAGTTCAGCACCACCAGGGTCATCAAGGGCGCGGCCCTCGCAGATTTCATGGCGGAATGGACTGACGTCCTTGAACATGAAATATGCGAGGATCGCTCCCTCTTTCCTGGAGACGAGGCGCCAGATGGGTGGATCATGTACTTCGATGGCGTGTTCACACGGCAAGGCGCGGTGGCTGGAGCCGTCCTCATCTCACCCACCAAGGACAAGCTCTACTATGTTGTACAACTTTGTTTCCAGCAGGGCGAAAAGGTCTCCAACAAAATTGTAGAGTACGAAGGCTTGCTCGCCGGCCTCAGAGCCGCGGCGGTACTAGGGGTGAAGCGTCTCACCATTATGGGAGATTCCCAGCTCCTCATCAACTTCTCCAACAAAGAGTACACACCCAAGGACGAGCACATGGAAGCATACCTGGAAGAGGTACGCAAAATGGAGAAACGATTTTGGGTTGGGAATTGCAGCACGTGCCGCGAGGTACAAACAAGGAGGCGGACGACATTGCCAAAAGGGAATCCATACTACTACCTCAGGAGTGAGGAGTGTTCGAAGAATGGCTCTTCAAGCCATCGGCGGCTCCCCCCACCGCAGCACCAGCACCACCTCAGAAGGACCTACCCCAAGCACCAGCAACAGGCGCCCCGGCATGCGGCCCATCCTCAGGGTCCCGCTTGCTCCTCGCGCTCGAGCCTCAGGAGGGGTGCTGGACCAAGGAGTTCAATACGTACCTGCTTCAGGGGACCTTGCTGGAGAAGGAGGAGGATGCCGAGCGCCTGGCTCATCAGGCCAGCGCATACAACATCTGGGACGGTGAGCTGTACCGCAAAAGGCCCAATGACGTTTCTTTATGATGCATCTCCAGGGAGCAGGGGCTCGAGCTACTTGCAGACATACATGGTGGGGACTGCGGACACCATGCTTCGTCACGCACCCTCATGGGCTAGGCATTCCGCAGTGGCTTCTATTGGCCCACAACACTCAACGACGCCACTGAGCTGGTGTGCTCCTGCGAAGCATGCCAGTTCCACGCCAAGCAGATCCACCAGCCCGTGCAAGGCCTCCAGACTATCCCTCTCACGTGGCCGTTTGCGGTCAGGGGGCTAAACATCTTGGGGCCATTTCCTCAAGTGCCAGGGGCTACCGCTACCTCTACATCGCCATCGACAAGTTCACTAAGTGGGCGGAAGTAGAAGCCGTTCACACCATCCCAGCCGGGTCAGCCGTCAAGTTCATCAAAGGCCTCGTGAGCCGGTTTGGGGTTCCTAACCGCATCATCACCGAAAATGGCTCGCAGTTCACTAGCAACCTTTTCAAAACATACTGTGCTAACCTTGGAACGTAGATATGCTACGCCTCAGTGGTGCACCCCTGGAGCAACGTCCAGGCCGAGCGCGCCAACGCAGAAGTCTTGAGAGGCCTCAAGGCAAGGACCTTTAAGAAGAAGCTCGAGATCTGCAGCAGGGGCTGGCTCGATGAGCTCCAGTCTGTGCTGTGGTCCATTTACACCACCGCGACCAAGCCGACGGGTGAGACACCATTCTTCCTCGTCTATGGAGCTGAAGCGATTCTTCCACACAAGGTCAAGCATCGCTCCATGCGGGTCCTGGCGTTCGACGAGGCACATCAGGACGCCACACGGGGGATGGATCTCGTGCTGGTGGAGGAATGCTGCCGTCAAGCCTCGCTCCAAGCGGCAAGGTACCAGTAGGTGCTGCGGTGGTACCACTACTGCAGCGTCCGCTCCAGGATGTTGGAGGTGGGCGATCTCGTCCTGAGGCGGGTGCCCTCCAAGGAGGGGCTGCACAAGCTCTCTCCCATGTTGGAGGGCCCATTTAGGATTGCCCGTGTCTCCAGGCCTGGTGCCGCGTGCCTGGAGACACAGGACGGGGTCCCCATCCAGAACGCCTAGAACATCCAGCACCTCTGGAAGTTCTACCCATGAAGCAAGGCTCCGGCCTGTGAAGGTCTCCTCTCATGACACTCTCACGTAATAATGAGTGGGGTTGTACACGCCCCAGAGTCTCCTGAGAGCCTCCCTGGGGCCACACGGGGGCTCTTAGCTTCGCGCTGGTGAGAAGACTAGACTAGGTGCTAGACGTGGCTGTTCATTGCTTTCCGAAGTTGCTTCACAATCTTTTAGTGATTTTAATGCAGTTGGTGTTTTCGTGCTTTGGTTTGCCAAGTTGGATTTTCTCTCTCCTCTCGATTCGTTCATTCTTAGCCTGGGCTAGGACAGAGTGGTAGTTGCCCGTCTCTTTTCCTCGCGCGCCTCGCACGTGGGGGCTAGGCAGGTGTGTGCGCACGGTTCCACCCTCGCACAAGCACACCTCGCCAAACCCCGGTGCCCAGTGCTTCGGCTTTATCCTCGCGAGGAGCCCTTGATCAAGCTCATGGGCACCAGCACCCTCTCATGTTCGTGCCCCTCGGGCAGCGCGACGCGGTGCATTAAGCCACAACTAACCTATGATATGGGGCTCACACAAGGAGGAATGAGGTGCTCGATAGGTTTTGTTTTTCTCCAAAATGCTCTGCAGCAGATCTACATCGTCTCCCGAGGTCTCAAACGCCTCCCGAGACCAGTGGTCCCCGAGTCACCAGGAATGGGGGCTTCACCAGGTGTCAAGGGTCTTGCCCTTGTGAGGTGGGAAGCTACCGCAAACATGTCAAGTTAAGTTATCCTACCCTTGCCTACCCAGAATACATACATCATGGCACAACATTAAGATAATAAGCATAGCATAAAGGGGCATAACTGCCATAGTTAATTACACACCCCAGCGGGGCACCCTACTTTTTTCAAATTGCAGAAGAAAGGAAAGGTTAAAAAAAAGCGGCCCGCAAGGCCGCGGCAGGTCTTGAGTCCAAGTTCGGCGCCCCCGAGCTCCGGCCGGGCTCTCCTCCTACTTCACCTGGATGTGACGGCGAGAAGATCCGCTGCCTCCCTCAATCCGAGCTCGGCGGCACGGAGGTTGATCATAGCCTCCGCTGTTCGAGCTCTCGCCCGAGGAAGAGCTGCCGCCGCGGGAGGAGGAGTGGACGTCGTCAAGGCCAAGCTCACCCCCACCACCAGCGCGGCCGATGTCAAGGCCAGCCTCGTCGTCGCTGCCGTCTTCTGGGTAGCACGGCCGTCCTCCCTAAACACCCTCAGGAAGAGGGTTGCCAGGCCGTCATACTTGAAGTGGAGGGTGCACCTCCCACTCAGGCCTCGTGCGCGGGCAAACGCCAACCAGCCGCGGGTCAGTACCACGCCGCCCGCGGCGGCGATCTCAACCCCCACCCACACAAGGCCCAGGTGCAGCAGCCGTCGGCCTGCAGCCAGAGGCCGTCGAGCCCCAAGGACGAAAGCTCACCAGAAAAGAAGCGCGGAAGCCAGAACGAGGTGTCGGCGGGCCTCTCCGACCACACCACAAACTCTGGGAGCACGTCCAGCAAGGAGAAGCGCGGTCAAGGAGGCCGAGCAACCACATCGCTCCTCCCCTCATTGTGGGGGCTGCCCCGAGGCCGGTGGCCCCCGCCGCGAGAAGAAGCACCACCACGGACACAAAGGGAGATGCCGGCCCTTGGAGATGTGCGCCCGCACCCCTGGGGGCCGTAGCCGGGGTAGCGACATGCTTGCGGGGACGGCCGTGGCTCCTCTTGGGTGGTGGAGAAGCTAGCCCCTCCTTAGGAGCCTTCCCCTTCTCAGCAGCCAAGAACCTCCTTGTCGGTGTACTAAAGTAGGGGCACCTTAGTACCCCGAACTTGTGCACGGGCAGTCGCAGCACCCCGCGGCAAGGCTTGCTGGGCGCCCGCCAAAGCCCTCCACCGTTCCTTATTACTGCCATTCAAGAACAAAGTGCTAACCAAGAGAGCAAAGGCCCCGACAAGAGGAGCTTGCCGAGAAGGCCAGCCAGGGCATCACCAGAAGACTTGCTGCATGCGCCTGCTACCCAAGAGCAGTCCCGACGGCCGCAAGCTTGCCGGCAAGACAGAAGAGAAGGGCCGCAAGGCACTTGTCATGCAAGGCCGCCACCCAAACTCCAGCAAGACCCAAGCAATGTGTCATCGCAGGCTATCCCAAGGGCACGTGGGCGGGGCACTACGCAGCCATGCGGAGCGAGGTGGCAAACAGAGCTGGCAGAGGCGCCATCGTGGCAACCGGTGGCTCACCTAACGGTCGCTTTTTACATCGCTATGCACCAGACGGCATTTAATGCCCTTGTCCCCGCCGTCCGAGTTAGGTAGGGCACTCACAGCACTCACTGTACCAACCTGCGCTTACCTTTCTATCCCTCTTCCCACGCTGCCACCGTGGATCCCCCTTCAGAGTATAAAAGGAGGCCCATGCGCATGTAGAAGGGGTTCGGTCCATTCGACACCCACAAAGACCACCATACGCCGCATGCTCGACCAAGATCCAATACAACCACCAAAGCAGCAGAGGGTTTTATCTCCGGAGAGCCCCGGTTGGGTAAAATTTGCCTGCCTCCCCCTGCAAGGCCGACCTCGATCTGCTCACAAGACGACCCCGCCTCCCTTGTCGGACTAGAAGGGGCCCCCAAAGCCCCATAGGTGCTCGAGGCCACAGAGATTGCGCCGACATCTTTTGGCGCGCCGTAGGGGGCGCGGCGAGGTCGTGGAGCATCTGATCCGGTCTCCACACGCGCTACATCAACGTCATCGTCAATATGCCACCGAAGAAGAAGCCTTCGGAGGTGGCCGCTCCGTCTACATCGATTCCGCCACCACCACCGGAGCAAGCGGGCGGTGGAGTGGACACCGGCGGAGGAGCGGGCGCCGTCGGTGGGACTCACGTCGTCACCAGATCCAAAAACAAGGCCCCGCAAGCATCGGCGACGATGCAGACACCGCACCCTTCCCAGGAGGTGCAAGGTCAACAACGCACCGGTGCTCCTAGCACCATGCTCGCAAGTAGAGCAAGGCTGCTGGTGGGTCGCGGACGCCGAGGTCAAGATGCACGCCCGCATGCCGGGCGCAAGCGAGGTATGGTCGCCGGACGGGTGTGTTGCACCTCCCAACCCGGTTGGGAGTCCAAGCACATCCTGCCTTGCGCCGCTCGCCGCCACCGCCACCTAAGATAAGAGAGGAAGCATCGCCCAAGCCCAGCTGCTTAGACTACCTCCGCGCCGCACAAGATCGACGATCGAGGATGACCATATATAGCTCATCGGCTTCGCTTAACGGCGATAAGCCTCGGCGATCGAAGCTGCCGAGGCCGCTGCAAGACGCCAGCGCAGGCCGGCGCCGACAAGACCGCTTAAAAGCCACTGCGCACTCCCAGCCCAAGGCTAAGATCGCCAAACCGCGGACCAACCCCGACAGCGACTCCACCACGCTGCCGACCCGCGAACTCGCCATGATCAACGCCACGCCCTCCAAGAACGGCAACACGAAGACGCCACACTCGTGACGAAGCGCCGGAGAGAAGCGCGACGCTAACTGACCAGCGCCCTGGGCCCGCTTATCGACGCCAAGACGCACTCGAGAACCAGCGACTTGTTGCGACGCGCAGGTTGCTCGCTGCTCACCCGCGAAGGCGCGCAAGTCCAAAGGGCCCAAAACCAAGAACTTCAAGCCAGACGCGTCCGAGAAGTATGATGGCAGGATACACCCGCCGGAGTTCTCAAAGATCTACACCATCGCGTGCAGGCTGCCGAGGGCGCGACGAGAAGATCTCGCCAACTACTTCCCACCGGTACTCAAGCCCAACGCCGATCTTGGCTCATGCACTTGCCGGACGGCTCTATCTCTTCATGGGCGACTCAGGTCATCGGGCTTGTCGACGCTTTTACGGGCGGCCACAAACCCCATGGCCAGAAAGCGATCTGCATTTGCTTGTCCGTAAGGAGGAGAGCCTCACAAGAAATACATACAGAGATTCAGCTATGCAGCAAGAACATCCCGTGACGCCCACTCCGGTCGGCCTCGTGATCTCGCCGATTGCACCGAGGATTTAAATCAGCAGTTCGGAGATAATCCATCACCCGCTGGTTCAAATGCTCTAGAGCGCGATATATCGGATAAGGTTGGCTAGCATCGGGTCCTTCTAATACGCCCACCGAAAGATGTCATCCGGGTTGCACGACTGAAAATAATAATATCCGCTGTCATGGGCATAGGGTAATGCGGATCGGCGCAGCAATTGCTTCTTTCGCAAAGATCTTCTATGGCCGCCAGGGTTGGCATAGATTTCCATGAAGGAAACTGCTGATCTTGGTTGGGGTCTATGGGGGAATGTGTACAGCTGCCCAAGATCTCGAGGTGGATGGGTGATCCTTGTTTTGAACAGCTCAGATCGTGGCTGGGTAGAACCCATGGTATCATGGGAAGTCCCACAATATTTTGACAAAGCCACCTGGGTTGCATCCGGGTTCTGATGAATGCTATGGCTCGCATGACAAGAGATGGTTGTGAGAGTGGTGCACGAGGTGAGGGTTGCTGGTAAGGTCACAAGGTGGCCTTCTTATATAGCATCCGGCTGGTTCATTTACCGTGGTGAAAGGTAATAACCCAGATTACCTCAAGAGTCGGGTCCGTGCCGAGATACACATATCTCATAAAGAGACGTGTTACCGTGGTTGCCCAAGGTTGGTCTTGGTAGCAGCGTTCGAAATTATGCAATTGCGGTCGACAAAAAACGCGAAGGCCATTCTATTAAAATAGGGCACGCCAACAAAGGCGCAATATACACAGCTGCATGACTACAAAGTAAGGATACACTAAGACTCTGTACCATTCGCACGGCTTAGTCTACTTCGCTTATGTCTAAACGGGCGCTACCGTGGATGTCGAGTCTTCTTCCACGGTCTCACCGCCGGATTAGTCGGAGATGGCGGAGGAACATGGTCGGGTAGCGATGATGACCATCACGGGATTGTTGGCCACAACCCTGCTGAGTGTCCAAAAGGTGACGGCACCCTGGGTCATCAAGGCATCTCGTTGATGGCTGAGTTGCCTCGTGGTCTCGATCGGCTGTCCAAACAAGACGACCGGGTTGTCGGCGCCTCGCTCTTCCTCTAGCCGGGTCCGACGAACCAGCCTCTCGAGCTGCGATCGATCAATGGTGATCCGTCGAATAAGGCTCTAGTGCACTTACATAGCGCACTAGGTGCAACAATGCGATCCATCTCGTGATCTCCGCTGGCAACTTGGGTGGTCTACCATACCTTCGCTCTGGGTAGTAGTGAACTACGCTAACTCGCGATAAGTGCCTGAGATGAACTATAGCCTCGAGCAGCTAGTTGAATGGCTTGTGGCTCAAAGGAAGTTGTTCTTCCGGTGAACTCAGGGGCCGGGCTAGACCTCACCGAGATGTGCACAAGGGCCTGCACTGACGGCCTCACCGCCATGGGTCCTTGGTACACAACATACCGTGGCCTTCTAACGATAGGCACGACGGGAGGTTTATGAGGATGGTCACAAAACCTCCAAGGTTGGTTGTGTGGTTTCATTGTGCACTATGGGGCCAGCATTGTGGCTAGGTTGGGGAAGGCGCCAGGTCAGGTCGGGTTAGCGTGCCTTTTATAGAAAAGGGACGGAGTCTTCTACGCTTGGGGAGACATCCCGGTGCTGGTTATCGGCGCGTGATCGACAAGCTAGGTTGGTAGGTTGGGCACCAACGCCTAAAATGTCGGGTCACTGTGGTGGCTATCTTGCACGGAAGCTTGGCTGGTTTTTGTTATGGCCTGTGGGTTGGTTTGCTTGTTTGTCGACCGCTAAGATAGGATTAGCCAATGGTCACTCGGCTCGATACAAGTCGCCACGACCGGTTTTCCGGAAATCAATTTTAAAGACCGTCGTGTTTCATCAGCCCCGTGATTATCAAGAATGATGAGGCTCCAACTTGATACGTAAATTCCAAGCAAAATACAAAATATGTAGTACAAGACCATTCTCGCTCGTGAGTACAACAAATGGTTTCTAGTGGTTGATGGCGAAGCGTTTGTGGATCTCTCAGGTCTATGGGACTCCATTTCCACGTGAACAGCCGACAGTGTTAACTCCTATCTTCGCAGGCTGCTATCTCCATTGCTTAGGTTCGGTCTGTCCGATCGCCTCCTCTCCGCAAGAAAATCTGCCAAGACAATAGCTGTGACAAGCTGAGTACTTTGAATGTACTCGCAAACATTAAGAACACAGTATAACATATCTATGGTGTGATGGAAAATATATGATGCTCATGACGCTACCACAAGATAAATGTAACTATGATGCGGCAAGTTAGTTATGAATGTGTAAAGATATAGTAGTATCAAAATTTGTGAAGTAAATAACGAGAAATGCCACAATGGATCCATGACACCGCATAAAGGGCTTTAAAATATAATCATAGCTAATATCCCGAGGTAGAACCATCCTAGATACGATAAAGAGCTTTTAAAAGAATACAATGCAGTCAGACACCACATAAAGGGCTTTAAAAGAATACATACCAAGGCTCGAGCGATACCCATAAAGGGCTCAATGGACGAAAGGACACCACATAAAGGGCTTAAAAAGAAATGTACACATAAAGGGCTTTAAAAGAAATGTTAGCAAGGCTGAGCGACACCACATAAAGGGCTTTAAAAGAAATGCCATACCAAGGCCTCGAGCGACACCACATAAAGGGCTTTAAAAGAATGTTACGAAAGGCCTGAGCGACACCACATAAAGGGCTTTAAAAGAATGTTACAATGCAAGGCCTCGAGCGATACCACATAAAGGGCTTTAAAAGAAATACATACCAAGGCCCGAGCGACACATAAAGGGCTTTAAAAGAAATAAATGTGACACCACATAAAGGCTTTAAAAGAAATGCTGAGCGACACCACATAAAGGGCTTTAAAAGAAATGATAATGGGCCCGAGCGACACCACATAAAGGGCTTTAAAAGAATGCTATACCAAGGCCCGAGCGACACCACATAAAGGGCTTTAAAAGAATGAACAAACATAGTGAGTACCGAGGTAGAACCATCCTGATACTCAATAATAACAATAATATCACAAGTTAGTCAACATTAATAATATTCATAATCATCATTAGTCACAGTCACACCCATGTTGTTCCAGCCTGTTAATAGCTGGCCATTCAAGACCGACACTAAGACCGACACTTGACCCGTCCCTGCATCAGTCCTTAACCATGGACACGGCTATTCAATAGGTTTTGATCTCGCAGAGGATGTACTCTTTACCCACGAGTAACGGATTCCTTTAGTCCATCGACTAATTCCGCCACGTCTTTTAAATGAAAACACACCGACTTGCACACACCACTTAACTCACTGGTTCCGAATCACCCACTACACTTGTCAAGCAAACTCTAAGGGAGGCTACAACCGAGTAGCATGGGATCAAATTATATCGCTACAAGACTAAGGGTGGCCTCCTCTCGTCCCAACCGAAACACCCATGCCCCTGCACCGATGACTGCTTTAATCCAGGCCATGGTACCTCATCCCGGCCCCTCAGACGTGTGCTAGAAAGGGGTTGACAATTTATCGAACTGCACTTCACTGTGGGTGGACAAGTGGTAGCACAAACAAGTGTGGGGTTATCGAACAAGACTCGATCTACGGTCGACTCAGAGGTTTATAGTTTTCCGCATGACATGTATAACAAATATATTCCAACCAATGCAATCAACCTCATCATATCTTATCATGTCATACCGACATACCCGCTCCGACGGAGACCGCCATAAGCACCTACCCAAGGCGATGCTTTTCCGGATCTCTCCCGCATGTATGCAAGATACATGAGGATGATTACCATCACAAGTATACTATTTCCAACAAAGATGGAAATCACCAATATGCATCCATGCAAATGATCATATCACATGAAATAACGAGTCCTTCAAAGAAGGTGGTGTTATAAACGTGTCAACAAACACACCAAAAAAATTATGCCGGGTTCGTAATGCTTGCCTTCAACGTGTGGAAAGGCGGTGCACTTCAAACATTTGAATGTTTTCCTCTTCAAAATCCCTATTTTAGCAATATAAAGAATTAACACACAAAATAAAACAGCACCAAAAGTTGTTTGGAGAATTTTTCAAATAAATCTTAAAATAAACTAGATGAAATTTGAGAGAGGTGGGAAAAGAATTAATTCATTTGGAGTTATTTTTAAAAGATATAACCAACAAAGTTCGTCAACTGTTTTTAAATTAAATGTAAAAAGAAAACGCTTTCAGAGGGGATTACGCTTTCAAGGGAAACGATTCGCATTTACGCTATCACTTATCCAGCGTGGAGCGCTGGGAGTCACCGGGTCCAGGGGGCCCACTAGTCGTTTGACTAGTCGCCTCCTCTTCCTCCGCCCCGAGCCGAGGCGGGAGTCCGGCGATCGCCGCCGGGCGAAGCGCCTGCGGGCGCCTCAGTGTGGGATGGATCCGCCACTAGGCGGTCCTTCCGTGGTCGCAGGTCACCGGGTGGAGGGAGTTGCGGCGCGAGCTCCATGGAGAGGTGGCTTTGACGGAGTGATTTTGGAGGCGCGATGGCCTCAACCAAATTGATTAGGGGAAATGGTTCACGGAGGATGAGGTAGTTTGGTGAAGAGAACGGGAGGGGAGGCTCGAGGCGCCGGAGTGGACGAGGCAGGGCGCGCCGCGGGTTGCCGGAGATGAGGAAGACGGCGCTTCTGACGATTGCGGCGGGGGGTGGTCGTGGGTGGTGGCGAGGTCTCAAGGCTTGTATGAGCTCCGGCCTTTTTTATAGCTCCGAGGTCGGTTCCGTATGGGCGGAGATAAGAACGGCGGCGAACCGCCAGGTCAGAGGGCAACGTGGCGGCGACGAGGGCTTGCGACAAAGCGCGGATGAGCTCGGCTGTGCTGGGGCCGTGGCGAAGCGGGAAGGTTTACGGCGCCGACATGAGCAGGGCCTGGGCGACGGCGGCGCGCTTAGCGCTATTCGCCGGGAGTGGCGAGGGCGGCTTACGGTTGCGGTGAGCACGGAGCGGCTGCGGTGCCGCAGAGCGGACAAAGCCGTGGGGGGGCGGTCGCTCGGGCGATGAGCAAGTAAGCAACGACGCTCGCCAGCTGGGCTCATGCAGACGGACGGTTTCGATTTAAATGCCGTGAGCATGCTACGAGCTTGGGTGAGGCTGGCATTTAGCGATCTAGGTTAAGAGTAACGGGAGTCTAGTGGACATGCTTGTTTGATCAGAGGTGCAAGTTCATAGTGTAGACTTGAGATCATGCCAATTCAGACATGCACATAGGGTGTTTGTCAAATGCCAAAGGCACCTAGGCTATTCTGGAGTGGCCAAACGCCCAGATCGTGTCTCTCGTGGATGAAAGAGAGGTTGGTGAAGTTAGCTTGCAGAAATCGAACTTGCTAATGCAAGTTTTGCAAAACTTCAATTCGGACAGAAGCAAAGGGCATTATTTCATGAACTAAAATGATCCAATAAGCATGCTCCTAGACTGCTTCGGGATCCTCTCCGGAGCTGCCGGAGAGCCGCCACCACGCCCTGAAGAAGAGCGTGAGCTTGGCGCTTAGGTCGAGATTCCCTTGGCAGGTACCCGGCCCGCTGTTCAGCTACACCAGCTCCTCGTCAATGAGCGCGGCGATGTCAACGAGGCCCTCCGTCCAGAGCTCCACCGTGGCCTTGAAGGTGTTCTGAGCTTTGGCGGCCCTCGTCAGCAGCTCCACGTTGTCCTTGAGCTCTTTCCTCAAGTCGTCCTCCCGCTTAGCGGCGCGCCCAGCGCCCCCGCCAATGTGGACAGCTTCAGCCCGTGTCGGCCTTCGAGTCCTTGGCGGTGTTTAGCTCCTTGATCTTCTCGGTGAGCTGGGCCTGCAGACGCCATGGGCACGCTGCTCTTTCTCACGCCTACCGGAGTGCGGCAAGTTCGCTGTTCTTCCTTGTCATGTCCGCCTCCAGCCACGCCACCCTCTCCTCCAAATCCTTCTTGGCGGCCTCGGCAGCCGCAGCCGCGTCCTTTGCCTCTTTGAGCGTCCCGCCAGCGCCGCTCTCGTGCCTCGAGCTCCTCTTCGTGGCTATCGTCCAGACCGGCTTTCTTCTGCGTACCACCTTCCCGCTTGACATCTCCTCGGCGACGAGCCTCTGCTGCTCCTCGGCTTCGGCCTTCTCCAGGATGAACGCCTCTTTTGCCTCGCCAAGCTGTGCCCTTTCCTCCGTGATGGATCGGAGGACCTCTTGGTTACGACTTCGGAGCTCTTGTGCGTGTTTCTCTATGTCGACTCCCGCATGCGCGACAAGTGCTTCCCGGGACTCGAGCCTCGCTTGCCGGGCGTGGTAGAGTGACACCAGCTTCCGGAGCAGCTGCTCCTCCTCGGACTCGCCGCTGCTGCTGATTGGCCTATCAACCACTGCCAACCCAGCGGAGGCAAGTACCTCCCCGTCGAATTCCTCCCCTTCAACCGGCGCCCTAGAGCTCGACGCCCAGGGGAGATTGATATACACGCCCTCGCCGGCTTCGGTAGGCGCTGGCTGGGCTCCTCGAGCCCAACAGATCATGGCGGAGGGTCGGCATCGGTGCAGCGCCTCGTGCTCCTGCGTCCTCCGGGTCGCCAGTACGATCGCCGGACCCCTCGCCAGCCCCTGTTCCAGCGCTTTTGGCGGCCTCTTCGCCGGCGGGCTCCTACGCACCTGCCTCTTCCTCGTCAGCGGCGGTATCACCAATATTGTCGCGCCCGTCCTCCACGCCGGTGGCCTCGGCCTCCATCGGGTCCCCAAGAGGAGGATCTGAAGGCAGGGAGAAGGAGGGAGAGTCAGGCAAATACCCAAAGGAAGGAAAAGGGAGATCACCGAGACCCGAGGTGAAATCCCCGACAAGAAGGCTCACCCGCGCTGGGCTCAGTGATCACGGGCTCCACCACCTAGGGCTCGCCGGTCCCGCCCCTTGCCGGGGACCCTTTCCTTGCCGGAGACGGCTCCCACATCGGAGAGTCGGCCCTCGGTGGCGTAGTCGAAGCCGACGACACCTCCGCGTTGGCCTCCGGCTGCTCCTGGTGGGCCTGCTCTTCTCCTGTATGCAAAAGAGCCAATAATCAAGGTATTGGCAGAGGAAGAAGCGACCATGCGCGCCCCGCGACGGAAGGTGAATCGAGACACTCACGCTGGGGGCTGTGCTGGGAGCTGCTGCGAGGGGAAGGGACCGGATCCGTCAAAGTGGTCTCAGACGTATCCTCCGCCGCCTTAGCAGGATCGTCCTCGACCACCGGGACCCTGGCCCTCTTCGCCGCCCTCTCTGCCAAAGTCCTGGGACAGAACAGGAATTTGGAGAGAAAAACAGATTAGATACAAGACAAACAGCGGCAAGGGTCGAGGAAAAGCGGTACAAGATAAAAGAAGGCTTACTCCTCTTCGCCCTCGCCCTCTTCGTCAATCATCGAGCTCGGTCGGAGAGGTCAACTCCGTGCCCTCTCTGCTGGGCGTGACGGAAGGGTAGGCTCCGCGCTGCCAAGGGCCGCGGCAGGGTCAGGCGTGGCGGCCCGGGAAGACCCGGCCCCAGTTGCCGGCGCGGTTTGAGACCCTCCCGCGGCAACGGAGTTTGCCGCGGTAGAGCGCGTCCCGCGGCGCCGCTGCTGCTGATCGGGCTGTGCCTCCGCCAGCTCTCCAACTCGACGGAGACGCCTTCTTGGATGAAACTGGGGCTGCGCCGAGGGCTCCGTCGGCGGCAAGTTGCTCGAAAACCGTTGGCCCCTCGCACCCTTGCTGGGCTGGCTCGTCCCGGCCGCAGCCTCCCCTTCGCCGTCGCCATCTCCGGCAATATCCTCCTGGGCGGCAAGGCTCGCCGCCTCAGCTTCTTCCGCCTCCGCTAGCGTGAAGCCAAACTTCGCCGCTGCAAAGATTCGCTGCCGCCTCGCCTCGCTAGCAATGTACGCCACCACCGGCGCAGGTGGCGCGGGTGAGGAGCTTCGCTTTCCGATTTAATCGCCACCTCCGACAGTCGCGTCAAAGAACTGCTGCACAACCTCGGGCGGCGGGCTCTATCCAGCTTGGCACTTACCCCTGCGCGAAGTCGCATTCGGCATCATCGCATGATGCGATCGCTACCGGAGTTGTTGCACAAAGGGACGACACCTCGCGCAACCGGAACCACTCGTGATTGGGGTCGGTTTGAACGCTCCTCAAAGATCGCATCCAGCTCCAGGACTGTGAAGTTGAAGTTGAGGCCTGGGCGCAGCCTCATGAAATCCGCCGGGCCGCTGAACAGCCAGGCAGGCCTTCCCCTTGCCTGCAAAGGGGCAATGCGATGGCGAAGGAAATCCGCGCCGACCGCCCCTGTTGTGAGTCCGGCGTGCCTGAGCCGGAGGATTTGGGTGGTGGCGATCGTCAGCTTGGCATCATCCGGCGACAGAGCGCTCCAGTCATTTCGGCGCACCACCCGAGTCTTGCGCAGCTTGGTGAACGACGGCGGATCGGCATCACAGATCCAACACCACTCCGCCCTTCACTCGCCCCATTTGCTGCGAAGCTCACCCGGCAAGTACGCCTCCTTCATGCCCATCCGGGAGGTCCATGCGATTCCGCCAGCCAGTGGCTCCCCTTTCTCAGCCCGAGGGGAAAAATAATGGCGAAAAAGAGCGACACTGGGGAGGATACCGAAGTTCTCGCAAAGGTGCGCGAAAACCGCCATTGTCAGAACGGCGTTGGGGGTGAAGTCGAGCAGATGGAACCCATAGGTATTCATAATGTCGCAAAAGAAGTCGAAAAGGTGGGCGAGCCCGCAATAGAAGAACACAGAAAGAAGTAGTACCCTCGGGGCACTTCTTCGACGGAAGCCTCATAAAAGCACCGGCGTCGCGGATGCGCCGCTCCGCCGACCAAAGAGGTAAAACCCCGACCGCAGCGCATCCGGGGTGAGCTCAGGAGGGAAAAGCACCTGCCTCTTGCGCAGCGCCTCTAGCTCTTGTGCCTCGGTCGACTTCTCGGCCTTCGCGGCCTTCGTAGCCTTCCCGGCCTTCGGGGCCATGGCGGGGGCAGCGGGGGGAGGCAAAAGCGACGGCGGCGATGAGCGGCGGAACGCTGTTTTTCTCAATTCAGGAGACGGAGGAGAGCGTCGGAGCTTTCGGAGGAAGGAACCGCAAGTGGCGAAAGTGGGGGAACGGCCCCGTTCCCTCCGCTTATAAATAGAGGATGCGAACATTACACATTTTCTGGAATTAAACGCCCCCCACGTCTCCCACGATGCCGCAATCGACGTATGCCGTTGCGGGGGAGCGCGGTGGGCACGGAGCCCAATTTTGTGCGGACCCAGGCCACGCATGCCCGTGCACTGTTTTGGGCCTGGCCCAACAACGCTCGGCACCGTGTATGGCCCAGGCCCGGGGGCTCTGTCGGTGTACTAAAGTAGGGGCACCTTAGTACCCGAACTTGTGCACGGGCAACAGAAGACTTCGCTGCAAGGCTTGCCGGGCGCCCGCCAAAGCCCTCCACCGCCCTTATTACTGCCATTCAAGAACAAAGTGCTAACCAAGAGAGCAAAGGCCCCGCAAGAGGAGCTTGCCGGAAGGCCAGCCAGGCATCATCAGAAGACTTGCCGTGGCGCCCAGCGCCGCAAGCAAGGCCCGGACGGCCGGCAAGCTTGCCGCCATCGCAAGAGAAGGGCCATGCGCAGGCACTTGCCGCGCAAGGCCGCCACCCAAACTCCAGCGCACCCGCAACGTGTCATCGCAGGCTATCCCAAGGGCACGTGGCGGGCACTACGCAGCCATGCGGAGCGAGGTGGCAAACAGAGTCGGCAGAGGCGCCATCGTGGCAACCGTGGATCACCTAACGGTCGCTTTTTTACATCGCATGCGACCAGACGGGCATTTAATGCCCTTGTCCCCGCCGAGAGTTAGGTAGGGGCACACAGCACTGCTGTACCAACCTGCGTTTTTACCTTTCTATCCCTCTTCCCACGCTGCCACCGTGGATCCCCCTTCGAGTATAAAAGGGAGGCCCATGCGCACGAGAAGGGTTCGGTCCATTCGACACCCACAAGACCACCATACGCTCGCATGCTCGAGCAAGATCCAATACAACCACCAAAGTAGCAGTAGGGGTTTTATATCTCCGGAGAGCCCCGAAGCTGGGTAAAAATTTGCCCGTCTCCCCCGCGTGCTCGACCTCGATCTGCTCTGCGCACGACCTGTCACGACCGGTTTTCCGGGAAATCAATTTCCAGAAAAGACCGTCGTGCTCATCAGCCCCTGTGATTATCAAGAATGATGAGGCTCCAACTTGATACGTAAATTCCAAGCAAAATACAAAATATGTAGTACAAGACCATTCTCGCCTGTGAGTACAACAAATGGTTTCTAGTGGTTGATGGCGAAGCGGTTTGTGGATCCTCTGTGTCTATGGGACTCCATTTCCCACAGAACAGCCGACCAGTGTTAACTCCTATCTTCGCGAGGCTGCTATCTCCATTGCTTAGGTTCCGGGCTGTCGTCGCATCGCTTCCTCTCCGGCAAGAAAAATCTGCCAAGACAATAGCTGTGACAAGCCAAAGGAGTACTTTGAATGTACTCGCAAACATTAAGAACACAGTATAACATATCTATGGTGTGATGGAAAATATATGATGCTCATGACGCTACCACAAGATAAATGTAACTATAATGCGTGCAAGCAAGTTAGTTATGAATGTGTAAAGATATAGTAGTATAAAAATTTGTGAAGTAAATAACGAGAATGCCATAATTGGAGGCGTCTGGGCGACACCGCATAAAGGGCTTTAAAATAATAATCATAGCGAATATCCCGGAGGTAGAACCATCCCGAGATACCGTGATAAAGAGCTTTAAAAAGAAATGCCACAATCAAGGCCCTGAGCGACACCACATAAAGGGCTTTAAAAGAAATGCCACAATGCAAGCCTGAGCGACACCACATAAAGGGCTTTAAAAGAAATGCCACGATCAAGGCCCGAGCGACACCACATAAAGGGCTTTAAAAGAAATGCCATAATGGAAGCGTCGAGCGACACCACATAAAGGGCTTTAAAAGAAATGCCACGGTCGGGCCCGAGCGACACCACATAAAGGGCTTTAAAAGAAATGCCACGGTGCAAGGCCTCGAGCGACACCACATAAAGGGCTTTAAAAGAAATGCCACGGTCGGAAGGCCCGAGCGACACCACATAAAGGGCTTTAAAAGAAATGCCACGATCAAGGCCTGAGCGACACCACATAAAGGGCTTTAAAAGAAATGCCACGGTCAAGGCCCGAGCGACACCACATAAAGGGCTTTAAAAGAAATGCCACGGTCAAGGCCGAGCGACACCACATAAAGGGCTTTAAAAGAAATGCCACGGTCAAGGCCCGAGCGACACCACATAAAGGGCTTTAAAAGAAATGCCACAATCGGGCCCGAGCGACACCACATAAAGGGCTTTAAAAGAAATGCCACGGTCAAGGCCCGAGCGACACCACATAAAGGGCTTTAAAAGAATGAATAAACATAGTGAGTACCCGGAGGTAGAACCATCCTGTAGATACTCAATAATAACAATAATATCACGGGTTAGTCAACATTAATAATATTCATAATCATCATTAGTCACGAGTCACACCATGTTGTTCCAGCTCGTTAACAGCCATTCAAGACCGACACTAAGACCGACACTTGACCCGGCCCCTGCATCGTAGTCCTTAACCATGGACACGGCTATTCAATAGGTTTTGATCTCTGCGCAGAGGATGTACTTTTACCCACGAGTAACGGATTCCTTTAGTCCATCGACTAATTCCGCCACGGTCTTTTAAATGAAAACACACCGACTTGCACACACCAGCTTAACTCACTCGTGTCCGAATCACCCACTACACTTGTCAAGCAAACTCTAAGTGGGAGGCTACAACCTCGAGTAGCATGGGATCAAATTTATATCACAAGACTAAGGGGTGGCCTCCTCTCGGTCCCAACCGAAACACCCATGCCCCTGCATCGATGACCGGCTTTAATCCAGGCCATGGTACCTCATCCCGTCCCTCTCAGACGGTGTGTGCTAGAAAGGGGTTGACAATTTATCGAACTGCACTTTACCCGTGGCAGGGACAAGTGGTAGCACGAAACAAGTGTGGGGTTATCGAACAAGACTCGATCTACGGTCGACTCAGAGGTTTATAGTTTTCCGCATGACATGTATAACAAATATATTCCAACCAATGCAATCAACCTCATCATATCTTATCATGTCATACCGACATACCCGTCTCCGACGGAGACCGGCGACAAGCTCACACCTACCCAAGGCAGATGCTTTTCCCGGACTTCTCTCCGCATGTATGCAAGATACATGAGGATGATTACCATCACAAGTATACTCATTTCCAACAGCATGGAAATCACCAATATGCATCCATGCAAATGATCATATCACATGAAATAACGAGTCCTTCAAAGAAGGTGGTGTTATAAACGTGTCAACAAACACACCAAAAAATTATGCCGGGTTCGTAATGCTTGCCTTCAACGTGTGGAAAGGCAGGTGCACTTCAAACATTTGAATGTTTTCCTCTTCAAAATCCCTATTTTAGCAATATAAAGAATTAACACACAAAATAAAACAGCACCAAAAGTTGTTTGGAGAATTTTTCAAATAAATCTTAAAATAAACTAGATGAAATTTGAGAGAGGTGGGAAAAGAATTAATTCATTTGGAGTTATTTTAAAAAGATATAACCAACAAAGTTCGTCAACTGGTTTTAAATTAAATGTAAAAAGAAAACGCTTCAGAGGGGATTACGCTTTGCGGGAAACGATTGGCATTTACGCTATCACTTATCCAGCGTGGAGCTGGGAGTCACCGACAAGGTCCAGGGGCCCCACTAGTCGTTTGACTAGTCGCCTCCCTCCTCTTCCTCTCGCCCCGAGCCGAGGCGGGAGTCCGGCGATCGCCGCCGGGCGAAGCGGCGCTCTGCATGGCGCCTCGAGTGCAGGATGGATCCGCCACTCCTAGGCGGTCCTTCCGTGGTCGCAGGTCACCGGGGTGGAGGGAGTTGCCGCGGCGAGCTCCGCGCGGAGAGGTGGCTTCGTGACGGAGTGATTTTGTGGCGGCGATGGCTCCCAACCAAATTGATTAGGGAAATGGTTCACGGAGGATGAGGTAGCTCTTGGTGAAGAGAACGGAGAGGGGAGGCTCGAGGCGCCGGAGTGGACGAGGCAGTGGCGGCGGCCGTGGTTGCCGGAGATGAGGAAGACGGCGCTTCCTGACGATTGCGGGCTGTGGGGGTGGTCGTTGGGTGGTATGAGGCTGCTCAAGGCTTGTATGAGCTCCGGCTTCCTTTTATAGCTCGCCGAGGTCGGTTCCGTGGCGGCGGAGATAAGAACGGCGCGAACCGCCTCTCAGGCTGTAGGGCAACGTGGCGGCGACGAGGGCTTGCGACAAAGCTGCGGATGAGCTCGGCTGTGCCAGGGGCTGTGGCGAAGCGGGAAGGTTTTGACGCGCCGACATGAGCAGGGGCTGTCGGGCGACGATGGCGGCTAGCGCTGGCTGCCGGGAGTGGCGAGGGGCGGCTTGGCGTGTTGCGGTGAGCACGGAGCGCGCGCGGGTGCCGCAGAGCGACAAAGCCGTGGGGGCAGCGTGTCGGCTCGGCGCATGTGCAAGCGCAAAACGCACGCTCGCCAAGGCTCTGGCGCACGGACGTGCTCGATTTAAATGCCGAGCATGCTACTGAGCTTGGGTGAGGCTGGCATTTAGCGATCTAGGTTAAGAGTAACGGGAGTCTAGTGGACATGCTTGTTTGATCAGAGGTGCAAGTTCATAGTGTAGACTTGAGATCATGCCAATTCAGACATGCACATAGGGTGTTTGTCAAAATGCCAAAGGCACCTAGGCTATTCTTGGAGTGGCCAAAACGCCCAGATCAAGTGTCTCTGTGGATGAAAGAGAGGTTGGTGAAGTTAGCTTGCAGAAATCGAAACTTGCTAATGCAAGTTTTGCAAAACTTCAATTCGACAGAAAGCAAAGGGCATTATTTCATGAACTAAAATGATCCAATAAGTGCATGCTCCTAGACTTAGGGTTTGGCAAGGTGGACTATCAAGAGAAAAAGAAACAATGGATACAGGAGCAACTAAAATGGTGGTTGCTTGACAAATCCTCAAATTGGACCGTAATGGAAAAGAAGTTGATTCACTCAAAAATTTCAAGGAACTTAAATGGGTTTTTGCACAAGATGGAATGATATGCTCCTACCGACATCCCATAATTTTGGTGGAGGCTAGAAACAAATATTTTAAAGGGTTGCAAAGTAAAGTTGCTCTCTCGACCGTAGAAGAAAACATGTGTAGCACTCAAAATAATTCAAGATTAAAAGATATTTTTGATTAAAAGTGATTTAAAACATCACATGACCTCTCCAAATTTTTGTGGGATTTTAGATAAATATATCAACTGGTTGTAGTTCAAATAGGGCCATATAACCTTGAAAACCATTTTTCAAGAAAACAAAGATCAAGCAAAATAATTATGTAATTAGTCTTACTAATAAAAGAAAAGTTTTTCTTGAGAGGTTAAACAAGTCCAATAACATATCTGAAAAGTTGTCTCTATGGGGAAAACTCCATAATAGCAAGGAGAAAAAGTTTCAAAATCAAAAGGAGCCCAGAAAACAAAAGTTTTAATTTCCGCAAAATTTTAATTAATAAAACAAGGTCAAAATTTTGGGTGTCACAACACTACCCCTTAAAAAAAAAAATCTCGCCCTCGAGATTTGCTAAGAGTTGCAAAACAGAAAAATACTTTTACTTGGTCAAAAGATCATTTTACACAGACGGTAAAAAGAGGCTACAAAGAGAGGACAATAAGTGGTGAGCAACTACAAGTAGTAATCGGCGCTGCGTGGAAAAAAAATCCATGCTATGAAAACGGGCAATTTCTACGCTGACGCCGTGAATTCAGAATAAATTCTAAATTTAACAATACGCTGGTCGCATGCGAGAGCACAAGTGCTTCTCTCTGGCCGACATGCGGACCGGGCCCACCGCCGCCTCCTTCTTCCTCTAGCTCTCTCATCTTCCTCTCTCCCGCTTCCGGCTTTCTCCACCGGCGACGCCTAGCGCCAGAGGGCATCTAGGCCGATCGCGGTAGTGCGCGGCGTGCTTGCTGCCGGCAGCAGTGTGCACTCACTCGCGCTGCGCCTTGCTGTCGGCATCGCCATGGATTCGCCCAACACCGGCGATCGGCGACGAAGCGGCGCTGGTGGACCTCGCCCACCGTACACCGAGCTCGAGCTATAAAATGACCGCGGCGTTTCTCCTCTTCTTCCTCACACCTGCCTCGCCTCCTTCTCTCTTCTTCTCCTCTGCTTCGCTGGCCGGAGCTCGAGACGAGGCTCTAATGGCGGAGGTGGTGCCGACTGGTATGTGATCCCGCAGCGGAGGGCTGGCAGCGTGCCGGGCTCTCCGTGCTCTGTCTTGCTGATGATCCTTGATGATCGCCGTGATGCTGCTGCCGGTGCCGGCTCTCCGTGGTGGCGGTAATCACGAGGAGTAGGTGGGTGCCGGTGCCAACTGTTGTTAGGGGTGGTTAGCGGATGTAACACCGCTGCAAAGTTTTGCAAACAGTGTAGGCGCCGGATGATTATGGTCGAGTGTCTGTGGTCGCAGTCTTGTGTGAAATAAAATATCCCATGTCGTGAGGAAATGTACGATGTGGCAATACGGTAAGGAGAAAACTCTTACTAGGATTGTTCGCGTTACACGAAGTTATTCACGGCGAACTTACTCATATTAGTAGAAACTAAATACGCGACTCACCGCACAATTCCGAGGTACCACGCGTAAGTTACAATGCAAATATAAATGCTGCAAAACAAATACAGCAGTGACGCCTAAAAGGCAAACGGTAATCGGGTGTGGTCCCGATAAAATGTCTCGTAGAGGGATACACTCGCTCATCGGAGGCAATGGATTGACCAATGATGTATGCGCTCTCCGGTCGGGCCTCGATCTCGCCGATTGCAATCGAGGATTTAAATCAGCGAAGTTCGGAGATAATCCATCACCCGCTGGTTCAAATGCTCTAGAGCGATGATATATCGGATAAGGTTGGCTAGTACGGGTCCTTCTCAATACGCCCACCGAAAAGATGTCATCCTCCGGGGTTGCACGACTCGAAAATAATAATATCCGCTGTCATGGGCATAGGGTATCGCGGATCGGCGCAGCAATTGCTTTTTCGCAGATCTTCTATGGCCGGCCAGGGTTGGCATAGATTTCCCATGAAGGAAACTTCGCTGGATCTTGGTTGGGGTCTATGGGGGAATGTGTACAGCTGCCCAAGATTCCGAGGTGGATGGGGTGATCCTTGTTTTGAACAGCTCAGATCGGGTGGCTGGGTAGAACCCATGGTATCGCGGGTAAAGTCCCACAATATTTTGACAAAGCCACTGGGGTTGCATCCGGGTTCTCGATGAATGCTATGGCTCGCATGACAAGAGATGGTTGTGAGAGTGGTGCACGAGGTGAGGGTTGCTGGGTAAGGTCACAAGGTGGCCTTTCTTATATAGCATCCGGCTGGTTCATTTACCGTGGTGAAAGGTAATAACTGCCAGACACCTCAAGAGTCGGGTCCGTGCGAGATACACATATCTCATAAAGAGACGTGTTACCGTGGTTGCCGCCAAGGTTGGTCTTGGTAGCGCGTTCGGAAATTATGCAATTGCGTCGACAAAATACGCAAGGCCATTCTATTAAAATAGGGCACGCCAACAGCTGCGCGCAATATACACAACAGCATGACTACAAAGTAAGGATACACTAAGACTCGGTACCATTCGCGACGGCTTAGTCTACTTCGCTTATGTCTAAACGGGCGCGCCGGTGGATGTCGAGTCTTCCACGGTCTCACCGCCGGATTAGTCGGAGATGGCGGAGGAACGACAGGTCGGGTAGCGATGATGACCATCACGGGATTGTTGGCCACAACCCCGCTGGAGTGTGTTCCCAAAAGGTGACGAAGCACTTCGGGTCATCAAGGCATCTCGCTGATGGCTGGAGTTGCCCTCGTGGTCTCGATCGGCTGTCCAAACAGCACGACCGGGTTGTCGGCGCCGGGCTCGCTTTCTCCTCTAGCCGGGTCCGACGAACCAGCTCTCCTCGAGCTGCGATCGATCAATGGTGATCTGGTCGAACAAAGGCTCTAGTGCACTTACATAGCGCACTAGGTGCAACAATGCGGATCCATCTCGTGATCTCCGCTGGCAACTTGGGTGGTCTACCATACCCTTCGCGTCTGGGTAGTAGTGGAACGGGCGACGCTAACTCGGGCGATAAGTGCCGAGATGAACTATAGCCTCGAGCAGCTAGTTGAATGGCTTGTGGCTCAAAGGAAGTTGTTCTTCCGGTGAACTCAGAGGGCGTTCGGCGCTAGACCCCACCGAGATGTGCACAAGGGCCTGCAATTGACGGTCTTCACCGCCATGGGTCCTTGGTACACAACATACTCGTGGCTCCTCTAACGATAGGCACGACGGGTGAGGTTTATGAGGATGGTCACAAAACCTCCAAGGTTGGTTGCTGTGGTTTCATTGTGCACTATGGGGCCGCATTGTGGCTAGGTTGGGGAAGGCGCCAGGTCAGGTCAAGGGGTTAGCGTGCCCTTTATAGAAAAGGGGACGGAGTCTTCCTCGCACGCTTGTGGGGAGACATCCCGGTGCTGGTTATCGGCGTGATCGACAAGCTAGGTTGGTAGGTTGGGCACCAACGCCTAAAATGTCGGGTCACCGTGTGGCTATCTTGCACGAGAAGCTTGGCTGGGTTTTGGTTATGGCCTGGTGGGTTGGTTTGCCTAAGTTTGTCGACCGCTAAGATAGGATTAGCCAATGGTCACTGGCTCGATACCAAGTCTGTCACGACCGGTTTTCCGGAAATCAATTTCCGAAAAGACCGTCGTGCTCATCAGCCCCTGTGATTATCAAGTAATGATGAGGCTCCAACTTGATACGTAAATTCCAAGCAAAATACAAAATATGTAGTACAAGACCATTCGGCCTGTGAGTACAACAAATGGTTTCTAGTGGTTGATGGCGAAGCGGTTTGTGGATCCTCTGTGTCTATGGGACTCCATTTCCCACAGAACAGTGACCAGGTTAACTCCTATCTTCGCGAGGCTGCTATCTCCATTGCTTAGGTTCCGGGGCTGTCGTCGATCGCTCCTCTCCGGCAAGAAAAATCTGCCAAGACAATAGCTGTGGACAAGCCGTGAGTACTTTGAATGTACTCGCAAACATTAAGAACACAGTATAACATATCTATGGTGTGATGGAAAATATATGATGCTCATGACGCTACCACAAGATAAATGTAACTATGATGCGTGCAAGCAAGTTAGTTATGAATGTGTAAAGATATAGTAGTATAAAAATTTGTGAAGTAAATAACGAGAATGCCATAATCGAGGCGTCTGGCGACACCGCATAAAGGGCTTTAAAATAATAATCATAGCGAATATCCCGGAGGTAGAACCATCCTGTAGATACCGCATAAAGAGCTTTAAAAGAAATGCCACAATGCAAGGCCCGAGCGACACCACATAAAGGGCTTTAAAAGAAATGCCATAATAAGGCCCGAGCGACACCACATAAAGGGCTTTAAAAGAAATGCCACAATCAAGGCCCGAGCGACACCACATAAAGGGCTTTAAAAGAAATGCCACGCTGGCCGTCGAGCGACACCACATAAAGGGCTTTAAAAGAAATGCCACGATCGCAAGGCCTGAGCGACACCACATAAAGGGCTTTAAAAGAAATGCCACGATGGAAGGCCCGAGCGACACCACATAAAGGGCTTTAAAAGAAATGCCACGATCAAGGCCTCGAGCGACACCACATAAAGGGCTTTAAAAGAAATGCCACGGTCAAGGCCTGAGCGACACCACATAAAGGGCTTTAAAAGAAATGCCACGGTCAAGGCCCGAGCGACACCACATAAAGGGCTCTAAAAGAAATGCCACAATGTCAGGCGCTCGAGCGACACCACATAAAGGGCTTTAAAAGAAATGCCACAATCGGGCCCGAGCGACACCACATAAAGGGCTTTAAAAGAAATGCCACAATGCAAGGCCCGAGCGACACCACATAAAGGGCTTTAAAAGAAATGCCACGACAATGCAAGGCCCGAGCGACACCACATAAAGGGCTTTAAAAGAATGAACAAACATAGTGAGTACCCGAGGTAGAACCATCCTGAGATACTCAATAATAACAATAATATCACGGGTTAGTCAACATTAATAATATTCATAATCATCATTAGTCACGAAGTCACAATCCATGTTGTTCCAGCCTCGTTAACAGTTTAGCCTCCAAGACCGACACTAAGACCGACACTTGACCCGTCCCTGCATCAGTAGTCCTTAACCATGGACACGGCTATTCAATAGGTTTTGATCTCTGCAGAGGATGTACTTTTACCCACGAGTAACGGATTCCTTTAGTCCATCGACTAATTCCGCCACGGTCTTTTAAATGAAAACACACCGACTTGCACACACCAGCTTAACTCACTCGTGTCCGAATCACCCACTACACTTGTCAAGCAAACTCTAAGTGGGAGGCTACAACCTCGAGTAGCATGGGATCAAATTTATATCGCAAGACTAAGGGGTGGCCTCCTCTCGGTCCCAACCGAAACACCCATGCCCCTGCATCGGATGATCGGCTTTAATCCAGGCCATGGTACCTCATCCCGTCCCTCTCAGACGGTGTGTGCTAGAAAGGGGTTGACAATTTATCGAACTGCACTTTACCGTGGCAGGACAAGTGGTAGCACTAAACAAGTGTGGGGTTATCGAACAAGACTCGATCTACGGTCGACTCAGAGGTTTATAGTTTTCCGCATGACATGTATAACAAATATATTCCAACCAATGCAATCAACCTCATCATATCTTATCATGTCATACCGACATACCCGTCTCCGACGGAGACCGGCGACAAGCTCACACCTACCCAAGGCAGATGCTTTTCCCGACTTCTCTCCGCATGTATGCAAGATACATGAGGATGATTACCATCACAAGTATACTCATTTCCAACAGCATGGAAATCACCAATATGCATCCATGCAAATGATCATATCACATGAAATAACGAGTCCTTCAAAGAAGGTGGTGTTATAAACGTGTCAACAAACACACCAAAAAAATTATGCCGGGTTCGTAATGCTTGCCTTCAACGTGTGGAAAGGCAGGTGCACTTCAAACATTTGAATGTTTTCCTCTCTTCAAAATCCCTATTTTAGCAATATAAAGAATTAACACACAAAATAAAACAGCACCAAAAGTTGTTTGGAGAATTTTTCAAATAAATCTTAAAATAAACTAGATGAAATTTGAGAGAGGTGGGAAAAGAATTAATTCATTTGGAGTTATTTTAAAAAGATATAACCAACAAAGTTCGGTCAACTGGTTTTAAATTAAATGTAAAAAGAAAACGCTTTGAGAGGGATTACGCTTTGAAGCGGGAAACGATTTCGCATTTACGCTTATCACTTATCCAGCGTGGAGCGCTGGGAGTCACCGACAAGGTCCAGGGGCCCCACTAGTCGTTTGACTAGTCGCCTCCTCCTCTTCCTCTCGCCCCGAGCCGAGGCGGGAGTCCGGCGATCGCCGCCGGCGAAGCGCGCCTGCTGGCGCCTCGAGTGCAGGGATGGATCCGCCACTCCTAGGCGGTCCTTCCGTGGTCGCAGGTCACCGGGGTGGAGGGAGTTGCGGCGCGAGCTCCGCGGCGGAGAGGTGGCTTCGTGACGGAGTGATTTTGTGGCGGCGATGGCTCCCAACCAAATTGATTAGGGAAATGGTTCACGGAGGATGAGGTAGCTCTTGGTGAAGAGAACGGAGAGGGGAGGCTCGAGGCGCCGGAGTGGACGAGGCAGTGGCGGCGGCCGTGGTTGCCGGAGATGAGGAAGACGGCGCTTCCGGACGATTGCGGGCTGTGGGGGTGGTCGTTGGGGTGGTATGAGGCTGCTCAAGGCTTGTATGAGCTCCGGCTTCCTTTATAGCTCGCCGAGGTCGGTTCCGTGGCGGCGGAGATAAGAACGGCGGCGAACCGCCTCAGGTTGTAGGGCAACGTGGCGGCGACGAGGGCTTGCGACAAAGCTGCGGATGAGCTCGGCTGTGCTGGGGCCGTGGCGAAGCGGGAAGGTTTTGACGGCGCCGACATGAGCAGGGGCTGTCGGGCGACGATGGCGGCTAAGCGCTGGCCTGCCGGGAGTGGCGAGGGGCGGCTTGGCGTGTTGCGGTGAGCACGGAGCGCTGCGGTGCCGCAGAGCGGACAAAGCCGTGGGGGCCAGCGTGTCGGCTCGGCGCATGTGCGTGCCAAACGACGCGCTCGCCGGCTCGGCGCAGCACGGACGTGCTCGACGAAATGCCAGAGCATGCTACAGAGCTTGGGTGAGGCTGGCATTTAGCAGATCTAGGTTAAGAGTAACGGGGAGTCTAGTGGACATGCTTGTTTGATCAGAGGTGCAAGTTCATAGTGTAGACTTGAGATCATGCCAATTCAGGACATGCACATAGGGTGTTTGTCAAAATGCCAAAGGCACCTAGGCTATTCTTGGAGTGGCCAAAACGTCCAGATCAGTGTCTCTGTGGATGAAAGAGAGGTTGGTGAAGTTAGCTTGCAGAAATCGAAACTTGCTAATGCAAGTTTTGCAAAACTTCAATTCGGACAGTAAAGCAAAGGGCATTATTTCATGAACTAAAATGATCCAATAAGTGCATGCTCCTAGACTTAGGGGTTTGGCAAGGTGGACTATCAAGAGAAAAAGAAACAATGGATACAGGAGCAACTAAAATGGTGGTTGCTGTACAAATCCTCAAATTGGACCGTAATGGAAAAGAAGTTGATTCACTCAAAATTTCAAGGAACTTAAATGGGTTTTTGCACAAGATGGAATGATATGCTCCTACCGACATCCCATAATTTTGGTGGAGGCTAGAAACAAATATTTTAAAGGGTTGCAAGGTAAAGTTGCTCTCTGGACCGAGAAGAAAACATGTGTAGCACTCAAAATAATTCAAGATTAAAAGATATTTTTGATTAAAAGTGATTTAAAAACATCACATGACCTCTCCAAATTTTTGTGGGATTTTAGATAAATATATCAACTGATTGTAGTTCAAATAGGGCCATATAACCTTGAAAACCATTTTTCAAGAAAACAAAGATCAAGCAAAATAATTATGTAATTAGTCTTACTAATAAAAGAAAAGTTTTTCTTGAGAGGTTAAACAAGTCCAATAACATATCTGAAAAGTTGTCTCTATGGGGGAAAACTCCATAATAGCAAGGGAGAAAAAGTTTCAAAAATCAAAAGGGAGCCCAGAAAACAAAAGTTTTAATTTCCTGGCAAAATTTTAATTAATAAAACAAGGTCAAAATTTTGGGTGTCACACGACCCCCGCTCCCTTGCCGGACTAGAAGGGGCCCCCAGTGCCCCATAGGTGCTCAAGGCCACGGAGATTGTGCCCCGACACTCCTCGTCAGCGCCTTGGATGCTACAACAAGATGGAGAAGGAGAGGGGACGAGCAGCGAGAAGACAGAGGAAGAGATGAGCGAGGGGGATCCCCCTCCCCTCATTTATAGCCCGAGAGAGGCCAACCGCCGACCTCCACGACCTTGCGCCATGATGATCCTCTGCATGCAGCATCGACTCGTCAAGTCAAACGGATTTCAAGGCATCATGGGGAAGTGGAGACGCCCACGTCTCATCAATCGCCACGCTTCGTCCAAGGCCACAGGCGCTTAGGGCCTGTAGCGCTCAGCACTTGCCCTTTGGCTTCGCCTAAAAGCCAATTCCAAGCGCGCCTTGGGCCCGGGGGCTACTGTCAGCATTCTGGGTATGGTGGTACCCAGACTTGCCTGCCTGCGGCCCATAGCGTGGCTCCATCGACGACCTGGTATGGCCCAGCTCCCGCATCAACAACTCAATACCCTCGCGAGGGGCCAAGACACACGAGGTGGGCGACACCAAGACCTCCAAGGGGATTGGCCTCCTCAGGCTGGCTCCCGAGGAGCAGAGATTTCTATGCAAAGTGCATCTCATGAGCCTCAGCTGATGTGAGCCATGAAGACCAAGGCCAGGCGGGAGCCAGCGGGCGCAGTGTACCGGTTTCCTCCTTGGTGCAAAGGAGGCAAGCAGCAGGTGCGGAGTCCCTAGGAATCAACCAAAGGTTACCATTCCGATGCAACAAGACCAAGACCGCCAGGACGGCAGGAAGGAGGTCATCGCCGAGCCCACTGCAGCGTCAAGACCAGAGGCTTTTTGCAGGCGAAGATCACTTTAGTTAGGATAGGATGTAGTTGTTGCCTGTCGGATTTCAGGATCCGGCAACCCTTGAACGGTTCAAACTCTGGGGTGCGTACAAAGATTTCAACTTGCCTAGCCTGCCTACTCGCGATCCTCCCTAGCCTAGCACGTCGAGCTCATAGAGACACAAAGATAGAGATTTATACTGGTTCGGGCCACCGTTGTGGTGTAATACCCTAATCCAGTGTGGTGTGGTGGATTGCCTCGAGGGGCTATGGATGAACTAGTACAAGGATGAACAAGCCTCAGGAGGTGAGGTGTTCCTGAGCTGGTGTGGTGCTCGGGTCGGAATGGATCTCCCCCTCATATATGGTGGTGGCTACCTATATATAGTGTCCTCGGTTCTCTTCCCAAATATGAGCGGGAAGGGATTCCACAACGACGGGATTTGAAAGGGGATAAGTAGTACAGTCTATCCTCACAAAAGTAGTCTTCACCTGCGAAAAGCCTCTGGTCGTGATGCTGCGGTGGGCTCGGTGATGACCTGCGTCCTGCCGTCCTGGCGGTCTTGGTCTTGTTGCACCAGAATGGAAACCTTTGGCTGATTCCTCGGGACTCCGCGCCTGTAGCTTGCCTCCCTTGCACCAAAAAGGAAACCTGCGCTCTGCACCCGCCTGGCCTTGGTCGTTATGGCTCACGTTAGCTGAGCCTCAAGAGGTAGCTGCATAGAACTCTCTGCCCCTCAGGAGCCCTCCTCAGGAGGCCAACTCCTTCGGGGGACTCGGCGTTGTCCGCCTCGCGAGGCTTGGCCCCTCGCGAGGGTCTTGCTGTGTTGGTGTTGAAGCTGGGCCGTACCAGGCCGTCAAAGAAGCCACACGGTGGGCCGCAGGCAGGCAGGACTGGATACCCCGACAGTAGCCCCTGGCCCAAGGCGTGCTCCGACTTGGCTTCCAGGCGAAGCCAAAGGGCAAGTGCGGAGCACCGCGGGCCCTAACCGCCTACGAACTTGATGACGCGTTGCGATTGATTTGACGTGGGAGACTCCGTTTCCCCACGCTGCCTCGGCAACTGCTCCTGTCTGGCAAAAAGGGGTGCCGCTTGCCGCCAGGCTTTCATTGCTCCTTCTTCGTCTTGCTCTAGATACCCTTCTCCCCACAACACAAGAGCTCGCCTGATCTGCCGATTCTCCACCAAATCTCCAACCTGATGGCCGCCGAGAAGACCACGGCTTTTTCCTCGGCTGCCGGCTCCTCCTGGTACGAGCCAGGGCTGTTGGCGCCCTGCGTAACCGGGGAGAAGCTCCAGACAACGCTCCTCCTGATGGTGAGCAACGACAATGACTGGAAGAAGACCGCGCTCCGGGTCACCATCGCTGCCTTGGAGCCCGCGGGCAGCAACTTCTTCCCCTTCTTCATGCACAGCGTCTTCTCCGGGTTGGTACCTCCGTTCCCCCCTTCTTTGCCATCCTTCACCACTATGGTCTCCAAGCGCTCCATATCCATGCCAACTCCATCCTCCTTCTGTCCCTCTTCGCCTTCTATTGTGAGGCGTTCATGGGGGTGCTGCCTTCCGTTGCCCTGTTCTGCCATTTCTTCTATCTTCGCGAGACCGGCGACAATCCGGTCGGATGCATAGGATTCGTCGCGGTGCGGGGTGGTAATGCAATCTCCCGCGTTGGGAAGAAGGTGGAGGATGCCGTGAACAGGTGGGTGTTGATGGATGCCAAGAGCTCCCAGAGCTCGCTAAAGCTGCCGACCGCATTCCCCGTCTCCGATAAGTGGTGGAAATCTGAGAAGATCACCGACCCCTCCCTGACGCTGTTCGTGAGGAAGATGGATAAGGAGATGAAGGACACGAACCTAACGGGGGCCATGCTCATCAGGGAGTTCCTGAAGCAGTGCGTCGCACCGCTTCAAGACTGCCCCCGTCCCTTGTGGAAGCTTGGTGGTGATGATGACAAGATCCGCCTGCGCCGAGATCCCCTTCCCGAGGACGAGCTAAACAAGGTGTTGCTCTACCTGACGGGAAAGGACCCGAGCAACCCTCCAGAGGGCTGGCTTCCGCTGTACTGCGGTGATGATGCAAAGGAGGTCGTCGCTGCCATGCCCGTCTTTGACGAGCTCGGGTTTGTGCAGCTGGGGTCTTCCTTGCCGCCAACTAACTTGGTGCTTCTCTCCTTCGACGGCCAATCCTTCGAGGCCACCGAGGATGAGGTTGTGGACGAATCCTCTGCCCCGGAGCAAAGGGAGATCATGCGCGACCTTCCGGACGACAATGATGATGACGTGCCCCTGGTGGTGGAGGTGCCGCGACCTCCAGGGGTCACCATGAGGTCTGGGGTGGCCTCCTTGAAGCAGCACAAGTGCCTCCTTCAAGCAGCACAAGCGAGCGGGTGTGAAGAAAATCAGGACCGCGGTGATCTCTCCGGGCAGCAGCCCACCTTCGCCGACGCCGTCCCAGGTGGCGCCGACCACGAGTTCTCCTGCCCCCAAGAGCTCGGCGCCTGCTCGGCGCCTGCTGCTCCGCCCCAGCGCCCGCTGCTGAGCATGAAGAGGCGCTATGCCTTCATTGACCAGTAAGTTTCTCCTTTATCCTTGCGTGTTGGTTCTTGAAGCGGTGCTGAGCGTATTCTCCTGTCGTTAGGCAGCAACCGCCGAAGAAGTAGAAGGAAGGCATGGAAGTCGTCATGGCCACAAGCGATGGAGCGGCCTCTGCATCCTTGGTAAAGAAGAATGCCACCGCCCCCGCGGCTCCAGAGGTGACGCCATCTCCGGAGGACATGGTTTCCCATCCTCAGGAAGTGCTGGTGCCTTTGGCAGGCCTGACTCCTCCGGCACCCAGCCTTGCCGTGGCCGCTGAGGACAACCAGTCTCTGGAGCCCCCGGTCCTTCCTGAGGCTGAGGTTTCTTTTGCCTTGGTGCTGAGGGCGTCTCCTCCCTTGCCCAGCACGTGGCCGAGTCACAGTGTTTCTGCTCCCTCCGGGACCCTGGAAGAGGCAAGGGCGGTGCTGGACCTCCTCCAGGGTGAGCTTCAGGGCCCGGATCGTCGTTCGACGCAAGGACGCCTGGGGCTGATCTCTGGTTGGCTCAAGGCTGACGCGTCTGTTCGCGCGGCCTGGGGCTCTATGGAGGTGGCCCAGAAGGCGCTTGGGGTGGCCGCCATGGTGCGCGACCTGGCACGGAAGGAGGCTACAGAAGCTGAGAACCGGTGCCGTGTGGTGGAGGCTGATCTGAAGACTCTCTAGGACCAGCAGGCCACCCAGGCCAGCTAGCTCCAGGAGCATGAGGATAAGCTGAAGGCCCAGGAAGCTGCCATTGCCATCCGAGATGCCGAGGTGAAGAAGACGGCCTTGGAGCAGGCTGGAGAGCGTGAACACCTGACAAAGCAGAAGGAGGAGGTGGAGGCAGCCCAAGCGGCCCTGACCGAGGCCAAGAAGGTGGCCTCCATGGAGCGTGACACCCTCTCCTCTCTCGAGGCACGCTTCCACAAGGCCCAGAAGGCGCTCTTTGGAGATGGTCCCTCAGGAAAGGCGGTGGTGACGACCCCAAGGGACAGCCCTGCTGCTCTGCTTCCTAAAGTCGTGGTGGTGCTCGAAGATGCTGTCAACGGGTTTACATCCTTAGTGGAAGCCGAGGCGCACTCGCTTTCTTCCTCGGCTCTCATGTGCATCTTCAGCCATCTTTATCTCCAGGATGCCAGCTTCAACCTGTCCTCCTTCCTTACTCCGGTGGACGCCGACTCCCAGGATGCTACTGTTGCCACTGTGAAGAGCTCCATGGACGCCATGCTGAGCAAGTACCTGGTCGTTGGTCCTCCGACTGAAGCCGGTGGAATGGGCAACGCGCCCGGCGACGAGGCTCTGCTGGCGGGCAGCGGTGACGCCCAAGTCTGAGGAGGTGGCCTAGAGATTCTGCTTTTGCTTGTTCATCCTGCACCATGCGACATGCCTCGGGGAGGCGTTTAAAACTATTTGCTTGGAAAAATATGTCTTGTAATAACTAGATTATGCTCCTTTAGCTGTTCCGTTTGCTTTGTTGTCCTGCGTTGGCAGAGCCCGGCCCCGTGCGTTCCTCAGTCATCGTTGGCTCGTCCGGATCACTAGGACGAGCCCAAGAGGTGAGGGGCTACGTGACCAGTTAGGCTCCTGAGTCGCGATGCTCAGGAGTCCTCCTTGACATGCGAACAACTTAGGAAAAGATGGAGGGGCAAGCCTTGGTGTTCTCCATCGGCAGGGCCCGGCCCCATGCGTGCCTCAACCGTCGTTGAGTCGTCCGGATCACCAGGACGAGCCCAAGAGGTGAGGGGCTATGTGACCAGTTAGGCTCCTGAGTCGCGATGCTCAAGAATCCCCCTTGACGTACGAACGGCTTGAAGGAGAAGGGTGACAGCCAGGTCTTGGCGTTTTGCGTCAGCAGGGCCCAGCCCCGTGCATACCTCAGCCGTCGTTGAGTCGTTCGAATCACCAGGACGAGCCCAAGAGGTGAGGGGATACGTGATCAGTTAGGCTCCTGAGACGCGATGCTCAGGAGTCCCCCTTGACGTATGAACAGACCATCCTACCTTTCCCTCGCCGAGCTCTTGCTTGGGAGGGGTGCACGAAGACCAGGCCCGTTAGGCCTGGCGAGGTGGGGTACACCAGACGTGACCTGAGCATAGCCCCCGTGCCCAGCCCCCTCGCGCTACCCTCCCGAGGGAGAGCAGCGTGGTGAGGCTAGTCACTGAGCCCGGAGGCTCCCTGAGGTTAATGTAGCCGTGAGGCCACCCCCAGTTATTTATCACCAGCGCGAAGCATAGCGCTTCCGCTATTGCACGGGCATAGCCGCTCCTCGGCAGTGTCGACGGCCAGCGCGGAGCATGGTGCTTCCACTGGTGCGTGGGAGAGGGCTCCCTCCGAGGAGAGCCCCCGGGGCGTGTACAGCCCGCCCTGACACGTGGTTGCACGGCAGGGCTAGAGGAGGTGTATATGGGCACCCGTGAGCCAGCGCGGGACTCACGAGGCCGTACCTCAAGGCGGGTTGTGCCTGGTCTTGATTAGAGATGCTTAGGTTGTTACTGCAAGATGGTTAGGAAGCCTGTGCCGAATGAGTTTCCTGAGGTTATTGCATGAGAAGGCCAGACACCAACGACCCCAGGAGGTGACGTGAACGGGACCGGCCCGCCAGACAGAGCTTAGCCGCTGGATTTATCGACGCTGCAGGGACGGACCCGAGCACAGACGCCGTGCCCAGTCTTCTCATGCAAAGATCCTGAAGAAAAACAACCGGCGCGCGGTTCCCGTGGCCACGAGGGCACCAGGTCGCGCGCCCTCGCTTATCCACCTACGATTAGCTCATGTGAGAACAAGGCACCAAGAGACATGGGAGGTGACGTACACAGGGCTGGCCTGTGAGCCAGACCTCAGCTACTTGGGTTTAGCGACGCTACAGGGACGGACCCGAGCACAGAAGCCATGCCAGTCCTTAATCATGAGGCGGTCATGGGAGGGCTTGCAAGGACACGAGATGTTCTTAGTGACGAAGCGCTAGTCAGGCAGTCGGTAATTCGAAAGTAGTTTGTAAAGGATCATAACTGGCTCTGAGAAAATGCAAAAAGGATACATGCCGTAGGGACGGACCTACATGGCCCGGGGATGGTGCAGCCTGAGGGACGCCCTATAACGCCCCGGACACACCCGCTGGTAGTCGTTGCTCCTGGCGGGATCTAGACTGGCCCCACAAATCAATACTAGTCTTTTCTGCGCATTTTGTCCTCACTCGTGCGCACCCGGAGCAACTTCCTGGTCGGTCACCCATCCTGAAATTACACCAAGCTGAGCACGCTTAACTTTGGCGTTCTTTCCGAATGGGCTCCCGGAAAAGATGAAATTCCTTATTGATATGAGTAGTCTATCATCCCTATTAAGCCATGCTATCACATACACCCCCACTCAGAGGAACCGACGTCCTCGTCAAAGCCACAGAACGCTCCTCTGGCACATACATCCGCGGCCCATCCGGTACATGTGCCATGCCGTGTACCACGATGGGTCACAAACGTCATGAACAACATGACCGTGAACCTGTTAGCAAACATCCGTGTAACCACGAGGGTCGGCTCTGATACCAACTTGTAACGCCCCGGACACACCCGCCGGTGGTCGCATTTTGGCGGATCTAGACTGCTCCACAGATCAATACTAGTCTTTTCTCGCGATTTTATCCTCACTGCGGCGCACCCGGAGCAACTTCGGTCGGTCACCCATCCTGAAATTACTCCAAGCTGAGCACGCTTAACTTTGGAGTTCTTTCCGAATGGGCTCCCAGAAAAGAAGGAATTCCTTATTGATATGAGTAGCCTATCATCCCTATTAAGCCAGGCTATCACACGCCCCATGCTGAACGAACTAGGGAGATGTCACCTGGTACCGTTGCTGAAGAGTTGTTGAAGTAGCCAAAAAAACGCGCGCTTCAGAAGCCGTTCCTCACAAGCCGCTCCGGTGCCGAGCGTCGGGAGGCTCGGAGGGACCGGAAGGCTCCTGAGGGTGCTCCTCCATCTCCGGCAGGAGCGCCTGGTGCCTGGCGTTGCAGGACGCCTGAGCGTCCCTCATGCAGCGCTAGAACGTCTCAGCTGCGCTCGCCAGGCCAAAAGGCATGCGGACGTAGCTGTGAGGCGGACCCTCGCATCGCCGACATAAGACGACCACATGAGCTACCGGGACGCGGCCCTGTTGAGCCTGTGGATGTCGGCGCAGACGCCAACTTTTACCTCGCTGGGCAAGTGAGCTCGCCTTGCGGTAGGCGATTTATCGCCTTTGCGTAACCCTTCCTTCCTGGATCTCCTTGATTGCCTCGCTTATGAACTCCTGAATGCCTGGTGCCTCACGCCTACTGCCTTCTCCTGGGAAGCGTGCCCTGAAGAGCGCCTCCACATGGTGCCCAAGCACCTCTCGCGACATTGGCTAGGTCTGAAGCCCTCCAGAGGAGAGCCCCTGAGCCTAGGCTGAGAGGGGCGCCGGGCGCGCCTTCCTATGCGATGGGTGATGGTGCCGCGTCCGGGGACGTGAGACTCTGTGTTGCATCCTCGAGTGATGCTCCCTCACGAGACCCCTGGCTCAGCTGCAGCTTCTTCATCTTGGGGGCAACCTCAGGAGGGAGGGCGCCGTCTTCGTCTTCTGGGTTCTCAACTGCTGTAGCCTGGAAGGCGTGCTCGAGGGAGCACACTGCATCCTTTTCTTGGCAGGCGACCGTGATGATGCCGCCGCTTCCTGGCATCTTGAGGATGTTGTAGCCATGGTGCATGGCCGCCATGGACTTGGCCAGTGGTGGGTACCCTAGGATGGTATTGTAGGGTAGGCGGATGTCGGTGACGTCGAAGTCAATGAGGTTGGTGCGGTAGTTGTTGCGCTCGCCGAAGGTGAAAGGGAGGCGAACTTGCCCGATCAGGTGTGTTGATCCGTCGGTCACTCCTAAGAATGGCTTGGTGGGGTGTAGCTGGTAGTATGGCAGCTGGAGTGTGTCGAACGTCTGGATGGAGAGAATGACGGGGGACCAGAGCATGGGGAGCACGCTAGCGGTGGCCGCGCCCTTGAGCCGGTCCGTGGAGTCGAAGGTGATGGTGCACTTGGACCACTTAAGTGGGCGAGTTGCTTCAAGCTTGGGGAGCGCTGCATTCACCTCGCACGCGAACTGCTTGAAGACACGGTGGGAAGCCGGGGCCTGCGAGCCGCCCAAGATGCAGGCAATGGCCCGAGGCTCCTGGAAGCCCCCAGCCCCCTCGTCCTGGTGCTGGTCTTCGTTCCTTCTTGGCGGTGGAGGCAGAGCTGCGTTACCCTCAGGGCGGTCCTCACGAGGCTGCTCCCTCCAGTTGCCCTCGCGAGGCTGGTCCTGCCAGCGGTCCTCACGAGGCTGGTCGCGCCACTCCTGATGGCGGTTGCGACCGTAGCCCTGATCGTTGCGCTCGGGGCGTCGACCGAGGTGCTCGTCACGGAGAGCCCTGAGCTCCTGGCAGTCGCTGGTGTTGTGGCTATAGACGTTGTGGAAGGCACAGAACGGCCGCTTGCCCTTGGATGACTCGGGGTGGTCGCAGTCGCGCTTGGTCTTTGGCTCTGCCGCAAGCACGGCTGGCCCCTTGCACTTTGTGTCCTTGGTCTTGGTCTTCTTGTCTTCTGGATCAGCATCAGCGAGCTCGAGAAGGGAGAGGCGTTTCTCCTAAGCCCTCGTACACTTGTTCTCCATGTTGAACATCTCCAGGGCGGCGCAGAGGTGTGGCTAGCTCCTCCTTATCTTGACATCGCGGACGCCATCAGTGAATGCGGAGATGATGGCCTCGTCAGACACCTTGGGAATCTTGAGGCGGACGTTGTTGAAGCACTGGATATACTTATGTATGGTCTCTCCGGGATGCTGCTTGATGCGGCGCAGGTCGCCCGCGGCCGGCGGACGGTCGCGGGTGCCCTGGAAGTTGGCGATGAAGCGGCTGCGCATCTCCTCCCAGGAAGAAACCGACCCCTCGGTCAGGTTCAGGAGCCAAGAATGCGCGCCATCCTTGAGGTCCATCGGGAACCAGTTTGCCATGATCTTCTCATTGCCGTTGGCCACCTCGATGCTCAGCTCGTAAAGCTGTAGGAACTCGGCAGGGTCTGCGGTGCCGTCATAGCATGGAGGCAGGTCAAGCTTGAACTTACTCGGCCAGACGACGTTGCGGAGCTCCACAGCGAACGCGCGGCATCCTGCCATGGCCACTGGGGGTCGTCGAGGGGGTGGAACGCAGTCTTGGTGCACGTGCACAACCACCTCCTGTGGCGGCTCGCGAGCCTGGTGTTGGGGCACGGAAGCACGTGTGCCTCTCCTTGGGGACGTTGCACCACCTGGCAGCTCACGTCGTCCTGAGCCGGCGCCGGGCGTTGCGGGTCGCGCCATGGAGCCATACGCCTTGGCTCGAGGATGGCACCCTGGGTCGGAGGTGGAGGTGGAGCCTCGTGCGCGACACCTCCCACTTCATGTGGTTGCTGAGGCAGCGAGCGAGCCAGCCCGTCGGAGCCCCCATGCGTGACGCTGATGAGCTCGGTGATACGCTCGAACCACTCCTCGTAGTGATCACCCACCTGACGATAGTGAAGAAGCTCCCGCGCCGTGAGCAGAGCGGCCTGCGCGTCCACCTGGCCGTGGCGCACGTGGGAGGACGAAGCTGCTGGGGTCAGTGATGGAGTAGCGGTGCGGCCGTCGCGGCGCACCGACAGGTGCAGCGATGAAGCTTGCTGCTCGTGGCCGACAGGGCCCGTGGCGGCATTGGCCACTAGAGAAGGAGTGCGGCCGGCGCAGCCGTCACCCGCCTGAGCCGTCTGAGCGACGCGGGTGGCGACCGCAGCCCAACGCTCGGCGCGAGCCTTGCGTGCGTCGGCCATGGAGATGTTGGAGCAGTGGCGGATCGAACGACGGAAGAGAGGATTAGACGCACCTCTACCTAGCGCGCCAAATGTCGGTTTTCAGGATCCGACAACCCTTGAAAGGTTCGAACTCTGGGGTTCACGCGGAGATCTCAACCTGCCCAGCCTGCCTACTCGCAATCCTCCCTAGCCTAGCACGTCCAGCTCACAGAGACACAAAGACACAAAGATTTATACTGGTTCGGGCCACCGTTGTGGTGTAATACCCTAATCCAGTGTGGTGTGGCGGATTGCCTCGAGGGGCTATGATTGAACTAGTACAAGGATGAACAAGCCTTAGGAGGTGAGGTGTTCTTGAGCTGGTGTGGTGCTCGGGTTGGAATGGATCTCCCCCTCACCTATGGTGGTGGCTAAGTTCTATATATAGTAGCCTCGGTCCTCTTCCCAAATATGAGCAGGATGGGATTCCACAACGGCAGGATTTGAAAGGGGACAAGTAGTACAGTCTATTCTGACAAAAGTAGTCTTCGTCTGCGAAAAGCCTCTGGTCGTGACGCTGCAGTGGGCTCGGTGATGACCTCCGTCCTGCCGTCCTGGCGGTCTTGGTCTTATTGCGCCAGAATGGAAACCTTTGGCTGATTCCTCGGGACTCCGCGGCTGTGGCTTGCCTCCCTTGCACCGAAGAGGAAACCTGCGCTCTGCACCCGCCTGGTGCCCCCCTGGTGCCTGCTAGGCCTTGGTCGTCATGGCTCACGTTAGATGAGCCTCATGAGGTAGCTGCATAGAACTCTCCCCCCTTAGGAGCCCTCCTGAGGAGGCCAACTCCTTCAGGGGTCTTGGTGTCGTCCGCCTCGCGAGGCTTGGCACCTCGCGAGGGTCTTTCTATGTTGGTGTTGAAGTTGGGCCGTACCAGGTCGTCGATCAAGCCACGAGGTGGGCCGTAGGCAGGCAGGACTGGATACCCCCAAGTCCAAGACACCGACATTGTCTCCCTTTGAATCTGGCCGTTGTGGGATCCTTTCCCGCCAACATTTTGGAAGAGGACCAAGGCCACTATAAATAGGACCGAGCCACCACATAGAAGGAGGATCGAATCCATTCCATCCTCGCCATCTCACGATCTCACTTGAGCTCAAAAACAGCTCACCTCCTAAGGCTGTTCAACCACTGTACTAGTTCATCCTCAGCCCCTCGAGGCAATCCACCACAAGGCTGGAGTAGGGTATTACACCGCAAGGTGGACCGAACCAGGATAAACTGACATGTCTCTCTTTCCCTTTGAGTTCGTTGCGCTAGGCTGTGAGGATTGCGAGTTGGCAGGCTGGTAGGTTGAGATCTCCACACGCACCCCAGAGTTTTGCGAAACCCGAAATCTGACAGACTCATATCAATGGCATAATCAATTAGCGAGCGACAATAAGATATCTCAAATGACAACACTTTGTCAAAATAACCATGATATAATATGACAATAGTGGTACCTCGCTAGCTCTTTCTGAGACCGCAAAACATAAACGCAGAGCACCTCCAAAGTTCAAGCAATGAGTAAACATTGTAGTTCATGGCGGAAAAGATCCAGTCATGATGCCCCCAACATTAGCTATACACAATGAATGAGGATGACAATAGTGCTCTCCGGTCTGGCGCTTATTTGAGAAGGTGATGACACAACATAAACATAAATAGACAGTCCCTTTGTAGAGGTAAGCAGTGATTTGCAGCGGTGCCAGAGCACAAGTTTTTGAAAGAGATATAAATGAAATTTTGAGAAATACACCCTTCTTGTTTACTTTGCGACCATTAGTTATTGGTATCTTCCATGCTAAACACATTAGTGGTGGTTCGCAAGCGATAGAAGTAAAGGTTTATTCTCCCTCCACCAACAAGCACACTCCACGGCTAACCGAATCCATGGGTACCGTCCATACCAACAACAATCCTAGGGGAGTTTTGTTTAATTATTTGCAATTTTGAATTCGGGACTGGGAATCCCTATTACCGCCCCTCTTGTGCAAGGACGAGTGAATAAACACTCATCATGAGAATAAGCCGCCTAGCATGGAAGATACTGACTACCTCCTGTCACTCTATGAACAATCTAGGCACACAAAAACGGATGTTTATTTGAAATTTTTAGAGATGGCACATGCAAATTTACTTGGAACGGCAGGGTAATACCGCATATAGGTAGATATATGGTGGAATCATCTGTAATAACTTGTGTTTCAGGATTTTGATGCACAAGCAGTATTCCCTCTTAGTGCAAGCGAAGGCTAGCAAATAGGTTGAGAACCGGTCAGGTAGAGAGCGAAAACGGTCATGAACATGCATTATGCATAAGTAACATTGGATACTAGCATGAGTAGGATATGAACACCATGAACATAAATATCATAGAGGCTATGTTGGTTTTGATTCAAGTACATGCATGAACATGTGCCAAGTAAAGCCACTCGAATATTAGGAGGAGGATACCCTACATCACAATCATTTTAACACAGTGTTGGCATCTAAGATAAATCATTATCCACTCCTAGCTACTTAAGCATGGAATGAGAAACTGTAATCTCTAAGGGTCATTGCAAACATGTTTCATCATAATTGGCTAAATCATGGATACAAGGTTAAACATATTTACAAAAATAGAACAAGTTGAGTTCATACCCGTTTCTCTCTACCACAGCCAATTCATCAAATATCGTCATTATTGCCTTTCACTTGCACGACCGAATGATATGAAAATAATAATAGTGCAAGAGTGCCATGGACAAAGCTGGAATCGGCAAACAATTTATTCGAAAGGAGAAGACAAGGTAATATGGGCTCTTCGTTAGACAAACAATAATACATATGAGAGCCACTCAATATTTTCATCGTGGTCTTCTCCTCGATATGACTCAATATCAAGAAAAGAAATTCAGAGAAACACATTGAATATTTTTGGAGTTTTTGTTTTTTCTGGAAGAAAGCAAATTAAAGAAAGAAAAAAGAAGAACGAGAAAAACTATTTACATGGGAGAGCTCCCAACAAGCAAAAGAAGAATTGATAAATCTTTTTGGGTTTTATTTTTAATACTACAACTAACTACACTAGAAAGAAAAACCAAAAAGAAGCAAGCAATATTTTTTGGGGGGGTTTCTCAAAGTTTTTCAAACACACAAGAAGAAAGCAAGAAAATAAATCTAGCATGGATAATACAATGAAAAAGTGGAGACACCGACAACTGGAATGAAATGTGTAGACATGAATGTAATGTCGGTGGAAACACGTACTCCCCTAAGCTTAGGATTTTGGCCTAGATTGGTAATCATCACTCGAGGAAGCCATCAGGTCCCACATTAAAGTGCTGGGGGCGGGCACCTGAGGATCTCACTCCTGAGGTTCCTCCTCTGCTGCTGCCTGGGCGTTCCGGTAGGCAATAATATCCTCTAGCATGATCATGTATCCGCCTCAGGAAATAGAATCAAACAAAGTAGGTGCAGGCAACGGAATAATATCACGAGTGTTCTCACTAAAAACCAGGTTGTAGGGAACAGGAATGTCAGTGTTCTCACTATCAATAAACTGATGATTGGCCATAGCCTGGCGATCTGAGTAAACCTTGGGCATGCGATAATCATGTTGGCGATTCTGAACGTTAAAATGACTCGCTAAATGAGTCGCATAAATACCGCCATGAATTTTATCCTTCGATCTGTTAATGTGCAAGCGAGGTGCAATGATATCCCCAAGGCTATATGTGTTGTCATCGTATAGTGCATGACGTAAGATGGCGAAGTCCGAAGCACAGAGTGCACCGACCTTCTCCCTAGCAATTAAGCACTTAGCAATGAATAGAGCAAAATAATGCACAGAAGGAAACTGCAAGCTAGTGGCGGTGACACTCGACACCCCTCTCTCATCTCCCACGGACATAGTACGATAAAATCCCTCGAACTCTGCATGCCTAGCCTCCCTTATTTCCCCGTCAGAAGGGATCAAGCATATGTCACAAAATTCAGTAAGTGGTATCTGACGAGGTTCAGCATAAAGATTAAACTGCACCTCAGGAGGGTTATTCCTACTCATAAAATGGAAACTTTGCACAAAGGAATTTGTAAGGAGATGGTATTGTTCACACTCAGCTGCGATGAAGTCGGTGAGGCCAACATTAGCAGCAAATTTTGTGAACTCTTGACGGATTCCGGCTCCATCCATGAATGGGTTGTGCGGCCATTCGCATGACCGCACCTCCACCATTCTCCGGGTGTGGAGGTCATTGTCTGGTGACTCCCCAATAACTCCCTTGGAGTTTTTCTTGGAAGCAAACTTCCTAAAGAAACTCATCTTATTCCTATAAATAAAATTCTGTAATTTTTAGTCCACAAAAAATTTATCAACAAAACTTCACAAGATTGATAGCAACTACTCATAGGGAGGTATAGAGGCCATATCAAGCATTCAAACTACTTAGAACTCTAAGAATTCAACATGCAAGCTCATCTGTAGCAGCACCAAGAGTAGCTAATTATTCAAAACATATACCACTAAAGCAAAAACTAATTGGACAAATGGAGGAGTCACATCCCAAGTAACAATCCCCAAAAATAGTTTTAGAAATGGAGCTTCGAGCAAAGAGATCAAAATCTGCGGGTTTGAGAGCAAGGACACACGAGAGAGAGCAATATGGTGAATTTTTCTAGAGGTAGGTGATGACATGGGCTAAAGAGATAAGTGAGGGGGCCCATGTGGGGACCACAACCCACCAGGGCGCGCCTGGGGGTGCTGGCGCGCCCAGGTGGGTTGTAGCCACCTGGTGCACCCCCCTCTGATGTTATTTGCATTAAAAATTCTTAAATAATCAGAAAAAATCGTATTTAAATTTTCACAGCATTCTGAGAACTTTTATTTTTGGGTCATTTATTATTGCATGTGAAATCCAGAAAACATGATAAACATGGCATTCTATTTTATTTAACTAAGAAAAATAGAAAATGAAAGGTAAGGACAGAAAGTGGTGGCTTCTAAATTCATCAACTTCATACCTATCAAAAATGATCCATTAATAAGGTTGATCAAGTCTTATTAACAATCACTTTCAATTAGCATGAAACTGAAGAAGTTTCGTAAAACACTAGGTTATCTCAACGGGGATATGCACATCCCCAACAATAAGCATTTCATATTTCTTTTTGGCAGTAGGTAGAGGTAGTTGAAAACTTCCAATATTTTTCAATAACATTAATACCATTCACTTGGAATTATTTATTTGGAAAGTGCATCGTATTCTCATTACCATTGATATGAAAAGTGACCTTGCTGTTATTGCTTGCAATCAATAACAACCCCTGCAGTATTAAAGAAGGGTCTACCAAGGATAATCGACATATTGTCGTCCTCGGGCATCTCAAGTATAACGAAGTCAGTTAAGATTGTAGCATTTGCAACAACAATGGGCACATCCTCACAAATACCGATAGGTATTGCAGTTGATTTGTTAGCTATTTGCAAAGATATTTCAGTAGGTGTGAGTTTATTCAAATCAAGTCTTTTATATAAGGAGAAAGGCATAACACTAACACCAGCTCCTAAATCACACAAAGCAGTGTTAACATAATTTCTTTTGATGGAGCAAGGTATAGTTCATATTCCTGGATCTCCAAGGTTTTTAGGTACTCCATCCTTAAAAAATAATTAGCAAGCATGGTGGAGATTTCAACTTCAGGTATCTTTCTTTTATTAGAGATGATGTCTTTCATATATTTTGCATAAGGGGCCATCTTTAAAATATCAGTCAAGCGGGTACGCAAAAATACTAGCCTAATCATTTCAGCAAAGCGTTCAAATTCTTCATCATCTTTCTTCTTAGTTGATTTAGGTGGAAAGGGCATAGGTTTTTGAACCCATGGTTCTCTTTCCTTACCATGTTTCCTAGCAACAAAGTCTCTTCTATCATATCTTTTATTCTCTGGTTGTGGGTTCTATTTCAACGTCATTGTGTGGTTCTTTATTATTTGGTTGAGTGTCTTAATGAACTCATTATATTTTTCATTATCACTAGGTGAATGTTCATTACCAGTTTGAGTTTCAACATCAGAGATAGAAACATCATTATTAGCTTCAGGAGATTTTTCTATTTCAGGTTCACTAGAGGTATGCAAAGTCCTGTCATTTTTATTTTTATTTTTCTTTTTAGAAGGACTAGGTGCATCAGTGTCAACTCTTTGAGAATCTTGTTCAATTCTTTTTGGGTGTTCTTCGGGATAAAGTGGTTCCTGGATCATTCTACCTCCTCTAATTATTACTCTGACAGCATGATCATTCATATTATTATTCATTTCATCTAGCAACTCTCTTTGAGATTTAGCAACTTGTTCTAATAGAGTTTGAACCATAGAAGCATGTTTTCCTACACCTCTAGCATCATTTGAGATTCTAAATAACAAGTCACTCGAGCGAGCAATCATATGAGAATTGTATTTCAATTGTTTCATAACATTTGCATTGAAGTGATCATGTTTTCTAATGTAGTTATCAAACTCATAAAGGCATTGACTAGGATGCATATTATAAGGGTTGTCCTTTTCATTAAATTTCATTAGGGAATTTACCTCTACCATCTTGGGTGGTGGTGTGTCAAGCCCATGTATTTCTTTAATAGGAGGTAAATTTTTTATATCCTCAGCTTTAATACCTTTTTCCTTCATAGATTTCTTTGCCTCTTGCATATCTTCAGGACTGAGATATAAGATACCCCTCTTCTTCGGAGTTGGTTAAGGAGGTGGTTCAGGAAGAGTCCAATCATCATAATTTTTCATATGTTATTCAATAATTCTTCAGCTTGTTCAACAGTTCGTTCCCTGAAAACACAACCAGCACAACTATCTAGGAAGTCCCTAGAAGCATCGGTTAGTCCATTATAGAAGATATCAAGTATTTCATTTTTCTTGAGAGGATGATCAGGCAAAGCATTAAGCAAGTGGAGAAGCCTCCCCCAAGCTTGTGGGAGACTCTCTTCTTCAATTTGCACAAGTTAATATTTCCTGTAAGGCAGCGTGTTTCTTATGAGTAGAAAATATGTTTTAGAGAAGTAATAAAACATATCCTAGGGACTACGCACACAACTAGGAGAAAGAGTATTATACCAAATCTTAGCATCACCCTTTAATGAGAACGGAAATAACTTGAGAATATAATAGTAGCAAATCTTCTCATCATGAGCAAATAGGGTGGTTATATCATTTAATTTAGTGAAGTATGCCACAACAATTTTAGTTTCATAACAATGAAAAGGATCAGGTTCAACCAAAGTGATTAACTCTGGGCTGACAGAGAATTCATAATCCTTATCATCAACAAAGATGGGAGAAGTAGCAAACTTAGGATCACATTTCATTCTAGCATTCAAGGATTTCTCTTTCAGTTTCCATAATAATTTCTTGAGATCATCTCTATCATTGCAAGCAAGAATGTCTAGTTGTTTCCTCATCCATAACATAACCCCAGTATCTTAGGAAATTCATATCCAGGAGGACTAGGTCTAATGGTGTCTCAAGGTTTTCAGATTCAGGTATTTCATCAGTTTCAGTAATTTCATTCTCTTTAGCTCTAGCAATTTGTTCATCAAGAAAATCACCTAGTGGCACACCATCATCAAGCAAGGTACTAACATCATCATAAGCATTGTCCATAGCACAAGTAGCATCATCAATAACTTGCGACATATTAGAATTAATAGCATGTGGTGGTGTTGCAAGTTTACTCAAAATAGAATTTGAATCAAGTGTAGAGCTACATGGCAGTTCCTTACCTCCCCTCATCTTAGAGGGAAATATCTTAGTCTTGGTATCCTTAAGATTCTTCATAGTAATAAATTGATAATAATTCCTAGTGACTCAACAATTATAGCTATGCTCCCCGCAACGACGCCAGAAAAAGGTCGTGATAACCCATAAGTATAGGGGATCGCAACATTTTTTGAAGGTAGAGTATTCAACCCAAATTTACTGATTCAACACAAGGGGAGCCAAATAATATTTGCAAGTATTAGTAGCTAAGTTGTCAATTCAACCACACTTGGAGATTAATTATCTACAGCAATATGACCAATAGTAAAGTAATATGATAGTTTTGATAGTAGCAACAATAGCAATAGTAACGGTAACAGTGATTGCAATGATTTTGTAGCAAGTATAATGGTAACAACAGTAGTAACTTAGCCAGAACAATATAATAGAAATTCATAGGCATTGGATCGGTGAATTCGTTGGATGATATTCATCATATAACAGTCATAACCTAGGGCGATACAGCACTAGCTCCAGTTCATAAATATAATGTAGGCATGTATTCCGTAAATAGTCATACGTGCTTATGGAATGAACTTGCTTGACATCTTTTGTCCTACCCTCCCGTGGCAGCGGGGTCCATATGGAAACTAAGGGACATTAAGGCCTCCTTTTAGTAGAGAACTAGAACAAAGCATTAACACATAGTGAATACATGAACTCCTCAAACTACGGTCATCATCAGAAAGTATCCCGGCTATTGTCACTACGGATCATAACACATTATAGGTGACTATAACTTGCAAGATCAGATCTAGAACATATATATAATGATGATAATAAAAATGGTTCAGATCTGAAATCATGGCACCCGGTCCCAAAAAGACAAGCATTAAGCATGGCAAAGTCATAGCAATATAAATCTCAGAACATAATGGATACTAGGGATCAAGCCTAACAAAACTAACTCGATTACATGATGAATCTCATCCAACTCCTCACTGACCAGCGAGCCTACAAAGGAATTACTCACTCCCAGTGGGTTGCATCATGGAATTGGCGATGGAGAAGGGTTGGTGATTACGAAGATCGAAGATCCCCCTCTCCGGAGCCCCGAACGGACTCCAGATCTGGCCTCCCGATTATGAACAGGAGGCGGCAGTGGCTCCATCTCGTGAAATGCGATAATTCTTTCTCCCTGATTTTTTTCTCCGAAAATAGGATTTTATAGACTTGGAATCAGGGTCTGTGGGGCCATCAGGTGGACACAACCCACCTGGGCACACCTGGAGGGCCGGGGCATGCCCTGGTGGGTTGTGCTCACCCAGGACCCCCTCCGGCTGTTCTTGGCTCTAGTATTATTCTTTTATTCCATAAAAATATCCAAAAAGTTTCGTGCCATTCCGAGAAATTTTATTTCTACACAAAAACAACACCATGGTAGTTCTGCTGAAAACAACGTCAGTCCGGGTTAGTTTGATTCAAATCATGAAAATTAGAGTCCAACACAAGAGGAAAAGCATTAGGGAAAGTAGATACGACAGAGACATATCACGTCCCTCCGCTGCTAGGGAGGCCATGGACCAGAGGGGAAACCCTCCTCCCATCTAGGGGGAGGTTCAAGGAAGAAGAAGGGAGAAGGAGGGGAGCTCTCTCCTATGATATGTGGCTATCTTATGATGTTTGAGTAGATCCGTTTTGTTCTACAATGTTGGGGAAAACAGATAGGGGTATATATTTTCCCCTGACTTGTGCACGGATAAGGCAAGGCCGTGCCAGAATACAAGAGACCAAGAGCATCGAAGGACCAGCATGCAGATCAAGAGGACCAAAGTCAAGCCAGAGAAGTAAGATGCCACCAGGAGAAAAGCCTCCCTTGCCGGGCAAGCGAGCTCGACAAGGACGGGGCCAACCCCGGAACAACACGTCCAAGACATCCCGGCAGGGCCTGCCAGGACTCACGAGAGGAAAACCACCTCACCCAACCACTCCACCGCGACCCACGTCCTCAATCAGTGCGGTGTCAAGCTGCAAAGTGACTAAGTGGCCACTATTCGCCACATGGAAGCCTCTTTCTACAGGAAATGCCTACAGATGACACCCATCCTACGACGTGTCAAGCAAGCGGGCGTGGAGCTGGTGAGATAGCTCAGCAAGGCTTACCGGGAAACCAGTGACGTGATGTTAAGCGGTGCATTTAATGCATCCTGTCAGCCTACAGAGTTAGGTATGATGGCACTATTTGCTACCTTATCAGTGCATAATGACTACTTTGCCATTGTGGTGACCCCTTAATCTATAAAAGGAGGCCCATGGCAACCGGAGAAAGGGTTAGAAGGTTGGATAACTCAGACACCCATACACGCGTAGCCACTTCCGCCCCTGCCGGGCAAGTGTACTACGCTCCACCACCACTCTTCCACAATCTATCCACCAAAGCAGGAGTAGGGTTTACACCTCGCGACGCCTGGACCTGGGTAAAAATTGCCTGTCTGATCTCTGCCGTGCTGCCCCACACTTGTCTGCTCTTTGTGCAGTGTGATGTCCCCTTGCTGAACCAGCAAGGGGCCCTCTGGTCCCATAGGTGGCCATGGTTTCCCACAACATCTATGGCGCGCCATGTAGGAGGGATTGCTTGCGCGAACCTGAAAGCGTGAGCAGCATGCCCCATCCACGGTGGCTTGCTCGAAGCTTTTGGCGCCTATGGCGCCTACTAAGATACGAAGACCAAGCAGGGCCGCCCTCGCAGTCGGATCATTCCTCCCTGCATCGGTGAAAAGTTGCTATTGGCAGAGATGTGCTCCCTTCGGCGGCCCGTGCGGCATATCTGCGGCTCGAGCACTGTCCGACGAAAGAGGGGGTGGGGCGCTCAAGCGCGGGACCCCCTTCCTATGTTCCTCTCCCATCACTAGTAGTCAAGCTGCTTTGATCCTAGCACCATTAATGTCAATGACTATCGCGTGATACTCGGTCCAATATTTGCCCTATTGCGGGAAATTCTGAGTGAAACGTCGGTATGAATCCGTTGGTTGGTATCCGGGCGAGCGTGCTCCGGCAAGGCCGTCCGCGTTGACATCATCCATGTGATGGCCGCAGGCTGGTTGTTGCGGGTGGAAAGGAGCAAAAGGGGGAAAAGGACCGGGATAACCTGGCACCCTACCCCGCTGCCCACCAATCGTACGAGGACGCGTGTCAGTTCCTGCCGGGAACGAAAGAGCTGCCCGATTGGCTTCCGCTCCGCCGAGCGTCACGAGCGCATCAAGCGCACGCGGCCCGGCAGCAGAGAAAGGAGCTTAAAATGAAAGCTAAGTCTACATTATCGCTTCTCGTTGATGCAATTTTAAATTTTCTGTAGTTGTTTAATCCCTTAACTTTAGTGAGTGTTCGTATCGTGAAATCCCTCATGTGATGGAACCTTGGCTAGTTTCTTTGATCGCACCATCGTCCTATCCTGAGCCATGCCAAGATGACTGTTAAGGGCCAGACCCTTATGACAATCGCGACAATATGATACCGACGGGCATCCAGAGCAGACATAGGGATCAATCATACGAACACAAACATATAGAGTTCAAAGGGATAAACACACATTCGAGATTCAACAGAGAATATCAGTTCCACACAAACACAAGAGATAAAGTGACTAAACACAAAATGTGCAACATGTTTCATTACAGGGCAACGAAGGAGAGACAATGACCCAATACTTGATCCAGCGTCTAGATGAAGCTGCTCAGATGTGGAGGACCCTGGCGGCCCGAGGGGTGGCTTTCTCCTTGGCAGCTGCGACGTCGGCACCTGCTGGCAGCTTCTTGAACCCGTCATCAAGGTCGAGGTCCGGATGGCGACAAGTGATATTGCTCAAGACGATGAGGAGGGCATCGTGGGCAAGCTTACGGGACTCGGTCGCAAAATGCTTGGCCCTCCCCTCCTTATGCACCTTCAGCTTCTTGATCAGGTCATTTAAGAAGACTCCCAACTTGGCAGTTGGAACCTCGTGCTTGTTGACCGGGAAGGTTGGGCCGTCCATGCCCATTACCATAGCTTGGGCGGCAAGATGCTCGGCGATGTCGATCAGGCTCTTGATCCAGAGGCCGACCTGTTCGATCTGATTCTTCAGCTTGTCCTCTACATCTTGGCGGAGAAGCTTGCCGGTGTCTAGATCCTTGGACAACAGCTACTGGCGGGACTCAAGGGACTCTGTTGCGCTTTCCAGTGTGCTGATCCGTGCCTTCATGTATTTGATGGAGCCGGTTAGCGGTCTCAAGGCTCTGGATCTTGGAAGAGAGTTGCGATTGTGCGTCGGTCAAAAGGACCCCTGCTTTTCATGCTTCTTCTTTGAGTACCCCCGCCTCCTTGATGCTCCCGGCAAGGCCCTCATTCAGCTTAGCCACTTGCCGGTCGAGATCAGTCTTGGCGGCAGACGCGGCAGCCAGATCTTCAGTAAGCTTCTTTAGTTGGTGTTGGTGTACAAAAGTACGGGCTCTTTTGTACCCCTTACTTGTGCATGGGTAGTTGTATACGCGTGTGGCCGGGCCCGGTAGGACAACAGAAGATGAAACACAAAGACTACCAAGACAGATACTCGAAGAACCAGGAGCAGAGGGCGAGCTGGACCTCCCCCGGCAACACCCTTGCCGAGGCAGCCTACACATCGCTAGCAAGCCCATCACCCTTGAAGCTGAGGGCTTTGACACAATCGACAATGTTAAGACCAAGATCTGAGAACACATGCTTGGTAGCATGCGGATCCTCATAAAGATTGACAGCCCACAGGTCCACGTGGGACCAGAAGACGAAGACCCCGGCAAGACCCTTGCCAGGGACGACTCCAAAGCCCCCGACAAGCCTTGTCGGGGGCGATCGCTGGGTTGCAGCCAGGCCCACACCCGGCAAGGATTTGCCACCTCACCACCACTCCAGTGTGACGACCAGTGTGCCAACTAAGAAGGCGCCTGTGTGGCGGCATGCAGATCTTCGTGGAGGCTCTACCATTGTGCCAACACAATAGCTAGTTAGCCAGCGTGGCGCTACATGCCTCGTCAGCTTGGACGTGTGTCGAAGCAAGGAGGAGCGGCGATAGACGGATGGCTTCTGTTGCCGTCCCCGATAAAGCAAGAGGGCACGTAGGTAGCGCATTAAATGCGTTTGTCCTACGTTGTCGAGCGATAATCTCGTACACTGTAGCTTGCCACCTTCTGTGTGCCACTATGGCAACCCCTTTTACGTATAAAAGGAGGCCCAAGGCATACAAAGAGAGGATTCGGACTTTTGGACCGTGCTCACATTGTAGCTAGTTCAAAAGCTCAAGAACACATATATCCAAACAAGCAGGACTAGGGTATTACGCATCTTTGCGGCCCAAACCTGGGTAAATCCCCTGTGTGCTAACTGCTAGACCTACTCTTCGTGCAGCTAATCCCCCACTGAACATAGAAGGGATCCTTGTGACCCCATAGGTGTTTGTTTTCCCCGACATCTTTGGCGCGCCAGGTAGGGGCGGCTTAGTTGTGAGAATATGGTCTACTAGTTAGTGTAGTAGTTTCTTCGCCATGGTGGCTCCGAAGAAGAAGACGATCACAGCGATCGGCCCTTACAAAGCCGCTCCACCCGTGCCCGCACGGACGGGCGATGTGGCTGATGCAGTGGTGGAGGAGATCAAGATCATCCACATCATCCAAATACGAGAAGCCAGGTGAGCGGCGTCCTCCGCATTGGCAATGGCGGTCCGCACGCCGCCGCGCCCAAGGATGGACTTGCGCTACCTGCGGGTGGCGTGGGGACCTCCAAGGGCAGGAAGACGACCCCGCCAATGCATGCACCGCAGTCCTCTCAGCTCATGCGTGACGAACAACGCCGCGATGTTGAAGACCCCGGGCGTCGCCACGGCAAAAGCCCTCAGCGTCACTCTCAAGATGCGCAGGGCAGACTTGCACGCCATGATGCTGGCAAAAAGGGCGCGTGGCCGTGGAATCGTGATGGGACTCCTTCTAACATGTTAGAAGTCCGAGTTCCTCCCATTCCTCGTGCTTGTCGCTTCCACCCACGCGAGAAGAATCACCATCGTGAGCGCATCTACTCCTCGACTTTCCTCCTGCCTTGGAGAAGCAAGAAGAGTGGAGGGCTGCCATCCAAAGCCTTATTGGCCATGCCAATAGGGATGGCCATCGGGGAGCAAGTCCCTCGCAGTGCCGGACTAACGAGCCGGCGCGTATGGATAGTGGAAGGGTTGGAGGCGCCGCAACCATGGTGCACTCCACTCCACCACGGTCGGCCCGTCGGGTTGACGCCCGTGATAACGTGTCCACGACATCGCCAGATCCACGGACGCGTCATGAACAACGTCAAGTTCTTCGAGAGCGCCTCAAGGAGGACGCCCGGACTACTAACGAGCGGCGACAGGAGGCACGTCACCAATCTGATAGGTGTGCTGGGCCTACTACGTACAAGCCTGCGCCGAAGGACGCTGGCGACTTGCCCTTTGCAATAACTTGTCCATCATTCACCCATGAGCTGCGGCAGTTCCAGTGGCCCAACACCAGCGTGTTCAAACCGGAGGTCCCAGAGAAGTACTATGGCAAGACCCATCCATCCGAGTTCCTGAGCATTTACACCATTGCAATGCAAGTTGTCGGAGCACGAGACGACAAGGTACTCGCCAACTATTTCCCGCTGGCACTCAATCCCAACGTGAGGTCATGGTTGATGCATTTGCCGATAGAATCCATCTCTTCTTGGTCCGATCTGTGCCACGAGTTTGTTGGTGACTTCACGGGCGGCCACGTAGCTCCTGGACAGGCAAGCGATTTGCATGTGATCCCTCAGAGGGATGGCGAATCATTGTGCAAGTACATACAGAGATTCAGCCGTGTGCAGTACAACATCCCCGATGTTCATCCCGCCGCTGTCCATCAAAACATGCGCAATCGTAAGATGCGTGAGGAGCTGGCCATGAACAAGGTTGCAGATGTTGCCGAACTGTATGTTTTGGCCGACAGATGTGCCCGAGCTGAGGAAGGAAGAAAGTACCTCGGCGAAGATGCCAACGTGGGAAGTGACTCTGAAGACGAAGATGTCGTCGCCCCGGCAAAGAAGGGTTGGCGACGTAACAGGAAGCACAAGGGCAAGACCGTGCTTGCCGTAGAGGAATCTGGCAACCCTGACACCGCCAAGAAAGCCAAGGTTGATGACCCCGGCAAGGAGATTTCCGGGTGGAATGCCTGCTGGGCCTTGGCATCTGCCGGCAAGTCAAAGGCCTCTGACAAGCAGTACTGCAAGATTCACCGTACCAAGGACCACGACCTCCAGAACTGCCACCAAGTGGAGCTGTTGATGGAGAAGTAAAGGGCTGAGTACTATAGAAGAGACAAGGAGAAGGGCCAAGGAGGCTCTGAAGGATTCGGCAAGAAGCGCGGTGGCTGAGGAGGACACGGCGACAAGGAAAGGCAAGAAGAGTGTAGGATCGAAAGTATGTCTAGAGGGGGGGTGATTAGACTACTTGACAATATAAAAGTTTAGCCTTTTGATTAGGACAAGTTTTTAGCAAGTTCAGAATGATGATCAAGTCAAGTATCACCCTACACATGCAATTCTAGAGTAATGGCAGCGGAAAGTAAATTGCACATGTAGTAAATAGAGGTGGAGAAGAGCAAACGCAATTTGGAGACACGGAGATTTTTTCTCGTGGTTCCGATAGGTGGTGCTATCGTCAATCCACGTTGATGGAGACTTCAACCCACGGAGGGTAACGGCCGAGAGTCCACGGAGGGCTCCACCCACTAAGGGTCCACGAAGAAGCAACCTTGTCTATGCCATCATGGCATACGCCCACGGAGGACTAGCCTTACTCGGGTAGATCTTCACGGGTAGGTGATCTCCTTGCCCTTACAAACTTCTTGGTTCAACTCCACATCTTGACGGAGGCTCCCAAGCGACACCTAACCAATCTAGGAGGCACCACCTCCAAAAGGTAATAGATGGTGTTGGTGATGATGAACTCCTTGCTCTTGTGCTTTAAATGATAATCTCCCCAACACTCAACTCTCCTCACCGATTTGGCTGTGGTGGAAGAAAGGATTGAGTGGAAAGCAACTTGGGAAGGCTAGAAATCAAGTTTCATATGGTGGGAGTGGAGCAACTTGATCTCAACACAAGGGTAGGTAGTTTTCTTCTCGAGAAATGTAAGGTAGGAGTGGTAGTTCTTTCTCGATGGCTCTCTCCACGAATGAAGAGGAGGTGGAGGGTATTTATAGCCTCCACACAAAATCCAACTGCTACACACATTTGACCAATCTCGGTCGGACCGAAGTTGACAACTCGGTGAGACCGAAAGTTCAAATCTTGTGAACGTTGGGATTTTCTGGGACCGAAAATACAATCTCGGTGAGTCCGATTCTTCCAAAGACTAGGGTTTGCCAATCTCGGTGGGACCGACTTTATCATCTCGGTGACACCGATTTGATTACGTATGTTCTGTAGGTTGGCGACACTAGTTTCGTGAGACCGAGTTTGGAATCGGAAAATCCGAAATTACTAGGGTTTGGCTATATGGCTGAGGTGGTTCATCTCGGTGTGACTGAGTTTATGGAATCGGTGGGACCGAGATTACTTATGAGTATATGTTGGAATGAAAGATTGCTGATAGTTTGGGAGATAGATCACTAAGCACTTTGAGCAACCAGATCATTATCATAACCTCATCCCCTTTTAATAGTATTGGCTTTCCTATAGACTCAATGTGATCTTGGATCACTAAACCAAAAATGGAGTCTTGAGCTTTTGCCAATGTTTTCCTTAGCATTTTGAGGGGTCCACATCTTCAGTCATTGCCATACCCATATCACTGAACTTTCTGAAATGATACTCAAGAAACTATTAGTTCAATGATATATATGTTGTTATTAATTACCAAAACCACCTGGGGATTAGTTGCACTTTCAATCTCCCCCTTTTTGGTAATTGATGACAACATATAGATCAAAGCTTCGACAAATGATATAATCAATGAATAATATCGTCGCTTTGAGAAGTATGTGATAAGCAAGAGCTCCCCTAAATTTGTGCATTATTTAAGATTTGCTTGAATGCAAATGCACAATCGATTAGGATCATGGGTCACTCTTCCATGTCACATACATCTTGGTGGAGCGCACAAAATGATAAGAATGAATAGCATGCACCCAATCACCAAGACATGAGTAAATGATCATACAAGATATGAATAGCATATGATAAGCATTAAGCACACATTAAGGCATAGTATGATCAAGCACTCATCAAAGTAGAGTAAACATAGTATCAAACACGCGAAATGTCTCGAAAAACTCAAAAGTATCTCAAAGAAACCGCAAACGAAAGAGCAAAAGCGAGCACTCTCTCTCTCGAAGTCCTATGATCTATACAATTTCTCCCCCTTTGGCAACAAGTTACCAAAAAGTTCGAAAGGTATAGAGCTAAACGCGTCACTAGGGACTCTGCTGGCGGCTCTATCTGGTTGATGGAGTTGAGATAGCTGCATCTGCAAAGGCTTCGATCAAGTCTGTGGAGCCGGAGGAGTGGACACTTTGCCGGAGCTGGGCCGATGGAGCTGTGGGAGGTGCTTGATGCAAGAGCTCAGTGTCTGCCATCGAATAGCAGCTGATCTGGGTTTTGTAGGAACTGGAGCAGGCTGCTCATAGTCATCCTGGACAAGGTCATCCTGCATCTCCTTCATGAGCTCTTCCTTCTCCCTCTTAGCTTCCTCGATATCTGCCTCAAGCTTGTTGACGGTGACTTGCACTTCAGTCAGCTTGACATCCAGAGCATGGAACTTGTCTTCAACTATCCTCTCAAGACTCTCCTGAGACTGCACTATGCTGGCCAGGCGTAGTTCAATCCTCTGGGTAGCTTCAAGGAGCTGTTCTCCAACACTCTTGGGTTTTGCTGCTGCTGCTGCTGCTTCCTTCTCAGCTTTAGCTTGTTTGGCAGCTTCAGACTTAGCTTGACCTTCAACAGACGTGGATCATCCTCACCATCACAACTTCATTATCCTCATGCTCAGGCTGCAGTGGCAAGTGGGGTCTATCCAACAAGTAGGTGTCCGTGCCAAACTTGGCATTGATGAGCATCTGAATGTGCGGGCAAACCCACATGACCTCTTACGTCTGCTGTCAGTCCTCTTGATAGTCTCAACTATCGTGTCCATCACCTTGAAAGGTGCCTTCGATCTAGAATATGCAGCATATTGATAGAATAGCCTCTTATCATACGATGATCTCGCACTTGGGCATCGTGGTATGCCTCGTAATTGTGTTCGTGGTTGGGAGACCTGCTCGAGGTGATACATCGAGCCGAGCTTCCAGCTCTACATCCTTAGCTGGTACCTCATTGTACATGTTCTTCATAGACTCATGATTTTTCTTGGGAATTCCATAGACATCAACATCATCATCTCTTTGCACTGGAGCATTCAGCAGTGCAGCCCACTCTTCAACAGTTGAAGAGAATCTCTGGCCTTCAGTCATCCATACAATCCTGCCATCTGGATAGAAATGAGCTGTGGCATAGAATTGCATGATCATCTCATCATTCCAAGTTGTCAGCTTCTGACCAATGAAATCTGCAACACCACATGCAGTGAAGCTCTCATGCACATGTGGAAAGTAGTCTCTGTGCTCTTCACTGTCAATGTATGCCCAGTCAACATATCTAGTGTCAGCAACAATGGGCTTCTTGTCCATGAGCACAGTCTCATAGAAATCTTGCTGCTCTCTGGTGTGGAACCTTGGGTCAACAGCAGTCCTTCTCCTTGTGGCATATGGATCAGCTTGCCTCCATAGCCTGAGACCTTTATCCTTCCTTTCCTTCATGTTTTCAGCTCGAGGATGAGCATCATTGTGGACTGGCAGTTTCTGACGGAGTTTCAGCAATACATGTGCCTCTTCATCTGACTCAGCTGGTGGCACATTGTCTTTCTTCTTCTTTGAAGCAGGAATGTTTCTCACAGTTTTCTTGGGCTTGGCAGTAGGCTTGGCTTGAGCTGCCTTTGCTGGAGCTGATGGCTTAGACTTAGCAGGTGCTCCTGCCCTGATGGCATCTCCCATCAACTTAGGCTTCTGAGGAGGCTGGGGTGCTTCCTCATCAGAATCATCATCAGCTGCTTCATCATGCACAATCCTCTTCCTCTTGGAAGTTTTCTTCACCTTGCTGGATGTTTCTTCTTCCATGCTCAGCTTCTTAGCAACTGTGGACTTCTTCACTTTGCTGGTGCCTTTCTTGGTTTGTTGCCCTTGATGCTCTTTGGCAACCACTTTCCTCTTAGGCTTAGATGTGATCTCTTCCTCAGCAATAAAGTCAAAATCTTCTTCATCAGAATTTCTCTTCTTCCTGGCCCTGGTGGCAGCTGGAGGCAAACCACTTGGTGTGCTCCTCTCACCATCATCAGAAAAACTGCTGGCTTCAGGACTAGTGCCTGCCTCTGGAATTGCAATTGGGGATTCAGACCTGTTCTGGCTGCCACTTGCATCTGACATGGCTGACAACCTGTGAATAGATAAGGTATAGGCAGAATAGAAGAGTTATCACAAACGCAGAAGATTTTGCAAAAAGAATGAGTTCAAATTTCAGTTTTAGGTTTTCACAGAATGCATTTCGGTCAGACCGAGTCTAAAATTCGGTGAATCCGAAGTGTCTAAACAGAACCATTCACACCACTTTCGGTTGGACCGAAATGGGTTTCGGTCTAGCCGAGAACACTAGGGTTTCACTAAATCCTCATTTCGGTCGCACCGATTTGCACAACTTGGTTGGACCGAAAAGTGCAGTGCAATGGCCAGAGGCCAAATCGGTCAGTCCGAGAATGTAGAATCGGTCACACCGAGATGTGTTCGGCGGAAACCTAACCCTAAAACTTTTACTCGAATTTCGTTCTAAGACCTAATCTGCTGGATAGGAAGATCTCAAACGTGGCAAGAAGCTAGGCAAACCAATCGTGTATTGAATCGGAAGTTGAAACACGAGAGGGATCGAAACTCACCCTAACTTGGTGGAGTTTCTCTATGGCGGCAACGGCGCGGAGAGATTGACCGTTGACGGCGACGGAGACCCGCGGCGAGGGCGCACAGACGACGACGGAGACGATCCGGAGACCACGACGACCGCAGCAAAGGGTTTGGGGGCGGGCGCTTGAAGAAAGAATCAACGCGCTGCCCTCGGTATATATACCCTTCAGCTGTCGGTGGGACCGAGTTGGAAAACTCGGTGGCACCGAGATGGTTAACTGCAAGCAGTTACACACTTCGGTCACGCCGAAATTTGCAACTCGGTTTCACCGAGGTGAAAACCTAGGTCAATCCAAGTGCTTTCGGTCTGTCTGATTTGAGTAGATTGGTTCGACCGAAAATACTTAGAAGGATTTGGAGGTTAAGTTTTTGACGGATCGGTGGCTCCGAGTGCTCCTCACTCGGTTTGTCCGAAAAAAAACTTGTTCAAAGTTTGTGATATAAGCATGAATAGAGTTTGAGACAAGAAAGCATAGATAGCTAGGGGAGGAACTTAGGCATTCTTGTCCATCCATTTGGTCAAAGAGAAAAAATCCAAAAGATCATAGCAACAAATGGATGTCCTCGAATGGATAAAAACATGCATCCAACATGCTCACACAATAAGATAGCAAATGAAATATGTGTCAAACATGCACAAACAACACACTAGCTACTATCACACAATTTGTCGATGACTAGGTCATCTATATATGAGTATATTGACTTAGGAGTCAAATGAGAACATTTGATCATAGGTCATACTCATCGTTTAAGCACAAGTGGGGTTACCACTTTTACATAAAGCATTAATGTGTTCACATCATTTGAAGATGCTTTAGCTCAATTCTTTAGAGCAAAGCTCCCCCTTGATGTGAGAACCCCTTTTAAAGGGCCAAACTAACCTTGGGTTGTCGTAGAAGACTTCATGTAGATGTTGAAGATGTGGATGCTCAATGTTGATGAAGATCATCAAGAGTTGGGAGCAATCCTTTGGATTCGGGCACTTTCAATACCTACATGGGTTAGTCCCACAAGGAACAAACAAGGATATCCATGGACATAGATTGAAGTACACAAAGGATGATGTCCATGAAAGCAATGATTACCTTGTCCCTTGACTTACCAACAAGAGGGTTTGTGACTCCATGAACTAGTGCAAGATGTGGAGGTTGATTGCACAAGTTCTTGCCAAAATGAATGTGAGTGAAATATGTTGGCGGAGTCACCCTCAAGAACTCTCTAGTTCTTCTTCTTTGGGATCCACATCATCTTGATGGGAATCCTTGGGGTAGTAGTTGAGCTTGACGAAGTAGAACTTGAAGTTGCCTTGGGAACCCACTTGACCATGGCCTTGGGTGCTTCAATAAATGCATCAATCTCCTCTTGAAGCTTGTCCTTGCCTTTTAGCTTGTGGTCTTGTGGTGGAAGGTCATCTTGAGCTTGTTCCACATTGGAAGAAGTAGGATCGTACTTCTCCTTTTGAGAAACGAACTTTGGAGTGGGATATTGACCTTCTTCCCATTCAACACCCTCGGCGTTGAATTTTCGCCAAAACCAATTCCTTGATTCTTCCTGCCTTCCTTGCTTAAGTAACAATTTCTCAAAGTTCTTGCTTCCGCAAGGCTCTTGTAGACACCTTTCTCTATAATCCCTTTCAATAAACTATTTTCTTGCTCAAGTGTAACTTGGCTTGAAACATTGTTAGTGGAATCAAGAGAATTACTAGAAGCAACAATATTGGATTTAGCATGGTTATTGTTACTACTAGATGAAGAATTTTTCTTATGCTTGTCATGCTTAGTTTTAATAGGTGGCAAGAAATTAGACAAGAGAAGTCGCTTGGCAAGATATGAAGAACTCTTCTTTGAAGATCGCCAATGATAGCTTTTAGAAACTCATGTTCTTGCTCTAGATTGAGCTTCTCGAGCGTAGCTTCTCATGAGATCTTAGGAGCTCTCTATGATCTTCTTGAGTTGTTTCATGAGCTAACTTAAGAGTGTTTAGTTCTTTAGTTAGACGCTCAATCTCCTTCATAGCATTGTCATTCGACTCTTCTTGACTATAAAGACTACTAGCATGTTCATCATTACTAGGCTCACTAGATTTGTCATGTAAAAGCTCATCTTCACCAAGCAAGTCATCCTCATCACTATCAAAGTCAATAAATTCAGGTGTGATACCTTGGGGCCTTTTGCCATGAAGCATCTTCCAATTCCCTCATTTGGTGAATCAAATAAGTCATAGGAGTTGGAGTTGGAGGATACGAGAGCAAGACCGCAACACCTTCATCTTGATCAGATTCGAGTTTGAGTGATAGCTTCTTTCGAGTGATTGTCGAGTCGGAGCCGGAGACCCATTCACCTACATGAGCTTGATGTTTTCTTCTTGTGTAGCTCCTTGATGACTTGTCTTTCCTTTCCGAATCCTTGCTTCTCCGAGAGGATCTTCGCTCATAACGATCATCTCTACTCCTTCTCTCTTTCCGAGGTGACTCTTCTCTTGAGCTTCTTCTTCTTGGAGATTCTTCTCTTCTCTTGTGGGGAGTCGAACACTCATTTGAGTAGTGTCCGGTCTTCCACAATTGTAGCAGCTTCGATCACGACTAGAAGATCTCTTTTCATCATATGATCTAGACTTTGAGCTTCTTTCCTTGCTTCTACTCTTGTAGAATTTGTTGAAGTTCTTCACCATTAGACTTATCTCTTCATTGGAAACTAGCTTGTCACTTGAGGTTGTGGGAGCTTCAACTGTAGCTTTGTAAGCACCACTTGACTTGTTGTGAAGCTCTTCCTTATCTTTAAGTGTCATCTCATGAGCAACAATTCTTCCAATGACTTCGGTAGGCTTGAGATTCTTGTAGTTTGGCATCATTTGGATCAAAGTGCACACGGTGTCATACTTTCCATCCAAAGCTCTGAGAATCTTCTTGATGATGAATCGGTCGGTCATTTCTTCACTTCCTAAGCCAGCAATCTCATTTGTGATGAGAGCAAGCCTAGAGTACATTTCAGCGACTCCTTCACCTTCCTTCATCTTGAACTTGTCAAGTTGACCTTGAAGAACATCTAGCTTTGATTCCTTCACGGACTCGGTACCTTCGTGCATTTCACCAAAGTATCCCAAATCTCTTTTGCATTCTCAAGACGGCTGATTTTGTTGAACTCCTCGACACAAAGCATTGAAGAGAATGTCACAAGCTTGAGCATTGTTTTGCAACATTCGCAATTCATCCGCTATAGCTTCACGATCCGAACTTTTCCTTCCTCAAGAACTCACCTTGCAAACCAACACAAATAATGCCCCATGCGGCGGGGTTATGTCCAAGAATATGCATTTTCATTTTATGCTTCCAACTAGCAAAATTTGAACCATCAAAGTAAGGACCTCTCTTAAAATTACCCTCACTAGACGCCATACTCTCCTAGGTTGTGAAACCAAGCTTATGGAGTCCAATGCAATGGAAACCAATACAATGGAGACCAAAGCTCGATACCACTTGTAGGATCGAAAGTATGTCTAGAGGGGGTGATTAGACTACTTGACAATATAAAAGTTTAGCCTTTTGATTAGGACAAGTTTTTAGCAAGTTCACAATGATGATCAAGTCAAGTATCACCCTACACATGCAATTCTAGAGTAATGGCAGCGAAAGTAAATTGCACATGTAGTAAATAGAGGTGGAGAAGAGCAAACGCAATTTGGAGACACGGAGATTTTTCTCGTGGTTCCGATAGGTGGTGCTATCGTCAATCCACGCTGATGGAGACTTCAACCCACGGAGGGTAACGGCCATGAGAGTCCACGGAGGGCTCCACCCACGAAGGTTCCACGAAGAAGCAACCTTGTCTATGCCATCATGGCATACGCCCACGGAGGACTAGCCTTACTCGGGGTAGATCTTCACGAAGTAGGCGATCTCCTTGCCCTTACAAACTTCTTGGTTCAACTCCACATCTTGACGGAGGCTCCCAAGCGACACCTAACCAATCTAGGAGGCACCACCTCCAAAAGGTAATAGATGGTGTTGGTGATGATGAACTCCTTGCTCTTGTGCTTCAAATGATAATCTCCCCAACACTCAACTCTCCTCACCGATTTGGCTGTGGTGGAAGAAAGGATTGAGTGGAAAGCAACTTGGGAAGGCTAGAAATCAAGTTTCATATGGTGGGAGTGGAGCAACTTGATCTCAACACAAGGGTAGGTAGTTTTCTTCTCGAAATGTAAGGTAGGAGTGGTAGTTCTTTCGATGGCTCTCCACGAATGAAGAGGAGGTGGAGGGTATTTATAGCCTCCACACAAAATCCAACTGTTACACACATTTGACCAATCTCGGTCAGACCGAAGTTGACAACTCGGTGAGACCGAAAGTTCAAATCTTGTGAACGTTGGGATTTTCGGTGGGACCGAAAATACAATCTCGGTGAGTCCGATTCTTCCAAAGACTAGGGTTTGCCAATCTCGGTGGGACCGACTTTATCATCTCGGTGACACCGATTTGATTACGTATGTTTCTGTAAGGTTGGCGACACTAGTTTCGTGAGACCGAGTTTGGAATCGGAAAATCCGAAATTACTAGGGTTTGGCTATATGGCTGAGGTGGTTCATCTCGGTGTGACTGAGTTTATGGAATCGGTGGGACCGAGATTACTTATGAGTATATGTTGGAATGAAAGATTGCTGATAGTTTGGGAGATAGATCACTAAGCACTTTGAGCAACCAGATCATTATCATAACCTCATCCCCTTTTAATAGTATTGGCTTTCCTATAGACTCAATGTGATCTTGGATCACTAAACCAAAAATGGAGTCTTGAGCTTTTGCCAATGTTTGCCTTAGCATTTTGAGGGGTCCACATCTTCAGTCATTGCCATACCCATATCACTGAACTTTCTGAAATGATACTCAAGAAACTATTAGTTCAATGATATATATGTTGTTATTAATTACCAAAACCACCTGGGGATTAGTTGCACTTTCAAAGAGAGGCCTACTCGAGGCCGCGACAAGAAAGGGGAGGATGACGATCACGATGATGATGACGAATCCACCGAGCACAAGTTTCAGAAGGCAACGGAAGTCATGTGTGTTGACGGAGGTGCCTCGTTGCATTCTTCCCACCGCCAACTGAAACAATGGGCGCGTGAGATTAATGGAACGGAACCGATGGTCGACGCCTAGAAGCCGCTAAGGTGGTCCCACACGCCTACCATTTTTGACGCCGAGGATCACCCTAATCGCACAACTGCGGTCGGGTGTTTGCCATTGTTGGTATCACCAACAATACGCAACCTCAAGGTGACGAAGATGTTAGTTGATGATGGGGCCGGCCTGAACTTGATCTCGCCCAACGTGATCAAGAGGCTGCAGATCCCTGATGAAGATCTTGAGGAAACGAGTACGCTCCAAGGGATCAATCCGGGAGGAGCCAGCCCAAGGGAAAGGTCACACTACCAGTCATGTTTGGTGGCAACCTTAACTACAGGACAGAGAGAATCATTTTCGATGTTGCCGAGATCCGGTTGGCATATAACGGGATCCTTGGCCGCCCGGCGCTGGCCAAGATCATGGTGGCATCGCACTATGCATATAACAAGCTGAAGATGCCTGGCTCGATGAGCATCATCACCGTCAGCTGCAATAAGAAGGACGTGCTCATCTGCGCCGATCAGCTCTATCGAGAGGCGGTTGCAGCGTCTGCCGCCAAGGCACCTGCTCCCACCGCCGAGAAAAAGACCAGCAAGGCCACAGCCTCCGGCAAGACTCCTGGCTCCAGCAAGGGTTCCTGCACTCACTCCGGCAAACGCGCCTCTTCAGAGTGTTGTGTTCCTGCTGAGGACGTGCCAGAGAGCTCTACCGGCAAGAGCAAGAAGTCTAAGGCGGCCCCGCCAGAAACCAAGAAGGTGTCCGTCAAGGAGGATGACACGGGCGGAGCTTTTACCATAAGCTCCACCCATGATAGCAAATAGGAAAGTGCGCTCGTCGCCTTCCTGTGGGAGAATGTCGATGTGTTTGCATGGCAAGCATCCGACATCCCCGACGTTCCCAGGGAGGTGATTGGGCACCATCTTGCTGTCTGACCCCATGCATGGCCCGTCAAGCAGAAGGTCAGAAAGCAAGCTTTGGAGCGACACGAGTTTATCATCAAAGAGATCAGGAAGTTGGAGGCGGTACGCTTGGTCAAGGGAGTACTCCACCCGACGTGGTTGGCCAATCTAGTAGTAGTACGTAAGGCGAATGGGAAGTGGAGGCTATGTATCGACTATACTGATATCAATAAAGCCTGTCCAAAGGATCCTTTCCCATTGCCACATATCGACCAGATAGTGGACTCCACTGCTGGGTTCGACCTGCTGTCGTTCCTTGACGCTTACTCAAGATATCATCAGATCTTCATGACGAAGGAAGATGAAGAAAAGACCGCGTTCATCACCCCATGTGGCACGCACTATTTCGTACGGATGTCTTTCGGGTTGAAGAGCGCTGGTTCGACGTTTGCCCAAGTGGTCCAAATTGGTTTTGAACCCTAGCTCCATAGAAATATGGAAGCCTACATGGATGATATAGTGGTCCAAACCAAATACAAGGCCACGCTCGTGCAGGACCTGGAAGAAACCTTTGCAAATTTGCGCAAGATAAACCTCAAGCTCAACCCAGAGAAGTGTGTGTTCGGCTTCCCGTCTGGCAAACTTCTTGGGTTCTTTGTGTCTCAATGTGGAATCGAAGCAAATCCCGACAAGATCAAAGCCATTGAGTAGATTGAAGCGCCCCAGTGAGTCTAGGACGTTCGTAGGCTTGCCAGCTGCGTTGCCGCCCTGAGTAGGTTTATCTCTAAGTCTGCTGACCGCGCCCTCCCCTTTTTCAAAATTTGAAAAAGGCAGGTCCAATGAAATGGACTCTGGAGGCAGAGGCAGCGCTGCAAGATTTGAAGAGGTACCTCTCCCCTACGCCAAAACTAGTCATGCCCAAACCACAAGAGCCGTTGCTGCTGTATTTGGCAGCAACAAATCAAGTGGTCAGTGCTGCGCTAGTGGCGGAGAGAGAAGCTGAGGAAGAGGCGACAGCGGCGGCAGGGCCATCGGATGAGGAACCATGGCTAGCAGGGCCCGACATCGGCAAGGCAGAACCCCCGGCAGAGCTTGGTCCTGACAAGACAGAGTCTGCGCAAATAAGCGAAGTAAAGCAGCAGAAGAAGATGGTGCAGCACCCAGTCTACTTTGTCAGCTCCCTCTTGCAGGGGGCTAGGTCAAGGTACTCTGGCATGCAGAAGTTGCTTTTCGGCCTTCTTATGGCCTCGAGAAAGCTGCACCACTATTTCCAATCACACGAGCTCATCGTCATCACTCGCCTCCCATTGCAACGAATCTTGCACAACCCAGATGCAACTGGGAGGATTGTCGAGTGGGCATTGGAGTTGTCGAGCTTTGGGATCAAATTTGAAAGTACTTTGACGATTAAGAGAAGGGCTTTGGCAGGGTTCATAGCAGAATGGACATCCATGCCCGACGAAGAAGTTCAAGAGACCACCCATCTTGGTAAAGAGGCAAGTAGTCATTGGATTATGTACTTTTATGGAGCTTTCTCGTTACAAGGTGCTAGTGCCGGCATGCTGCTCATTGCGCCCACCGGAGAGCGCCTCAAGTACGCAGTTGTGGGGACCCCGACTTGAAAGTCGTGATAGCCGAATGCACGTGTACAGTGATCCCAGAGATCAATGCTCACTGAACACACAGAAGCTGAATAACAAGAGTCTTACATCCATACATACCGTCTTACACAAATAGTGACCATCCTGGTCAAGTCTTACATCGATAAAGCCTTAAGGGCTGAACATCAAATGAAACTTAGCAGCGGAAAACATCATCGATAAGTAGAACCCATGCCATCTGCCTTAACCCTACAGGCATTCTGACTGGGAAACGTCCTAGTTCGCATGATCGTCTCCAAAGAACTCTTCTTCGAACTCCGGTTCTTCCATGCCCGTCAATTAAATAACCAAGGCAAGCCAATGAGTACTTTGAATGTACTCGCAAGCAACCCATGATTTGGTTCAAGGTACGGTAATGCATGACATAGGTAAAGTTTTGCATAAAGCTAGTTTTGAGTGCAGGACATGTTCAACATCCTATAAAGCATGCATCAAGAGAATTCCAGTAACCATGAGAACTGGTCACAGGTATCAACATAAATAGAATGGGCACCAACCCATTTATCATAAACGAGTGGGCACCAACCCATCTCAATCGTGTCAAGTCCTGGACTTGATCCATGACAACACCATCATCTCACACACACCGGATTTGTAAACAAGTGGACGAGCCCAAGAGCGGTTACCCAACTGTCCATGACCGTGGACACGGCTATTCAATAGTTTTACACTCGCAGAGGTTGCACACTTTACCCACTAGATCCGGGAACTTCCGTGTCAAACCACGACCAGCGGTACCTCAAGTACCGGGTAAGCACCGATCACTACCTTTCCCTAGTCGACACTAACATGGAGTCCACTCGATTGGCAAGAACCCCGTGCCCAATATTTCAACAACCTTTTCATGGAGCCTTGCTCCCATTTCCATCACATACCACCGCACGGGTACCAACGGTGTGTCCGGTGCCCCATAAAGATGGTCATGGCCGCCCTACCCGCACGACCCGTCCCAAGAGAGAGCACCAACTCTCCCCGCCACTAGTAATGCGGGCTCCAAGCTAGTATCGGTCTAGGTACTCAATAATGCCCTTTCCCATATAAGGGTAGAGTGGTCGCGCATGTAAGGTTGGAGTAACGGTCGCAACTCCGACCAATCCGCTTTGAAAACCACACACCCTTTTCACTTGGCACACCACTTCGCCATCAAGTGGTCACCCATCTCATCATCTCCCTCGGGCATAAGTGGCACCCGATGGGGTTTTCAAAATACCTTTGAAATCACTTTGCCTCCTCATCATGCACAAACCCATCCCTTTATGCGTAGCACCTACATTTGCATCCTAGCTACTCCCACCGCATAACCCTCATAAGAAGGTAGGGCCATGCACAAATGCAAGTACCAACGAGGAATTGTAATCGTGGCAACCACCCATGTGGTTCACCCTCTCGTCATGATTCCGATGCATCATCGATAAAGAGCTAAAATGACATGCATATAAAAGGGGTATCATAGTCATGGTCAAAGGGCTGCTTGCCTTGGTTGGCTTGGTCTTCAAAGTCTTCCCAAGATCGCTCCTCCTTCTTCCTCGGCTACCTCACAACACGGGATCTAACGCTGCAAGAAAACAACGGAAAAATAAGGCAATAATAAAAACAGAAAAGTCAAAGTGCTCAAAAATGTCAACTTAATTTTGTAAAATACTAGGAGGAAAACTAGGAAGGGGCAACTTTTGGTTTTGGTTCGAGTAGCAAAATAGGGGTTATGGATTTTCAAAGGCTCATTTAAATGCCAAAAACCACATTTAAATATTTACAGAAAAGGAAAGGTGATTGGATCTGAGTGAAAGTTGCACCATTAAATAGATTGCAATATTCTAGGAATTTAGAAATTGGAATCAATGCATTTGGATTATTATACTGCCTGTGGAATTTTTGGAAGTATCACGTAAAAAGAAAAGGGAACGGCGCTGCCCATCGGGCGAGAGGCCACAAGCAGCAAGCAGAGCCCGTGGGGAAACCCAGCCCATGCGGCCGCCACGTCGAAGGCGTAAAGCCGAATACGCCTTCGCCGACGGCGGGTCTCAGAGGCTGCAAGACACGTTTTAAACCTCGACGGTGGATCCCACCCGCCGTATGCGGAGGTCGACAGCCGCCCCACGGCGGCGCCGCCGCCTACCTCCGCCAGAGGCGACGCGAGCCGCCGGGCGATACTGGCACGGAAGGAACGCAGGGCTACCGCTGGATTCGTGGAGGAGTCGCGGATCTGGTGGTGGTGGAGACGGTCGCCGGGTGGCTGCCACGGGCGACGAGGTCCCGCATGGCGGAGGTGCTTGGCGCCGGTGGCTCCGGCTGCTCCCAGCTGCAAAACGAGGGGAAAGAGAGGGAAAGTATCAGTGAGGCGAGGGAGGCCGATTCGAGGGAGAACGGGCGGAGGAGGCCTGACCAGCAGACGACGGCGACCCGAGGCGGCGGAGCTCGAGCTCGATCTCGAGCTCAGCGGCTCTGAGCGAAATGGGTGGATCCAGGTGGATTGAGTGCGTGGAGGGGCGACAGGAGGAAGAGGAGGGCTCGGGCGCCTTAAATAGGCTGGCCGCGGTTCACCGTGGGCGTGGCCTACGGCACCAGCTGGATCTGCCTGGGAGCCGCTGGGGAGAGCTTGAGCTGTCCACGGCGCCGTGGGAGTGGAGTAGGGCGCCAGGAGAAGGAGAGAGAGCGAGGGAGGGCTCTGGCGTCCGCGGCAGTGAGGCCAGCCATTGGCCGAGCCGGGCGGCGCTGGGCACGCTGCTGCAGAGGGGAGAGAGAGGGGAGACAGAGGGGCGGCACGGCGGCGTGTAGCAGACGCCGAGGCACATCACCGGCGCGATGGGAAGGCACAAAGCGGTCGGGAGGCGCGGCGTCAACGGTCGGCGCTGGCAGCGCCCAGAAGCGACTTTGGCCGGCATCCGCGGTTTTTCATGGCCAAGCTGCCCTTTTAAGGCCCTGGAAGCAACAATGGCAGGGGACAAGACCAGAGAAAGGCCCGGGATGCCCTGGGTGCGAAGGAGAGAGAGAAGCCGGGAGAGAGGAGAGAAGATGTTGTCCAGAGAGGACAAACTTGATTCCCCTTCCTCCACATTGCTTCTTCTGTAGAAAAGTGTCTAAGTGACAGAGGGAAGTGAGGAGGGTTGTGGCAAAGAGATTAACTCAAGGAGATTAGTGAAAGTGGCAAAAGAGGCTTTTTGGTATTTTGCCGTAAGGTGTTTGATGGAGTTTTGTTGCTTAATGATCCTCACTGGCCAAGATACTCCAAGGGTGAAATGTCACAAATATATAGGGCCTTCCACCCATTTTGAGCTTATTTGGACAAAGTTGCCAATGCAACTTTTGCAAACCCTAGAAATGGGCAGAAATGGGTTTGTGTAGATCCAAAGGGACTAAATCATTTCTCCTTGATGTGCCACTTGGTGTGGTAGCCTTATTTGGTCACATGATCGCTCACCAAAGTTGGGGTCTTGGAGAAAAGTTGGTAGTGCAAAGTGGTTCAAACTTGATTTTGGTCAGAGAGGGTTTTGAGGCACTTTGACCAAGATTTCCTCTTCTCCAACCTGTGCCATTTGGTCCAGTTGCATCATTAGACCAATGAAGCATGTCCACCAAGTTTGAGCACATTTGGACATACTTGGCAATGTAAAGTTGATCAAACCTTAGATTGGACAGAAATGGTTTTGAGGGGTTTTGATGGTGTTATCTTGTTCTCCAAGTCATGAGACTTGGCAAGATCAACAGATATGTCATATGTGACATGATAGAATTTTCCTGGAATTTTTGGAGAATATTTCTTTGTAAATATTTCAAAAGCTTGAAATATCCGAAAGGGTTTTAGAGGATTTGACCAATATTTTGAACATGACCATGTGTTGAAACTCTTATATATGGACAATATATGTCCTATGAGCTTCTCTAAATTTTGTCAAATATTTTTGAAACAGAAAAATAATTATTTCCTATTAAAGACCATTTCTGGCCTTAAGAAAAGCCTTTAAATAAAATAGAACAAGAACTTTTAAAATTATACTTTTGTGGTTCCCGGGCATCCTATATCTAATAGGAGTCAAATATATTTTTGGAAATATTTTACTGCCCTTGATCAAGTACTTGCAAAGCAAACCTCAATTCAGGGTTTTGAAAACTAATTTTAGAAAATACTTTCTGGCCAAATTATTTTTGTAGGAAAATCCCATATAGCACTATTCACATGGCATGGTCATTGGTCAGGAGCTTGGGGTAGGGAGATGAAGTATAGAGGGTAGAGTAGTAGACTTCAAGAAGCACTTGAAAAGAAACACAGAGAGAAAACCAACTCCAAAATAAAGCCAAATAATGCAAAAGTTTTTGTTGGTCCAAATTTTCATGCTTTATTAATAAAAAAAGAAATGTTACAAAATGCAGGGTGTGACAGACCTACCCCCCTTACAAGAATCTCGTCCCCGAGATTCCTAAACTAGGCTTGAAAGAGGTACGGAAATTCGGATCTAAGGTAGTCTTCACGCCCCAAGTGGCTTCGCTTGGTGATGATTGCTCCATTGACTTTGAAGTACTTGATGGTGCGATTGAGTGTGTCGCTCAGCCTCATCCGTAATGCAGATGGGCCGCCACGATACGTCAAATCAGGTTGAAGATCAATGGCTTGGTGATTGACGCCTTTGTAGAGGTCGGGCTTGTCTCGAACTTGGAGACACTTCCGAGTTGTGACACGTGGAACACGTTATGCACATCGAGAGTTCGTGGAAGTTCCAACTGGTAAGCCACTTCTCCTCGCCGCCGATGATCTTGAAGGGGCCAATGTATCTCGGTGCGAGCTTTCCTTTGACATGAAAGCGCTGGGCTCCTTTGAGAGGGGTGACCCGAGATAGACATGGTCTCCAACTCGAAGTTTATGTCTCGCGACGTGAGTCTGCATAGCTCTTCCGCTTTGACTTGGCGACTTCAGACGCCTCGGACAAGCTGGACTTGCTCTTACGCTTCACGGCGATATCGGGCCCAAAGACAAGTCCTTCTCCGCCTCCGACCAGTTGAGAGGTGTACGACACTTCCGCCCGTATAACACTTCAAATGGTGCCATCTGAAGGCTGGCCTGATAACTGTTGTTGTAAGAGAACTCGGCGAAAGGGAGGCAATCTTCCCACTTAGCTCCATAAGCTAAGACACAGGCTCGGAGCATGTCTTCGAGTATTTGATTCACTCGTTCGGTCTGACCTCCGGTCTGTGGGTGGAAAGCAGTGCTGAAGGACAACTTGGTCCCCATGGCCTCCTGGAATTTCTTCCAAAACCTTGAGGTGAACTGGGTTCCTCGATCCGACACAATCTCCTTGGGAACACCATGAAGGCTCACGACTCGGTTGATGTAGAGACTGCTAACTGTTCCCTTGTAGGTTGTCTTGACAGAATGAAGTGGGCCACCTTGGTCAAATGGTCAACTATGACCCAGATGGAGTCATGTCCCTTGTTTGACCTAGGTAGTCCAAAGGATGAAATCCATTCGACTTTATCCCATTTCCACTGGGAACCTTGAGTGGTTGGAGTAATCCAAAGAGGTCGCCGATGTTCAGCTTTGACCCTCGGCATACGCCACATTTTGCAACATAGGTGGCAATCTCCTTTTCATCCCGTGCCACCAAAATCTTTCCTTCAGTGTCTTGATACATCTTGGTGCCTCCGTGGTGGATGGAATATGGGCTGTCATGAGCTTCTTGCAAGATCGGTTCTTGAGCTCAACCTTGTTGGGCACGCAGATGTGATTCCCAAACCACACAATTCCTTCCTCATCCTCTGTGAATCCTGAGGCCTTGCCTGCCTTGATCTTCCTCTTGATGCCTTCGATACTCTCATGCCCCTTCTGAGCTTTCTTGATATCATCCATCAAGGTAGGCTTAACTTCGAGGTTGGCCAAGAATCCTGGTGCAACCAGTTCCAACCCGAAGCTTTCGAGTTCCTCATACAAGGCGGGTAGCTTGTGCTTCAAAGATAGCATTCAAGGAGCAAGCCTTCCGCTCAATGCATCTGCTACCACATTAGCCTTCCAGGTGGTATTGAACACCGAGGTCATAATCCTTTATCAACTCCAGCCATCTTCTCGCCTCATGTTCAATTCCTCCGAGTGAAAATATACTTCAGACTTTTGTGATCCGTGTATATCTCACATCGCTTCCCCAAAAGGTAATGTCGCCAAGTTTTCGTGGCATGAACCACTCGCTGCTAGCTCAAGGTCATGAGTAGCGTAGTTCTCTTCGTGAGGTCGTAATTGCCTTGAAAGGTAGGCCACGACTCGCCTTCTTGCATCGTAACACCTCCCATCCGATTCTTGACGATCACAATATATCACAAACTCCTTGTGTATATCCGTGTGGCCGAATCGAGCGGTGGTTAGCCTCTTCTTCAGCTCCCGAAGCTCTCTTCGCACTTCGGCCCATTCAACTTCTTGTCCTTCTTCAAGAGCTGAGTCATGGGTCGGGCAATGCTTGAGAATCCTTCAACGAACTTGCGGTAGTATCCCGCGAGTCCGAGGAAGCTTCGACTTCCTTCACATTGCTCGGGATTGCCATTCACCACGGCTTCAATCTTAGCAGGTCGATCGACAATCCTCTTCGGTTAGAACATGACCCAGAATCCAACTTCACGCAGCCGAATTCACACTTGCTGAACTTGGCATACAGCTTGGTGCTCTCGCTTGTCTAGGACCATCCTCAAGTGTTGCTCGTGCTCTTCTTCCGACTTCGAGAAGACAAGAATGTCATCAATGAAGACAACGACGAACTTGTCCAAATATTCCATGAAGACCTTATTCATGAGATACATGAAGTAAGTCGGGGCATTGGTCAATCCAAAGGACATGACCGTGCATTCATCTGAGCCATATCTGATTACTGAATGCCGCCTTCGAATATCTTGGGGTCGATCTTCATTGGTAGTACCCAGATCCGAGGTCGATCTTGGAGAACACCTTGGCCCCATTGAGTTGATCAAACAGATCTTCAATCTTGGGAAGTGGGTACTTGTTCTTGATTGTAACCTCATTGAGGAGCGGTAGTCAATGCATAAGCGGATGGTACCGCCCTTCTTGCCACAAATGTAATAGGCGATCCCCAAGGGGAGGCACTAGGCGGATAAATCCTTCCTCAACTGCTCTTCCAAATGCTTCTTCAATTCGCTAACTCCTCCGATCCCATTCTATAAGGCTTTATAGATGGGTCCTGCTCCGGTATGAGCTCGATGATGAACTCAATGTCCCGATCAGAGGCATTCCGGTAGCTCGTCAGAAAAACATCGGGATACTCGTGATACTATCGGCACTTGTTCCAATCCAACTTCAGTCAGACAGTTGACTTGGTTGGCTTGAGTAGGAGAGGGGTTGGAGGCAAATTTGACTTCGACTCCTCGGTCATTGGTCATAGTGACCGCCCGGTTGGCGCAATCAATCAAGCCTTGGTGCTTGCTGAGCCAATTCATTCCCAAGATCACATCCAAGCCTTGTGATTTTAGGACGATAAGGTCTGCTAGGAAGTCTACCCGCTAATGGTAATCCCGACTCCTTTACATCCTATCTTGGCTCTCATCTCTGCTCCGGGGTTTGTACCACCATAGGGTTGTTTAGGGTGTAGGGTCATGCCACTCTTTAATGCAAAACTTTGGGTGACAAAAGAATGCGTGGCTCCGAATCAAACAAAACAGATATGGTGCTGAATTGACAAGGAACGCACCCAAAGACGACGTCCGGTCTTCCCGGCTTCTTCCATGCGTGACATGATTCACACGACCCCTGCCATTGTTGGGCAAGTTGCGGGGAGCTTGGTTCCTCGGTGGCATACCACGGCCTTGTCCTGGGTTCTGCATTGGGGCGCGGGCGCCGGGCTTCTTGTTGGGGCAATTTTGAGTAGTGCCTGGCTGTCCACATCCCAAACAAGTGACTTGATTGGGGACGACGCCTTGCCAAAGATTGTTATTGGGGTTGTTGTAAGCTGGCTCGGGTTGGCATACCTTGAGGTGGATAGTTGGTGCGAGGTGCAGGAGCTCTTGGCTGCCGATAGGTTGGTTTGACCGGGCTGGCTGCCACGGCGAGGCTTCGTTGCCGGAGCTACCCTTGCTGATCATCTTGCGCTTATGAGTGTCATCCAAGGCACGCCGCTTGTCCTCAAGCATGAGCGCCTTTGTTCACCAGATCAGAAAGGTCGGGCAGTCACACACAACAAGCGAAGTATCGCAGAGTCTGGTTAAGGCCTTCCATGAAGCGCCCCGCTTGGCGAAGATCGATCTTGACATCTTCGGGGCATACCTTGAGAGAACACTGAACTTCTGCATGTACTCCTTGACAAGGTGCTGCTACCTTGCTTCAAAGGTTCGAACTCACGCTTCTTGATGGCCATGAGTCCGAAGGGATGTGGGCCTTGCGAATTCCGCCTTGAAGGTGTCCCAAGTGATATCTTGCTCAACATGCATAGCCTTGAATCCATCCCACCAAGCTCTGGCAGTCCCCGAGACAATGGGCAGCATACGCCACTTTGTCACGGTCCTCGGCATCCGACTAGTGCCAGCAGATCCTCAATAGTGCGGACCCGATGCGTGCGCATCCAGGGTTCAGCAGCCTCGATGAAAGTGGGTGGTGCATGCTTCTTGAACTCCACCAGTGTGGAACGCCCATGGTCGTGCCCACGGGCGGGCGGTTGACACCCGAGCAATCATCCGGAGGGCTGCAGTGTTGGCTTGGCGCCTCTCGAAAGGCCTGGAGAAGCTGAGCCATATCCATGCTTGGAGGAGGTGGTGGTGGTGGAGTCTGTCCTTGGGCTTGGTCCTGGCTGGCTCCGGCCTCAGCAGAACCTCCGGCTTCTTGCGGCTGGGTAGAGGTACCAGTACGTGTTACAACAGGCATCCTGTTGGAGTGGTCAAGGTCTCATGATAGGGAACAACAATGAGGGAAAGCAGTAGAGATGGAATGCCTAGTAAGGGGGTGGTGTGACACACTTTAAGTAAAGCAAAGGCCAGAAGGGCCAAACTCATGCATTAAACCAAATGGGAAATGTAGTCGTTTACAAGTTCCCAAGGGAAAGTACGACTTCATCAAAGCAAGTTGAAAGCAAACACAACATAACATGGTTTCATAAGAACCATTACAAAGACTCGACTTCGCAAAAGGGGTACACGACCTATCCTACCATAGGCTACGAGCTAGCCTATCCTAGTCCTGAACGGAGTCTAAGTGGTGGAATGCTCGGTCGGGTATTCCGGCTCCTCTGGGTCTTCCTCCTCATCATCATCTGTCTCGGTCTCCTCATCGCTTGAGGAAGCGGAGGAGTGAAGGAGCTGAACACGGCGCTGCTTTGTTGGTGGTGTCTTGAAGAGGTTGCGGTACTCCTTTGCCGTCATACGGCGTGGCTGAGGAGCTCCCTCGGCAGCTGCGACCTGAGGGGGTCGTCCGCCTCGGTAAGCTACCGCGGGCTGTCCAGGGGGTGCTCCATCCTTCTTGATCCTGTCCGCCTTCGTCTGAACTATGCGGAGGAGCTCCTTGGTCTCGCGGAGTTCCTTCCGAAGCTCCGTCGACTCGAGGCCAGTGCTGTGCGGTGCTGTCGGCACACAAGCTGAAGTAGGTCCGAAGCGGAGAGGAAGTCCTCGCCCAAGGGTGGTGCTGGTGCGCTGCTCTCGCCGCCACCTTCCTTACGATAAGGCAGGTAACGAGTGGCTGGCTCTCTTGCCATCTCTGGCAGGAGATCCCGGAGGCGAAGTCGGTGTTTTGAGGGCAGCAGCCTCCACGGCGAGAAGCAAGGTCGCCATCTGGGGTCCCTCAAAGAACCAGCTCGTCGGGCGCCATTCACCTCACGACTACCTCCACGTGATACTCCTTCTTGGTGCCGTCGACCCAAAGCTCGTGGTAGGAGAAGGTGGGGACTCGAGTGAACTGCACTTCCCGAGGCTATCCTCAAGGAGCACGGAAACCCAAAGGTCGAAGTCCTCTGCACGGCGCCATCTACAAAAAGTGGAAGGGAAGGGTCAATAAAGGAATGTGTCCTGTGTTTGGGATGCTAACATAAAACATAGGTATATGGGTAATCTAGGGGATAGTCTCGCTCTAACTAACGTCCATGCTAACTAAGGCTTCCTACAGTCAGGATGGCTCTGGTACCAGCTCTGTGGGGACCCCGACTTGAAAGTGCTCTGATACCAGCTCTGTGGGGACCCCGACTTGAAAGTCGTGATCGCCGAATGCACGTGTACAGTGATCCCAGAGATCAATGCTCACTGAACACACAGAAGCTGAATAACAAGAGTCTTACATCCATACATACCGCCTTACACAAATAGTGACCATCCCGGTCAAGTCTTACATCGATAAAGCCTTAAGGGCTGAACATCAAATGAAACATAGCAGCGAAAACATCATCGATAAGTAGAACCCATGCCATCTGCCTTAACCCTACAGGCATTCTCGACCGAAACGCCCTAGTTCGCATGATCGTCTCCAAAGAACTCTTCTTCAACTCCGGTTCTTCCATGCCCGGTCAATTAAATAACCAAGGCAAGCCAATGAGTACTTTGAATGTACTCGCAAGCAACCCATGATTTGGTTCAAGGTACGGTAATGCATGACATAGGTAAAGTTTTGCATAAAGCTAGTTTTGAGTGCAGGACATGTTCAACATCCTATAAAGCATGCATCAAGAGAATTCCAAGAACCATGAGAACTGGTCACAGATATCAACATAAATAGAATGGGCACCAACCCATTTATCATAAACGGTGGGCACCAACCCATCTCAATCGTGTCAAGTCCTGGACTTGATCCATGACAACACCATCATCTCACACACACCGGATTTGTAAACAAGTGGACGAGCCCAAGAGCGGTTACCTAACTGTCCATGACCGTGGACACGGCTATTCAATAGTTTTACACTCGCAGAGGTTGCACACTTTACCCACTAGATCCGGGAACTTCCGTGTCAAACCACGACCAGCGGTACCTCAAGTACCCGGGGTAAGCACCCGATCACTACCTTTCCCTAGTCGACACTAACATGGAGTCCACTCGATTGGCAGTAACCCCCGTGCCCAATATTTCAACAACCTTTTCATGGAGCCTTGCTCCCATTTCCATCACATACCACTGGCACGGGGTACCAACGGTGTGTCCGGTGCCCCATAAAGATGGTCATGGCCGCCCTACCTGGCACGACCCCGTCCCAAGAGAGAGCACCAACTCTCCCCCGTCACTAGTAATGTGGGCTCCAAGCTAGTATCGGTCTAGGTACTCAATAATGCCCTTTCCCATATAAGGGTAGAGTGGTCGCGCATGTAAGGTTGGAGTAACGGTCGCAACTCCGACCAATCCGTTTTGAAAACCACACACCCTTTTTCACTTGGCACACCACTTCGCCATCAAGTGGTCACCCATCTCATCATCTCCCTCGGGCATAAGTGGCACCCGATGGGGTTTTCAAAATACCTTTGAAATCACTTTGCCTCCTCATCATGCACAAACCCATCCCTTTTGTAGCACCTACATTTGCATCCTAGCTACTCCCACCGCATAACCCTCATAAGAAGGTAGGGCCATGCACAAATGCAAGTACCAACGAGGAATTGTAATCGTGGCAACCACCCATGTGGTTCACCCTCTCGCCATGATTCCGATGCATCATCGATAAAGAGCTAAAATGACATGCATATAAAAGGGGTATCATAGTCATGGTCAAAGGGCTGCTTGCCTTGGTTGGCTTGGTCTTCAAAGTCTTCCGCAAGATCGCTCCTCCTTCTTCCTCAGCTACCTCATCAAATACGGGATCTAACGCTGCAAGAAAACAACGGAAAAATAAGGCAATAATAAAAACAGAAAAGTCAAAGTGCTCAAAAATGTCAACTTAATTTTGTAAAATACTAGGAGGAAAACTAGGAAGGGGCAACTTTTGGTTTTGGTTCGAGTAGCAAAATAGGGTTATGGATTTTCAAAGGCTCATTTAAATGCCAAAACCACATTTAAATATTTACGTAAAAGGAAAGGTGATTGGATCTAAGTGAAAGTTGCACCATTAAATAGATTGCAATATTCTAGGAATTTAGAAATTGGAATCAATGCATTTGGATTATTATACTGCCCTGTGGAATTTTTGGAAGTATCACAGAAAAAGAAAAAGGGAAACGGCGCTGTGCCACTGGGCCAGAGAGGCCACAGCAGCAGCAGGCCCAGGGGGAACCCCAGCCCACGCGGCCGCCACGTCGAAGGCGTAAAGGCCGAATACGCCTTCGGCCGACGGCGGGTCTGTCTTGTAAGACGTTTTAAACTCGACGGTGGATCCCACCCGCTGCATGCGTGAGGTCGACAGCCGCCCCCACGGCGGCCGCTGCCTACCTCCGCCGAGGCGACGCGAAGCTTCGCCGCGTCTGATACAGGCACGGAAGGAACGCAGGGGCTACCGTTGGATTCAGGAGGGAGTCGCGGATCTGGTGGTGGTGGAGACGGTCGCCGGGGTGGCCTGCTTCACCGGCGACGAGGTCCCGCGGCGGAGGTGCTTCGGGCGCCGGTGGCTCCGGCCGTTCCCAGCTGCAAAACGAGGGGGAAAGAGAGGGGAAAGTATCAGTGAGGCGAGGGGAGGCCGATTCGAGGGAGAAACGGGGCGGAGGAGGCCTGTACCCGCAGATCGACGGCGACCCGAGGCGGCGGAGCTCGAGCTCGATCTCGAGCTCGGGCGGTTCTGGAGCGAAATGGGTGGATCCAGGGGTGGATTGAGTGCGTGGAGGGGCGACAGGGAGGAAGAGGAGGGCTCGGGAGCGCCTTAAATAGGCTGGCCGCGGTTCACCGTGGGCGTGGCCTACGGCACCAAGGATCTGCCTGGGAGCCGCTGGGGAGAGCTTGAGCTGTCCACGGCGCTGTGGGAGTGGAGTAGGGCGCCAGGAGAAGGAGAGAGAGCGAGGAGGGCTCTGGCGTCCGCTGTGTGAGGCCAGCCATTGGCCGAGCCGGGCGGCGTCGCACGCTGCTGCAGGAGGGGAGAGAGAGGGGAGACAGAGGGGGGCACGGCGGCGTGTAGCAGACGCCGAGGCACATCACCGCGCGATGGGAAGGCACAAAGCGGTCGGGAGGCGCGGCGTCAACGGTCGGCGCTCTGGCAGGCGCTCCAGAGCGCGACTTTGGCCGGCATCCGCGGTTTTTCACAAGCCTGCAAGGCCTTTTAAGTCTGGAAGCAACAGTGGCAGGGGACAAGACCAGAGAAAGGCCTGGGATGCCCTGGGGTGCAGAAGGGAGAGAGAGAAGCTGGGAGAGAGGAGAGAAGATGTTGTCCAGAGAGGACAAACTTGATTCCCCCCTTCCTCCACATTGCTTCTTCGGGTAGAAAAGTGTCTAAGTGACAGAGGGAAGTGAGGAGGGGTTGTGGCAAAGAGATTAACTCAAGGAGATTAGTGAAAGTGGCAAAAAGAGGCTTTTTGGTATTTTGCCAGAAGGTGTTTGATGGAGTTTTGGTTAAGCTAATGATCCTCACTGGCCAAGATACTCCAAGGGGTGAAATGTCACAAATATATAGGGCCTTCCACCCATTTTGAGCTTATTTGGACAAAGTTGCCAATGCAACTTTTGCAAACCCTAGAAATGGGCAGAAATGGGTTTGTGTAGATCCAGTGGACTAAATCATTTCTCCCTGATGTGCCACTTGGTGTGGTAGCCTTATTTGGTCACATGATCAGGCTCACCAAAGTTGGGGTCTTGGAGAAAAGTTGGTAGTGCAAAGTGGTTCAAACTTGATTTTGGTCGAGAGGGTTTTGAGGCACTTTGACCAAGATTTCCTCTTCTCCAACCTGTGCCATTTGGTCCAGTTGCATCATTAGACCAATGAAGCATGTCCACCAAGTTTGAGCACATTTGGACATACTTGGCAATGTAAAGTTGATCAAACCTTAGATTGGACAGAAATGGTTTTGAGGGTTTTGATGGTGTTATCTTGTTCTCCAAGTCATGAGACTTGGCAAGATCAACAGATATGTCATATGTGACATGATAGAATTTTCCTGGAATTTTTGGAGAATATTTCCTTTGTAAATATTTCAAAAGCTTGAAATATCCGTAAAGGGTTTTAGAGGATTTGACCAATATTTTGAACATGACCATGTGTTGAAACTCTTATATATGGACAATATATGTCCTATGAGCTTCTCTAAATTTTGTCAAATATTTTTGAAACAGAAAAATAATTATTTCCTATTAAAGACCATTTCTGGCCTTAAGAAAAGCCTTTAAATAAAATAGAACAAGAACTTTTAAAATTATACTTTTGTGGTTCCCGGGCATCCTATATCTAATAGGAGTCAAATGTATTTTTGGAAATATTTTTACTGCCCTTGATCAAGTACTTGCAAAGCAAACCTCAATTCAGGGTTTTGGAAAACTAATTTTAGAAAATACTTTCTGCCAAATTATTTTGTAGGAAAATCCCATATAGCACTATTCACATGGCATGGTCATTGGTCAGGAGCTTGGGGTAGGGAGATGAAGTATAGAGGGTAGAGTAGTAGACTTCAAGAAGCACTTGAAAAGAAACACAGAGAGAAAACCAACTCCAAAATAAAGCCAAATAATGCAAAAGTTTTTGTTGGTCCAAATTTTCATGCTTTATTAATAAAAAAAGAAATGTTACAAAATGCAGGGTGTGACAGCAGTCGAGATGCACTTTCCCCGAGAGAGGTTGATAAACAACACCGCAGAGTATGAGAGGCTGCTTGCCGGTCTCAGGATCGTGGCGGACCTCGGAATCAGGAAGCTTATTGTCAGAGGAGATTCACAACTTGTCGTCAAGAAAGTCAACAAGAATTATCAGGGCCCGCTGATGGAGGCTTATTTGGATGAAGTGAGAAAGTTGGAAGAGCGCTTTTGACGGTCTACAAGCAGAGCATGTTCCTTGAGGAGAGAACAGCATTGCCGATGAGTTGTCAAAGCGCGCTGCCCTCAAGCTACCTATGGAACCAGGTACCTTTGTGCTTCAATTAACTCAGCGATCCGTCGAACCATCAGTAGAGAAGAACAGGCGAAGGAAGGCCAACCCTGGCAAATACTTTCCCGCAGAGCTCCCAGGAGCCACTGGCAAGGAAGTTGCAGGGTACCCCAAGCTTGTCAGGGAGCAGCAGCTTCCGGCAGAGTCCCAAGCTTTTGCCGTAGAGACAGCTGCCCCCGCGGCAGAAGACATGCCTTTAGTCCTTGCCGTCGAGCCTCAGGCTACAACATGGGCACAACATACAGTCCGTTTCCTCCAGACAAGGGAGCTCCCTGAGTAGCGGGAAGAAGCAGAGAGCAAGGTTGTTAGAATCGTGATTCTGTTGTATGATTCTATGAATTTACGATCCAAACTAACCCCTTTGATTCTACGATTTTGGTTCATAAAATCTACGTTTTTATGATCCTGATAGTGAAGATTCTACGATTTGCGATCCTGCCATCAGAGCTCCGATCCGATTCAGAATCACGATTCTAACAACCTTGGCAGAGAGAGTAGCCCATCGGTCGAGCATGTACCAGTTCGTGGATGATGTCCTTTACAGAAGGAGGCCGAACAACGTGAAATTGAAGTGTATTCCTTGGGAGGACGGACTGGAGCTGGCCGACATACATGGAGGCATATGTGGCTCCCACATAGGGTCAAGAGCCCTTGCCAACAAAGCATTCCGGCAAGGTTTCTTCTGGCCCACTGCCCTCTAGGATGCAACGACACTAGTAACCAAGTGTGAAGCGTGCTAGTTTCATTCAAAGAAGCTTCATCAACCAGCTCAAGCCCATCAAACAATCCCTCTCTCCTAGCCATTCTCGCTCTGGGGGCTCGACATACTGGGCCCCTTTCCCCATGCCTTCGGGAGCTTTGAGTACTTGTACATCGCGATTGACAAGTTCACGAAGTGGCCGAAAGTGGAGCCAGTGAGGAAGGTGACAGCACAGTCTGTTGTCAAGGTCTTCAAAGGACTCGTTTTCTGTTTTGGTGTGCCAAACAGAGTCATCACCGACAACGGCACATAGTTCACGAGCCGCACCTTCATGCAATATACCCAAGACCTTGGCCGCAAAGTCTACTTTGCTCCTATTGCTCATCCAAGAAGCAATGACCAGGCAGAAAGGGAAAATGCTGAAGTGTTGCGAGGCCTCAAAACGAGAACTTTCAACAGGCTACACAAGTGCGGGAGTCACTGGATTGATGAATTGCCAACAGTTCTTTGGTCAATCAGAACGACACCAAATCGAGCCACTAGCCAGTCACCCTTTGCCCTGGTATAAAGAGCAAAAGCAGTTCTCCCCACGGAACTCATATACGGGTCACCTCGATTGCTCGCTTATGATGAGCTTGAGTAAGAGCAGTTGCATCAGGATGATGCAATGCTCCTTGAGGAAGATCATCTTCGAGCTGTTGTGCGAGCCGCTCGCTACCAGCAAGCCTTGTGCCGCTATCATAGCCGCAAGGTTCACGCCCGAAGCCTTGATGAAGGCGACCTTGTTCTTCGGCATGTTCAGTCCGCCAAGAATTCAAACAAGTTAACGCCAAAGTGGGAAGGCCCTATCAGGTAATACGAGTCACCAGGCCCGGCGCAATCCGCCTGGAGACCAAAGATGGCATTCCGGTGAGCAAGTCCTGGAATATCGAACATCTTCGCAAGTTTTACTCATAGGGCACGGTTGCTGGGAGCTCTGGCAACACATCTTTTGTACTAGCCTTGCCGGCAAGGCATGTAATCCTATGTATAGAGCCAGGCGCAGACCCTATGCGCAGCCAGATAGTTTTTAGCATGTACAGTTTCCTACTAGTTTCCATGTCTATATATATATATGTATGCATGGCATGCTTGCCCAGGATATTGTGCTACCTTAGATTCTAACAGAAACTGGGGAACCATCAAGGCTCCGTGCCCCTATCCTCTCCTCCGTTCAGCCGCCATGACAACGCATCGGCAAGGAATTGAGAAAACTACCCGGCACATCGTCCCCGACGACAAAACCAGATAAAGTTCATCCCCTGCCCATTAATATTCGTAACTTGTGACTTGTGCATTAGAAAACCTCGCCACTCTGATTGAACTTAGGTGCTCCCATCCCTGACTCGAACGCTGCTTCGTCCGGGGTGGTTTTAGTAACCTTTGGCAATAAGAGATTGGCCGGGGGCTGGACCCTGTTTCTGTAACACGGCAAATGTGATTCTCCGGAAGGCACATAGGGTGCCGGCAAGGTAGCTTGCCAGGGAGACTCATTTATTTTTATTAAAGGGGCATTTCGCCTCTACACGAACATTTACGTGCATGAGTTCCCAGCAAAAGCTCGTCTTTTTCATTGATATGCTGATACAAGTATAGATGTTATAGAACATAAGCATGGGCTGGAATATTACATTTTTCTAGAAAGTTAAGATTCAGCAAGTGCCTATAAATTGAGAAAAAGATAAGTTCCCCGTAATCCCCGTTCTTGCCCCTTTCCTCCCATGCATGGTAGGCGAAGAAAGGTGACGGGCATGGGGAATGGGGTGATGGAGAGCTTGGCGGGGAAGCCCATCGACCACCAACGCCAGAGCCAGTAGGACGCGGAGCAGATGATGGTGCTACCACTGATGGTCAGCTGGAGTCAGAGTCTTTGTCCTCCCGCCCGCTGCCGTCGTCATCGCTGTCGCTTTCCTCCTCGCCACTGTCCTTTGAGGAGCTTTCGTCGTCAATGGAACTCTCCATGCAGCACCCTAAGCAGATTCTTGAGCTCCCGAAGACCTTGACGGGGAACAGGCCATTATCCATTAACTTAAAATGGAGAACGGGCCCCTCCGACAAGCTGTGGGTGTGTGCAAAAGTTTTCCACCCACGGTGGGGGTACATGACATTAGGGCACGGGAAGCCGACGTTAACCCACGTGCTGCCATTCCCGCAGCCCCTCATGTGTATCCTGAAAGCCTACGGTGAATCCTGCTCCATCACCGTGCGAACGGAGTAGGGAGACAGAGATGGCCGCTCACATGCTTGTATAGGAGGATGAAGAACTCGAGGGGCAGGTCTCCAACGTGGCCGTCCATGGAAGGAGGGGCCGTCAGTGGAAGCACAGCCGGCGCGCCGCCCCGTCCTCCTCTTCCCCGAGCACCACGGCAGCCTCGGCCTCGTCCCCTTCCTCTCCCCCTTGCAATGGGCTCTGCCACTGGAAGCTCTGGGGGAGGAGGAGCACACTATCGAGAAGAAGCCCTCGTCACCTCGGTCGAAGCGCCAGCACGCCCTCTCACCATGGAGAATGGAAGAAAGATGTCAAGCAGAAGGAGGAGAGGAAGAAGTGTGGAGAAACACCGTCCCTATTCCTTTTTATAAAAGAGCAAGCCCGGAGCCTGGCCACCCAGCAGGGCCGGCCGCCCCGCGCGACCAATACGGCCTCCTGAAGTATAGGGAATCGGAATCGACCCGCTGCCCCAATCAGTGACGCCTCGTTTCCCGCCTTGGCATTAATGCCCACGTCCACCGTCTGCCCTTCCCAAGGCATGCGGGATACATGGCGAGCGAGTCAGAGGCATGGGAACAGGTGAGGCGACCGTTTTCCACCCCGTGATCATGGGGTGTGGCACCATACAGGCTGCGACCCGAGTCCACTTAGTAAATGAGTAGTGCCCCTGCGAATCCCTCTTTTTTAATAATAAGGGAAGCACGGGCCACCTCTTTACTATCACTGCAGAATGACGCGAGCATGCTGAGGCCATCCCATGCACAACCCCCACGTCATGCGCTCGAGGCGGATCATGGGGAAGCGCAACTACCAAGGAGATCGTGGAGGATTAAGTTCCTGCCATGCGTGAACCCGCACTGCTTTGGGCCTGGCCCAACTACGCCTTGCGCTCACGTGTGGCCCAGGCCGGGGGCTCCTATAGGTGTACAAAAGTACAGGCTCTTTTGTACCCCTTAATTGTGCACGGGCAGTTGTAGCCACCCCTGTGGCCGGGCCCGGCAGGACAATAGAAGATGAAACACGAAGACTACCAAGACAGAGACTCGAAGAACCAGGAGCAGAGGGCGAGCTAGACCTCCCCTGGCAACACCCTTGCCGGGGCAGCCTGCACAGCACCAGCAAGCCCATCACCCTTGAAGCTGAGAGCTCTGACACCATCGACAACGTTAAGATCAAGATCTGAGAACGCATGCTTAGTAGCATGCGGATCCTCATAAAGATTGACAACCCAGAGGTCCACGTGGGACCAGAAGACGAAGACCCCCGGCAAGACCCTTGCCAGGGACGACTCCAAGGCCCTCGGCAAGCCTTGCCGGGGATGATCGCGCGGCCGCGGCCAGGCCAGCGCCCGACAAGGATTTGCCACCTCACCACCACTCCAGTGCAACGACCAGTGTGCCAACTAAGCAGGCACCTGCGTGGTGGCATGTAGATCTTCATGGAGGCTCTACCATTGTGCCAGCGCAGTAGCTAGTTAGCCGGCATGGCGCTACATGCCTCGTCAGCCTGGACGCATGTCGAAGCAAGGAGGAGCGGCGACGGATGGGATGGCTTCTATTGTCGTTCCCGATAAAGCAAGAGGGCACGTAGGCAGCACATTAACTGCGTTTTTCCTACATTGCTAAGCGATAAGCTCGTACACTGTAGCTTGCCACCTCCTGTGTGCCATTGTGGCAACCCCTTTAGGTATGAAAGGAGGCCCAAGGCGTACAGAGAGAGGATTCAGAATTTTGGACCGTGCTCACATCATAGCTAGTTCAAAAGCTCAAGAACACATATATCCAGACAAGCAGGACTAGGGTATTACGCATTTTTGCTGCCCGAACCTGGGTAAATCCCCTGTGTGCTAACTGCTAGACCTGCTCTTCGTGCAGCTAATCCCCCGCTGAACGTAGAAGGGATCCTTGTGACCCCATAGGTGTTCATTTTCCCTGACAGCTGGGCAACAAAATCAGCGGCAAGGGCATCCAGGGCAGCTCCATGCTTATCATCCAGTTCCTTGGTGCGTTGCCGCACAAGCGCCTCCAAATTGTCGTCCTTGGCACGGAGAGTGGCTTCGAGCTTTTCCTCACGGATGGAGATCTATTGCTCTCTGACATCCAGGGATGCCTGGCGATCCACTAGGCGCGCCTCGCGGGCCATGACATCTTCCCTCGTCATCAGGAGCGTCTCTTGCTGCCTCATGAGCACCTTGAACTGCTTGTCATGCCACTCACGCAACTCCAGGCATTTATCCTTCAACTTTTGGTCCACCTTGCTGGCGGACTCGCGCCGCTCCTTGAGCGCTTGCCACTTCTGGTTGTGCCGAGCTTGCATATCCTTCATGCCCACCTCCATGGATTCCATGAAGGACAAGTCCATTGCGATGGCGACTGAGTCATCAACTTCTCCAGCTCCCTGATAAAACGGTGCTAGGAGACATTGAAGCTCTTCGTCAAGCTCCGCGCCCGTCATCAGAAACAGGCTGGGGGGCTCCAGTTCCAGGCGGTAACAACACCATGGTCAGCGTGTTCAAGGAGGTTGGTGGGGTCTAAGTAATGGCCCCGGAAGAGGGGGTGGGGCCATGGTCTGGAGGGGTGTTTTCACCTCGACAACCACTTCCTCCTCTGAGGCGTTCTCTGAAGAATGCTCCAACACCGCCAAGGAATCATGGGCATTCCCGACGGCAAGGTCATGTCCCTCAGCAGCAGCAATCTCCACGGCCTCATCTGCGGTAGCCCTTCCTATATCAGCCACCACCGCCAGTAGCCCTGGCTCCTCGGCTTGGGGGGCTGCACATGAAAACGTCGGCAAACAATGGAGAAACGGGAGTTCTAAACAAATAGGGAGATTAGGAGAAGCAATCAGAGCAAGAAAGGAAAAAGGGAATGATTGGAGTACCTGGAGACGTCTGCCGGGTGGGGCCCTTAGTTTCGCCGGCAACATCTGTAGCCGGGCCATGAACTTCGCCCTCTGTTGTGGTAGACACGGCAGCCTTCTGCATGACTTCATTCGTGGGGGATTCCATGGGGGTCCTTTCTGCTCGAGTGGTGATGGGAGCATGCCCCTCTAGGAGGGGCTCGCCCTGCATCGTCTCACCTCCCCCTCCGGCCAAGGGAACAGGGAGTTCGTCCCCGTCGGCTCTGGCGGATGGGGCCAAGCACCCATGCCCGGGCCGAGGTCTGGACTGGGGGCTCAACACGGGGTCTTCTGCATCATCACTGCCAAGGCCGAGCCCTCCGTGCCCCTCAATGACCCAAGGTGTCGGAGCTTCTTTCGTGGGCGGTAAATGAGGGCTTCCGTGTCCTCCTCCACTTCCCTGCTAGCAATAACAAAACAAAAGTTTAGTCAGTGAAAGTAATCAAACATATCAAAAATGCTTATGAAGGGTAGGGAAAGTCTTCCTTACTCTTCTTCAATAAGCATGGAATTCAAGTTGAACTCCGTGGGAGGCGGGGACTCCCTTCCTCTCTTTGGAGGTGGAAGGGCAGAACTCCCCGGTAGCTTCGATGCCTCGCGTGGCGCCGGGTGCTCCGGGGAGACGAGCTCGGTGAGGAGCTCGAGCTGGAGTGGGAGCTGGAATCCACTTCCACGTCTGTCGGTTGCTTGGCGGAGGGAACCTTGGTCCGAGCAAGGCAAGGAGATTGGCGACACGCCACCTCACCCTTGGTGGCCTTGGTAGTGGTCTTCTTCACCCTCTTGACGGCCGATGCTGGATTGGGGGCTGCCGCCCCTTGGTTGGCGGTGCGCCTACGAGTGTGCTGGTTTGGGACCAGCTCGGGGGCTTGAGGCCCAGCCGCAAGCCACTCCTCCTCGAGCTTTGCCACCTCGCCAGCATCCTCCTCCTCTTGAAGGTTCGTTACTGCCGTGGCTAGGGCCTCTAGGCCGGCAAGGTTATCCCCGACAAAGATACCCCAGGCAGGCTCTTCCCCGGTAGCCTCCTCCGTGGCCTGCGCCTTGCTACCACCGTGGGAAGAGCTCTCGTCCTCAGCCTTCCCTTTGCCCTTTCTGGCCTTTGCGCCCTTCGCCATCTCCGCAAACGGGCAACCTTGTGCTCCTTGACCCTCCTCAAGATATATGCCACCTCCATAGAGGAGGTGCGTTTGTACATCCCAGTCTCAACCCTGGTGGCCTTCTCCACCAGGGTGCTCGACCACTGGAGCACCTCATCCAAGGACGGCAGTCGCCAATCACCCGCCACCCCATGGGCATTGCAATCCGGCATCCATTTCAGTATTTGGTCCCGGGCTGAATTGATGTTCAGAGGGACAACAGTCACCGGGAGCTTGAACAGTTCCAAGAGACCAAACAATTGGTCGGACAACTAGCCATGACCAAAATTGACAAGTTGTTGGCCAGACCTGGGAGCAACCTCATCCTATCAGCAGCATCCCCATACAGCCAGGCGAGTCTGTCCCTCTCCTGCAGCGACAAGATGCGGCGGAGAAGAAAACCTGCCCCCACATGCTCAATGGTTAGCCCTGCAGCCTTCAATCGGGTGATCTTGTTGATTGTCGGGTGCAACCTATCTTCAGTAAGGCCTTTAGCGCTCCATTCCTTGCTGCACTCAACGCATTTCTTCCGTGCTTCCCAAAACTCAGGGGCCTCCTCATCTTGAATCCAGCACCAATCCCCTCTCCATTCGTCCCACCTCTCATGCTAGTTCCCTGGGATATAATACCAGAGCTTCCTTGCCACCCGCGACATCCAGCTAATGTTTCCAGAGCGGTGGCCCTTGTTCTCCACCCGCGGAACAAAATAATGCCGAAACAGATCCACCTTGGGTTTGACTCCGACAAAATTCTCGCACAAGTGCGCGAAAATGGCCATGGTCGCCATTGCATTTGGCATGAAATCAAGGAGGTGGAATCCGTAGATGGTCAAAATCGCCTCGAAGAAATTAGAGAAGGGGGACAAAGGTCACAGATAAAGTAACCACAGAAGAATCGATATGAGTTTGGTGGATCTTCCTTCCCCTTCGCAAAAACCTTGGGCGCTCCATGCCCTTTTGGGATGGGCCTCCCCCACGACGCGCAGTAATTGCACGAAGTGGATGTTGGATTGACTAGTCACCTTGGCAATCCGGCATGCACAGCCCTCTCCTACCACGTGTCCACGTAGTGTTTGGGGCCTAACCCAACGTGCCATGAGACACGTATGGCTAAGGCCCGGGGGCTTATGTCGGGGAAAACAGACAGGGGTATATATTTCCCCTGACTCGTGCACCGACAAGCCAAGGCCATGCCAAAATACAAGAGACCAAGTGCATCGAAGGACCAGCATGCAGATCAAGAGAACCAAAGTCAAGCCAAGGAAGTAAGACACCACCAGGAGAAAAGCCTCCCTTGCCGGGCAGGTGAGCTCGACAAGGACAAGGCCACCCTCAAAAGAAGACATCCAAGGCGTCCCGGTAGGGCCTGCGGGGACCCATGAGAGGAAAACCACCTCACCCAACCACTCCGCCACGACCCATGTTGTTAATCAATGCGGTGTCAAGCTGGAAAGTGACTAAGTGGCCATTCGCCACATGAAAGCCTCTTTCTACAGGAAATGCCTACAGATGACACCCGTCATGCGGCGTGTCAAGCGAGCAGGCGTGGAGCTGGTGAGATAGCTCGAAAAGGCTTGCCGGGCAATCAGTGATGTGACATTAAGCTGTGCATTTAATGCACCCTGTCAGCCTGCAGATTTAGGTAAGATAGCACTGTTTGCTATCTTATCAGTGCATAATGACTACTTTGCCATTGTGGTGACCCCTTAATCTATAAAAGAAGGCCCATGGCAACCAGAGAAAGGGTTAGAAGGTTGGATAACTTAGACACCCATACGTGCATAGCCACTGCCGCCCCTGCCGGGAAAGTGTACTACGCTCCACCACCACTCTTCCACAATCAATCCACCAAAGCAGGAGTAGGGTTTTACGCCTCACGGCGGCCCTAACCTAGGTAAAAATTGCCTGTGTGATCTTTGTCGTGCTGCCCCACACTCGTCTTCTCGTTGTGCAACACGACGTCCCCCTGCTGAACCAGCAAGGGGCCGTCTGGTCCCATAGGTGGTCGTGGTTTCCCACGACATACAGGTTGATTGATGATCATGACTGGTTTGAGTTGTATGTTTTATTTTGGTGTTGTCCTATGGTGCTCTCCATGTCATGCAAGCATGAGGGATTCCTGCTGTAGGGTGTTCCAATACATTCATGATTCATTTATGGTGGGTGGCTAGAGTGACAGAAGCTTACACCCGAGTAAGGGGGTTGTTGCGTATGGGAGTAAAGAGGACTTGATACTTAATGCTATGGTTGGGTTTTACCTTAATGATCTTTAGTAGTTGCGGATGCTTGGTAGAGTTCCAATCATAAGTGCATATGATCCAAGTAGAGAAAATATGTTAGCCCATGCCTCTCCACATATAAAATTGCAATAATGATTACCAGTCTAGTTATCGATTGCCTAGGGACAAATAACTTTCTTGTGACAAAAAGATCTCTACTATAACTAACGTAATTGTTCCTTTATCTAAACAACCCCTAACTTTTATTTACATGCTCGCTATTATCTTGCAAACCTATCCCACTACACCTACAAAGTACTTCTAGTTTCATACTTGTCCTAGGTAAAGCGAACATTAAGTGTGCATAGAGTTGTATCGGTGGTCGATAGAACTTGAGGGAATATTTGTTCTAAATTTAGCTCCTCGTTGGGTTTGACACTCCTACTTATCGAGAAAGGTTATAATTGATCCCCTATACTTGTGGGTTTCAAGACCTTTTTCTCGCACCGTTGCTGGGGAGCAATAGCATGGGGTGAATATTCTCGTGTGTACTTGTTTGCTTATCACCATGCTGATTTTATTTTTGTTCTAAGTTGTTCTCTATCTTTAGTTATGGATATGGAACATGAAATACGAAAAAATAGGTATACTTGCTACTCATGGAGATGGGGAACCTCCTAAAACCCTTGATGCTCGTTATGTGAAAAATATTAAACACTACTTTCATAATCCTGAGAAAACCCCATTCAACTTGATAATGGGGGACATGTTGGACCAATGTGACTACTTTAGGGATTATCGCTTGACTCAAAAATGGAAACTCTTATGGGATCAAATTGATAGTTTGCAATGGTATGCTTGGAATTTATGCTTGAGATATGATTATACTTGTTGCTCTTGGATGAAGTCTCCACACTTCCCTTTTCATGTGAATTTAATGATAGTGAAACCTTGGCTTCTTATGCTAATGGTATATATGTTTACTGTGATGTGGAACGAATAGAAGAATTTGTTGCTTTTAAAGGTGCTTATGAACTTCAATCTTTGTTTGAAAAGTGTGAAAATTATGATGATGTTGTTTACAGACCTGAAAATTATGCTATACTTAAATATTACTATGAGAATATAAATATAATGCCGATATTAATGAGTTTATTGAGAAAGTCTCCACTGTCCAAGAAGAGAATAATATTTTGCAGTAAACTATGGAAGAAGAAATTGCTGAAACTGTAAGCTCATTAGATGAAAAGGATGAGGAGGAGAGCAAAGAACAAAAGGAGGAAGAGCGGATTAGCTACCCGTGCCCAACTTCTAATGAGAGTAATTCTTCAACTCATATATTGTTTAATTTCCCTTCGTGCTTACCGAAGGATGAATGCTATGATCCCTTGGATTCGTTTGAAATATCCTTTTTGATGAAATTGGTGCTTGCTATGCTTGTGGCCAATGATGCCAATATGAATGATGCTTATGGAGATGAACTTACTAGAGTTCCTTATGTTAAGAATGAAATTGTTGCTATTGCACCCACACATGATAGTCCTATTATCTTTTTGAATTCTCCCAACTACACCACATCGGAGAAGTTTGCCCTTATTATGGATTATATTGATGGGTTGTGTTTTACCATTACACATGATGATTTTGATAGATATAATATGCATGTGCTTGCTGATCCTACTTGCAATTATTATGAGAGAGGAACTACATCTCCACCTCTCTATGTTTCCAATACGATAAAATTGCAAGAAACTATTTATAATATGCATTGGCCTTTACTTGATGTGTTTGTCTACCTGGCAGTGCTTTCTTTAAAGCCATTAATCTAGGCATATAGTGCTCAAGTAATGGGTCCACCCGGATCCCAAGGTATATCAAAGCCAATTTTAATTAACAATGATTTGTATTTTAGTAGTGAGCACAAAGTAATATATATCATGCAACAACGAAGTCTAACTCTTTTTCTATGCATCGGCATGTCATAAAAGAATAATTCATGCTGGAGTTTCAGAGAGTCATTTTATTCTTTTGTGTGCTTTTAAAAGGTTTAAAAACATAAAAATATATAAGGTGACCTAAAAACTTCTCCAAAAATAGAAGCGATTGGGAGGTTATGCATTGGAGAAGTGAGCGTCGACCTTGAACACTTGTGTTCATGCTCGTGGAAATAATGTATAATTTTTCATGGAAGTTTCTCACAAAAATAATTATCCCATTGTACAAATCTATTGTATTACAAAAATAATGTGCCAAGATTTGCCTTTAGATGATTAGATTGCTTGGTTGGTATGTGCAGTGCAAAAACAGAAACTTTGGTTGTAGTGCATGCATTTACATTTTTTACTGGAACATCAAAATTTTCTGAAATATACAATACTTATATGCAATTTTTAACTTTTTCTTATTTTTCAGAAGTTTTGGAGTTATAGAAGTGTGGTTACTGTTTAGATTACTACAAACTATCCTGTTTTTGACAGATTCTGTTTTTGATGCATTGTTTTGCTTGTTTTGATGGACTATGAATTGTATCAGTGGTATAAGCCATGGAGAATTTGAATACAGTAGGTATAATGCAAAAATAAAATATGAATGGGTTTGCAATAGTAATTAACGTAGTGATTTGCTTTATTATACTAATGGATCTCATGAGGGTTTTGTTAAGTTTTGTGTGATTGAAGTTTTCAAGTTTTGGGTGAGCACGTTGGATGAAGGAATAACGAGTGGCAAGAGCCTAAGCTTGGGGATGCCTGAGGCACCCCAGGGTAATATTCAAGGACTCCCAAGCAACTAAGCTTGGGGATGCCCCGAAAGGCATCCCCTCTTTCTTCTTATGACCATCGGTAATTTTGCTTGGAGCTATATTTTTATTTGTCACATGATATGCGCAAATTCTTGGATCATCTTTTGTGTTTATTTTTCATTTTTCTTTTATGCACAATGCTGGTATGAGAGTCCTTGGTTGATTTATATAATGTTTGATGCACTTCACTTATATCTTTTGAGTATGGCTTTATAGAATGCTTCATGTGCTTCACTTATATCATTTGAAGTTTCGACTACCTGTTTCTCTACGCATAGAAAACCGCCATTTGTATAATGATATTTTGCTTCACTTATATTTGTTAGAGCGTGGGAAAATCTTTTGTAGAAAGAATTAAACTCTCTTGCTTCACTTACATCTATTTAGAGAGTCAACATGAATTGGTCATTCACATGGTTAGTCATAAATCCTACATAAAACTTGTAGATAACTGAATATGATATGTTTGATTCCTTGCAATAGTTTTGCGATATAGAGATGATAATATGTGGGAGGTACTAGTAATGATTGTGGTTTAGTAAGAATATTGGTGTTAAGGTTTGTGATTCCCGAAGCATGCACGTATAGTCTCTCGTTATGTTAAGAAGTTGGAGCATGATTTATTATTGATTGTCTTCCTTATGGGTGGCGGTCGGGGACGAGCGATGGTCTTTTCCTACCAATCTATCACCCTAGGGTCATGTGTAGTAACACTTTACTTCGAGGGCTAATGAACTTTTGCAGTAAGTATGTGAGTCCATGGTTTATACGCACTCTTACCTTTCCGCAATTTGCTAGCCTCTTCGGCACCATGCATTGCCCTTTCTCACCTCGAGAGTCGGTGCAAACTTCGTCGGTGCATCCAAACCTGTGATATGTGATGGCTCGTATCCGTTTCAATATTTCCCCGAAGAGGAAGGGATGATGTAGTATAGGTTCAGTAGGTATTTACCTCAGTTATGAAATCAAGGTTATCGAACCAGTAGGAGAACCAAGGAACAGTATGTAAACGGTACCCACACACAAAGAACAAATACTTGCAACCCGACGCATAAGAGGGGTTGTGAATAACTCACGGGTAAAAGATAGATTGGTTTTTATGATTTTGGATAAATAGATCTCGAAATAAAAAATAAAGAAAAATAAAGAAAAAGTGCAGCAAGGTATTTTTGGGTTTTTAGAATAATAGATCTGAAAACAAAAGCAAGTAACAATAGATCTCAAAGCAAATATGATAAAGAATAGACCCGGGGGCCGCATATTTCACTAGTGGCTTCTCTCGAGAAAAATAGCATACGACAGGTAAACAAATTACTGTTGGGCAATTGATAGAACCTCAAATAATTATGACGATATCCAGGCAATGATCATTATATAGGCATCACGTCCAAGATTAGTAGACCAACTCCTACCTGCATCTACTACTAGTACTCCACACATCGGCTGCTATCCGTCATGCATCTGGTGTATTAAGTTCATGGAGAAACGGAGTAATGCAATAAGAATGATGACATGATGTATACAAGATCTATTCATGTAGGAATAGACGCCATCTTGTTATACTTAATAGCAATGATCATACATGTCTTGTCGCCCCTTTTGTCACTGGGAATGAACACCGCACGATCGAACCCATCACAAAGCACCTCTTCCCATGGCAAGAAAAATCGGTTTAGTTGGCCCAACTAAACCAAAGATTTGAAGAAGAAATACGAGGCTATAAGTAATCATGCATATAAGAGATCAAAACTCAAATAACATTCATGGATAAAATAGATCTGATCATAAAAACTCAAAGTTCATCGGATCCCAACAAACACACCGCAAAAAGAGTTACATCAAATAGATATCCAAGAGACCATTGTATTGAGAATCAAAAGAGAGAGAGAGAGAGAGAAAGAGGAAGCCATCTAGCTACAAACTACGGACCCATAGGTCTATAATGAACTACTCATGCATCATCAGAGAGGCACCAATGAGGATGATGAACCCCTCCATGATGGTGTCTAGATTGGATATGGTGGTTCTGGAACTTGTGGTTGCTGGAATTGTGTTTCGTTGACTCCCCTAGGGTTTTTGGATTTTCGGGGTATTTATAGAGAAAAGAGGCGGTGCGGGAGGCGGTCGAGGTGGGCACAACCCACCGAGGCGCCTGGGCCCCAGCGCGCCAGTGGGTTGTGCTCCCTGTGAGCCCCCTCCGTACTTCTATGGCCCAACAGGTGTCTTCTGGTCCAGAAAAAATCTCCAAAAAGTTTTGCTGCGTTTGGACTCCGTTTGATATTGGTTTTCTGCAAAGTAAAAAATAAGCAAAATACAACAAGTGGCACTAGGCACTATGTCACTAGATTATCCCCAAAAATGATATAAACTTGCTATAAAATGATTGTGAAACATCAAAGAATGATAATATAAGAACATGGAACAATCAAAAATTATAGATACGTTGGAGACGTATCAACATCCCCAAGCTTAATTCCTGCTCATCCTCGAGTAGGTAAAAGATAAAAACAGAATTTTTGATGTGGAATGTTGCCTAACATGTTCATCACATATTCTTTTCTTTAGTAGCATGGACATATGGACTTTTATATGGTTCAAAGCAATAGTCTAGTTTTAACATGAAGATTTCAATACTGAAGCATATCAACAAGCAACCATGTCTATCAAAATATCAACACTAAAGCAAGTTAACCCTAGCCCATTATGCTCAACCATTGATCCATTCATGAAACACACTCACATATTAGCTACATCCAATGCTCAAGTACGAAAATAGTGCCCCTTAGTTGAGAAGATGGAGACTTAAATAAAAATAAAAATTGCATAAAGTAAATAGAAAGACCCTTCCCAGAGGGAAGTAGGGATTTGTAGAGGTTCCAGAGCTCAAAGCGGAAAAAATGGAGATAAAATATTTTGGGTGGCATGCTTTTCTTGTCAACGAAAATGATCGAGTAGTTCCCAATACTTTCCATGCTAGATATATCATAGGCGTTCCCAAACAGAAAATAAAGCTTATTCCTTTTTCCACCATACTTGCACATTCCACGGCTACCGTCCATACCAACACTTTCCAAGGAATTTATTATTTCACAACATAAAGTAAATTCATTTTTCATTTTGGGACTGGGCATCCCTAATACCTTTGTCGTACTCTTGTGCAATGACAAGTGAATAAACACTCATCTTGAGAATAACACATCTAGCAAGGAAAAATACCAGCCACCCCCTACCGTTTCACGAGCGGTATGAGCACACAAAAAGGAAACTATTTTGAAAATTAGAGATGGCACATACAAATTTGCTTAGAACAACACGGGAATACCGCATATAGGTTGGTATGGTGGACTCATATGGCAAAACGGGGTTTAAGGATTTTGGATGCACAAGTAGTAATCCCACTTGGTACAAGTTAAGGCTAGCAAAAGATTGAGAAGCAACCAACCAAGAAACAAAAAATCACATAAGCGAGCGTTAAGCATAACTAACACCAAATAACGCACCATAAGTAGGATGTAATTTCAATGCATAACAATTGACTTTTGTTCTTGCATAGGGAATCACAAACCTTATTACCAATATTCTTACTAAAGCACAATTACTCACCAACATGACTCACATATCACTATCATCATATCGCAAAACTATTACAAAGAATCAAGTTTATTTTGTCCAATGATCTTCGTGAAAGTTTTTATTGTATCCCTCTTTAATATCTATCACTTTGGGACTAATTTCATATGTTGCTTTTGATAGCTCAAACAAATCTAAGCGAAGAACCTGAGCATAAATGTTTCATCTTTAAAAATAATATAAGTGAAGCATGAGAGAATTTCTTCAAAATTTTACTAACTCTCAAATAAATCTAAGTGAAGCATCAGAGCATTTCTTCAAAAGTATCAAACCAAACCGTGCTCAAAAAGATATATACTAGAGCAATTCCATAGCTCAAAAAAATTTAAGCGAAGCATATAGAGCAATTCTAACAAATCATAGCATAATTTTGGCTCTCTCAAATAGGTGTGTTCAGCAAGGATAATGGACACAAAACAAAAATTAAAACATGCAAGAACTCATATAATACAAGACCTCCAAGCAAAACTCATGATATGTGACGAATAAAAATATAGCTCCAAGTAAAATATCGATGATCATTAGAAGAAAGAGGGGATGCCACTTGGGGCATCCCCAAGCTTAGTTGCTTGTTCCTCTTTGGATAATAACTTGGGGTGCCATGGGGCATCCCCAAGGATAGGCTCTTCTTACTTCTTATTCCTTCATCCATCATGATCTCATCCAAAACTTGAAAACTTCAATCACATAAAACTCAACAAAACCTTCGTCTTATCCGTTAGTATAACAAAGCAAATCACTACTCTGAGTACTGTTGCAATCCAATTCATATTTTATTTTTGCATGATATCTACTGTATTCCAACTTTGCTATGGCTTATACCCCTGATAAAGTCCATAGATACATCAAAATAAGCACACAACGCAAAGAAAATAGAATCTGTCAAAAACAGAACAGTCTATAGCAATCTGAAAACTTCGTATACTTTTGTAACTCCAAATATTCTGAATTTTTTTGGAAAGCATAGGCAATTTGTATATCAATCTTGTGTAAAAAATCATAATTTTATCATGCTTCCGTAAATTTATACAATTCTATCACTGGTGCACAAAGTTTCTATTTTCCAACAAGATCAAATCAACTATCATCCAACATGATCCCAAACGATTTTCTTGGCCCAAAAACTAATTAAAACATGAAAAACACACTCATAACAGTAGCATAATTGTGCAAACACTCAATAACATAAAGAAAATGGCAAAAATAAATTTTATTCATTGGGTTGCCTCCCAACAAGCGCTATCGTTTTACGCCCCTAGCTAGGCATAAAGTATAGATCTAAGTATTGTCATCTTTCTTCTTACTTTCCGTAGATGTGTTCTTATTAGGAGGTTTTGCAAAAATAAATTGAAACACATTATCCATATAGATTTTAGCACTATCAAGTTGCCCATCTACATATCCCCTTTGTTTTTTCGGCAACAATCCAAGAATATTGTTGATTGACATCATTGAAAAGTTGTTGGATTATATCTAAAATGGGGATTTCCTTTTTGAGATTCTCATCAAAAATTCGGTTATTTCCAAGTAAATGTTTCAACATGTAATCACTATTATAAAGATCTCATCTTACTAGTTTTTCATGGCTCATACCATAAAGATCAAAATTTTCACTAGCTTCCCGTACTATGTAATCAAATTGTTTCATAAGACCTTGGGTAGCTATCTTTTTAGCTTTAAGATCTTTTATAGATGGTAGCTCATAAAACAATCTTTGGAAGGTAGGATGGGTACGGATAAATCTATTTTCAACTTTTGGAACTAGTGCTGAAATAGCTTCCGCATAAGATTTACTTCTTTTAAGTATAGGATCATCATCAAGAGTCAAATTTCCAACGCAATTGAAAAATTCTTGTATATGTTCTTTTCCCATAACATTCCCTTGCCCTAAAACAAAAGTTTTGGCATCTAGATTTCTAGATCGTCCTATTTTAGGAGTCGGGCCATCATCTGTTTCTGCCATACCAAAGTCACGTATGGTGACAAGTTCAAGAAAATAAGAGATCTGACGAGAAAAAGCGAACAAAAAAGAGGGCGAATAAAACAACAAATTTTTGTGCAGTGGGGGAGATGAAAATGAGTGAAAAATGGCAAATAATGTAAATTGCAATGAGATGAGATTTGTGATTAGGAACCTGATAGATGTTGATGATGTCTCCTCGGCAACAACGCTAGAAATTTTTCTTTATGGCTTGTATCCGCGTCGGTATTTCCCTAAAGAGGAAGGGATGATGCAATACAGCTTCAGTAGGCATTTCCCTCAATTATGAAACCAAGGTTATCGAACCATTAGGAGAACCAAGCAACACTATGTAAACGGTACCTGCACACAAAGAACAAATACTTGCAACCCGACGCGTAAGAGGGGTTGTCAATCCCTCATGGGTAAATGATAGATTGATTTGTATGATTTTGGATAAATAGATCTGGCAATAAAACAAAATAAAATAAAGAAAGAAAAAGTGTGGCAAGATATTTTTGTGTTTTTAGAATAATAGATCTGAAAACAAAAGCAAATAAAAATATATCTCAAAGCAAATGTGATAAAGAATAGACCCGGGGGCCATAGATTCGACTAGTGGCTTCTCTTGAGAAAAATAGCATACGGTGGGTAAACAAATTACTGTTGGGGAATTGACAGAACCTCAAATAATTATGATGATATCCAGGGAATGATCATTATATACGCATCACGTCCAAGATTAGTAGACTGACTCCTGCCTGCATCTACTACTATTACTCCACACATCGACCGCTATCCAGCATGCATCTAGTGTATTAAGTTCATGGAGAAACGGAGTAATGCAATAAGAATGATGACATGATATAGACAACATCTATTCATGTAGGAATAGACCCCGTATTATTATCCTTAATAGCAACGATCAATACGTGTCTTGTTGCCCCTTTTGTCACTGAGAAAGAACACCGCACGATCGAACCCATCACACAGCAAGAAAAATCAATCTAGTTGGCCTAACTAAACCAAAGATTCGAATAAGAAATACGAGGCTATAAGTAACTATGCATATAAGAGATCAAAACTCAAATAACTTTCATGTATATACTAGATCTGATCATAAACTCAAAGTTCATCGGATCCCAACAAACACACCGCAAAAAGAGTTACATCAAATAGATCACCAAGAGACCATTGTATTGAGAATCAAAAGAGAGAGAGGAAGCCATCTAGCTACTAACTACGGACCCGTAGGTCTACAATGAACTACTCACGCATCATCAGAGAGTCACCAATGAGGATGATGAACCCCTCCGTGATGGTGTCTCGATTGGATCTGGCGGTTCTGGAACTTGCGACGGCTGGAATTGTGTTTCATCGAATCCCCTAGGGTTTTTGGATTTTTGGGGTATTTATAGGTCAAAGAGGTGGTGCAGGAGGCGGCCGAGGTGGGCACAACCCACCAGGGCACGCCTGGGCCCCCAGGCACGCCCAGGTGGGTTGTGCTCCCCTCGGAGTCCCCCCTCTGGTACTTCTTTGGTCCATTTGGTATTGCTTTTCTCTGAAGTAAAAAACATGCAAAAAATAACAACTGACACTGGGCACTATGTCAATAGGTTAGTCCCAAAAAATGATATAGTTGTTATAAAATGATTGTAAAACATCCAAGAATGATAATATAACAGCACAGAACTACAAAAATATATAGATACGTTGGAGACGTATCAATATGATATGCTCTATCACACATAAGACTCCCTATATCTTCCTCAAAATAGCCACCATACCTACCTATCATGGCATTTCCATAGCCATTCCGAGATATATTGCCATGCAATTTCCACCATCATCATATACATGACTTGAGTCTTCATTGTCTACTACACAACTTGTTCCTGTAGACTCTTGTTGTCCTCCAAGCGCAGAGTTTTGTAGGACAGTAGCAAATTTCTCTCAAGTGAAGGACCTAAGGTTTATCAATCTGTGGGAGGTGTAGGATGAAGATGGTCTCTCTCAAACAATCCTGCAACCAAACAACAAAGAGTCTCTTGTGTCCCCAACACACCAAATACAATGACATATAGTATAGGTGCACTAGTTCGACGAATAGATGGTGATACAAATGTAGTAATGATAGTGGATATTGATGTTTGTAATAGGAACAATAAAAAATAGCAAGGTAGCAAGTAACAAAACTGAGCACAAAGGGTATTGCGATGCTCGAAAATAAGGCCTAGGGTTCATACTTTCACTAGTGCAATCTCTCAAGTGCTAAGATAATTGAATCATATAACAATCCCTCAACTTGCAAAAAAGAGTCACTCCAAAGTTCATATCTATTAGAGCACATAAGAAGAAATTGTTGTAGTTAGCAAACCACCTCAAAGTTATCCTTTCCAATCAATCTATTGAGCCGCCCCTATAAGTGTCACAAACATCCCTAGAGTTCATCCTAAAATAACACCATATGAAAACACATCAATCAACCCTAATGTCACCTAGATACTCCAATGTCACCGCAAGTATCCATGGGTCAATTATACGATATGCATCAAACAACTTAAGATTCATAATATTCAATCCAACACAAAGAACCTCAAAGAGTGCCCCAATATTTCTACCGGAAAAAGTAGGATGAAAGCATGCATCAACCCCTATTCATAGATTAACCCAATGTCACCTCGGGAATCCATGAGTTGAGTGACAAAACATACATCAAGTGGATCAATATAATACCCCATTGTCATGACGGGTATTCATATGCAAGACATACGTCAATGTTGTCAATTCCAACAAAGTATTCAATCCGATAAAAGCAAAACACAAAGGTAAAAACTCAATTCATCGCAACAAGGTAGAGAGTGGAAAAAACATATGATCCAACTATATTAACAAACATCATGGTACATCAAGATCGTGCCAAATCAAGAACACGCGCGAGAGATCATACACATAGCTACTAGTACAAACCCTTAGACCTGAGGGTGTACTACTCCCTCCTCATCATAGTGGCCATCGGGATGATGAAGATGGCCTCGAGTGATGATTTCCCCCTCCGGCAGGGTGCCGGAACGGGCTCCCGATTGAGGATTTGTGGATACAGAGGATTGCGACGGTGGAACTTCTCATTTAGGGTTATTTCTAGGGGTTTCTATATATATAGGATTATTTGGCATTGGTCTCATGCTAAGATGGGCTTTGAAGGGCCCACTACCCACCAGGGCGGCCAGAGGGGGTGGCGTGCCCTGGTGCCTAGTGGCCACCTCCTTCACCTCCTAGTCCTCCCTTGAAGCTTGTAGTGCCTCTTTTGCTCCAAAAAATTCATCAAAAACTTTTGTTGTATTTGGAGAACTTTGATTTCCACACAAAAAACAACACCACAATAGTTCTGCTGAAAACAACGTCAGTCCGAGTTAGTTCCATTCAAATCATACCAAAAACATATAGAATTGTTGTAACATGGCATGAATGCTTCATAAATTGTAGTTACATTGGAGACGTATCAAGCCACCAGTTGCCCACAAGGCAACAGGGCACGGTCTACCCCCTGGGCGCGCCCTATTACCTTGTGGGGACCATGTGGCTCTGCTGACCCTACTCTCAAGCCTATTAGTTCCTTTTCCGTGAGAAAAAAATAAGAGAAGAAGTTTCATCGTGTTTTACGATACGAAGCCACTACCACCCCCTATTCTTCGGAGATAGATGTTGCTATGACTTTGCTATGCTTAATGCTTGTCACTAGGGCCCGAGTGGTATGATTTCAGATCTGAACCCTTTATGTTTTCAAGAATATATTTTTGTTCTTGATCCTATCTTGCAAGTTATATGCACCTATTACGTGTTATGATCCGCATACCCTAAAGTGACAATAGTTGGGATTCTTTCCGGTGATGACCATAGTTTGAGGAGTTCATGTATTCATCATGTTTTAATGATTTGTTTCGGTTCTCTATTAAAAGTAGGCCATAATATCCCTCAGATTTCCTTATGGACCTTGCTGCCATGGGAGGGTAGGACAAACGATGTCATGGAAGTTCTTATTATAAGCATGTATGACTATACAGAATATATGCCTACATTACATTGATGAATTAGAGCTATTGTGTATCGCTCTAGGTTGTGAATGTTATATGATGAATATCACCCAACACAAATATCCATCACCGATCCAATGCCCATGCTTTTCGCATATTGATTTTTGCTAAGTTACTTTTGTTGTTGCTGCTGTTGCAATCACTACAAAACTGCTACTGTTACTATTACCATTACTATTGATGCTGTTACCATTCCTGTCAAAGTATCATACTATTGTGCTACTAAACACTTTGCTGCGGATGTTTGATTCTTCAGGTGTGGTTGAATTGACAACTCAACTGCTAATACTTGCAAATATTCTTTGGCTTCCCTTGTGTCGGATAAATAAACTTGGGTGAAATACTACCCTTGAAAAATGCTGTTGTCCCCTATACTTGTGGGTTATCAATGAACAAATTGTTGTCGGGCAATTGATAGAAAAGCGCATAGTTATGACGATATTCAAGGGAAATGATCATGTATATAAGCATCACGTTCGAGATAAGTAGACCGACTCATGCCTGCATCTACTACTATTACTCCGCCAATCGACCGCTATCCAGCATGCCTATAAGGTATTAAGTATAAAAAAGAGTAACACCTTAAGCAAGATGACATGATGTAGACAAAGTAAACCCAATCAATATGAATAAACCCCATCATTTTACCTTTATGGAAACAATACAAATACATGTCTTGTCCCTTTCTACTACTAGGATATAGAGCACCGCAAGATTGAACCCATCACAAAGCACCTCTACCATTGCAAGATAAATCAATCTTTTGGCCAAACCAAATGGATAAGTTGGAGAGAAATAAAAAGCTATAACCACTACAAAAAAATACACTTCCGTGCTGATACGTGTTTGTCACGGTAGGTCACGTTTTCTGTCATGCATGTACATCCATGATGATTTTATGACAGAATCAAGATAGTCATATCTGTGCTGTCATAGATGTGTTCCATGACAATACCAAAATTATCATCACGGAATTGCCCACTTCCATGACGATAAATGGCGTGTCATAGAAGTGCTTTCATCAAGGGTAACTAACACGTGGCATCCACCGTAACGGGCCGCCATTAAGCTATCGGGTTCTGGTTTGGATCCGATAACCCGTTAACAGCCCCAACCAATGGGAATTTTCTACGTATAAAATTCTCATTCGCTAGAGGATCCACGTGTCGGCTCAACGTTGGGACAGATGTCATCCACTCATAGTTCGGGAGGCTCCGATGATATGTCGGGATGTGGCAAGGCCCAACAGTGGCCCATTCTGGTGAAAAAGGTCGGCCCAGTAAAAACTAGCAGGCCGGCCCATATAAGGTCTACTTGTGTCAGGTCCATTTAAGCCCACAGACCATATGAGATGTGCCAATTCAGCCCATCAACGGCTCGTTAACGATTTGACACCATTGCAACCCATCATCAGTTCGAGCCCGTTCACAGCCCGCTATATATTTGGGCTCAATATCGGCCCGATGTGGTTTCAGCCTGTTAACGGCCCATTCAAGGGATGGGCCAATTTTTAGGATGTACGCTTTTGGCCTTTTAATGACCCATTTAAGTGTTGGGCCAATTTCCGGCCCGGTGTGTCTTTTAGCATGTTAACGACCCATAAATGAGTTGGGTTGTTTGTAGTCGGACCTGAGTTTTGGCCTTTTAATGGCCCATGCTCTTCATGGTCCAATACCAGCCCGGTTCTCTTTCGGCTTGCTGAAGGCCCACAACACAGTTGAGCCATATACGGTACAACCTGACTTTCGGCCTCTTAGTGGCCCATGCTCTTTCATGGTCCAGTACGAGCCTGCTTTCTCTTTCGGCCTGCTGAAGGCCCACAATATAGTTGGGCCATATGTAGCCCGACCTTAGTATCGGCCTGTTAACGGCCCGTGAAATCAAATGGGCCCACCTGTTGCCCGCTTTGATGTCGGCCTGTTAACAACCCGGGAGGTAACAGGATTGAGCATTAACTGGGCCCATTACAACGAGCAATTATGCACAGGACCAAAACCGATCAATCAAAGGCCTATGAGAATTTTGGCCCCTGTGAGCCCATTAGGGAAGCCGATTAAGGGCAGTGGACTGCTTTGACTGTTCATGCTAACTAACAATTTCACTGCTTTTTTAGCTTCCTAGCGACCAGTTAGCTGGAATGGGAGGCGCGCTAAGCAAAGGTACGACGTATAAGGAAAAACATTGCACATCCAGCATATATTATAGGAAATTACATCCACTGGGCAATCAAAGATTGATGCCAGTGCAAATAAATGGATAGAACCTAACTATCTACAACATCACAATCTGCAACCTCAGTGCGGATGACCCCCATAAGCATGTGAGCAAGTTCTTCCTTCTTTACTACCTGTCTCTAAAAACATTGATCAGTTGTTGTTGCGCAAGAATGCGCACTACTGATTCCTCCACGATTTCCATCATTGCTTCAGCCAGTAATTGGTTAACAAACATACATTTTTCCGTTGCATTCGAGACAGAGGAAACTAAACAGATTCAGATGGCGATTTTGGCAGGCTTGTATTATTGATAGTGGAGAGTGTCTCGACCACTACATCATAACATAACTTAGGAGCGGAACCGAACAGATTAATCAAGAGTTATTGCCATATTACCTGGCCTAGATTAATTGGAAAGAAACAATGGGGTTGCCTTGCTGTTTTCAGAGTTTGTCTTCTTATCTTCAGCAGCCTGCACCAAATTAATACACTAGCATTATTATCATTGGCCAGGTCAGATAATAGGAAAGCAACATTGACACAACGAACGTTTGGGCAACCAGACCACACCAGCTTACACCAAATTAACACAATATGGGACAGCTATCATCAGCCAGGTATGGTAATACGAAAGCAACATTAACACAATGAATGAATGGGCAACCAGAGCAGCACTACAATTCAGTAATGTGCATGATATGAGATAGTACACTCATCCAGCTCAGTATGCAAAACTACCAGGCAGTTTTCTTTACAAAAATCAACATTGTCGCCTTTAATTATACATTTTGCTACAACTAAATTTAGATAAGATAAAGATTGGATTTACGCTGATTAACAAAATACATGCTGATGTAAAACATGTACTTACATCAGCATTGGAGCACAGAGAATTCCCACAAGATACTTTCCTCGAATACGATCCCAGTGCGGAAAGTCTTCTATCCTTTAAGCTTATTTTCTAAAAGAGAGATGGGTAAGAAACATGTAGAAAATATGATCAGAAAGCTATAAAATTTCATGATGCAAGGATACACACATGCTTCTTAGAATGCAGTTGACATGTTTTGGCTGGACTAGAGCGGACTTGTTCTTTGGCCACTAGAATCTGCTTATTATCAGTAGGAGTTCGGTTTCTCTATGCTGGAGCAGTATCTATGAAAACTGGAGCTGGTTTACAATCACCTCGCGTTTGGATCTTTTGCAAAGACCTTGCTTGTAACACTTCAGATTCTAACATAGATGTGTTCCCCTTGCATGCCTTATATAGAAGAATGGTGCTTCAATTGTAAAACATGCTACAGTAGAGAGATGGAATATGTACTGAAGAATAGAAAGGCATAATATATTGACATGTATTCCCTCCATCCGGAAATAAATGGATGGGTCTAGGCATATTTCAGTTCTAGATACATCCATTTTTATCCCTTTCTGCGACATGTAATGTAACATCCCAATTTTCAATTTGGATGTTATACATAGATCATCATATGCATATCATATTTATTCTTGAATTTGGTTGAGATCCTAGAAAACTTAAGCAACTCAAGGACCCAAGGAGAGACTTGGAGGTTTCACAAAATTCATTTTTGAATTTGAAGAAGGGATCAATTTGATTTTATTATTTTCTCTCCAATTATTTCCAATATTAAAAATATATGAGAGACGATAATATGACTTCTTCAACCTGATAGAAATATTGGAGAAAGAATTTTAAAATCAAATTATGATTTTATTGGTATTTTATTTGCTATTTTATTTGAATTGGAAAAATATTGCATTTTTGAAAATTGCATCTTAGTCTAGAAAAATATTCATCTTGTCCTAAATATTAGGTATGGACGGTGAAATTTGTTTCTGGAATTTTTAGAATTTGTTTTATATTTTTTTAGGATTTTTCTTTCGGGTGCAATTTATTAAAAAAAACTTCCCGCTTCGATCGGGTCAAGGCCCACCGAAACAGTGCCATTAGAAGTGCGTTGTCGTCGCCGACTCCGAGTGGGAGGAGTCCCGCCGCCGCATGCCAATGGGGAGTCCGGCTCGGACTCCCGTGCCGCCCCCTCGCCCAAGGCACACCCCTGGGGCCTCTTTATAAGCGCTGCCCCGCCTTCGTTTTCTCCCTCGCCAAACCACGCCACGAAGCGCCCGCCAAGCTCTCCGCCTGAGCAGTCACGCTGCCATTGCCGCCACGCCACTCATCAGAGTCAAGACCGTCATTACCGACTTCGCCGCCATCGACCGTCGCCGTCGAACCGGTACGAACCGGTCAAAACCCCGGGTATTTTCGGTTTTTCGGTTTGGTTTAGTTTCGGTTTTATTATTTAACGGACGCTTGTTCGTTCGTTTTAACGAACGATTTTCGCTGTATAAGTTCAGTTAGCGAATGTTCTCGCTGTGGGTTTTTCTTTTTATTTTATTTTCGGACAGGGACCTATCCGTGAATAGTTTTTCTCACGATTTAGCCCCTGATCTTTAAACTAGCATAACTTTTTACTCGTTTATCCAAATTAGATGAAACCAGCACATAAATCTTCGTTTCGTTCTGCTCTTTCCAGTTAACCAACTTGAACATGATTTTGGTTCTGTAATATTTGAGTTTAGTCTAGATTAGTAAACGATCTTGTTTTGTTTGTATTTTGAGTTTCGTTGCTCCATTTGAGTTCAATCTTTTTGCAAATCATAGCTAATGACATGTACCTACTGCTAAGATCTAATCCATATGATAATAATGCTGTTAGGTTTGCTTTTGATAGTTTAAGCCGTTTGCTTGTTTCATGTTTGATTTGGGTCTTTTCTCGGTTTTCTCGATGTTTCCTTTGAGTGATTGCTTATGTATGCTATTGTTTGTCTACGCTAGATTACCCGGAGTGCGAAGCTTGTTACTATGAATCTCTAGAGTTTGCAAATCGTCAGCAAGGCAAGTTACACTTTGATTATACTCTTTTATACCCAGTTTTTATTATGCATTGGTTCTGCGACTCAAATATTTGCATGAGTAGGATTGGGAACATGTGATTTGGTAGTAGTGCTTGAGGTAGGAACCTAATACCTTTTGATCAACCCGGGAATATATGTGACGCTTATTATTGCTTAGCCATGCTCGTAGACGGGGATTGGATCGTGATTCACACATGGAAGTTTGAGAGTTACTTAATCATGGATAACATTAAGGTGGCAACTTTAATATACATCTGGGTGGATTGGTTGAGGCACCTGGGGAACCTAGTGTTGCCTGTTTTGGGAAATTCCGGAGGACCCGTGTGATTTTCCTATGGAATGCCACCCAGGCTCAAAGGGATCATAAGATTATTCACGCTAGAAACTTTCGTGTGCAGCCAAAAGCCATTATGGGCTTTGGCATAGTTGAGTAAGTTGCGTTAGCTCTTGAAGTGGTGGACTAGCAGATGTAGGGGAAAGTAGGTGTACCGGTCCGCCCGGAGTAGAGAGTTAATGCTTCAGAAAGACTATGTCTCGATCATCCGATCATGGATGTGGTCGAGTCTTGTGGGGAAAAGTGCGCAAACCTCTGCAGAGTCTATAATCTAATCATGGTTAGCCGTGTCCGAGGTTATGGACATCTTGAGTATCTATTACTTGAATCTATTGATGTGATCTCATCACGTTACCTTAATTATTTTGATTTGGGTTATTGATGATACTTGTAATTTGGATTTGAGTTGGGGTTACCTTCTCAAATATTGGGCAACATGGGAGTAGTTAAATAAATTTATTCCTTTGTTATAGGGAAAAACTAGCTTTATGCAAAATCATAAACTTACAGCCTCCGCCAGCCAAATATTGCATGTAGATATAGTTCTTGCATTTCATTGCTTTACAGTGTAACTCTGCCAGCATATGCAATGTGCTGACCTACATGGCTGCAACGTCTCATGTTGCAGACTACTCAGACAACGAATAAGGTGCGATAGGATGTTGTTTTGCACTCAGCTATGCCGTTGGAGTTGATGGACTCATTTATCTTCGAAGCTTCCGCAGTTATCTAGTTTAGATGGCCTTCAACCATGATATTTTTTTGTAATCATACTCTTTATGAGGACTCGATGTGATAAGTGTGTGATTGAAACTCTGTTATAATTCGTCGAGTATTGTGCGTCTCAGCATTACCAATCCAGGGATGACACTGATGCATAGAGACTTGACCGTTTGAGGTCTGGTCGCTACAAGATGGTACCAGAGCACCCGCTGACTGTAGGACGCGACCACTAGAATGAGCCACAGGATTTCTCTTCTCTACTCATTTCTAATTATCCTCTATTTCTACTCAATAGATAGCGGATCCCAGGAACAATTTCACTCAGACGGATGACGACACTCCTTTCGGAAAACACTTGAAGGAAGTCACTAAGTATCTGAACATTAGACTACCAAGCTTCACGGGGACTTTCTCTACATCTGTACCGAAAGAGGAGCGCTGGAACATCAAAGTCTGGGTACCTGGGAGGACATTTGCGCCAACAACGGAGCCTATTGATGTCTACCTGGATGCACCAAGCTAGAGTGTAGGAAAGAGCATGGCAGCACATATCAGCTTTGGACGCATATGTGAGGTGTATCACAAGGAGCTGGAAAATACCATTTACTAGATATGTGGCCGCCGAGATGACAAACGGGAGATGATTCGTACCAGGAGGGATGCATCAATTGCAGCCTACATTCAAGAGATGGGAGATCATATTCGTCGACAGGAGAATCGACAAATTATCCACATGAAGAAGATCAAGAAAATTGGTGAAGAGAAACAATGAGCAAGAAGAGGAACTCAAGTCCACACGCGATGGATACGAGGAAGAGATTGTCGTACTACTAGAGAAGCATGAAGGCCTGAAGAGGAAGATGGGAATATCAGTGGAGAATATCAAGCGAGCAACAGAGATTTGTTCGGAGGATTACATCATCCTGGATGACATTGACATGGATAGTGATGCAAATGATGATAGCGATGACGACTATGTTGATGAAGCTGGAGCAGATATCATGGAGTCTTCCTCTGATGAAAATTTCTAGATGACCACCATTGTAACTAGTAGTTTTCCTCCAAGTAGTTAGCAATGATCGAGTTTGTAATCATAGGTTAGACCGATTGTGTGATCTTGTGTGTTATTGAATGAAATGAAATTGATTGTGTTTGTCTCATGAGCATATGGGTAGTGAATCTCTCTTAGACCTCATTCTATTCTGTTTTCTCACCCCTTCTAACCCATCAGATGCCTTCGAGACGTGTCAATGATTTACCTTCCCACGGGAGCTCACTCAATTGATCCAGCAGCAGAATGCCTTGATGCAGGTACTAGTTCAGAACCAGAACCAAGGCAACAACAACAACCCACTACCACCAGCCCCTGTTGATCACCTAGCCTGTTCCCTAAGGTTGAATCCGCCGGTGTTCTCTAGTAGCACCCAGCCAAAAGTTGCAGATGATTGGCTCCGCAAGATTGGAAGAGAGCTGACAACTTCAGGATGCACAGATGCGGGAAGAGTGCGTTTTCCCGCACATCAGCTTGATGGACCCGCAGCATCGTGGTGGGAGAATTTCACAACCACTTACCCCATTGACACTGTTACATGGGATCAGTTTTAGCAGGCTTTCCGCACTGCCCATGTTACAGCAGGAGCTATGAGCATGAAGAAGCGCGAGTTTTGCAACTTGCGCCAAGGAGGACATACCATGGGCCAGTGGATGAGTTTAGCAAATTAGCACGCTATGCCCCTAATGATGTAGCCACAGATGCCGCTAAGCAAGAGAAGTTTCTGGAGGGACTGAATGATGAGCTGAGCATGCAGTTGATGGTGGCAACATTCAACAACTACCAGGAGTTGGTAGACAGGGCTCTCATGATTGAAGGCAAGCAACAGCAGATTGATAATTGCAAGAGAAAGTATGGACAAGGGAGGTACACTTCAGGAGCTCAGCAGAAGCCCCGTTATTCCCCGTACTCAGGAGGACATAACCACAACCATGGAGGACATACGCACAATGGAGCAAGTTCACATAACCACAGTGGCCCCAATAATGGCAATGGGAATGGAGGAAGCAGCAGCCAGAACCGTTCCAATGCTTCAACACCAGCCAAGAGGGATTTGAGCCACATTACCTTTGTCAAGTGCCAGAAGACCGGACATTATGCTACTGAATGTCCTGAAGCTAAGAATGGAAATGGCAATGGAGGTTCTGCCAAGAAGCCCAACCCCTTCACCAAAGGTCAGGTGAACCATGTCAGCGTGGAGGAGATTGAGGATCAACCCGACGCAGTTATCGGTAAGTTTTTGATTAATGCATTTACCGCACTTGTTCTTTTTGATACTGGTGCATTGCATTCATACATATCAAGGGGATTTGTGGATAAGTATAACCAGCCAACCATAGCCCTTAAGTCACCTATGTTAGTAAGTTCCCCGGGAGCGGAGTATATGGCTAGTAGGGGGATGCTATCAGTTGCCACTAACCATAGGTAGACATGTTTTCCCCACCGACCTAATTGTTCTGGAGTCACAAGGATTGGATGTGATACTAGGAATGGATTGGCTATCCAAGTTTGAAGGAAACATCGATTGCGCTAGTAAATCAATTCTTCTCACCACCCCAGAAGGAAAGAGGATCAAGTATGTCTCCTGGCATGCGCCGAGGAGGACTCAGGTGAATTCCTTATTGGGAGTTGTGTAGGAGGAAGTACCAGTGGTGAAGGATTTCCCCGACGTATTTCCGGAGGAGTTACCAGGCATGCCACGGGATCGAGACATTGAGTTTTTGATTGAGCTATTGCCAGGCACCGGACCAATATCAAAGAGGCCGCATCGGATGCCCGCAAAGGATCTGGAGAAAATCAAGACACAGATAAAGGAGTTACTAGAGAAAGGTTACATTCGACCAAGTTCATCACCTTGGGGAGCCCCAGTGCTTCTAGTGAACAAGAATGATGGATCTTTTAGTATGGTTGTTGATTATCGTGCGCTGAATGAGGTGAGGATCAAGAACAAATACCCTCTCCCGATGATCAATGATTTGTTTGACCAGTTGCAAGGAGCTAAAGTTTTCTCTAAGATCAATCTTGATCAGGTTATCACCAAATGAAGATCCGAGAGCAGGATATACCTAAGACAACTTTTACCCCAAGGTACGGGCTATATGAGTATACCGTTATGTCATTTGGTCTGACTAACGCCCCCGCGTATTTCATGAATATGATGAACAAAGTGTTTATGGAGTTTTTGGATAAGTTCTTCATGGTGTTCATTGATGACATATTGGTCTACTCGAAGAATGAAGAAGAGCATAAGGAGCATTTGCGTTTGGTTCTTGAGAAGCTCAGAGAACATCAGTTGTATGCCAAGTTCAGCAAATGTGAGTTTTGGTTAAAGGAAGTTGGATTTCTCGGACATGCTATATCCGGAGAAGGAATAGCAGTGGACCTTACCAAGGTTACTTCTGTCACTAAATGGGTGGCACCCACATCAGTTGGAGAGATCAGAAGTTTTCTTGGACTCGCAGGTTGTTATCGGAGGTTTATTGAGAATTTCTCCAGGATTGCAAAGCCCATGACGGAGTTATTGGAGAAAGAAACCAAGTTTAAATGGACTGAGGAGTCTGAAGCCAGTTTTCAGGAGTTGAAGAAACATTTGGTTACAGCCCCAGTTTTGATTCTCCCAGACCAACGTAAGGATTACCAAGTATATTGCAACGCTTCATGACGAGGACTTGGAGCTGTGCTTGTGCAAGAAGGAATAGTTGTTTCATATGCCTCACGACAGCTTAAACCTCATGAGCTGAATTATGCTACGCATGATTTGGAGTTAGTAGCCGTAGTACATGCGCTAAAGACATGGAGACACTTTCTCATCAGAAACCATTGTGATGTATACACGGATCATAAGAGTTTGAAATACATCTTCACGCAGAAGGAGTTGAACCTCGGGCAAAGGAGATGGTTGGAGCTCATTAAGCATTATGATACGAAGTTGCACTATCATCCCAGAAAGGCCAATGTCATAGCAGATGCGTTGAGCCGCAAGAGTTATGTTAACACACTCATAACCGGAGGATTACCTAAGGAGCTAGCAGATGATCTTCGAGAGCTTTGTTTGGAGATAGTTCTGAGAGGTTATGTTGCAGCATTGGAAATTCAATCTACTCTTTTGGATAAGATCAGGGAAGCCTAGAAGACTGACAAGGAGATTGCAGAGATAAAGGAGAGGGTGAGCAAAGGAAAGTCTAAAGGATTTCGTGAGGATGAGCACGACACTTTATGGTTTGAGGATCGCATATATGTGCCTAACGACCCCGAGATCAGGAAGTTGATTCTGTAGGAGGCCCATGATTCACCATACTCGATTCACCCAGGAAATACTAAGATTTATCTGGATTTGAAGGAAAGTTTCTGGTGGACGGGAATGAAGAAGGATATAGCCGAGTATGTAGCAGAATGTGATGTATGTCAGAGAGTCAAGGCAGAGCATCAGAAACCAGCCGGATTGCTACACCCATTGCCAATACCTGAATGGAAGTGGGATAAGCTTGGTATGGATTTTATCACTAGATTACTGAGGACTCGTTCAGGCTATGACTCTATCTGGGTTGTAGTCTATCGTTTGAGGAAAGTAGCTCATTTCATCCCGGTGAAGACCACCTATACGAGTGCTAAGTTGGCAAAGATATACATGACCAGGATCGTATGTCTGCATGGAGTTCTGAGGACCATTGTATCAGATAGAGGAACCCAGTTCTTCAAAGTTTTGGAATCAGTTGCATGAAACTTTGGTTACCAGGCTAGAGTTCAGTACAACCTTTCATCCACAGATAGATGAACAGACCGAGAGAGTCAATAAGATTCTAGAGGACATGTAGAGAGCTTGTGCGCTAGATTATGGATCTAGTTGGGATGAAAATTTGCCATATGCAGAGTTCTCTTATAACAACAGTTATCAAGCCAGTTTGAAGATGGCCCCTTTCGAAGCCTTATACGGAAGGAGGTGCAGGACACTGTTATCGTGGGATGAAGTTGCAGATTGACAATTGTTCGGACCAGACTTAATCAAAGACTCAGAAGAGAAGGTTAAGTTGATTCGCGACAGACTCAAGGTAGCCCAGTCCAGGCAAAAGAGTTATGCAGATACTAAACTCAAGGAGATAGTTTACAAAGTTGGAGACAGAGCATATCTTCAGGAGTCCCCACTTCGAGGAGTTAAGCATTTTGGAGTCAAGGGAAAGCTAGCACCACGTTTTGTGGGACCATACAGAATTTTGGAACGCATGGGAGAAGTTTCATACAAGCAGGAATTGCCAGAAGGATTGTGAGGAGTTCATGATGTATTTCATGTTTCCCAGTTGAAGAAATGCCACACAGAGATGGCCGATATTCCTCCGAGAGATACAGTGCCACTAGAAGCAATTCAGTTAGACAGTGATTTGACCTATGAAGAGAAGCCAGTCAAGATTCTCAAGTTTTCCAGTCGACTTACTCGCAGCAAGGTTATCAAGTTTTGCAAAGTTCAGTGGAGCCACCATACCGAGGAGGAAGCCACCTGGGAGCGAGAAGAAGATCTCCGTAGAGACCACCCAAACCTTTTAGCTGACCAACCCGAATCTCGAGGGCGAGATTTATCTTAAGGGGGTAGGTTTCTGACATCCCAATTTTCAATTTGGATGTTATACATAGATCATCATATGCATATTATATTTATTCTTGCATTTGGTAGAGATCCTAGAAATCTTAAGCAACCTAAGGACCCAAGGAGAGAGTTGGAGGTTTCACAAAATTCATTTTTGAATTTGAAGAAGGGATCAATTTGATTTTATTACTTTTTCTCTCCAATTATTTCCAATATTAAAAATATACGAGAGAAGATAATATGACTTCTTCAACCTGAGAGAAATATTGGAGAAAGAATTTTAAAATCAAATTATGATTTTATTGGTATTTTATTTGCTATTTTATTTGAATTAGAAACTATTGCATTTTCGAAAATTGCATCTTAGTCCAGAAAAATGTTCATCTTGTCATAATTATTAGGTATGGATGGCGAAAATTGTTTCTGGAATTTTTAGATTTTTTTATATATTTTTTAGGATTTTTCTTCCGGGAGAAATTTATTAAAAACAAAAAAAACTTCTCGCCCGACTGGGCCGAAGGCCCAACCGAGCAGGCCGGCCCAGCAGCGTCGCGCCGTCGCCGACTCCGAGTGGGAGGAGTCCCACTGCCGCACGCCGACGGGGAGTCCGGCTCGGACTCCCATGTCGCACCCTCGCCCAAGGCACCCCCCCCCCTCCGAGGCCCCTTTGTAAGTGCCGCCCGCCTCTGTTTTCCCCTCGCCAAACCTCGCCAGTAGCTGCCTGCCGCCGGCGCCATGCCACCTAAGATCTCCGCCGCCGCTGCCGCTGCATGCCGCCGCCGCCAGCGCGTCCGCCGCCTCGCCCGCGCATACGCCACTTGCCGCCGCCTCGCCGCCGCCCGCACCACCTCCCGACACCCGCGTCGTCGCCCGCCGCCGTCGACCATCGCCAAGCCTGTACGAACCGGTCAAACATCGGGTTTTTTTTGGTTTTTCGGTTCGGTTTAGTTTCATTTTTATTATTTAATGAACGCTCGTTGGTTCGTTCGTTTTAATGAACGGTTTTTGCCGTATAAGTTCTGTTAGCGAACGTTCGCGCCGTAGGTTTTTCTTTTTATTTTATTTTTGGCCATGGACCTATCCACGAATGGTTTTTCTCGCGATTTAGCCCCTGATCTTTAAACTAGCATAACTTTTTACTCGTTTATCCAAATTAGATGAAACTAGCGCCTAAATCTTCATTTCGTTCTGTTCTTTCCAGTTAACCAACTTGAACATGATTTTGGTACTGTAAAGTTTGAGTTTGGTCCAAATTAGAAAACGATCTTGTTTCATTCGTATTTTGAGTTCCGTTGCTCCGTTTGAGTTGAATCTTTTTGCAAATCGTAGCTAATCACATGTACCTACTGCTAAGATCTAATCCACATGATAATAATGCTGTTAGGTTTGACCTTTGATAGTTTAATCCATTTTCTTGTTTCGTGTTTGATTTGGGTCTTTTCTCGGTTTTCTCGATGTTTCGTTTGAGTGATTGCTTATGTATGCTATTGTTTGTCTACTCTAGATTACCCGGAGTGCGAAGCTTGTTACTATGAATCTCTAGAGTTTGCAGATCGTCAGCAAGGCATGTTACACTTTGATCATACTCTTTTATACCCAGTTTTTATTATGCATTAGTTCTGCCCCTCAAATATTTGGATGAGTAGGATTGGGAACATGTGGTTTTGTTGTAGGGCTTGAGGTAGGAACCTAATACCTTTTGATCACCCCGGGAATATACGTTACGCTTATTATTGCTTAGCCATGCTCATAGATGGGGATTGGATCGTGATTCACACATGGAAGTTTGAGAGTTATTTAATCATGGATAACATTAAGGTGGCAACTTTAATATACATCTGCGTGGATTGGTTGAGGCACCTGGGGAACCCAGTGTTGCCTGTTTTGGGAAATCCCGGAGTACCCGTGTGATTTTTCCAATGGAATGCCACCCATGCTCAAAGGGATCATAAGATTATTCATGCTAGAAACTTCCGTGTGCAGCCAAAAGCCATTATGGGCTCTGGCATAGTTGAGTAAGTTGCGTGAGCTCTTGAAGAGGTGGACTAGCAGATGTAGGGGAAAGTAGGTGTACCGGTCCGCCCGGAGTAGAGAGTTAATGCTTCAGAAAGACTATGTCTCGATCATCCGATCATGGATGCGGTCGAGTCTTGTGGGGAAAAGTGTGCAAACCTCTACAAAGTGTATAAACTAATCATGGTTAGCCGTGTCCCTGTTTATGGACATCTGGAGTATCTAGTACTTGAATCTATTGATGTGATCTCATCACATTACTTTAGTTAATTTGATTTGGGTCATTGATGATACTTGTAATTGGGATTTGAGTTGGGGTTACCTTCTCAAATATTGGGTAACATGGGAGTAGTTAAATAAATTTATTCCTTTGTTATAGGGAAAAACTAGCTTTATGCTAAATCAGTTTCTAGTGATGCCCATTGGGTATTGATTAGCTTGCCACTTCTTTTTTAGATGGAGAGATGATGCTCGGGACTAATGTGTTTTTACATGCTCGTTGCTAATGATTTACTATATGAAAAATAGTTGACCCACTCAAAAATGGGAATCAAACCCAAAATTAAATATCTCGATTCAATGAAATACCTCGTTCACCACATCAAAATAGTGAACTAAATCCAAAATTGAACACCTCAATTGAGTAGCATGCTGTACAGTACTACAATACTCCATGAACATGTTGAAAGTCAAATTAATGAACTTGTTTGATACGCATATCTCCATTCATGTGTGGATTGCAGACAACATGTTCTCCAATTTAAATATTTGAATGCAAGTTTATATTGAAACATGGTTTATATCAGTCTTTGATGCATAAACGCGACCTGCCCCTCTCCCGGACTCCTGCTCTCTCTCTCTCTCTCTCTCTCTCTCTTGCCGACAATCTTCAGTTCTATCACACGCATTCAAACACAAACCCTTGTTGGTCCCTCTCTCTCTCTTTGTGTGTGTGTGGGGGGGTCTTTCTAGTTCACATGCACACTCCATGTATAGTTCTCTCTCGCACACTATGTATGATTCTCTAGTCCAAGCTAAATATCTTGGGTGCACTCATCGTACGCACACAAATTCCCTGGCTCGTTGCCCGTAACTCTCTCACGCACCACTCTGCCATCTCGGAGATCTTCCAACTCTCTCACAAACTCTCCATCTCCCTGGGTCACACATACACATGCATATCTCACTCGCACTCGATAGACCCATCTAGAACTCTCTCTCTCTACCTGGTTCTCTCTCCATCTCACACGCACACATACACACACACAATCTCACGCCTAGCCAAGTATGATGGTCTCTCACTGAATTTTAGGCACACGCATTCCCCCCTATATGTATATGACTAGCTAATTCTTAGTCTCCATCACAAATAGGTGCATGGTCGATCTCGATTTCTCTCGGGGCATCTTTCTATCGCACACGCACCTCGTCCCTCGATCTCCCACCCATATAGTCCCCTCACGATCTTGAGGGGATCTCTCTATCACAAACACGCCCTCTCTCCCTGCCCATGCATCCATCTTCTCCATGCGTCCCTCTCGACCTTTATCCCTTGTTGGCCAGACCTCTATTGGACTTGTGCCATAGGGGTGTCTCTCTTCGTTGCAAACAATCACGCACTAGCTATTTTCGTGTATCTCCTCACCTCGCTTTTCTATCTCGGAGATGCATGCGTGATATGTTTGCATAAGAAATGAACACACACACTCTCTCTCTCTAATTTATCCTTTGTTGTCCCTTTCTCTTTCACTCTCTCTCTCTCTCTCTCTCTCCACAGTCACTCATTCTCCTTCACACACACTTGATCTCTCTCTACTTAGGCAATCTGTTCGGTCCATAGCATATAGATTTATTGAAAAATCAAACATCACAAAGTTTGACCATGTATGTGGAGAAAAACATTTACATCTAGAACGGCAAACATATATCATTAGATTCATCATGAGATGTAGTTTCGTATCATGTATCTTTGGTATTGTAGATATAAATAACATTTGCGTAAACCTGGTCAAAGTTTACAAAGTTTGACTTCTAAAAAAATTATATGCACTGCATTATTGAGTGGATGGAATATCTCTTTCCCCCTCTCGGCTATCTGACACACCACTCGGCTGTATCCCGGTTCACACATACACATATCTCGCTCGCGCTACATAGACCCATCTAACACTCTCCGCCCTTGTTCTCCCTCTATGTGACATGCACCCCCCCTAAGTACCATAATCCCTCACTCCATCATCGGCGCACGCACTCCCCCCTAAGTATGACTATCTCTCACTAGCCATCAGGAACACACGTATTGTCTCCTTCCATCCATACGTCTATCTCGATATCTCTCGCGGTATCTTCTATCGCGCACATGATACGTCCCCAACGCATCTATAATTTTTTACTATTCCATGCTATTATATTATCTGTTTTGGATGTTTTATATGCATTAATATGCTATTTTATACTATTTTTGGGACTAACCTATTAACCTAGAGTCAAGTGCCAGCTCCTGTTTTTTCCCTGTTTTTGAGTTTCGCATAAAATGAATACCAAACGGAGTCCAAACGGAATAAAACCTTCGCGATGATTTCTCTTGGACTGGAAGACAACCAAGAGACTTGGAGATGAGGTCGGAGGAGCCACAGGGGGGCCACAAGGACGGAGGGCACGCCCAGGGGGGTAGGACGCGCCCCCACCCTTGTGGGCCCCTCATGCACCTCCTGACCTAATTCTTTCACCTATATATTCCCATATATCCCCAAACCACCAGAGGCATCCATGAAAACACTTTTCCACCGTCGCAACCTTCTGTACCCATGAGATCCCATCTAGGGACTTTTTCCGGCACACTGTCGGAGGTGGATTTGATCATGGAGGGCTTCTACATCAACACCCTTGCCGTTCTAATGAAGCATGAGTAGTTTACCTCAGACCTATGGGTCCATAGCTAGTAGCTAGATGGCTTCTTCTCTCTCTTTGATTCTCAATACCATGATCTCCTCAATGTTCTTGGAGATCTATTTGATGTAATACTTTTTGCGGTGTGTTTGCCAAGATCCAATGAATTGTGGATTTGTCGTCAGCTTATCTATGAAAATTATTTGAATCTTCTCTGAGTTCTTTTATGCATGATTTGATATCTTTGTAATTCTCTTCAAACTATTGGTTTGGTTTGGCCAACTAGATTGGTTTTTCTTGCAATGGGAGAAGTGCTTAGCTTTGGGTTCAATCTTGCGGTGTCCTTTCCCAAAGGATGAGACGGCAAGAAGGCACGTATTGTATTGTTGCAATCGAGGATAAAAAGATGGGGTTTTCATCATATTACTTAAGTTAATTCCTCTACATCATGTCATCTTACTTAATGCATTACTCTGTTCTCTATGAACTTAATATTCTAGAAGCATGCTGGATAGCGGTCGATGTGTGGAGTAATAGTAGTAGATGCAGAATTGTTTCGGTCTACTTGACACGGACATGATGCCTATATTCATGATCATCGCTTTAGATATCGTCATAACTTTGCGCTTTTCAATCAATTGCTTGGCAGTAATTTGTTCACCCACCGTATTATTTGCTATCTTGAGAGAAGCCTCCAGTGAAACCTATGCCCCGGGTCTATTTTCCGTCATATATTGCAATCTTTTACTTTCCGGTCTATAAACCAAAAAGTTTTACTTTACCGTTTTTCAATCTCTATCAGCTCTCACTTTTGCAAGTAACCGTGAAGGGATTGACAACCCCTTTATCGCATTGGGTGCAAATTGTTTATTTGTTTGTTTGTGCAGGCATTCGGTGATTTGTTCGTTGTCTCCTACTGGATTGATACCTTGGTTCTCAAACGGAGGCAAATACTTATCTCTACTTTGCTGCATCACCCTTTCCTCTTCAAGGGAAAAACCAATGCAAGCTCAAGAAGTAGCAAGAAGAATTTCGGGTGCCGTTGTCGGGGAGATCTACGCCAAGTCAAGACATACCAAGTACCCATCATAAACTCTCATCTCTTGCATTACATTATTCCCCATTCGCCTCTCGTTTTCCTCTCCCCCATTTCTAAAATGATTTTCGAAAAGATTTGCCTTTTCTTCGCCCCTCTTCTGTTCATCTTCTTTGTCTGCTTTTTGTGTGCTCGTGTGATGGATTGGTTGCTTTGCCGCGATGGCTCAAGAGAATACCAAATTGTGTGATTTTCCAACACCGATAATAACGATTTTATTATTACTCCAGTTGCTCCCGCTACTAATGCAAAATCTTGTGAAATTAACGCCGCTTTGCTAAATCTTGTTATGAAAGATCAATTTTCTGGCCTTCCTAGTGAAGATGTCGCATCCCATCTAAAAAATTTCGTTGATTTGTGTGATATGCAAAAGAAAAAAGATGTGGATAATGATATTGTTAAATTGAAGCTATTTCGTTCTCACTTTGAGATCGTGCTAAAACTTGGTTTTCATCTTTGCCTAAAAATAGTATTGATTTGTGGAACAAGTGTAAAGATGTTTTTATTTCCAAGTATTTTCCTCCCGCTAAGATCGTCTCCCTTAAGAACGATATTATGAATTTTAAGCAAGCTGATCATGAACATGTTGCACAATCTTGGGAGAGGATGAAATTGATGATACGAAATTGCTCTACACATGGTTTGAATTAATGGATGATTATACAAAAAATTTATGCCGGATTGAATTTGCTTCTAGAAATCTTTTAGATTCGGCCGCGGGAGGTAATGTTATGGAAGTTCCCTTAGGAGAATCCACTAAACGCCTAGATAATATTATGTTTAATTATTCTCAATGGTATACCGAAAGATCTTCCACTAGTAAAAAGTGCATGCGATTGAAGAGATTAATATTTTGAGTGGAAAGATGGATGAGCTTATGAAATTATTTGCTAGCAAGAGTTCTCCTCTTGATCCCAATGATATGCCTTTGTCTACTTTGATTTAAAATAATAATTAATCTATGGATGTGAATTTTTTTGGTAGGAACAATTTTGGTAATAATGCGTATAGAGGTAATTTAACCCTAGGCCGTTTCCTAGTAATTCCTCTAATAGTTATGGTAATTCCTAAAACAATTATTATGGAAATTATAATAATATGCCCTATGATTTTGATAATAGTGTTAAAGAATTTCTGAGCTCACAAAAGAATTTCAATGCTTTGATTGAAGAAAAATTGCTTAATATTGATGATTTGGCTACGAACATTGATATAATTTCTCTTGATGTTGATTCTTTGAAACTTAGATCTATTACACCCAGCATGATATTAATGAGTCTCTCAAAGCTATGAGAATTTCCATTGATGAGTGCAAACAAAGAACCTCTAAGATGCGTGTGAAACAAGATTGGTTTGTAAAAACATGTTCTTCTAGTTTCCATCAAAATAATGATGAAGATCTTAAAGTGATTGATGTGACTCCTATTGAATGTTTGTTTTCCAATATGAATATTGATAAAGATGAGACTTGAGATGAGTCAACTTTAGTTAAAAGGCGTGCCAATGATTTTGAGTTTTTAGATCTAGATGCAAAAAGTGATAAAAGTGGGATTGGAGAGGTCAAAACTTTAAGTACCAATGAACCCACTCTTTTGGATTTCAAGGAATTTAATTATGATATTTGTTCTTTAATAGATTGTATTTCTTTGTTGCAATCCATGTTGAACTCTCCTCATGCTTATAATCAAAACAAAACTTTTACTAAACATATCGTTGATGCTATGATGCAATGTTTTGAAGAAAAGGTTGAATTGGAAGTTTCTATCCCTAGAAAACTTTATGATGAGTGGGAACCTACTATTAAGATTAAGATTAAATATTATGAGTGCCATGCTTTGTTTGATTTGGGTGCTAATGTTTCCATGATTCCAAAAACTTTGTGTGATGTGTTAGGTTTCCGTGAATTTGATGATTGTTCTTTAAATTTGCATCTTGCGAATTCCACTATTAAGAAAACTATGGAAAGGATTAATGTCGTTCTTATTGTTGCAAATAGGAATTATGTGCCCATAGATTTCATTGTTCTTGATATATATTGCAATCCTACATGTCCTATTATTCTTGGTAGACTTTTCGTTAGAACGATTGGTGCAATTATTGATATGAAAGAAGGAAACATTAGATTTCAATTTCCATTAAGGAAGGGCATGGAACACTTTCCTAGAAAGAAACTTAAATTGCCATATGAGTCTATTATGAGAGCTCTTATGGATTGCATACCAAAGATGACAATACCTTGATCTATTCCTGTTTTATGCCTAGCTAAGGGCATTAAACAATGGCGCTTGTTGGGAGGCAACCCAATTTTATTTTTATTTTTGCTTTTTAGGTTCTGTTTTTCAATAAATAATTCATCTAGCCTCTGGTTAGATGTGGTTTTGTGTTGTAATTAGTGTTTGTGCCAAGTAAGACCTTTGGGATAGCTTACGGTGATAGTTGTTTTGATCTTGCTGAGAAACTGAAACTTTTGCGCCCAGGAAAATAATTTTCGTAATTCATAGAAGGGTGCTTTTGATCTAATTCTTTTTGCATCTGATTGGTACACAAATTTTCCAGGTTGTTCTAATTTTTCAAAAAAATTAGATTTACAAAAGTATACGAAGTTCTCTGATTACTACAGACTGTTCTGTGTTTTGACATATTCTGTTTTCTATGTGTTGTTTGCTTATTTTGATGAATCTATGGGTAGTATCGGGGGGTATGTACCATGGAAAAGTTGGAATACAGTAGATATTACACCAATATAATAAAGAATGAGTTCACAACAGTACCAAAAGTGGTGATTTATTTTTTTATACCAACGGAGCTTATGAGATTTTCTGTTGAGTTTTGTGTTGTGAAGTTTAAAAGTTTTGGGTAAGAATTTGATGGACTATGGAATAAGGAGTGGTAAGAGCCTAAGCTTGGGGATTCCCAAGGCACCCCAAGGTAATATTCAAGGACAACCAAGATCCTAAGGTTCGGGATGCCCTGGAGGCATCCCCTCTTTCGTCTTCGTCTATCGGTAACTTCACTTGATGTAACGCCCCGGATTCGTTGCGCCAGGTGTCCGCCAGTTATTCGCCGTCGTTGCCATGTCATTTGCTTGTGTGTTTCACTATGCCATGTCATCATTTGCATTTTATCATGTCATCATGTGCATTTCATTTTGCATACATGTTCGTCTCATGCATCCGAGCATGTTCTCCATTGTCCGTTTTGCAATCCGGCACTCCTATGTCCCCCGACGTCGCCTTCTTCTCTTCTGTTGTGAGTGGGTGTTAAACTTTCTCGGAATGGCCCGAGGTTTACCATGCGGCCTTGTTATAGCACCGGTAGACCGCCTGTCAAGTTTCGTTTGGTACTCCAACGGTTAACCGGGTAACCGCAAAGCCTCTTTTGTTTGCAGCCCAACACCCCTTCCAAAGTGGCCCAAAACCCACCTAACTCCCCTCCATGCTCTCGGTCGTTTGATCACGATCGCGTGGCCGAAAACCGCTCCTCATTTGGACTCTCCTAGCTCCCTCTACCTATAAATTAGCCCCTCTCCCAAATCCCTTGCCTAAACCCTAGCCCCTCCATCCCATGACGCCGACATGTCCGTCCAGCCGCCGCTCGCGTCCGCCAAGGCTTCGGCGAATCCGAGCCCGCCACGTGTCCTCCGCCATCCCAAGCCGCCCGTCCTGAGCCCATCCGGGCTGGCCTGCGGGCAGATCCGGCGCGCCGCCGCCCGTCCGTCCCGCCGCCTCGCGCCTCGCCGCCGCTTCGCCGCTGCCCAGCGCCGCCCGCCCGCCACCAGCGCCGCCCTTCCGCCGCCAGCGCCTCCAGCGCCTCGTCGGCCCGCCTCGCCGCCCGCCTCGCCATTGCTTCCGCCGTGCTCTGCGCTTGCCATTGTCAAAGGTCCCCGCCTCCGGCCGCCGCGGCGCGCGCCGCTTCGAAGCTTCGCGGAGCTTCGCCTCGGCCTCCACCTCTCGCCGCCGGCGACCTCACCTCCACGGTGCCGCCCGCGCCTCGCCTGCCACCTCCTTCCACCGCCGCCGCCGCTGCGTCCGTGCCGCCCGCCTTCGTCGCCCGCTCTCGCGGCCATCCCCGCCGCTAGCTGCCTCTTCCGTCGTTGCCGGTGGCGTCCTCGCCGGATCTGGGCGGGTGGATGAGATCCACCCGTCCCCGATCCAAACGGTGCCCCGCGCCCCTGGATCCCTCCGTCCCGCGAAGATTTTTTTTTGCGGAGGTAAAATCTGCTAAGTCCCAGATTTCAGTAATTTTCATGCCATGTTCATGCCATCACATCTCTGCATCCGTAGCTCCGTTTCGTGCGTATAATATGTCAAATTGTTCGTCTCGACGAGTACATCATTTTCATTCCATTGCATCATTTGCATTTGAGCTCATGTTGATGCCCGAAATGCTGTTGGAAAAGGGATTCAGATTGTTAGTTTCTGTTTCTTAACAGAACTTGCTGTTTTATCATTTTTGCCATGATTGATGTGTGCATCCTATGAGGTTGATGTCTACATGAATGTTGAACTATGCCATGCCATCTTTCCAGGGGTGTTAACCATGTATTTTTGTGAGTTGTGTGCTGAGTGTATCAAGCTTGTTAAGTAGGGTAGTTGCTGTTGCTGTTTTCCTGACAGATTCTGTTATATTTTGATGCCATGTTAACATGCTTCTACTAATCATTCTCTGCATAATCTGGAGATGCTCTATAAACATGTTTTGAACTACATGTCATGCTCTATCCATTCATGCCCTTGTTTGCAATTATAGCCTGCTGGAACATGTTCATTTCTTTCTCCAAAGTTGCTTGCAAATGTTTCTGTCAGCCTGTTAACATTAAGTTCACTTGTTCCCATGTGTTTTCCTAGTGATCCATGTACCCTATGACCTTACTCTTGCCATGCTTAGCTTCATAAACATGCCTTCTTACTGTTGTTTGCCTTGCCATGCCATGTATTGCTCTGTAGTGAGTGTTTCGAGCTCACGAACATGCCTACTTATTGTTGTTCCTGCCATGTTTAAATCTGTAATAAAACTTGCTATGTTTACATGGGTGCCATCATATCCTCTAGTCCTTTTTGGCTTATGTTCAGTAAGGGACTATTGATATATGCTTTGAGTAGAATCATATCATGCCTTGTTTTGCTATTATAAGTTCCTGTAACATGTTGTTTGATAGCTTTAAACATTGCAACCTGATGTTATTTCCTGATAAGTCTGAAACTGTTATTATTTGCAATATCTCCATGTCTTTTTGAGCATGATCCATTGATTTCTAGAGATAGCTCAGTGTTCATGTTTTGTTATGCTTTACCAGTACTTCATGCCCATGCCTTTTGTTATTATGTTGGGGTGACGTAGCATGTTGTTTTGATGCTTGTAAGATGCCTAGTTGCTGTTATGGATAGATTGTTGCTATGACTTGTATAGAGTGTATGTGTTGCATCGTTGCTCCGTTTTGAGTGTGCCCTATATGAACTTGCTTGATTTTGCATGTAGTTTCATATTACCATGTTGCATCCTTGTTTTGGTGTGTTTGCTTGATGTTTGGGTGCATTTTGCATCAATGCCATGTTTAACTTGTTTTGCTCATATCTTTTAGACAGTAGCTCCGAATCTAATGAACTTTATATGTAACTTGACTAGACTTTCGTGTAGATCATCATGGTGCATCTTAACTTGCTGTTTAACAACTTGAACATAAGGTTTATTCAGTTCTGGACTAATTTTGAAATATGCATATGAGGACTTACCGGAATTGTTATAGGTTGTTCCCGGCCTCATTTAAACTTGCCTTGATGTGTTGTTCTTGTTTGCATCATCTCTTGCCATGAGTAGCTTCATGTAGCTTGGTCATGCATCATGCTTGTTGTGCATCATGTCTTGTTCATGTGTGGTGTGTTTACCATGTTGTGTGCTTCTTCTCGATAGTTCCCGTTTCGTTGCGATCGTGAGGATTCGTTCGTCTTCGTCCGTTCGTCTTCTTCATGGACTCATTCTTCTTCCTTGCGAGATTTCAGGCAAGATGACCGTTACCCTGGATCTCACTACTATCATTGCTATGCTAGTTGCCTCGTTCTTTCGCTATGCTGCGCTACCTATTACCTGTTTGTCAAGCCATCCCATGTTGCCATGAACCTCTATCCTTTGACACCATTCCTAGCAAACCGTTGTTTGGCTATGTTACCGCTTTTGCTCAGCCCTTCTTATAGCGTTGCTAGTTGCAGGTGAAGTTGAAGATTTCTCCATGGTGGACAGGATTTTGGTTGGGATATCACAATATGTCTTATATTCTTAATGCATCTATATACTTGGTAAAGGGTGGAAGGCTCGGCCTTATGCCTGGTGTTTTGTTCCACTCTTGCCGCCCTAGTTTCCGTCATACCGGTGTTATGTTCCCGGATTTTTGCGTTCCTTACGCGGTTGGGTGATTTATGGGACCCCCTTGACAGTTCGCTTTGAATAAAACTTGTCCAGCAAGGCCCAACATTGACTTTTACCATTTGCCTCACCACCACCTATTTTTTCCCTTGGGAGTCGCTCTCTCGAGGGTCATCTTTATTCAGCCCCCCCGGGCCAATGCTTATCTAAGTGTTGGTCCAAACTAGAGCCCTTTGCAGCGCCCCCTCAGGGAAACTTGAGGTCTGGTTTTAGTTGTACGGATTGCTCATCCGGTCGTGGACTGAGACGAGATACGCGCGGCTATTATCAGGATGTCAGCACGCCGGGAGGTCTTGCTGGTCTTGTTTTACCATTGTCGAAATGTCTTGATGTACCGGGATTCCGAGACTGATCGGGTCTTCCTGGGTGAAGGTCTATTCCTTCGATGATCGTGAGAGCTTGTCATGGGCTAAGTTGGGACACCCCTACAGGGTTTAAACTTTCGAGAGCCGTGCCCGCGGTTATGTGGAAGATGGGAATTTGTTAATGTCCGGTTCTAGACAACTTGACACCAGATCCGAATTAAAACGCATCAACCGTGTGTGTAGCCGTGATGGTCTCTTCTCGTGGAGTCCGGAAGTGAACACGGTTTCGTGTTATGTCGACGAAGTAGGTGTTCGTGATCACCTCTTGATCATTGCTAGCTTCACGACTGCTCCGCTTGTTTCTCTTCCCCGCCTCATTTGCGTTGGTTAGCCACCATACTTGCTTAGTCGCTGCTGCAACCTCACCGCTTTACCCTTCCTTTCCCATTAAGCTTTGCTAGTCTTGATACCCATGGTAATGGGATTGTTGAGTCCTCGTGGCTCACCAGATACTTCCAAAACCAGTTTGCGGTGCCTATGTTACCGAAAGCGGTGACGCAACCAAGCTCAAGGAGGAGCTCGTTGAAGATCTTGCCCTTTGTGTTGTTTCGTTCTAGTTGATCAGTAGTGGAGCCCAGTTGGGGTCGATCGGGGACTTTGTCGCATTTGGGGTTCTTCTTTTATTTTGGTTCCGTAGTCGGACCTTGATTGTATCTGGATGATGTAATGCTTTATTCATGTAATTGTGTGAAGTGGCGATTGTAAGCCAACTATGTATCTCTTTCCCTTATGTATTACTTGGGTTGTGTGAAGATTACCTCACTTGCGACATTGCTTTCAATGCGGTTATGCCTCTAAGTCGTGCTTCGACACGTGGGAGATATAGCCGCATCGAGGGTGTTACACTTGAGGCTATATTTTTATTCACCACATGATATGTGTTTTGCTTCGAGCGTCTTGTATGATTTAAGTCTTTGCTTTTTAGTTTGACACAATCATCCTTGCTGTACACACCTTTTGAGAGGGACACGCATGAATCAGGATATATTAGAATACTCTGTGTGCTTCACTTATATCTTTTGAGCTAGGCAATTTTGCTCTAGTGCTTCACTTATATATTTTTAGAGCACGGCGGCGGTTTTATTCTATAGAAATTGTTGAACTCTCATGCTTCACTTATATTATTTTGGGAGTCTTTAGGCAGCATGGTAATTTGATTTGGTTATAAATTAAGTCCTAATATGATAGGCATCCAAGAGGGATATAATAAATTTTTTCATAAAAAGTGCATTGAATAGTATGAGAAGTTTGATTCCTTATGATTGTTTTGAGATGTGAAGATGGTGATATTAGAGTCACGCTAGTGAGTAATTGTGAATTTGAGAAATACTTGTTTTAAGGTTTGTGAGTCCCGTAGCATGCATGTATGGTGAACCGTTATCTAACGAAGTTGGAGCATGAGATATTTTTTGAGTGTCATCCTTTGAATAGAGGTCGGGATCGCGCGATGGTTAACTCCTACAAACCCTTCCCCTTGGATCATGCGCGTAGTACTTTGTTTCAATGACTAATAATTTTGTGCAATAAGTATGTGAGTTCTTTATTACTAATGTTGAGTCCATGGATTATACACGCTCTCACCATTCCACCATTGCTGGCCTCTCTAGTGCCGCGCAACTTTAGCCGGTACCATACACCCACCATATACATTCCTCAAAACAGCCACCATACCTACCTATTATGGCATTCCATAGCCATTCTGAGATATATTGCCATGCAACTTTCCACCATTTCTATTATGGCATGCTTCGTCTTTGTCATATTGCTTTGCATGATCATGTAGTTGACATCGTATTTGTGGCGAAGCCACCTGAGGGAGTCCTAGACTAGGGGGTGTCCGGACAGCCGGACTGTCAATATCCGCCGGACTCCCAGACTACGAAGATAGAAGATTGAAGACACCGGCTCGTGTCCGGAAGGTACTTTCCTTGGCGTGGAAGGCAAGCTTGGCAATACGGATATGTAGATCTCCTACCATTGTAACCGACTCTGTGTAACCCTAGCCTCTCCGGTGTCTATATAAACCGGAGGGCCTTAGTCATAGGACGAACATTACATCTCAACAATCATACCATAGGCTAGCTTCTAGGATTTAGCCTCCTTGATCTTGTGGTAGATCTACTCTTGTACTACCCATATCATCAATATTAATCAAGCAGGACGTAGGGTTTTACCTCCATCGAGAGGGCCCGAACTTGGGTAAAAACATTGTGTCCCTCGTCTCTTGTTACCATTCGCCTAGACGCATAATTCGGGACCCCCTACCCGAGATCCGCCGGTTTTGACACCGACATTGGTGCTTTCATTGAGAGTTCCTCTGTGTCGTCACCGATAGGCTCGATGGCATCTTCAACCATCAACGCTGTCCAGGGTGAGACTTTTCTCCCGGACAGATCTTCAGATTCGGCGGCTTTGCATCTGCGGGCAATTCTCTTGGCCATCCGAGCAGATCGAAGCTACGCCCGGCCGTCGAGTCAAATTCGAAGCTTGAACTTCACGGCCGATGACCGCGGAGACTTGATCTTCGACGGACTCGAGCCACAACCAAGCGCCGCCTTTCAGGATTTATGGGCATGATCTAGCTCGCCGCGGACAATGCTTTGGTGGCGATTTTCGGATCCGCTCCGCCACTAGCCCGGAGCCGATTGCCCATGTCGAGGGCGGTGGATAGACGCCCACTGGGGCTTCAACATCCACAGAATGGAGCCGAATACCAATCTTGTCCCTGTGAAACTTCGTGATCCCGAGGCGCCGGACTCCTCGCGGACTCCGAGCCTCCTGCGCCCTACCAATTAAACCGGATTGGGCGCCGGTTATGGAATTCACCGCGGACATCTTCCAAAGACTCGCCTTTTGGCGATATCCTGAATTCCTCAAGCATCTCTCGCTATCAGAGAATCTGGCGGACTATGGCCAGGGGCGGTTGGAGTTCGGACGATGGAGAAATTCAGAGCCCACCCACCACCCACTTTATAGCCACTGTCAAGATTTAACCGACATGCTAGACTTGACTCCGGCGACATCGACGCTATGGACGACGATGCGGAGATTTATCAGACCCCAGCGCCCACAGGGCACTGGAAGGCCACCTCGTCATACGACGTCTACATGGTGGATACCCCAAAAGAAGGGGATGGCGAAAAAGCAGCGGAGGAAGATTCTCTAAAGAAGCAGCCCAAACGCCGGCGTTAGCGGCGCCGCTCTAAATCCAGCCACAACAAGAATATAGATCCCGGCACAGGAAATAACAATACCCCGGAGAGTGCCGAAGACAACCCCCTCCAGCACGACTCAGCGCAGGAGGATGCAGAAGCAAGCCCTCACGAAAGTGCGGCAGAAGAAAAGGTTGAGGATCAAAGCTATGTACCTCCTCCAAGACGAAACAAGCCTCGGTGATTTAATTAATTGCGCTACCGAGGACCCCGTCGAACAAGAGCTTTTTAAGCACAGGCTCATCGCTACAGCAAGAAGCCTAAAGAAGGAAAAGCGGAAGCTCAAAACAGCGGAAGACGCGCTCCGGACAAGATGGAGCAAAGTACTCAAAACCGCAGATAAACACGGCAACGACCACCAATCGAAGAGCTACCCGAAGCGCAAGATGCTTCACGAATTCGACGAGGAGGCCATAGAGCCCCCACCGTCCAACGGCCCAGCCAGGTCCATCTACGGACCCAAACAAGCCCCAAGAAGCAAAGCAACACGTCAAGTGTCCGACGATAGCGGCACATACAAGTACAGGGGCGCCGCACACCCACTATGTTTCACAAACGAGGTGCTAGATCATGTGTTCCCAGCAGGGTTTAAACCCATAAACATAGAAGCCTACGATGGAACAACAGACCCTGGAGTCTGGATAGAAGACTATATATTGCATATACACATGGCCAGAGGAGATTATCTCCACGCCATAAAATATCTCCCCCTCAAGCTCAAAGGGCCAGCCCATCATTGGCTCAAAAGCCTCCCAGAAAACACTGTTGGAAGTTGGGAAGAGCTCGAGGAAGCATTTAGAGCAAATTTTCAAGGGACCTATGTCCGTCCTCCGGATGCAGACGATTTAAGTCATATAACTCAACAACCCGGAGAGTCAGCGCGGAAATTCTAGAACAGGTTTCTTACCAAAAAGAACCAAATAGTCGACTGTCCGGATGCTGAAGCCTTAGCAGCTTTCAAGCACAATGTCCGAGACGAATGGCTTGCCAGACACCTCGGCCAAGAGAAACTGAGGACAATGACTGCATTAACAAGCCTCATGACCCGCTTACATGCGGGGAGGATAGCTAGCTAGCAAGAAGCAGCACCAATGACCCAAGTACATCCGAGATAAGAGATGGAACGGAAAATCACGGCGCGAGAAAAGAGCAGCGCCGAATAAAGAGAAAAGCCCAAAGAGCACGGCGATCAACGCCGGATTTAAAAGCTCACGGCCAAATAGTAAAACACAGCCTCTAAAGGATGACAAAGGACGAATTGTCTAACCTACATAAAATTCGGGTCGGATATGTCAAATCCACAAGACCCTAAGGCCCGCAAATCACACCCACAGGATTGTTGGGTTTTCAAACAGTCCAGCCGATTAAACGCCGAACACAAGGGGCTCGGCGCGTCAGCGAAGATAAACCCCACAAAGAGGGCACCGAAAACAAAAGACTTTCCCACAAGGGGTCAAAGCATAAACTCACTTGTGAGGACACGGAAAAACAGCGCGGCACTTTCAAAAGAGCTTCGCGGTCCAGCCAAAGAAACCATAGAGATTGGATATCAAAGCCAATCACTTTCGACCACCTGGACTATTCCAGAAGCATTCGAAACACGGGAAGGACTCCCCTGATATTGAATCCGGTCATAGACGGATTACAATTCACAAACGTCCTAATGGATGGAGGCAGCGACTTAAACCTACTATATTCAAACACAATCCGTCGGATGGGGATAGACCCTACCAAAATTCGACATAGCCGCACTTCCTTCAAAGGAGTGACGCCAGGCCCTTACGCCAAGTGCACAGGCTCGATATTACTAGAAGTCGTGTTCGGATCGCCGAGCAACTTCCGACGCGAGAAACTAATTTTCCATATCGTCCCATTTAAAAGTGAATATCAAGCACTGTTGGGACGAAAGGCTTTCGTCCGCTTCAATGCCATACCGCATTACGCGTCTCTTACACTCAAAATGCCCGGCCCACATGGCACCATTTCAGTGCGCGGGTCATTTAAAGACCCCAGACTCGGATAGACGAATCCGGACTCAGCAGGCTAGGGGCTTCCTAGCCGCATACCCTTTCACAAGGGGCTGCGCGCACAACTGACCACGGTTTCATATAAACCTAGCTTTAATTATTTATACTTATTCTTTTGCATATCTTTCGCACAAACTGTTTCTAAAACTAAACGTTCCTCTTTTTCTACAGATGAACAACGTGCTTACCCGTCCAGATAACGGCAAGAACGGAGACACAGCGCAGACGCAAGAGGGACCCGCTGCAAGGATTCTTTTCAGATTAAGACCTGCGTGAGACCTTTTATTATCGTCTCTTGTTGTTACTCTCCCTTGGCTCCTTCATATAGCCAAAGCGAGCTGGACGCTTTGGCATCGGCGCGTCGAAGACCATGCCCGCACGGACACAAGGGCTTAGGGCATAATTCTGCCCATTATCATAAAGTCCAACACCTTCGGAGTGTTCGGCGCCTCGAGTTAGGCATTATATGCATCAGCTCCAATCATGTCTTTGGTCAAATGTTGGGTTTGCCTGCCCGTGTTTTGCTGCCTTACGCTCAGATCAACCGCTAACGCGCACCGGAGAACTATGCGATTGTGCCCGGTTCGGCCGGGCGAGCACCTCGGTAGAGAAAGCTGAAAACCGATCGTCATGATATAGCGAGTCCGTCACCACTTGATCGACTATCGAATGTTTAGAATTTCGCTTTGACGAAGGACCGCTTTCGGTCAGTACATACGCACTCGAATCCGGAGATGTGCGGTGTCATCGGGGCTATATCGTAGCCCCACCCTCGAGCTCCATTGGCTAAGTGAAAGAGATAAAGCATTATAGTCCGGATTGCCTCGTTAAGCTACGCTACCACCTCCTTATAACAGACCAAGACGCCGGATTAAGTGTTAAACGCGCTATTTTGCGAACACCCCAACACCTTGTGCGAGGGGCCAAGTCAAGATCGCATCTTTCGGGTTATACACAAGTATACTTAAACGGCCAAGACAGAGAAGTTTTACTACTTGGAAGCACAAGTATAAAAAGCATTCAAACTATAATCATTGATTTACAAGGTACTGCGCTCATTTGAACGTTACATTCTTTGAGCATCGCGCTCTACTTTCTGAGCACCGCGCATGACTTCTCCGAAGTAGTGCTCGGCAGGGAGCCGGCTTTCATCCGGACCCCGGGCGGCAACGGCGGTGGCATCCATCTCGGGATAATGCACCTTCACACGGGCAAGAGCCATCCGTGCGCCCTCGATGCAGGCCGACCGCTTCATCTCCTTTATATGCAGCACCGCCCCAAGGAATTGCTGCAGTAAGCCAAAGTAGCTCGTCGCCTTGGACCTCTCTGGCCAAACATGGTCCACGATGTCAGTCATGGCCAGTCCGGACAGTCTATTTAGTTCGGACCATTCGGCCAACCTGTCCATCAGCGGAAGAGGGCGATCCGGACTGTGGAATTGAGACCAATACAACTCTTCCGCCTCGTGATCCCCTTGGCTCCGGAAGTGCTTAACGGCATCAGCTGCACTCGCAGCCAAGTCCATATACGGATCCTCCGAACTCCACTGCCGCTCAAATTGAGCGTACTTGGCATCCATAAACCGGCGACGCATGAGAAAAGGCTTGCCAGCCGCGATCTCTCCGGCTTGGCGCAGCTCCTCCTTCATAGCCCGCATTGCAGAGCGGGCATCCTTGGCTGCGGCGGTGGCCTTCTTCAGGTCTTCCCGCTCCGATAAGCGCTCCTTTTCAAGAGCCTCATTGCGGTCGGTAGCATCCTTTAATTTCTTGGCCAATTCGGCCACCTCCGCCCTGCTTAGGTAGTGCACCGCCTTTTCGGCCTTCAACTCTTCGGCCGCCCTCGCGGCAGCCGCGTCACTCCTTCGGGCTTGCTCTTTAGCTAGAGAAAGTTCGGCCCGAAGGCTCTCCACAGCAGCAGCACTTTCTGTATAAACAACATATAACTTATCAGAGGCGGGCTTTGACCCACTCAATAAAGCGGCTGCGGAGAATTTATTTACCTTGCGACTCGTCAAGTCGCTGGTTGACAAGTGCGATGTCAGCACCTGCCACGTCAAGTTGTCGACTCAATTCGGCAAACTCATTAGTCCGGCTGGCCCCCGGACTATCCGCCACCTGTATCAGAACGGCGGTATTCATTACCTGAGATGTTGAGATTTTCGATCCTCGGCACGCTGTCGTCTTCGACAACCTACCGAGTCTCAGGGGCTACTATCTATACAGGGCGCATTTTTTATATGCACAACTGTTAAAAACAAAGGTGCGTTATTTTCGATACCTCAAAACCCGTCAAGAAGCTCATGGCGTCATCACGCAATCCGCTTTCAGCGACGAAATCCTTCCAATCACCATACGCATTAACGCACGGTGATCTTCTCAAATGGACGCCCTCTCAGCAGACTCTTCGTTCTCCGGCCGCTTCGCTAGGTGCCGAACTCTCAGCCCCTCCGGACTCGGGGCGCCCTCGTGACGACACTTCGCTCGCTTTGCCTCATCTGGCGGCGCTGCAGACGGAGGCGACGCTCTCCATCATCTCCAAGAAGGTCCCCGAGGATGAACTCATCTGAGACGGCTGCAGATCCGAATGCGATATAAATATTTCGTTACCTCTGAAGCGTAAATGAAGGTACTTTCTTAATTAACTTCCTCTTTCATACTCACGGCTCGTTGAGGGCTGGTCCTTCGGCGATGATTGCGCTGTCCGGATTCTCTCCGGACGCCGGACCAGAGGATTTCTTCCCACGCTTAGGGGCTTTGACCTCCGGATCTTGGAGGCGGTCCTCTTCTCCTCTGAAGGAGGGATCCTTGGTTCCTCCTCTTGATCGCCTTTGGGCTAAGTATTAGCCCTTTATTTCCCCCGCCCCCCTCTGTGGGCGCAACCTCCAACATTCTGACCAGCACGGGCTCCAGTGCGGTCTCTGGGAGGGGGGCCCGACACCTTATCAGCCTTGATCGCGCCACCCATTCCTATAAAGAACAAAGGGTCAGGAGACGAACTTTTGAAAGGCATACAAATAGAATGTCCGGGCTCTGAGCTATTTACGTGAGTATCCGGGCGATCGCGGCTTAGGCCTGCGTCCTCGGCCGAATCCGGACACGCCACCTACGGTCCGAAGAACAACTTGTACATCTCCGTGGGTGTCGCACCCATAAAATGCTGGAGAATACGAGGTCCCTCCGGATTGAACTCCCATAGACGGAGAGGACGACGTTTGCAGGGAAGGAGGTGCCTGATTAGCATGACCTGCATCACCTTGACCAGGTCGATCTCCCTTGTTTGGAGGTCTCGAATCCGCCTGCGGTCGCGGGCACGCCCTGGGCGGCCCCGCTTGAGCCCTTGGTTGACCCACGATATCGATTGCCGTGGAGGTCCCGGCGGAAGGAGGGCGGCGGCTTTGCTTGTCGCCTTGGAGCAGATGATGTAAAACCACTCCTGCTGCCACAATCCCAGTTCCTCTTGGAAGGAACCTTCAAGCCACGGGGCATCGACCTTCTTGCTTATGGTCGCCCCGCCGCACTCCGCTTGACGCCCCCCGATCATCTTCGGCTCCACCTTAAATGTTTTCAGCCACAGGCCGAAGTGGGGATGACGCGGAGGAAGGCTTCAGAACAATAATGAATGCGGAGATGAGGAGGATGGACTCCGGAGCCAAGTCGTGGAAGTCCAGCCCGTAGTAGAACAGGAGCCCTCTCACGAAGGGATCCGTCGGGAAGCCCAATCCCCGACGGAGGTGAGATATGAAAAAGATGTATTCGCCGGGCTCGAGGGCTGGCACGGCCTGCCCCTGGGCAGGCACCTGTCTTGAAACCTCGTGAGCGGTGCTTGGCCTCTCGCAACTTCATTATGTCCTCCTCCGTGACGGAGGAGGGCATCCACCAGCCCCGGAGGTCGGAGCCGACATTGTTGTGGATCCGGCGCCGAATCAAGCTCTAGGTGTTGGAACTAGGAGCGGAGGAAAGATTCGATGCGAGGTTGAAAGACAAGGACAGGCCTTGGTCCTCTTATAAAGGGAAGAAATACCAAGGGCCGCCTCGCGTGACCGCTTAGGATTCCCCTCGATAGAGGAGGCGCGGCGACGGAACGGTTGGGTTACCCACGCATGTATTGATGAGGATCCCGGAATAAAGGGCACGATCTCGCTCGACAAGACGTGCCAAGAAACCGCTTCGCTAAACGTCTGAGGTGGAATAAGTAAAACAATTCAAACAAGGGCTTGGTAGCGGTGTGATGACGCTACCGCATAATACGCCGCCAGATTGAATCGGTGTATATGTTTTATTCTCTCTATGGTGGGGCGTGGAAACTATTTTTGCGAGCCGACACTATCCCGGTGTTCATCATCTTCTAAGATTATTCAAGGAAGGAACCCGCCTTGCAATGCGAACATTATGCACGCCGGACCCATCGTCATTGAATACCGGTTCAGGGCTACCGAGGAGTCTGGACTAGGGGTGTCCGGACAGCCGGATCACAATATCCGCGGACTCCCGGACTACGAAGATAGAAGATTGAAGACTCGGCTCGTGTCCGGAAGGTACTTTCCTTGGCGTGGAAGGCAAGCTTGGCAATACGGGTATGTAGATCTCCTACCATTGTAACCGACTCTGTAACCCTAGCCTCTCGGTGTCTATATAAACCGGAGGGCCTTAGTCCATAGGACTAACATTACATCTCAACAATCATACCATAGGCTAGCTTCTAGGGTTTAGCCTCCTTGATCTCGTGGTAGATCTACTCTTGTACTACCCATATCATCAATATTAATCAAGCAGGACGTAGGGTTTTACCTCCATCGAGAGGGCCCGAACCTGGGTAAAAACATTGTGTCCCTCGTCTCTTGTTACTATTCGCCTAGACGCACAGTTCGGGTCCCCCTACCCGAGATCCGCCAGTTTTGACACCGACACCACCATTCATAATTCTTTCATACATGTTGCTTTGGATTCATTGCACATCCCGGTACACCGCTGGAGGCATTCATATACAGTCATATTTTGTTCTAACATCGAGTTGTAATTTTTGAGTTGTAGTAAATAAAAGTGTGATTATCTTCATTATTAGAGCATTGTTCCATGTGAGAAAATAAAAAATAGATAGAGAAAAGGCCAAATAAAAAAGGAGAAGGCCCAGAAATATGAGAGAAAAAGAGAGAAGGGGCAATGCTACTATCCTTTTTTCCACACTTGTGCTTCAAAGTAGCACCATGATCTTCATGATAGAGAGTCTCATATGTTGTGACTTTCATATACTAGTGGGAGTTTTTCATTATAGAACTTGGCTTGATATTCCAACGATGGGCTTCCTCAAATGCCCTAGGTCTTCATGAGCAAGTAAGTGGATGCACACCCACTTAGTTTTCTTTTTGAGCTTTCATAAACTTATAGCAGTAGTGCATCCGTTGCATGGCAATCCCTACTCGCTCACATTGATATCTTGATGGGCATCTCCATAGCCCGTTTATACGCCTAGTTGATGTGAGACTATCTCCTTCTTTTTTTGTCTTCTCCACAACCAACATTCTATTCACCTATAGTGTTGTGTCCATGGCTTACGCTCATGTATTACGTGAAATTTGAAAAAGTTTGAGAATACTAAAGTATGAAACAATTGCTTGGCTAAAACCGGGGTTGTGCATGATTTGAATGTTTTGTGTGATGAAGATGGAGCATAGCCAGACTGTATGATTTTGTAAGGATAAGTTTTCTTTGGCCATGTTATTTTGAGAAGACATAATTGCCTCGTTAGTATGCTTGAAGTACTATTGTTTTTATGTCAATATTGAACTTTTGTTTTGAATATTATGGATTTGACCATTCATGCCACAATAAAGAAAAATTACATGGATAAATACATTAGGTAGCATTCCACATAAAAAATTCTGTTTTTATCATTTACGTACTCGAGGACGAGCAGGAATTAAGCTTGGGGATGATTGATACGTCTCCAACGTATCTATAATTTTTGATTGTTCCATGCTATTATATTATCTGTTTTGGATGTTTTATATGCATTAATATGTTATTTTATATTATTTTTGGGACTAACCTATTAAGCTAGAGCTCAGTGCCAGTTTCTGAGTATCGCAGAAAACGAATACCAAACGGAATCCAAACGGAACAAAACCTTTGTGATGATTTTTCTTGGACCAGAAGACTTGGAGATGAAGTCGGAGGAGCCACGAGGCTGTCACAAGGATGGAGGGCATGCCCAGGGGGTAGGGCACGCCCCCACCCTTGTGGGCCCCTCGTGCACCTCCTAACCTAATTCTTTCGCCTATATGTTCCCATATATCCCCAAACCACCAGAGGAATCCGCAAAAACACTTTTCCACCGTCGCAACCTTCTGTACCCGTGAGATCCCATCTAGGGACCTTTTCCGGCACCCTGCCGGCGGGGGATTCGATCATGGAGGGCTTCTACATCAATACCATTGCCCTTTTGATGAAGCATCAGTAGTTTACCTCAGACCTACAGGTCCATATCTAGTAGCTAGATGGCTTCTTCTCTCTCTTTCATTCTCAATACCATGTTCTCCTCGATGTTCTTGGAGATCTGTTCGATGTAATACTTTTTTGTGGTGTGTTTGGAGAGATCCGATGAATTGAGGATTTATGATCAGCTTATCTATGAATAGTATTTGAATCTTCTCTGAATTCTTTTATGCATGATTTGATATCTTTGTAATTCTCTTCGAACTATCGGTTTGGTTTGGCCAACTAGATTGGTTTTTCTTGCAATGGGAGAAGTGCTTAGCTTCGGATTCAATCTTGCGGTGTCATTTCCAGTGACAGAAGAGGTAGCAACACACGTATTGTATTGTTTCCATTGAGGATAAAATGATGGGGTTTTCATCATATTGCTTGAGTTAATTCCTCTACATCATGTCATCTTACTTAATGCATTACTCCGTTCTTTATGAACTTAATACTCTAGATGCATGCTGCATAGCGGTCGATGTGTGGAGTAATAGTAGTAGATGCAGATCGTTTTGGTCTACCTTACATGGACATGATGCCTATATTCATGATCGTTGTCTTAGATATCGTCATAACTTTGCGCTTTTCTATCAATTGCTCGGCAGTAATTTGTTCACCCACCGTATTATTTGCTATCTTGGGAGAAGCCTCTAGTGAAACCTATGGCCCCCGGGTCTATTTTCCATCATATAAGTTTCCAATCTACTATTTTACAATCTTTTACTTTCCGATCTATAAACCAAAAGTATTTACTTTACCGTTTATTTATCTCTATCAAATCTCACTTTTGCAAGTAACCGTGAAGGGATTGACAACCCCTTTATCACATTGGGTGCAAGTTGTTTGTTTGTTTGTGCAGTTATTCGGTGATTTGTGCGTTGTCTCCTACTGGATTGATACCTTGGTTCTCAAACTGAGGGAAATACTTAACTCTACTTTGTTGCACCACCCTTTCCTCTTCAAGGGAAAAACAATGCAAGCTCAAGAAGTAGGAGCACACACCTTATCACTCAATCTCTGACCCATGTAGTCCCATCACAATCTCCAGGGGATCTCTATGTCACAAACACACACTCTCTCCTCTCCATGTCTGCATTTCTCCGTACGTCTCTCTCGACCTCTCTCCCTTTTTTGTCAGACCTCTCTTGGCCACGGGCTAGGGGTCTTTCTCTCTCGGTTGCAAACAACCGCACACTATCTCCTCACCTCGCTTTCCCTGTCGAAGATGCATGTGTGATATGTTTGCATAAGGCACACATGCTTTTTCTCTACTTTATTGTGTGTTGTCCATGTCTCTTTCACACACACACACACACTTTTTTCACTCACTCTTTCTATTTCACACACACTCTCTCTCTCTCTCTCTCTCTTGTTAGGTACTCTCTCACGTCCATAAGCATATGGATGTTTTGAAAAGTCGAACCTCAAAAAGTTTGACCAGGTATATGTGGAGAAATTTTTTTACATCTAGAACAATCAGTAGATTCATCACAACACTTACTTCATACTATCATTTATCTTTGGTATTGTAGATATAAGTAATTTCTTTATAAACTTGGTCAAAGTTTCAAAAGTTTGACTTTAATAAAATATAGGACTACATTATCGAACGGAGGGAGTAGCTCTCTCTCTCTCTCTCTACTATCTCTCACGAAATCTCTATACCAAGGGATTATACGATCACTATGTCAACGTGTAGCTCCGTATATTGTTTAGTTTACCGGTAAACCAGTCCACATGCTGCCTTGTCAGCTCGTGTTCTATATCTTCGTGTGCTGGCCCATGTGGATGTGGGTGAAAATAAGTAAACTAGAGGCCCATCTGACACGCGGTGAAGTAAGAAAAGCTCAAACCACTCGGGGTAGCACCCCGCACGCTAGTAATTGAGGAGGGCACACTTCTTCTGTGTGAAGGACGCACTCGCGTACACTTTGGCACTACGCGGTGACATGCACAGAAGGATGCACTCGCGCACACCTAGCACACAATACACACCAGCACACATGTACACCGGCATCGCCGCCAGCTGAGATGGACGGCGAGGAAGCGAACAAGCGGAGGCAGCTCGAGCCAAAGCCGTATCCGGCGAGCCTAGACTTCATCAGCAGCCTCCCAAATGAGATGTTGTCCATCATCATCGGCCTCCTCCCCACCAAATCTGCCGTGCGGACCACCCTGCTCTCCTGGCGGTGGCGCACCCTCTGGCGCCACGTCCCCCTCAACCTCACCGTTGATAGCTGCCTCTGCGACGGGGATTGCAAACGCATGGCCGCAGTCCCCAAGATCCTTTCATCGCACCCTGGGCCAGCCAGACGCCTTGACATCCGCATGTCCAGTACCAACTGAAAGGTCCAAGCCAAGTTCGACGAGTGGTTCTTATCCCTCGCCCTAGATCAGCTCGAGGAGCTTAGATTTGAAGCTGGAAGATGTCGCTCCCTGCCGCCATCCGCGCTATGCCTCACGCCAACGCTGCGCCGCACTAGCTTCAGCTCCTGCTATTTTCCCCAGATTAATGCCGCGCCCGCCCTTCTTCTCCCTCAACTCGAGCAGCTCGACCTCTTCGACGTTGGCATCTCGAAGGAGGCTATGGAGCACCTGCTTCGCAGCTGTACTACGCTCGAGTACCTTCGTCTTCGGCAGATCCATGAGTTCATTAGCCTGCACATCGCCTCGACAAATCTCCGATGGATTTATGTGTCTTGTTGGCCCCGCAAGAAGGCATCAATTGAGAAGAGATCACTCTAGCTGTTCCGTGTTATGGTCATTGAGAATGTGCCTTTCCTTTAGAGATTGCTTGTATATGGTCTAGAAGGTCCAACAAAAATAAGGGTCATTGACACGCCAAAATTGACAGTGTTGGTGTACTCGTCTGCCAAATTCTCCGAGCTCTTTATTGGATCCGTAATCGTTCAGGTACAACACTCATCTTATTCTCCATCTTCTTGAAATTCACATTTTCTCTAATTTCTTCTTGATGTATTTATGACTGTCATCTAGAAAATGATTCCCACAAGCTTGACCAAGTTTGTGCGCACAGTGAAGATCTTGGCAGTAAAATCTATCGGCCCCAATCTGAATCAAGTTGTTGGATTCCTTACATGCTTTCCATGCATGGAGAAGCTACTCAACAAGGTGAAACTTCTTTCCTATTAGTAAACGGTAATCACAACATAGCTCAAATTTTTCATAATTTTCCCAAATCACGATGACAAGTGTAGTGTTCAAAATTGCATCTATGCACTGCACTGAAAGAAATGTTTTTAGTATTTTTTCTCATGTGATCACCTGCATCATTTTTTTTGTTGTACTACTAGTAGCCTAGGCAAGTCATGGTGGCAAGTAACTTAGACTAGTAACTCTATGGTTACCCTAAGAGCAAGTACTACCTCCATCCTTGTCGTGGATTTCTCACGGCAGATGTCCTTAGTGTGAGGACTTAGTCGTGAGGCCAACGCATCTATGTGGTAGCTTGTGAGGGGTTGAGTGGGGCGAGAGACGCGAGGTTTTTTACCCAGGTTCGGCCCCTCATGGTGGAGGTAAAAGCCTACATCCTGCTTCATTGATATTGATGATGATCATCATGATTACAGGGGTGCTCTATTTCGAGAGCTCTTGACTTGTCTGTCTATCTAGACTTGTCCAACCTCTCCCTCTTGGGGCGCCCTGCCCCTCCTTATATAAGTTGAAGGAGCGGATTGTCCTAGTAGGATTAGGATTAGTATATTACAAGTGGAGTCCTAGGCATGCTTCCTTTGTAAGGGAATATTCCTTATGAAAGTGCTAGTTATCGACTAGAGGGGGGTGAATCGGCGAATTTTATGGAAGTCTTCAAAACACGGGGGCTTTGAAGACAAACAGTAGCAATGAACCTATAGATATGCAGTGGAAGGTAGACTACACTAGGCAAGCCATAGTCAAGTAAGCAATGAAGTGAAAGCACGAAGACTATCAGCAGCTAGGTAGTAAGGATCAGGATGGAAGATAGTATGAGGCCAAACAACAACAGAGTTTACACAGTGAAGACAATCAGATCACGAAGAGAGGCAATGACTTCACGAAGAAAACTATAAGTAAAGGGAGGTGAAGAATAAAACCAGTTGCTTGGAGAGGACAAGGATTTGTTGTACCAGTTCCAGTTGCTGTGACAACTATACGTCTGGTTAGGGAGGCTAAGATTCAACTCAGAAGACCGTGTCTTCACATTATTCCCCTTGAGCTAAGGACACTTAGTCCTCGCCCAATCTTTCTGGTAAGTCTTCAAGGTAGACTACCAGACCTTCACAGACTTCATTCACCGGCAATCCACAATGTCTCTTGGATGCCCAGAACACGACGCCTAACCGGCTGGATGATTCACAGTCCTCAAGTGTAACATGTCTTCAGATCACTCGGACAGAAAGACTTCAGTGATGCCTAACACTCTTTGGCTCTGCGTGTTTTGGGCTTTGTCCTCACAAGGATTTCTCTCTCAAAGGCTTCGGAGGTAGGTTGCTCTCAAACGACAAAAGTCGTGCACTAACTCTAAGCAGCCACCAATTTATGGTGTAGGGGGTGGGCTATTTATAGCCAGGAGGCAACCCGACCTGATTTGTCCAAAATGACCTGGTCACTAAGGCTGACCGTGTCCAGCAGTCGATTTCAAACACCTTGCAGCTTGACTTGGGCTACAAGTAAAGAAGACTCATCCAGCTCTGGATAAGATTTGCTCTCATTGTCTTCGCTCGAAGACATAGGATTTGGTTGAGCATCAAATCATTCACTCTAACTTTGTTCACTTGGACCTCACTTAACAGTACAGTGGTTCCTATGACTCAACAAAGAAGAAAAGGAAACTATGAAACAACTATGTCTTCGCACTCCATAGTCTTCATGCAATGTCTTCTCATGTCATAGTCTTCAATGTGAATATCTTCACAGACCACCATTGTCTTCAATGTCTTCACACATTTTTAGGGGTCATCTATGGTAGGTAAACAGAATCAATATGGGACTACTACCTGTGTTATCCTGCTATTCTCACAAACACATTAGTCCCTCAACCAAGTTTGTCGTCAATACTCCAAAACCAACTAGGGGTGGCACTAGATGCACTTACAATCTCCACTTTTTTGGTGATTGATGACAAACTGGTTGAAGTTTTGAACGGGGATAAAAGTATGTGAAAGTTCAGTTTGTGAGTATTGTCGTCATACATATGACAAGTGTAAGTGCATCTAGTGCCACCCCTAGTTGGTTTTGGAGTTTTGACGACAAAGTTGGTTGAGGGACTGATGCGTTTGTGAGAACTGCAGGATAACGCAGGTAGTGTCCCTCATTGATTCGGTTTACCTACCGGAGATGACCCCTAAAAATGTATGAAGACATTGAAGACAATGGTGGTATGAGAAGATATTCATATTGAAGACTATGACATGAGAAGACATTGTGTGAAGACTATGGAGCGCGAAGACTGTGTGGTTTCGTTGTTTCATTTTCTTCTTTGTTGAGTCATAAGAACCACCATACTGTTAAGTGGGATCCAAGTGAACTATGTCGAGGATCAAGTGATGCTCAACCTGAATCCTATGTCTTCGAGCCAAGACAATGAGAGCAAATCTTATCCAGAGTGGATGAGTCGCCTTTGCTTGTAGCCCAAGTAAAGTTGCCGCATGTGTTTGAAATCTGACCGCTGGAACATGTGTCATCCCTTAGTGACCTGTGGTCATTTTGGACAAATCAGGTCGGGTTGCCTAGTGGCTATAAATAGCCCACCCCTACACCATAAATTGGTGGCTGCTCAGAGTTTGTGCACGGCTTTTGTCGCTTGAGAGCAACCCACCTCAAAGCATTTGAGAGAGAAAAATCTTGCAGGACAAAGCCCAAACACCCAGAGCCAAAGAGTGTTAGGCATCATCAAGTCTTTCTATCTGTGTGACTCAAGACTTATTACACTTGAGGACTATGAATCCTCCACCAAGTTAGGCGTCGCTCGAGCATCCAAGAGTCATTGTGGATTGCCGTGAACAAAGTCTCAGAAGGTTTGGAAGTCTCCTTGAAGACTTACCAGAGTGATTGGGCGAGGACTGGTGTCCTTAGCTCAAGGGGAATAAGGTGAAGACACGCCTTCTCGAGTTAAATCTCAGCCTCCCTAACCACACGCATAGCTTGTCACAAAGAATCGAACTGGTCCAACAAATCATGTGTCTTCAACAAGCAACTGGTTCTATCCCTTCCAACCTTACTTAAGTTTGTCTTCATGAAGTCATTGCTTATCTGTGTATCTGTTTGACTTCATTGCTTGACTACTTCTGTTGATTGGCTTCATACTATCTTCCATATCGATCCTTACTACCTAGCTGCTACTTGTCCTGTACTTTCACATCGTTACTTACTTGACTGTGGCTTGCTCAGGGTAGTTTATCTTCCGCTGCATATCAATTAGGTTATTTCTGTCATTTGTCTTCGAAACTTCCAAGTTTTGAAGACTTTCATAAAAATCGCCTATTCACCCCCCCCCCTCTAATCGATACTGGCACTTTCAATTGGTATCAGAGCAAGGTACTCCCTTGTTCTGTGTGATTCGGTTTAACCACCTAGAGTTTCAGCTATGTTGACTATAGGGATAATCAAGGTCTCCGCTGCTTGCCTCGTGTTCGATGGAACTGAATATCCCTACTGGAAGAATAAGATGCGCATGCATATTGAAGCCATTGATGTCAACCTCTGGTATGTCATCAAGAATGGCGTTCCCAAAATCGTGAAGGTGTCAACCCCATCGATGTCAAGAAGTTCATTCAATCGACTCTACCGCAAAGAACATCATCTGTGGTCATCGACCAAAGGACAAGATGGCCGTGTGAGTGCTCGAAACGCCGGCTAGTCTGGGACTGGCTATCCAAGGTCAATGAAGGCGTTTCAACCCGAGAGATCAAAGAATCGGTGTTCTTCGCAACCTCTTCAACCGCTTCAAGGAAACGACAACGAAAATGTCCAGCTCACGCTTGATCGCCTCATCGATATTACAAATGAACTTCAAGCTCTTGGCGAATCGAGATTACCAAGCATGAAATCGCAAGACATCGCTGAGATCACTTGACAGCTCCTTTGACACCCTTGCCCTCATGATACAAGAACGTCCTGACTTCAAGACACTCGATCCGTCTGATATACTTGAGAGGCTCAACACACATGAGTTCTAGCTATCCGAGAAAAGAGATATCTATGGCCCAAACTATGGCCGAACTCGTGCTTTGAAGGCAAAAGTTGTTTCCTCATCCAAGAAGAATCATTGCAGTTCAAGATCCCAAGACATTGGAAGGAACTTGCTATGCTTGTGAAGAAGTTCCGAAATTCACAAAGAAGAAAGGCTTCGAAAGTCTTCACGATCTAGCTCAAGGAATGATGAAGCTTCCACACATGATCACAAGAAGAGAACCTGCCACAAGTGCAAGAAACCTGGTCACTACATATCTAAGTGTCCACAGTGGGACTATGAGAAGAAGAAGAAGAAAAGCAAGGAATATGATTCCGATGACAAGAAGAAGAAGAAATCCTCAGAATCTTCTAAGTCTTCTTCCAAGTCTTCATCATACAAGAAGAGCTCATCCGCAAGGCTCGTGCTTTTGTTGGCAAGGAAATGGATTCAGAGGAGGAGTCTGCTTTGAGGAGGCGGAGGTGGAGTCCGAGAGGAGTCCGACCTGGCGTTGCAAGTCCGGCTCGCCACGCCTATGTTGCCAAGTCCATCTTCAACATCAAGACAATGACTTCCACACCAACGCTGAAGCTAATGATGAAGACGATCCTACTCCCACCTACTGCTTCATGGCACGTGGTGCCAAGGTAAAATCACGCGATGCTTACTTTCAAACTTCAAGTGAAGATGACTCTGATTGTGAATCCAAACCCAGCTACAAAACACTTGCTAAAATTGCAACTGAACAACAAAAGGCTATGGAACATACTCAAAAACTGTTAGACAAAAGCGATGACCTGTTGGACGCTGAAATGACACGCTCACAGTCCTTAGTTGATGACATAAAAAATCTTCATGCTAAGTACCAAGAACTTGAAGGTCGCCATGAATCGCTCTCAACTACTTATGAAAGGCTCTCCTATGATTATCTTCAAAGGAAACAAGAGCTTGAAAAATTGAGAGCGGCTCATGAAGATCTTCAAAGGTGAATGAGTCACTTCGCGCCAATGATCAGTTCCGCCAGAAGGATTTGAACCACCATGTCTAAAATGCATTGAGCGTGATAATGCTACATCTGCTGTTGAATGTTCCACTCATCGCTCTCGTTTCATTGTCTTCACCTACCGATGTGGTCACTAACCCTCTCAAGGAGGATACCACCGCTGTTGCTAATGAAAATGCTATGTTGAAGACATTGCTTGAAACAGGATGTACAAAAGTTTGAAGGGACATCGACTCTCTCGATGTTCTTAAAAGCGGATTCTCAACCAAACCCTAGGAAAGAGGGTATTGGGTTCGAAGGAAAATGAATGTTAATGGCTCAGATCGAAGCCCGAGCAAGACCCCAAAACCACATGGGTTGTGCAAAGGAACCTTCAAGAGATCCATCTACCTTATCCGGCTTTACCTGTGCTAATCTTATTATCATTGATGAATCCTTTAATGCAAGCTATAAGCTGTTCAAAAATCGAATGGTGAAGTGTTTGCGTGTACATTGGTACTAATCGCAGAATGGACCACCTATGAAGAAGATCTGGGTACCTAAGCGGTACATTGAGAATCTTCCTGTGAATGTCGTCATGACACCACCAAGGAAGAAGACAAACCCCAGACCTATAGCTTCATGTGGCCCAAAGGCTACATATAGATACAGGACTCATATGAGTCACCCTAACGCCAATGTTTTGCAGGGAAATCATGCTCAGACTTATGAATATGAGCGTGTATCTTCGAACCGCTATGTTCATAGGACTAAGAACTTCTCTGCTTATTCATATAAGTATCATTCATCTCCTGCAAGGCTATTTGCTAGGGCTTCAAAGCCAAAATTCTCAGATGCTGCACTTAGACTCATTGCTTCCAAGCCCCCACCGAAGATGTGGGTGGCAAAGAAGAACTAACTCTCTTTTGCAGAAAATGGTCTCCAGCTAGCAATCAATGGCGTCCGATACTATTGCTGGGGACCTAAAACTCATTGAGGACGCACTATAAAATGTCATTCAATATGCTTGACATCTGAATTTCTTATCAGTCATACCATGTCCTAACTTTGTTATAAGCTGTGACTGTCCCTATATGTGTCAAATGCTTATGCTTCACAACACTCTTGTGAAGCCTATCCTCCTAATCGCATCAGTAGGGTACATCACCAAAAGCTTCGAATGGATTATGGACAAGTGGATGCACAAATCATATGACTGGTGATCAAGTCTTCTCATGGACTCAACCTTACGCCCATCCGACAAAAGTCACATTACATTTGCCGACACCGGTACAAGCAAGGTATTGGGTCTAGGTAGAGTTGCAATCTCAAAGGATCAACACATGGATAAGTGATGCTTGTTGAATCCTTTGGTTTCAACTTAATGTCTGCCTCAATGCTTTGTGACTTGAACATGATTGTGATATTTGGCAAATATCGGTGCCTTGTACTAATAGAATCGACAAATCTCTAGTCTTTGAAGGGTATCAAAAGATGATCTATACATGGTAGATTTCTCAAAGAGTCCACACTTTGCCGCTTGTCTTCTCACAAAAGCTTCGAATCTTGGCTCGCATCAAAGGCTGGGACATGCTGGCATGAGGAACTTACACTCACTCATCAAGAAGAAGCATGTCATTGGCATCGAGGATGTCAAGTTCAAGAAGGATCATCTGTGTGGTGCTTGTGAAGCTGGAAAGATGACAAGGGCAAAGCACCCCTCGAAGATAATCATGACAACATCTCAACCCTTCGAGCTGTTACACATGGACTTGTTCGGACCTACTCACTACTCCACCCTCACAACAACTGCCTGTCTCTATGGTTTTGTCATTGTTGATGACTACTCAAGATACACATGGGTTCATATAATTCTTTATAAGACTGAAGTGCAAGATGTCTTCAGGCGCTTCGCAAATCGAGCAATGAACAATTATGGTGTGAAGATCAAGCACATCGAAGTGACAATGGCATCAATTCAAGAACACCGGACTTGATCAGATCCGATACAATGGGAATCACTCATGAGTTCTCTGCTCCATACACACCTCAAAGAAACGGCATCGTTGAGCGCAAAAACAGTAACCCTCATTGAGATGGCTCGAACAATGCTAGATGAGTAAAAGACACCAAGAAAGTTCTGGCCTGAAGCTATTGATACAGCATGTCACATCATCAACCATGTGTACATTCATAAGCTTCTGAACAAAACATCATATGAGCTACTCACTGGCAAGAAGCCGAACGTCAGTTACTTCAGAGTATTTGGAGCAAGATGCAGGATAAAGGATCCCCATGAAAAGTCAAAATTTGCACCCAAGGCTCACAAAGGCTTCATGCTTGGCTATGGAAAGGATTCACACTCCTACAGAGTCTTCAACCTTTATCTCTACAAGATCATTGAAACAGTGGATGTGAAATTTGATGAAACTAATGGTTCACAGAGAGAGATTCTGCCAAGTACACTTGATGAAGCTCCTTCAAACGAGTCTATCAAGCTGATGGGAACTGGTGAAATCATGCCCTCTGAAGCACAGCCTGAAGAGGAACTTATCATCTCTGCACCAAATCAACCTGAAGACGATGCTCAGACCGAAGACAATCCTCCCAATGATGACAGTGATCAGCCAGAGCAAAATCTTCGTCTTGTTCATCCTCGTGTTGCAAATGAAGTTCAAATAGAGAAGATCATTGACAGCATCAATGCACCTGGTCCACTCACTCGATCAAGAGCAACACAGCTAGCAAACTTCGTGGGCACTTTTCATTTGTGTCAATATCGTAACCCAAGAAAGTTGTCAAGCTTTTATGGAACCCGAATGGATTCAAGCCATGCAAGAAGAACTTCAACAGCTCAAACTGAATAATGTCTGGAACTTGTCAAGTTTAATTCGATCCTCGCAAGCATAACATTATTGGAACAAAATGGATATATCGAAACAAGCAAGATGAGCATGGTCAAGTTGTCAGAAACAAAGCACGTCTTGTGGCTCAAGGATACACTCAAGTTGAAGGAATTGACTTCGATGAAACATTTGCTCCTGTTGCTAGGCTTGAAGCTATTTGCACACTGCTAGCCTACGCTAATAATCACAATTTCTTGCTATATCAAATGGATGTAAAGAGTGCATTTCTCAATGGCAAGATTGAAGAAGAAGTATATGTCGCCCAACCACCTGGCTTTGAAGATCCAAAACATCCTGATATGGTGTACAAGCTAAACAAGGCATTGTATGGCCTCAAACAAGCCCCTCGTGCCTGGTATGATACAATCAAAGACTTCCTGAAGAGCAAAGGCTTCAAACCAGGATCCCTCGATCCCACACTCTTCACGAAGACATATGATGGTGAACTGTTTGTGTGCCAAATATATGTGGATGACATAATTTTCGGATGCACCAACCAGAAGTATAGTGATGAGTTTGGGTACATGATGCAAGAGCAATATCAAATGTCCATGATGGGTGAGCTGAAGTTCTTCCTTGGTCTTCAAATTCACAAGAAAGAAATGGCATCTTCATATCTCAAGAAAATACCTCAAAGATTGTTTGAAGAAGTTTGGAATGGAAGACGCAAAGGATACACAACGCCAATGCCACCAAACACCATCTTGGTCCCGACGACAATGGTAAAGAGTTCGATCAAAAGGTATACCGCCCATGATTGGTTCTTTGCTTTATTTATGTGCATCTAGGCCAGATATTATGCTTAGTGTTTGCATGTGTGCTCGATTCCAAGCGGCACTAAAGGAATCGCATCACTTAGCAAAGAAGCTTAATTCTTAGATATTTGGCTTACACCCCAACACTCGGATTATGGTATCCCAAGGGCTCAAAATTTGATTTGGTTGATTCTCGGATGCTGATTATGCTGGTGACAAGGTGGATCGCAAGTCTACATCAGCACATGCCACTTTCTTGGTCAATCACTTGTCCGTTGGTCTTCAAGAAGCGTAACTGTATCACTCTCAACCGCTGAATCAATACATTGCTGCTGGATCTGTTGTGCTCAGCTTCTATGGATGAAGCAAACTCTCAAGGATTATGGCATCAACTCAATCAAGTACCTCTCTCCTGCGACAACGAGAGTGCCATCAAAATAGCCAACAATCCAGTCCAACACTCAAGACAAAGCACATTGAAATTCGCCATCACTTTCTCGTGAGATCATGTTATGAAGAAAGATATCGATATCATTCACGCCAACACCAAGAGCAATCGGCGATATCTTCACAAAGCCCTTGGATGAGAAAAGGTTTTGCAAGTTATGGTGTGAGCTAAATATCTTGGAATCCTCTAATGCCCTGTGATCAGGCACACATCCTAACACTTATGCATGTTGATGACTTAGATGTGCAACACACAAAGTAATGTATATCTTCAATCAATGAAGATTTACACTCTGCGTGTGAATATATTAACATGGAATTTGACTTCAGAGCGCCACGATAATTGTGCGCCCTGTCTGGGTCTAATACTTCCTATACGGTGGGTAACGCCACCACCAACTCTTTGTTTGAAGTGTTTCAATCAAAGGCGTTATATTGCAATGACTTCGCATTTTGTTTGTCTTCAGTTTCAATTTGTCTCCATGACTTTCTGCACTATGATAATTTGATTGCTTTCGATATATATATATATATATATATATATATATATATATATATATATATATATATATATATACTAGTGTTTTGTCCTCTACAAAGATTCACGATAGCTATGTCTTCAAGATTGGATCTTTTGAACTAAGTGAATGTGATCGGACCCTAACCTCTCTATGCTTCCTATCTCAAAATCTATCTGTCCAAATCATATGCATTCTGTTGAAACTGTCGAATGTCTTCTCTGCGTCCTAGTCAGCAGAAGGCAAGGAGACAAACATTAAATCTGTTTTAAATGACTTATCTTTATTGTTGAAATCCGGAGAAGACGGAACAACTCTCCGACATGCCTGGCGGGCGTGGGAACGTGGGACAACCCTGAGTGTGTTGCATGCTTGCCATGTTCCCCTCAGATATGAACCGCCAAGGGCACCATCGTAATTGCGCTGTGTCTCTCACCTACTTATAAATACCTGTCCCTTGCGGTAAAGAAATCCTTCTTCCACCTCTCCACCTCCGTCAAAACCCTAGCGCCATCGCTAGCTCGCGACGACGCCGGCGACGAGGCGCTTAGCTGCCGCGACTTCTCCGACGCCGTCCTCACACCGGCCGCGGGCATCGTCCTCTCCGCCGTCGCCGTAGGTGTCCTCCGTCGCCAAGTTAGGGCACGGTGGGCTGAACTTCTCGGTCTCCTATTTCCCCATCTAGCAGTTCTTCGTGCGGTAATTATAACTCTATTTTTACCACCTTTTTGATCTTCAAGATTCATCCTATTTATCGAAAGTAGTTTCGTGGTATTCAAGCTAGATCTATTCTTTCAAGATCTCATAACGCTTAGTCGATTCACTTAGATTCTTGCCTAGTTTGATTCCTCACTTGTACTTATTCACGGATTGGTACAAATCTGGAACCAACTCACCTATATAAGTGAATGTCTTCGCATCGAGGTCAATGTCTTCAAACTGATTTATCTTCAAAATCTTCCGAGAATGCATATGACCTCTTCCCTTCCTCGCATCTCTAATGTCATCACAGTACATGTCCGTGGGAGAATCCTTGGTTCTCATAGTCCGCATTCGCTTGCGTAATACTTACAACATCATATAAATTCTCCTGAAGCCGCCTCGCTTGACCAAAGAAGCGAAATCTCAAGCCTTTGAACGCATTGAAGCCATTCAGTTTGAAGTTCATGGCTGCAGAAAAATCAGCAAGGAAGGGTGGCAGACAGCGCAGAGAAGGAACATCTAAAGATCTGCCTGATGATTAAGCAGAACTATACAAGACAGATCCTAAAGAGAACTATCATCAGAGAAAGACGCGAATCCAATGGATTCGACGCTATTGGGTAGAGGAGTGATTCAAGTACAAGTTTGTAACGAAGGAATATGCAGAGAAGAATGCCATCAAGAGATCTTGGGGCGATATCCTCTATCGAGGACTTCAACCCAAGAGCCTAGCTAAAGCCATTGACCAAGGCTTCTATCCGTGCATGGTCCGTGGGCCACAGCCAGCGAACACAGATCCCACCTCACTACTATGGTGTCGTGATGACTATCTCTTCAAGCGCAACTACCAGTTTGCTGTGGCTTTGGCCAAGAAGAACAAGAAGTCCTTGGGTTTGGACTTCAACCCAGGTCCCTCTGCTCCACGTGCTGACGGCTCCTGTGAAGCTAATACCAATGTCATTGGCCCCTACGCCAACCTTGACGGCCTCATCACTTACATCATGGTCCAAGGCGCCAGAGTAGATCATTCTGACAATGGTGTTGACTCTGATGAAGCCCCTGCTCCTCCTCCAAAGCCGCAGAAGCAAAAGAAGTCAAAGGCTTCAACCTCACCAGCACCTCCAAGACTTCGCGTGCGCGGTTAATCGCCATCGCACCTCCCCGGCCAGCAGTGCCTCAAGATCAATCCCGTGTCTCCAAGAGAATGGAGTAGAAGAAGAAACTTGTCAGACCATCTGATCAAAGAGCCTTGACTACTGCTGCAATTCTACATGAAGAACCCATTGATCTATCAAGTGATGAAGATCTTGATGATGATGCTCTTGAGCAGCTGATCAAAAGCAAAGAGGAAGCAGAAATCTTCAGCAACTTACCTCTCTTTGATGTGGCCATCATCCACAATTTCATTGATGAGTGGTTTGACACCCCCAACGTCAGGTTTGAAGATTTACAACTCCCCATTGGCCTCAGTGTCTCCTTCAATGGAGCCATTGCTTCTGAGCTAGCTCTTGCTCAGCGCATCTTTGAGCTCAAGAACAAGATTGACTATGAGAAGGCTCAATTCAAGAAGCATGTGGCCAAGCTAAGTGTTCAAGACGTCAGAAACTTCAAGGTCATGCTGCATGAGCTTAAAGAAGCTTTTCTCAAGAAATGCCAAGAAGCTCAGGGCTCACAAGAGCGCATGAAGATTTTGGCTGATAAGTGTGTGCTTGCCTACAATGAGGCCGAGAAGCGAATCACTTGGCCGCCCCGGCATTGACCCCTGTGATGGCTGCAAAGAGGAAGAAGAAGCACCTCGCCAACAGCCGAGCCTTCAAGCCAAGAAGCCCTCGATTATCTTCCCAAGCAAAGATGACAAAGCTCGGCCAAAGGTCTCCACAACCGCTTCTGTAATGTAAGAAGACGAGGGCTGCCGAGGCCGACGCCGTAAAGAGAAAGAACACCAAGCCTCGATGCCGATCCTCCAAGAAGAAGCGCAAGACCAAGAAGACTAGGGCTGCTTCCACAGAGCCCTTAGTCGCTGAACCCATTTCCGTGGTTCGCCTGTGGTCGCCTCATCAAGAACGAAGAATGGTTGTCCATGAGCTCGCTACCACAGAGGCTCATGAGGTGAAGATATTCCAGCAGCTTGAACCCACCACTCTTTCAAGACATTGGTCAAGATGACAATGTAAATGATGATGAAGTTCTTCCTCGATCGAACATCAAGTGGTATCATCGCCGCTCGCATTTAACAGCGAACTCATCAAGATTGGTCGCCCATTGACGCCAATTGCTCAGATGCTTCGTGGGTTGATCACCCACAACAACAACAAGACTCCCCAAGACTTCCCCACAACAACAACAAGCTACACCCCAATGCAAGAAGAGGATGAAGACTTTCGTGCTCAGCCAACTCCATCTCCTAACTTGAAGCCAAGACTTCGCAGTTTCACAGAGGACAAAGGCTCAAGTCCCTCTCACGAAGCGCTTTTAGAAGGAGAAGTGCAACATTCACCGCTGCACGACAAGTATTTTTGAACCTGCTCCAATTGTGAATGTCTCCGAGTCCAAGCACATGTCGCTGAAGACATTCCGCCGCATCACCAAGAAAATGAAGAAGCACGTGTTCCTACTCCATCGCCTTCAACACGCAAGAATTCTTCATCGTGCAACTTGTCGCTTCCGCCTCGACCTATTTGGTCTGAAGTTTTATGCTCCATGGGTCATGCGCCTCATCGTTTACACTCATCATCAATTATCAACCTTCGCCGCAATCACATAATATTTCTGCCAGAGGTTGATATGTCGATTGATGCTATATACTCGACCGCCAAGACGCCGCTTTGTCTTCGTAACATTGAGCACCAAAGCTTCACTCAGCCTATTGAAGGTGTTCAAGCAGCGACAAGAATCTATCCATCGGCTGGTAACACACGCCTCGCCTTCACAGAGCGCCCATCGGCCATCGAAAGCACCATTGCCCAAAGGCCTCGGAAGCGCTTCGCGTTCTCAATGACCGAGAACTTCTTGTGGCCCTTTATCAGAAACAGGATAAGCATCATTTCTGGCTCAAGCGACAGATGCAAAGCCTCTTGGTGGATGTCAATCGCATTCGCAACCTTGCCACCAAGAATGCCTTTGTTGCTCATGAAACTTGCCGGCGATAGTGGAAGAGTTTGACCCTGCTCAGTGCTGAAGCGGATCTTCAAGATGATGGCTTCAATGAAAGATTCCTGTTTGACTCCACTCCTCCACGGACTGCTGTCTTATGTCACACTCCATCTCTTGAAGACTCTGAATATTCTTCTTCCGCGGCAACAGTTAATGCCAGAGTGGTCGATGATGAAGATGACTCTACTTCACCACCTCCTACTACTGCACGCATCGACAGTGCACCAAGTTCGTCTGCGCCGCCAACCAACAACGACAACCCTGCTGCTTCACCTACTCATGATGACGAGTAGGTGCCCTATGTCTTCAAACCTTTTTGGTCATTACTGACAAAAGGGGAGAAGCGTATGAGTTGATAGTCTTCAAGCGGGTTCATATGGGCGGTTGCATTATATTTTGCTGCGTGCTTACAACTCTTGCGTTTTGAAACATTTGGTTCTTTGAGTTGTAACACCTAAACTTGATGGTCATCTGCTACTTCTGCTACTCATTTGCTTTTCTATGATGCGATGATAAATTCCGCATGTGCGATGATAACTTCCGCACTTAGATCATTCTGCAGACGTCCAGTTTTCATTATGCATGTCATTATTATTGCTATATCCTTTCATGCATGATGAATTATCTTCATAAGTTGAAGTGGATCTCCACAAGTACAACCTGCCATGTGCATTTGCATTCCAAAAGCAAATTACTTATATGCACATCTTCAGGGGGAGCCCTTGCAACTTATGAAGACAATTCCCTATCCTTACAATTTCACATACTTTATCCCCGTTGAAAACTTCAACCAGTTTGTCGTCGATCACCAAAAAGGGGGAGATTGTAAGTGCATCTAGTGCCACCCCTAATTGGTTTTGGAGTATTGACGACAAAGTTGGTTGAGGGACTGATGCGTTTGTGAGAATTGCAGGATAACGCAGGTAGTGTCCCTCATTGATTCGGTTTACCTACCGAAGATGACCCCTAAAAATGTATGAAGACATTGAAGACAATGGTGGTATGAGAAGATATTCATATTGAAGACGATGACATGAGAAAGACATTGTGTGAAGACTATGCAGCACGAAGACTGTGTGGTTTCGTTTTTTCATTTTCTTCTTTGTTGAGTCATAGGAACCACCGTACTGTTAAGTGGGATCCAAGTGAACTAAGTCGACCGATCAAGTGATGCTCAACCCAAATCCTATGTCTTCGAGCGAAGACAATGAGAGCAAATCTTATCCAGAGCTGGATGAGTCAGCTTTGCTTGTAGCCCAAGTAAAGTTGCCGTGTGTGTTTGAAATCTGACTGTTGGAACACGTGTCAGTTCCTTAGTGACCCAGGGTCATTTTGGACAAATCAGGTCGGGTTGCCTAGTGGCTACAAATAGCCCACCCCTACACCATAAATTGGTGTCTGCGCCGAGTTTGTGCACGGCTTTTGTCGCTTGAGAGCAACCCACCTCAAAGCATTTGAGAGAGAGAAACCTTGCGAGGACAAAGCCCAAACACCCAGAGCCAAAGAGTGTTAGGCATCATCAAGTCTTTCTGCTTGTGTGACTCAAGACTTATTACACTTGAGGACTGTGGAATCCTCCATCCGTTAGGCGTCGCGCTCGAGCATCCAAGAGACATTGTGGATTGCCGGTGAACGAAGTCTGTGGAAGGTTTGATGTCTCCTTGAAGACTTACCAGAGTGATTGGGCGAGGACTAGGTGTCCTTAGCTCAAGGGGAATAAGGTGAAGACACGGTCTTCTCGAAAGTTAAATCTCAGCCTCCCTAACTGTGACGCATAGCTTGTCACAAAGAATCGAACTGGTCCAACAAATCGTGTCTTCAACAAGCAACTGGTTCTATCCCTTCCAACCTTACTTAAGTTTGTCTTCATGAAGTCATTGCTTATCTGTGTATCTGTTTGACTTCATTGCTTGACTACTTCTGTTGATTGGCTTCATACTATCTTCCATATCGATCCTTACTACCTAGCTGCTACTTGTCCTGTACTTTCACATCGTTACTTACTTGACTGTGGCTTGCTCAGGGTAGTTTATCTTCCGCTACATATCAATTAGGTTATTTCTGTCGTTCGTCTTCGAAACTTCCAAGTCTTGAAGACTTTCATAAAAATCGCCTATTCACCCCCCCCCCTCTAGTCGATACTAGCACTTTCAACGAGGCTCCCCCTGAAGATGTGCATATAAATGATTTGCTTTTGAATGCAAATGCACATGGCAGGTTTTGCTTTGTGGAGGCCATCTTCAAAGTGTGAAGACAATGTATCATGCATATAAGAAGATAATGAAGATAATGATATGCATAATGGAAAATGGGCGTCTGCAGAATGACTTCATGTGGAATTTATCATCTCATCACAAAGTGGCAACAGAAAATAGCAGACGACCATCAAGTTTAAGTGTTACAACTCAAAAGCCAAAAGTTTCAGAATGAGAGTTGTAAGTACTTAGCAAAAAAATAAAGCAACCACCCATATGGACCCGCTTGAAGACTATCAACTCATATGCTTCTCCCCCTTTTGTCAGTAATGACCAAAAAGGTTTGAAGACATAGAGTATCTACTTGTTTCTAGTTGGAGACGAAGTTGGAGCAGCAGGGTCGATGTTGGAGTTTGGTGGTGCAGACGGGCCTGGTGCAGCATCATTGTGCTGAGCAGTGAGAGCAGGCGAAGTGGCGTCATCTTCTTCATCGACGACTCTTGCAACAATCGTTGCAGCTGAGGATGAGTACTCAGAATCTTCAAGGGAGGGTGTGCGATGCCAACTTGCATTTTGCGGAGGCCTGGAATCAAACTTGAAGTGTTCAGTGAAACCATCTACGTGAAGATCATCTTCAGCTCAGAGCAAAGTGACACTCTTCCAGGAACGGTGGCAAGCTTCATGAGCAACAAACGAGTTCATGGTGGCTAAGTTGCGTATGCGATTGACATCCACCATCATACTCTTCATTTGACGCTTTAGCCAATCATGATGATTGTCATGCTTTTGATGTAAGGCCACAATAAGATCACGGTCATTGAGAACACGTGGACGCTTCTGAGGCCTTTGGGCAATGGTGCTTGCAGTGGCTTCAGTGTTTGCACGATGCGATAGGCGCAGATTTCCAGCCAAGGGATGGGTATGAGTTGCAGCATTTGGCACATGAACACCTTCAATGGGCTGTGCGAAGCTCTGGAACTTAGCATTCTGAAGATGGAGGGGCTTCTTTGCAGGCTCAGGGTAGATGGCTTCAACAGACATATCAACCTCAGGTAAGAAGACAATGTGATTGCGGGCTGAGGGCCGATAGTCAATAGATGAATGAAGCTTCATCAATCACATCACCCATGGAGCATAGAACTTATGACCAAACAAATCAATCCCGAAAGTAGCAAGTTGTTTGATGAAGAAATCCTGAGTGTTCAATCTGATGCCCTTGACAATGTAGAACACCAAAGTCTTCATGGATCCTTCAAGTTTGGCTTCAAATGAATAGCATTTGATGGGACAGAGAGTATGCCTCAGAATGTGATATACTGTGCGTGGCAGATACTCGGGGTCCTCAACAAAGAATTCCTTTGGATATTCAGCGTCTTGGGGCAAAGGCTTCATCATGCTAAGCATATGGCTCATGTTTGGCTCAGGCTTCTGAAATATGCTCTGCAATTCATTCTGATAAAGCAAACAACCCGGTTCATATAGCTCACCTGGAGTGGGTAGGGAAGTCAGCTCGATGATATCCTGAGCTTTGGCTTCACGATGCACATCTCCTGTCATCCACTCAAGGATCCATGTCTTCGGATCCCTGTTGTATCCGAGAATATGTACAGTGGCATAGAACTGAAGTAGGAGCTCTTCATTCCAGTGCTCTTTATCAGTGACAAATGCCAGAAGACCAACATCCCTGAAGTAGTCAAGGGCTTCTTCCAGACATGGCAGCCCAGCCATAGTATCACAATCCAGACGCCTGTGAGGGAATATTCTGTCTTGATTGTATAGAATGCAAGAGTAATAGCTTCGCTGTTGGTGGCTCCAAAATCTGTCGGATGAGATTCTTGGCTTCTTGTAGGGGTTCTTGGCACTGTCAAAGAAAGTATTGTCTTCTCTGAAGCTGAGCACACTGAACGAGCCATGTGTAGTTATGGCACTTGGAAGCCTTGGCAGACGCGACTTTGGCTTCTGAACTTGAGGCCTACGCTCCACATGATAGTCATATTGTGGTCCTGGAGTGGTAGGGGGAATCATGATTGGCCAACAAACTATGACCAACTCCACGTCACGATTGAAGGCCGTTTCAATGGTGTGAGGCCTTGGTGGAGGAACAACACCGTCAGTGAGGACCGGCGTCACAGAAGCTTCAGGATTCTCATTGACTTTAGGCTCCACATAGTCTTTAGCCAAGACAGGGTCATTGGCTTCAGTAGCAGTGTTGGTGGAAGCCTCCTTGTTCTCAACCTCCATTTGGTCAATGACCGGAGGGTCAGGCATGATCACATTCTCTTCAATAATGACTTGATCAACAACAGGGGGTGTGGCTTCTCTTTCTCTTTCTTCTCTTCTTTCTTATTCATCGGCTGATGCAGCCGGAATGTCTTCAGTAGCTTTAGCTTCAGACGGTTGAACAGTCGTAGAAGGATTCTCTTCAGGGAACACTTGACGTGCCACTGAGCTAGATTGTTGTGAATGTTCTTCTGGAATGGTGGACATGGAGACACATGGCTTGAGACCTTTGCGAAGCTGTTGAAATATGGGCGACGCTTTTGGAGGTGGAGTGGTCTCCATGTAGTTGTCGTCATCAAGTACCGGATTGGTAACTTGTGCTGGTGGAGTGTGGGGTGTTTCATCTTGAACAGGGGTTTCTTCTTATGGGCGCTCAGCCCAGGAGTCATCTTGAGCGATTCTCGTCAATGGATGACCAATGCTAATGTATTCACTGCTTGTTGGAGCAGGCGATGATACCAACTGGTGCTCGAGCTGAGGAAGGACTTCATCATCAGCTACATTGTCTCCATGACCAATGTCTTCAGCTGCGTTGGGGTCAATAGCTGGAACTTCTTCAGATATCGGCGCCTCTGTGGAAGCAGGCTCATGGACAAGGAGATGGTGCTCGCGATTTGCAGAGGCAGGATATGCAACAGAAATGGGATCAACAACAGGAGGCTTAGAGGCAACAGCACGACTTTTCTTTGAAGATTTAGATCCCTTAGTCTTCAGCTTTTTCTTGGAATGGGCATCATTAGATGCATCCTTATGCTTGCGCTTCTTGGCTTCAGCTTCAGCTGCCCTTGTCTTATTCAGCTCTGAAGCTACTGAGGTAACCTTAGGCTTCGAGCCTGTCATGTTGGCAGGGAAGACAATGCTAGGTGCTTCCTGCCTTGGTGCTTCAGTTTGTGTCACGACAGGCTTCTTTTGTTTGGTAGCCATCCTGGGATCAATGCCAGGGCGCCCAAGAGCTTTGCGCTTCTCAGCTTCATTGTGTGCTTGAACACATTTCTGTGCGAAGTACTTCATGCGCTTTTGTGAGCCTTTAGCCTCATTGCGCTTCTTGTGAAACTCTTCCTTGAGGTCATGCAGCATCTTCTTGAAGATTTGAACATCTGCCACACTGAGCTTGGCCATGTTCTTCTTGAAGTGAGCCTTCTCATAGTCAATTTTGTTCTTGAGCTCAACAATCTTCTGAGCCAAGGCCAACTCATTAGCAATGGCTCCATGGAATGTGACGCTGATGTCCACCGGAAGATGAAGATCATCAATGATAATACTCTGGTCGTCGAACCACTCATCAATGAAGTTTTTAAGAATGCCAACATCAAAGAGGGGCAGATCGTTGAAGATTTCCACCTCCTGGGATCAATCACCGAGATCTTCATCGCTGGACAGATCAATGGTGTCCTCCTTGTTGCGCAGAATAGCAAAAGCAGTGAGAGGTTGCCTAGTGGCCTTCTTGGGCAATGACTTCTTGGTCCTCTTGGACACGCGGGATAAATCTTCAGACTGCACACTGGATTCAGGCAGTGCAGCATCCAGAGGCTTCCTGGTTGAAGCTTTTGGTGAAGCAGATGGCCTTGAAGCTTTTGCCTTTTTCTTCTTCTGCTTTGGTGGTGAGGGAGCATCATCAGAATCAGCTTCTCCAGCAGATTGCTCCACAGCTACTCTCTAGGCAGCAATATGAGACAGAAACCCATCAAAATTGGAGAAGGGGCCAATCTTGTTCTAATTTGCTTCACGAGTCCCATCAGGTCTTGGAGCGGAGGGGCCAGGGTTGAAGTTGAGGCCAAATTCCTTTTGGTTCTTGACAGCAGAATCTCTTGCAAACTGATAGTTGCGCTTGAAAAGATTGTCTTCACGACACCATAAGAGAGAAGATGGATCGGCATTCGTAGACTATGGTCCTCTGGCCATACAGGGATAGAACCCTTGAGCAATAGCTTCAGCCTTGTCCTTTGGTACCAAGCCGCGGTATAGACAGTCACCCCATGGGCGCTTGATGGCATTCTTTTCAGCATATTCAGGTGTCACAAACCTGTATTTGAACCATTGCTCTGCCCAATATCTTCTGATCCACTGGATCCGGTTCTTGCGCTTGGTGTAACTCTCCTCAGGGTCAGACTTGTGTAGATTATACAGATCATCAGGCAAATCAAGTGCAGTCTTGCCATGGTGTTGCCTGCCACCTTTCCGTGTAGACTTCTCTAAAGCCATAACGTTCAAGCTGATTGGCTTCAAAACAGTAAATGGCTTCCGTCTGCTGGTCAGACAAGAACTGGCTTCATGAGATTCGATGTGACGCTGTAAGTATTATGCAAATGAATGCAGACTATGAGAACCAAGGGATTCTCCCACGGACATGTACCTGTGACAACATTAGAGATGTGAGGGAAGGTGAAGAGGTCATATGCATTCTTAGAAGATTTTGAAGATAAATCAGTTTAGGAGACATTGACCTCATAGTGCGAAGACATTTACTTCTTTGAAGAGAGTTGGTTCCAGATTTGTACGAATCCATGAATAAGTACAAGTGAGGAATCTAACTAGTTATGAAGCATAAGTGAATATACTTGGCATGATATGAGATGCAGATGAAGACAGATCCAAATTTGGAAGTGAAGAAACCACTTTTGGTTGAAGTGGATGGATTTGACGGATCAGAAAGGCAGTAAAAAGTGAGTTTTAGTTACTGCTGACGAACTGCTAGATGAGGTAGAAAGAGAGGCCGAGAAGTTCAATCTCCCGCGCCCTAACTTGGCGGCGGAAGGCACCTACGGCGGCGGAGAGGACGAGGTTCGTGGCCGGCGTGAGGACGGCGTCGAAGAAGTCGCGGCAGCTAAGCGCTTCGTCTCCGGCGTCGATGCAAGCTAGTGGAGGAGCTAGGGTTTGAGAAAGGTGGCAAGGGTGGAAGAACAGATATTGACCGCAAGGGGTGAGTATTTATAGGAAAGAGGATGGTGGCGTGGCGCAATTACGCAGGTGCCCCTGGTGGTTCACATCTGAGAGACACGTGGCCTTCATGCAACTTATTGGAAGTTGTTCCATGTTCCCAAGCACGCCTGGATTGTCGGGTGGTCGTTCCGGCTTCTCCAGTATTCAGGCAATAAGGATATAGCATTAAAAATGGATTTAAATGTTTGTCACTTTGTCCTTTGCTGACAAGGACTCAGAGAAGACAATCGGCAAGTTTCAATAGAATGCATATGATTTGGACAGATAGAATTGGAGGAAGAAACACAGAAGAGGTTAGGGTCCAATCACATTCACTTAGATCAATAAAGATTCAAGAATGAGGACATGGCTATAAGTGAATGTTGTAGAGGACAGAACACATATATATAGACCAACTCAACATTGCAAAGATAAACCTTGAAGTCAAATCAATGTTGAAGACAAACCAAATGCAAATACTATGCAACCATAATACCAAAAGAAACACTTCAATGAGAATTTGGTGGTGGCGTTACCCACCGTATAGGAAGTATTAGACCCAGACACGGCGCACAATTATCGTGGCGCTCCAAAGTCAAATTCCATGTTAATGTATTCACACTTAGAGGGTAAGTCTTCATTAATTGAAGATATACGTTACTTCATGTGTTGCACATCTAAGTTGTCAACATGCATAAGCGTTAGGATGTGCGTCCAATTACAGGATATTTGAGGAATCTAAGATATTTAGCTCACATCGCAACTTGCAAAATCTTTTCTCATCCAAGGGCTTTGTGAAGATATCTGCCAATTGCTCTTCAGTGTTGACATGAATGATATCAATATCTTCCTTCATGATGTGATGTCTGAGAAAGTGATGACGGATCTGAATGTGCTTTGTCTTCGTGTGCTGAACTGGGTTATTGGCAACCTTGATGGCGCTTTCATTGTCGCAGTAGAGTGGCACATGCTTCAGATGGATACCATAGTCCTTGAGAGTTTGCTTCATCCATAGAAGCTGAGCGCAGCAAGATCCAGCAGCAATGTATTGAGATTCAGCAGTGGAGAGAGATACACAGTTCTGCTTTTTTGAAGACCAACAGACAAGAGATCGTCCAAGAAAGTGACATGTGCCTGATGTGGACTTGCAATCATCCTTGTCACCACCATAATCAGCATCTGAGAATCCAACTAGATCAAACTTTGAGCCCTTTGGATACCATAATCCTAGTGTTGGGGTGTAAGCCAAATATCGAAGAATTCGCTTCACAGCTAAGTGATGCGATTCCTTTGGTGCCGCATGGAATCGGGCACACATGCAAACGCTAAGCATTATATCAGGCCTAGATGCACATAAATAAAGTAAAGAAACAATCATGGAGCTGTATACCTTTTGATCGAACTCTTTACCATTGTTGTTAGGACCTAGATGACTTTTGGTTGGCATTGGCGTCGTGTATCCTTTGCAGTCTTGCATTCCAAACTTCTTAAGGCAATCTTTGAGGTATTTTTCTTGTGATATGAAGATGACGTTGCTCTGCTGACGGATTTGAAGACCGAGGAAAAATTTCAGCTCACCCATCATGGACATCTGATATTGCTCTTGCATCATGTGCCCAAACTCATCACTGTATCTCTTATTAGTGCAGTCGGAGATAATGTCATCCACATAGATTTGGCACACAAAAAGTTCACCATCATATGTCTTCGTGAAGAGTGTAGGATCTAGAGAACCAAGTTTGAAGCCTTTGCTCTTCAGGAAGTCTTTGAGTGTGTCATACCAAGCGCGAGGAGCTTGTTTGAGGCCATACAGTGCCTTGTTGAGCTTGTATACCATATCAGGATGTTTTGGATCTTCAAAGCCAGATGGTTGTGCAACATACACTTCTTCTTCAATCTTTCCATTGAGAAAGGCACTCTTCACATACATTTGGTATAGAAGAATGTTGTGATGATTGGCATAGGCTAGCAGTATGCGAATGGCTTCAAGCCTAGCCACGGGAGCAAATATTTCATTGAAGTCAATCCCCTCTACTTGAGTGTAGCCTTGTTTCTGACAACTTGACCATGCTCATCTTGTTTGTTGCGATAGATCCATTTGGTGTCTATGATATTGTGCTTGCGAGGATCAGGACGCTTGACCAATTCCCATACATTATTTAGCTTGAACTGATGAAGCTCTTCTTGCATAGCTTGAATCCATTCAGGTTCCATGAAGGCTTCAGCAACTTTCTTGGGTTCAGATATAGAGACAAATGCAAAGTTCCCACAAAAAATTGCTAGCTACGTTGCTCTTGAACAAGTGAGTGGACCAGGTGCATTGATGCTATCAATGATCTTCTCAATCTATAGTTCATTTGCAACATGGGGGTGAACTGGACGAAGATTTTGCCCTTGCAGATCATTGTCTTTAGCTTCAGCATTGACTTTAGGCTGAGCATTGTCTTCAGGTTGGTTAGGTGCAATGATGATTTCTTTTTTAGCCTGAGCTTCTGAAGGTATGATTTCTCCAGTACCCATCAGCTTGATAGATTCACTAGGTGGGACTTCATCTAGCACATTTGGCAGGTGCTCTCTTTGCGAGCCGTTAGTCTCATCAAACCGCACATCCACAGTTTCAAACACTTTATAGTGAAAGAGTTTGAAGACTCTGTAGGAGTGCAAATCCTTTCCGTATCCAAGCATAAAACCTTCATGTGCTTTTGGTGCAAATTTTGAAGTGTGATGTGGATCCTTGATCCAGCACCTAGCACCAAATACTATGAAGTAACTCACGTTTGGCTTCTTACCATTTAGTAGCTCATATGATGTCTTCTTTAGAAGCTTGTGTAGATAAACACGGTTGATGACATGACATGCAGTATCAATGGCTTTAGGCCAGAACTTCCTTGGAGTCTTGCACTCATCAAGAATCGTCTGAGCCATCTCAATGAGGGTTCTGTTCTTGCGCTCCATGATGCCATTCTGCTGAGGTGTGTAAGGAGCTGAGAACTCATGAGTGATGTCCAATGTATCAAGATAAGTGTCGAGGCCGATGTTCTTGAATTCTGTGCTGTTGTTGCTTCTAATGTGCTTGATCTTGATGCCATAGTTTGTTGGCGAATCGTCTGAAGACATCCTACGCTTCATTCTTGTAGAGGATTATATGCACCCATGTATATCTTGAGTAATCATCAACAATGAAAAAGCCATAGAGACAAGCAGTGGTAGTAAGAGTAGAGCAGTGGGTAGGGCCGAATAAGTCCATGTGAAGCAGCTCGAAAGGACGTGATGTCGTCATGATTGTCTTCGAGGGATGCTTGGCCCTAGTAATCTTTCCACCTTCGCAGGCACCACATAGTTGATCCTTCTTGAATTTGACGCCCTCGATGCCCACAACATGCTTCTTCTTCGCGAGAGTGTACAAGTTTCTCATGCCAGCATGTCCTAGCCTCCGATGCCAGAGCCGACACTCTGAAGCTTTTGCTAGAAGACATACGACCAACTGTGATCCTCCTGAGAAATCTACCATGTACAGATCATCTTTTCGATACCCTTCAAAGACTAAAGATTTGTCACATTCCATAAGCACAAGGCAGCGATATTTTCCAAATATCACAATCATGTTCAGATCACAAAGCATTGAGACAGACATTAAGTTGAAACCAAGGGATTCAACAAGCATCACTTTATCCATGTGCTGATCCTTCGAGATTGCAACTCTACCTAGACCCAATACCTTGCTTTTACTAGTGTCAGCAAATGTGATGTGGCTGTTGTCAGATGGACGTAGGGTTGAATCCATCAGAAGAGTTCGATCACCAGTCATGTGGTTAGTGCATCCACTATCCATAATCCATTCTGAAGCCTTGGTATCATATCCTACAGTATAGTTTGGGGGATAGGCTTCACCAAGTGTATTGTGAAGCATAAACATTTGACGAACAAGCGGATTATGAAAGTTCAGATCTTGGTTTGGATAGATAGGATGATTGTCAAGGAATCTTGGGACGAAATACATAGTAAGACCATTTGGACATTTTATCTTGCATCCCACAAGATGTTTAAGGTCCCCAGCATAAGCATCAGACGCCTTTGATTTCTGGCTGGAGACCATTCCCTGCAAAAGAGAGTTAAGTTTTATTAACCACCCACATCTTCAGGGGTGGCTTAGAAGCGATGAGTCTAAGTGCAGCATCTGAGAACTTTAGCTTTGGAGCCCTAGCAAATAGCCTTGCGGGAGGTGAATAATACTCATAAGAATAAGCAGAAAAGTTCTTGGTCTTATGAACATAGCGGTTTGACGAAACCCGCTCATATTCATAAGTCTGAGTATGATTTCCCTGCAAAACATTGGCGTCAGGGTGACTCTGGTGAGTCCTCTATCTGTATGAAGCCTTTAGACCATATGAAGCCTTTGGTCTGGGGTTTGTCTTCTTCCCAGGTGGTGTCATGATGACATTCATGGGAAGATTCTCAAGACAACTCTTGGGTACCCAGATCTTCTTAAGAGGTGGTCCATTCCTACAGGTAGTACTAATATACCTAGCAAACACTTCACCATTTTGATTCTTAAACAGTTTATAGTTTGCATCAAAGGATTCATCAATGATACGGGTTAGCACATGTGAAGCCATATAAGGTAGATGGATCCACTGAAGGTCCCTTTGCAGCAACCCATGTGGTTTTAGGGTACTGCTCAGGCATCCAGTAAGAACCATCAACATTCATTTTCCTCTCGAACCCAACACCCTCTTTCCTAGGGTTTCGGTTCAAAATCTATTTTTTGAGGACATCACATAGTGTCTGATGCCCTTTGAGACTTTTGTACATTCCTGTCTCAAGCAATGTCTTCAACCTTGCATTCTCATCAGCAATAGTAATGGTATCCTCAGCAGAGGGGTTAGTTACCACATTAGCAGTTGAAGATATTGCAATAATAGCAGCAGTAGAACATTCAGCAACAAAGACAGCATTATCAACCTGAAGACATTTTAGACATGGTGGTTCAAATCCTTCCTGGGCGGAACTGGTCTGTTGAGCATGGAGTGACTCGTTCTCCTTTTGAAGATCTTCATGAGCCGATCTCAATTTCTCAAGCTCTTGCTTTCTTTGAAGATAATCATAGGAGAGCTTTTCATGAGTAGTTGAGAGTGTTTTTCATGACGACTTTCAAATTCCTCGTACTTAACATGTAGAATTTTAATGTCTTCAATTAAGGACTGAGTTCGGGTCATTTCTGCGTCAAACAGGTCATCGCTTTTGTCTAGCAACTTTTGAATATGTTCCATAGCATTTTGTTATTCAGTTGCAATTTTAGCAAGTGTTTTGTTATTCAGAGTCATCTTCACTTGATGTTTCAAAGTAAACATCGCGTGAGTTTACCTTGGCACCACGTGCCATGAAGCAGTAGGTGGGAGCAGAACCATCCTCATCCTTAGCATCAGTGTTGGTGACGAGGCCATTGTCTTCAATGTTGAAGATGGACTTGGTGACATATGCAGAAGCTAGAGCCAGGCTTGCCATGCCGGAATCATATTCCTCTTCAGACTCCACCTCTGCCTCCTCAAATGCAAACTCACCCTCTGAATCCATCTCCTTGCCAACAAACACACGAGCCTTGCTTGATGAGCTCTTCTTGTGTGATGAAGACTTCGACGAAGACTTGGAAGAAGACTTTGAGGATTTCTTCTTCTTCTTGTCATCAGAATCATATTCCTTGCTCTTCTTCTTCTTCTTAGTCTCATTGTCCCACTGTGGACACTCAGAGATGTAGTGACCAGGTTTCTTGCACTTGTGGCATGTTCTCTTCTTGTGATCACGAGAGGAAGCTTCATCGTTTCTAGAGCTGGATCTTGAAGACTTTCTGAAGTCTTTCTTCTTAGTGAACTTCTGGAACTTCTTCACAAGCATAGCAAGCTCCTTTCCAATGTCTTCAGGATCCCCAGAACTGCAGTCAGATTCTTCTTCAGATGAGGAAACAACCTTTGCCTTCAAAGCGCGAGTTCAGCCATAGTTGGGACCATAGATATCTCTTCTCTCAGATAGCTGGAACTCATGTGTGTTGAGCCTCTCAAGTATGTAAGATGGATTGAGAGTCTTGAAGTCAAGGTGTTCTTGAATCATCAGGGCCAGGGTGTCAAATGAGCTGTCAAGTGATCTCAGAAGTGTCTTGACGATTTTGTCCTTGGTGATCTTAGTGGCGCCGAGTGCATGAAGCTCATTTGTGATATCAGTGAGGCGATCAAATGTGAGATGGACATTCTCATTGTAATTTCTCTTGAAGCGGTTGAAGAGGTTGCGAAGAACACTGATCCTTGAGTCTCTCTGGGTTGAGACGCCTTCGTTGACCTTGGAGAGCTAGTCCCAGACTAGCTTCGTAGTTTCCAGAGCACTCACACGACCATACTGTCCTTTGGTCAGATGATGTTCTTGGCAGTCGAGTCCAGTTGAATGAACCTCTTGACATCAGCAGCAGTGACACCTTCACCGACCTTGGGAACGCCTTTCTTGACAACATACCAGAGGTCGATGCCAATGACTTCAAGATGCATACGCATCTTATTCTTCCAGTAGGGGTAATCAGTGTCATCGAAGACAGAGCACGCAGCGGAGACTTTGATTATCCCTGCAGTCGACATAGCTAAACTCCAGGTGGTTAAACCGAATCACATAGAACAAGGGAGCACCTTTCTCTGATACCAATTGAAAGTGCTAGTTATCGACTAGACGGGGTGGTGAATAGGTGATTTTACTGAAAGTCTTGAAAACACGGGGGCTTTGAAGACAAATAGTAGCAATGAACCTATAGATATGCAGCGGAAGGTAGACTACACTAGGCAAGCCATAGTCAAGTAAGCAATGAAGTGAAAGCACGAAGACTATCAGCAGCTAGGTAGTAAGGACCAGGATGGAAGATAGTATAATAGAGTTTACACAGTGAAGACAATCAGATCATGTAGAGAGGTAATGACTTCACAAGACAAACGGCAAGTAAAGGGAGGTGAAGGATAGAACCAGTTGCTTGGAGAGGACAATGATTTGTTGGACCAGTTCCAGTTGTTGTGACAATTGTATGTCTGGTTAGGGAGGCTGAGATTCAACTCGGAAGACTGCGTCTTCACCTAATTCCCCTTGAGCTAAGGACACTTAGTCCTCGCCCAATCACTTTGGTAAGTCTTCAAGGCAGACTACCAAACACTACTAGGGAAAACCTTATACACAGAAATATAGCAACAACGCGGGTCAAAAAACTGCGCTAGTGTTATATAGCAAGAGTGAGCTATTAAAAACCGCTACATGAGACACAAACTTAGCAAAGAGCGCTGTCAGAAAAAAGCGCTACTACTAATATTCCCATTGGCGAATGCTAGGTTACGATAGGAGTAGCGAGCTTAATGTAAACGCGCCATCGCTAGAGACACGCTTAGCGCTGCTTTCAGAGAAGAGCGCTACTACTAACGGAAATAAAATAAGATGATAAACAAATAGAAATTTAAATGAAAATGAAAGAAATAGAAAAGGAGAAAGGGAAAAATAAAATGTAAAGCAAAATAAACAAAAAGCTTAAAAATCGGAGGAAGGCATAGCAAAGGCGTTTGTTTGTAAGAGGCGCTATAGCTAACGTAGTCGCAGCGCGTGCCCTAGACCCCGCTATAGAAACAGAATAGGAAATTAGCTATAGCAGCAGCTGCTTTTGAGGAAAGCGCTATAGCTAACTTAGCTATAGCGTGTTTTATGAACGCTACCGCTTAAGTTTGACTTAGCCAAAAACCGTTCCCCGCCACCACTTCCCCAAATCCTCAAACCCACCTCAGCGTGCCATTGCCTCTCCCGATTCTCGCCCACACTTCGCCGCCGCCGCCACAGAGCCGTCGCTGCCGACGACACCGAGCCGCCTTCTAACGCCACAGAGCCGCTGCCTCGCTAACGCCACCGAGCCGCTGCCGACGCCACCTTCCTCGCCACACGGAGACGCCTGTCTCCTCGCCGTCACCGGAGACGCCCTGCCTCCATCGCCACCACACCGCCTCCGCCGCCACCACCGAGCCATCATCTCAGAAGCCCCCACCCCTCTCTCTCTCTCATGCATAGGTTAGCCAGTTTAATTAGGTTAATTATCTAGGTTAGGGCAAAAATTTAGTTAGGGCATTGACAGAGAAGTAGTTAGGTTAACTAGTTTAATTAGGTTAATTATCTAGGTTAGTGCAAAAACTTAGTTAGGGCTTTGACAGAGGACTAGTCAGGTTAACTAGTTTAATTAGGTTAATTATCCATGTTAATTAGTGCAAAAATTTATTTTAGGCTTTGACAGAGAACTAGCTGCTAACTAGTTTAATTAGGGTTAATTATCTAGGTAAACTAGATTAACTAACTAGGTTAAATAGGTAGGTTAATTAGGTTCGTTGGATTAAGAAGCTAGGTTAAGTAGATTGGCAAAGGTTTTTGATTTTTCAAAAGACCACAATTTTTCAAGGAAAAGAATTTAGGCAAATTTTATTTTTCATTGAAGAGGTCATGTTATATCTTTTCATTGAAGTTGTTCGATTGTGCCCAAGTGGTGGCTTTGTTGTTTCTGTGAATGATGTTGAGTGGTTTATGTTTTGCGGAATGTTGATTCATTTCTGTTCCTCAAAATTTCAGTGTTCTCGATTTGTCCACTTTTTAGTTAAAGGTCATACCGAAATTTCCCGTGAATTTCGGCATGACTTGTGCTACAAACTAGGACATATCGAGTGCCCGGGATTTGCCGCACCAAGAAGGAGTCAACATTCCTGCAAAACAATAGTCCTTTTTTATGTCATTATTCATTTTATTAGGTCTAGAATTAATTGACTAGATTTAATCATAGGAAACATGGCTAGCAACGATGAAGGACAGGTTTCGTGATTGTAACGACGCTCACCGGCGGCGATTTAATTTTTAGCTTTACCGACGATCAACAGATGTTGTTGCTGGGCCCGCATCGGGATCGAGACCGACACGCAGACCGGTGCCGAGACCGACACGCAGATCGGTGCCGAGATCGACACCGGCGCTGAGATTCAGACCGCATCGAGACCGGCGCCGAGACCGGTGCTGCCTCGGGAGCGGAGCCGGTGTTGAACCGAAGCAAAGAGGCAACGGGTTCCTAACAAACTCAGACTACTAGACTGGTGGTCACGGAGGTGGACAACGGCAATTTTGAGCCAAAGGCGCCGAGGAAGCAGCAAGTGCTACGGCAATCAAATAGGTTGCATCATACGGACAACCGCCACCATCAACGATGAGAATCTAAAGAAGATAGAAAATATGAGGAGCTCCTCCTAAAGAAACTTCACCAGATATTCTTGTTCCCGGGCGGAATGAGAAGGATTATGAAGATCCGCATAATGACCCGCAATGAAGAAGATAAACAAACACGCCATGACCAAGTTTAGCAAACGCTGGTCACTGGAAAAATCGAGTGAAAGCAAAGATCAACGACGGGGAACCCTACCAAGATTGTAAAGGATAGTCCGACAATCACGGAAGAGCAGTTTCAAATATTCAAGGAGGCTTGCAGGCCGGTTGCCAAAGAAAAGTCTAAATACATGAAGGGGCTTCAAAGAGGAACATTGGGACCCACCACTCGGAAGCCGTGGTTACGGCGGAAAGAGGTCCAAATGGGCCAAGGAGGACGCGAAGCCGCGAGTCCGGGCATCCTGCACTTTGGCGGATTTCACCGTCCCGCAGGAGTGGCGTCCCGAGGGCCCGCCACCGCTGGGACCCACTAAAGAAGGTTTATGAGACAACACCGGTCATTACGGAGTTCATGAGACTGCTGGTAATTTTAGTTTCTGATCAATTCGATTTGCACACATTAGTCATATTTGTAAACGATCCTTGTGCCTTTTGCAGAGAGCAACGCCGGATTGCGTCGAAAGCGACTCGCCGTCGAGGCATTGGCGAGGCCTAAGTGGGACACTCCATTCAACCGGGCGTTGAACATATTGAAACGAGAATTTGCCTCCTCTAATACTAGTGGGGATGACGACGAGACCATGGCGGCTTGGTGATTGTTGCAATGGGTGGGTCCTGTTGTGGCCAAAGAGTCTGCTTCATCTGAGGCGGCCGGAGCACACCCACGAGCACGCAGCCTCAAAGAAGGTATGAATATCAACACCCCACCCAACCCATTAGCGCCGGGTGTCGGGTTGGGTGATAGCGACGGGTAAGCAGGTGGCTCCATTAGAGGCTGATGACGCTACCATGGATGAGGATGAGGATGACGATGGCGCCAACAAGATGTCTATATCGCGCCTCCTCGTGGTTTGAGCATCATGAGTCGGTGCCTCAATTACCGCCTCAACGTGTTATTGACGACCATCCGTGGTAAAGAAGCCTAGGAAGAGAGCGAGGAAAGGCAAAAAGTTGATTCTATGATCCAGCCGCCTCAAGCAGCCTCGGCCGGGACCGTAGATATCCCCGATGCGGATAAATGGCATATCCCCGTAAACCAATCCTACCAAACAGCGCCACGGGCCAGATTCGCGATCTAAGGAGACTTCATGACGATGTGTTGCGGGTAGAGAAAGGCCTCATCGCCGAAGATCCGTGATACCCACTCTACGTGGTTAATGTTCCGCAGCAAATGTCGTGACGTCAAGGGCTTCCCCATGATAAGTTCTTCCTCCGATTCGATTACATATTCGACATGTTTCACGTGAAGAAGCTGGATTTTACTTTTGTCCGCCTTTATGCCTTGCACATGAGCTACATCATTGGGGTTGAGCAGATAGCTCATATCTGTGTCGCGACCCATACTACATGCACGAGGCCTTCTTGGGAGTCTGTGCACAGATCGTGAATACGCGAGGGATTACATCGTTAGTTTCATGCTCGCCAATAAGGACAAGGAGGCGATTCTCGTGCCTTATCATCCCGTAAGTCATCCGCTGCTATCCTTCCTTCGATTTCAATAATTCATTTGCACGGTGGAGGCTAATTAATTTGAGGTGTACTTATTTTATGCTTGGCGGCGCGCCGTCCTCATCATCCTCTACCCCGATTCTCCCACGCTCTTTACTTGGACTCATCAAGAACATTCACAAAAGGATTACACCCACATCAAGGATGTTCTCGATGGCTATGTTTTACTACCAAGCAAGGTGGAGAGGTTAGGGACAAGAAGAAAAGGCGGCAGCACGCCTTCAGCCATAAGACCGACTTCGCTGCATCCAAAGAACCTAACGATTCTCTTAATGATGGATTCTATGTCCTACACCACATGCTGGAGTACCGACGGGATCACCGTAACCTTCACATGGCACCTAGATCTAGCGATGCCCATATTCTCAATGGGCAAAGGACATAGGAGATATTGAGGATCATCGACTTGAGCTGAGTTCTATAACATCCAGCGAACTTGCCCAAATCATCATGAATGAGGTCGTCGGAAAACAGGTATGTTCCACGCAGAAGGACAAATGTCACGGAAGACGTCCGAACATGGATAGCCTCTCAGCCCTCGACATGAAGCCTTTCACAAAGCTCGATGACTATCTCCACGGCTTGGATGGATGGCACGACATGATGGAGTGATTGTCGATATATGACAATGTGTCCGCTTAGTCCATACTTTCTTTTATGACAAAACTATGAGTTATGCACGGTGAAACTTTATTTGTGATGTAATTAAACCGTCCTCCTCGACTAGCTTAAAATCACTCTAGTTAGGTCATTTGGGTACGATGAACTTTGTTATTTATGCTTATGATATGTTGTTTCTATTTTTGCCAAGTCTGTCTCTTTGTGTTGCTCAACTATATATGTTGCATATCATCGACTCATGTGACGATGCAGGTGCATAGATCATAAATGGCGAAGAAGTGCTACGCCAGGAGTATATATACGACAAGTGGCCGGAGTGTCAAGCCCAGGTGTACTGGTTTTCGGTTTCCGAGCGACACGCAGTACTTAGTTTAGGTTCACGCTAATGCGAGAGAGGGATACGAACTCATGTACTCAAAGTGATAGCTATTCTCGTGTATATCATTGTTTAGATGGATGACGATGTATTTGCAAGTAATCGAGACTTGTATCGCTATTTTCGAGATTGATGACGAGAGACCACTTTGTGTTGGATGATATGATTATGATGATGACATGATTTGATGAGACTAATTGTATGTATATGCTATGATTACATTTGTATGTGGATGATATGCTAAAGATTATTGTACAAAGCCTATTCAAATGCAAAACAAATAAAAAACAAATCTGCAGGGAAAAAACTAATAAAACTAGTAGTAGCGAGGGGGGATTTAGCAGTAGCGCCGACTTACCAGTAGCGCTTATCTCTAAACGGCACTGCAGATAATACCAGTAGCGTCCTTTTCTAAAGAGCGCTGCAGCTATTCATGTGTAGCAGTAGCGTGTGTCAACACGCGCTACTGCTATACGTTAGCTGTAGCGCCTTATTAGTAGTGCCGGTACCCGCGCTACTGAGGGGGCCCAAACCCGCACTGCTGCTAGGCTTTTCCCTAGTAGTGAAACCTTCACAGACTTTGTTCACCGGCAATCCACAATGTCTCTTGGATGCTTAGAATGCGACGCCTAACCGGCTAGAGGATTCACAGTCCTCAAGTGTGACAAGTCTTTAGATCACTCAGACAGAAAGACTTCAGTGATGCCTAACACTCTTTGGCTCTGGGTGTTTTGGCCTTTGTCCTCGCAAGGATTTCTCTCTCAGAGGCTTTGGAGGTGGGTTGCTCTCAAACGACAAAAGCCCTGCACTAACTCTGAGCAGCCACCAATTTATGGTGTAGGGGGTGGGCTATTTATAGCGAGGAGGCAACCCGACCTGATTTGTCCAAAATGACCTAGGTCACTAAGGAACTGACATGTGTCCAACGGTCAGATTTCAAACACACGCGACAGCTTGACTTGGGCTAAAAGTAAAGCTGACTCATCCAGCTTTGGATAAGATTTTCTCTCATTGGCTTTGCTCGAAGACATAGGATTTGGTTGAGCATCACATCAGTCACTCTGACTTTGTTCACTTGGACCCCACTTAATAGTATGGTGGTTCCTATGACTCAACAAAGAAGAAAAGGAAACTACGTAACAACTATGTCTTCACACTCCATAGTCTTCATGCGATGTCTTCTCATGTCATAGTCTTCAATGTGAATATCTTCACAGACCACCATTGTCTTCAGTGTCTTCACACATTTTTAGGGGTCATCTCTAGTAGGTAAACCGAATCAATATGGGACTACTACATGTGTTATCCTGCAATTCTCACAAACACATTAGTCCCTCAACCAAGTTTGTTGTCAATATTCGAAAACCAACTAGGGGTGGCACTAGATGCACTTACACCTTATGCCTTTCCTCTTAAGTCAGCCCACAATAACATAAGTCGACCTTCCCATGAGCCGCCTTCTGGGCCACCGGGTCTTGTCGCTCCTCTGACCCGCCTGCCAGGTCACCAATGAGTTACCAGGCCCGGCCGGGTCATCAGTGAGTGGAAAGATCCGGGCGGGTCACTTAGTGAATCACCAAGTCAAGACGGGTCTCTAGTGAGTCGCCAAGTCTGGCCGGGTCATACTTTCGGCGGGTCATACTGTGGGGTATATCCCTGACATTATCCTCCAGTCTAGTTTGGATTTATCCATGTTAAACGCATCCTGATAATCCTTAAGTCCTTGTCATTTCCTTCTTTTGGGAAGTCCGGGTCAATAGACCAGCTTAATCAATTTTCTGACATTGGTTTCTCACAGAAAAATATAGTGAAGAATAATTCATTTGATTCAGCTCCCAATGCTTAACAAAATATTGGTCTTGAAATACTCATCTGATTTTCAGGCGATGTAGAACTTGTCGGTTTATAATTGCCTATAGCCCCCATGTCTTAAGAGGGGAACGTAGTGATAGCTTTAAGACTTGCTTCAACATAAATATCGCAACCTTGAAGAAATATGTGTTGTTCATCTCAGTCACTAATTATGAACTGAATATTCCACATATGTAGCCCCCAAGTACTGGGTTGTCTTGCTTGCAGCAACCTGGGACTTGTAATTGCCTCATGGTCATAAAAACTTCAACCAGCCTAGCCCCCAAGGGTCGGATCATTATGCAATATTGAGCAAGGACTTTTGCAGATCTGATCATATAGACTTGATGAGCAAAGTGTAGCCCCCAAGGGCCAGCTCAGTAAGACAATACCGGGCAGGGACTTAGCAAAAAGGATATAAAGCCAGCTCATCTTCCTGAAAGAACCTAGTCTGTTGTCAATGTGATAATTTGAAAAGAAACTTGCATTAGCCCCCAAGTGCCATGGTGCATGCTTGCAACGACATGGGACTTGCATACTTGATATAATCCTGATTTGAATAATGTAGCCACCAAGTGTCGGGTCGTATGCCTGCAGCAATTTGGGACTATTACTTCCATTGTAAAATAAATCATATCCACTGTCTGGATGATGTTGCTGAATGCCTTGTATATCAATATTGAACCATGCTCTTTGCTATGAGCCGGTATTCTTGGATAAAGAAATAATAGCCATTGCTCTGAAGCAGTTTTGAAAACCTCAATCATAATATTGGTTATTGATAACCATAATAAAAATCCAGCCATGTTGGCTATTAGAGATTCAATAATATAATCTGGTATGGAAAACCTCAATCATAAGATCTAGTCTGTTGACAAGTAAATCCAGAGTTAAATACTCAGTGGCTCTTGGCCGATGGCGACTTAATGCACATTCATTGTAATCCGAGATTTTTGTAATCCGATGGCTTATAGCCTTGGTAAAAATCAAGAACTGATAACCCTTTTGAAACACCAAATTTAATCTTTGATGATGGGCTTGATATTAATCATTTATGTAAGCCATAGCTCTGCATGTTCTACACAAAGTTTAAACAACATATGCCCTGGCGACTTAATGTCAAAAGCCAGGGCGGGTAACAATCCAAACATAATATAGTCTTATGCAATTAGGGAAAATACTAGAATTAAGGCCATTCAAGCATAAACATACTGGCGACTTAAAGTCAAAAGCCAGGGAGGGTTATCAAACCTCGCGTATTTATATAACCAGGAAAAACATACCTGTAGAATTGACTTATACTGTCGGCTTACATTGCCATATCCAGTGAGGGTGACAACCCAAAGATTTATAAGTGCATGATTCCAATTGCGCAATCCAAAGTATACTGGCATCTTAACGTCAAAAGCCAGGGCAGGTTATCAACCTTGCATATTCATATAACAAGTAAAAACATACCTGTGAAATTGGTTCATACTACGGGCTTACATCGCCATATGTAGTAAGGGTAACAGCCCAAAAACTTAGAGCACATAACTCCAAGTGCACAATCAAAATATACTGGCGACTTATAGTCCAAAACCAGACCGGTTTATCAAAACCCCAGATATGCTCAAATATGAGCCATAAGGATGAAGGCTACATGGTCTGAATCATTTTAAACCATATGTCAATATGGTACAAAAGATATGAACCCAAATCAGACAAAACCAAGGCTTTCATAGGCTGCCAAGCCTCAATATCAAGTGATGTTCATGGGCCGCACAGCCACCGAGTTAATCCTTTATTCAAACCTGTAAGCCGGGCATCACATGACCAATTGCCATTTTAACTTTGACAAGTCCAGGGTATTTTTAAGAGTGACTGTCAAGAGTATGACGGGTCATTCCAGGATTACCTGGGCGGAGTGGTAGACATACAAGGCAGGATAAACTGGAATTTTGGTGAATACACCTGGCGTCCAAGCCGATCAAAAGGGTAAATATAGCTATGTTCATTGAATAGGAAGGTCCCATGTGACCTATAATAAACCATCAAGGTAGGTTACCTATGTTTGAATTGCACATTGTAGCAAGTTCTCTTTGGTAACTTTTTAATTTGGGCAAAAAAGCCCCCAAGTCGTTTGCAACATGGCGTATAAGCCGGATCAAAGGGTAGTCATAGCTATGCTCAGTGAGCAGGAAGCCCCCATGTAATTTGTAATAAGGCGTGCAAGCTGGATCAAGAGGGTAGTCACAGCTATGCTCAGTGAGCAGGAAGCCCCCAAGTGACCAATAATGCGATAAGCCAATAAGGCAGGATACTCACGTTTGAACCGCGCATCATGGCAGCAAGTTCTCTTTGGCAACCTTTAAGTTTTTCTGAGAACTCGAACTTCCAAGAGATAGACTCTTTTTAACCATAATTTTAAACGAGATATTGAGAGCTTCAAAGCTTTGTGAGAGACATATTTCCCTTGAGCCCGATTTTAAACCGGAATCCTTCACTTTAAGTCGGAAATTTTCTGACGGCCTTTAAATTTTCATCAATATGGCAGTAGCCTTCGGGACCGGGTTATCTTCCCTCCAATGACCCGGGGTTGTTGAATTTGCTGACAAAGGCCAATTATGCCAAGTCATGCCGGTGTAGCCCCTGAGTCTTAAGATGACTCGAGGAGTTGTCTTGAGATTCTCCATACTTGACCGTGATAAATCGCTATGTAGTTGGACAGCAGAACGCTGAAGTTTATGTAAACCAGAAGCTTGAAGCAAGTTGCTGATCCTCGTAATACGTGGTGTATACTTCCAGTATGATTCATTCAACAAACTCCATGGCATGACGGTCACTTTAGTAGTAAACCATTTTTCCTGCATTAAGGAATTTGCAAGCCAGAGTAATATGTAATATAGAAATATACTGGATGGATTTCACTTGATATGTTAGGCCGGAATTTAATCGTCGTGGAGTTGATGATCACTATGGTGAATCTGAAGTTAATCACGAGCGAATCGGCCATGGGAGCAGACAGATGAGCTGGCTGCGGTGTTGTAAGCCGGTGTGGACGGGCGAGTCAATTGCTGGTGCGTAGACGGGTGAGTCAATCGCAGGTGTGCTAAGCCGCACGGATGGTGAGTCAATCACAGGCATGGTAAGCCGCACGGACGGTGAGTCAATCGTAGGTGTAGTAAGCCGCACGAACAGCGAGTCAATCGCGGGCATGGTAAGCCACGCGGATGGCAAGTCAATTGCGGGCGTGGTCCCGGTGAATTGATGTAGATCGAGTTGCACGGACAGCGGCTTGCGCACACCCGTTCAACAGGAAGCAGGCGTGGACGCTGGTGCATGATGATGTTAACGCACATTCCATAGACACAACATGGCACCACCTTTATAATGAATCACTATCCTGTATATAAAAATATACAGACAAAGTAATTGCTCTTTGACAAAAACAATATGTGCTAATAAAACAAACTTAGATGGATATCACCTGATTTGTTCGGATGACCGATGATCCATAAGTGCCATCCGTAGATAACTTTTCAATAAAGTTGATCCTTGTACGCATGCAAAGGATATTTGCATTAATCCCGTCGAGGACTCTGCCAGATACTACCGTAGCTCTGAACCTTCATATATTGCTGAGTTTTGACAAATACTTTAGCCAGATGACCTCATGCATCAATACTGATTTTTATCTCTTGATGTCAATTCTCCACAAGCTGTAATATCTGACGCCGTGGCCACGGGCATAGCACTAATGCACGCACTTAGATAGCAGCAACACACATACGTTCAGACAGCCAGGTCGATTGATCAACAGTAACCATAGTCCACGTGTAACTCACCGGAACTCATAAACCATTTTTTTACCTATTCCTTCATCTCACCCTCTTCTCATCCATAATACAGAAATGCAGAGAGTCTGTTCGAGGCGGAGGAGGCTGAAGCAGGCCCTGTCCGCAGAAGCGGAGCACTGGTTTGTGGCGCTTGCAGGCGGAAGTAGGCTGTCGGGGCGGCTCACCGCTGGGCTGACCACTGCGGAGGTGGCTGGTGATGATTGGGGCGAGCGGTGGCTCTGCAGTAGCAGAAGAAGAGCGTGGCGAACTGTGGCAGAGGGTCGGCCGGTTTTTGGCAGAAACGAGGTGGCCTGCAGCATGCAGGCAGCTCAAGGCGACCACGGCAAAGACCGGCGTCAGTGGCGGCAACTCAGGCACAGCAGAGGCAGCGGTCTCGACAGTGGCTCAAAAGAAGCAAAGCGCGTCGGCGGCAAAGCGGGGGAAAGACCCAGTCAGGCACAGCGATTTGGTTGTGGGGTAGGTCTAGTTGCGTGCACGGGGTGTCGGGGGGATACACCCCAGGTAACATCATCCACGCTTAACCATATTTCAGGACATCGGGGCTGGCCAAGCCCCTCAGTCCGACTGGTCGCAAGGCCGGCCTCCTAGGCCGGCTGGAACCAGAGGGCCGCCTCCTAGAAGACGGCGGACCCCAAGAGGGTGGCGGAGATGAGCAGGCCTCCTCCTAGAAGACCGTGGACCCCAAGGAGGAGGCCGAGGTATGGGCCGACTCCTAGCAGGCGGCCCATCTTCCCCCTCGGAGTCTGAGCCCGACCAAGCGACAAGTTGAGGCATGGCAACGGTGCACCATGCCTTCCCTGAATCCCAGCCCACGTGGCTACAGTAGGGGACACCAGGCGGCCACCGACCCGCCCGGTACGGCACTGTAGCCATGGCGCGCCCGACAGGGCCTCCCTCGGCACGGACGGTGCAACAGTGAAGAGCCGTCAAGGGGGCCCGCAGGCGGCAGGCCTCACCTATCGGCCGGTCCCTTGGCAGCCGGTAGGACCCACCAGAGGCAGGCCCTAGTAGCCAGCGGAGAACCCGGCCACCATAGACACTGGTAGATGGGACCTACCACCCGGCCACATTACCATTGTACCCCTAGGGGGTTAGCCTATAAAGCCCCCCAGGCCACACTCATGCAAGGCGTTCCATTTCCACTTCAGACCCATTCCGTTCCACACACCATAGCTGGGGGAGAAGAGAGCTAGCCTTGCCCTTCTTCCTCCTCTAGCCGAACAGCTCCAGGAGCACCATTATACACCTTGTGATATAGTGATCATGCAGCAACCACACAGAGCAGGAGTAGGGTTTTCATCTCTTAGGAGAGCCCTGAACCTGGGTAGGTCTCGTGTCCATCCGAGCTTGTGCCCAATCCCGCTTCCAGGACCCGACGATGATCTCATGGCCCCAACCATGATAAGCCACTCCCTAGTATCTGTCGAGATATTACCACGACAGTTGGCGCCCACCATGGGGAGCAGCGGCGTCGACCGGAGACATGTTTCGGACGGGAGCCTTGTTCCTTTCCAGCGAGCATGTCACGGCTGGTGCGATCAGTCAGCCCGACGCGCCCCTCAGCGCTAGCCTCAGCGTGCTGCTGGCTGAGGAGGCTGCCTCCCCCACGAGCGGCCTCGGTGAGTTCTTTGGCAGGCTCTCCATCACCGATGCGGCCTCCACCGACGACTTCCACAACGACGTGAAGGTCGTCGACGATCCGCTCCTCCTTGCTGCCAGCAACGCCCCTGTCCGCGCGCTCGACACCTTCGCCTTCGCGAAGGTGATGGTCATTGGCAGCAGCCGGGACGCAGGCGGGTCCAACCAGGATCCGCTGGATGCAGCCATACACGCCTTGGCGGCCCCTCCTCCTGCTGGCGCCAGCCAGGAGGAGCTGGAAGAATACCGTGCCAAGCTCCTCGATAATCTCCAAGATGGCGGCGCTGAAGCCGCTCAGCACGAGATGGACCATGTCGTCGGTGGGACGCCGGCCGTGGCTGAGCCTAGCCAGGCTGGCGCCATCCGGCAACACGGCGCTGTGATTGCCAGCATGCTGGGAATCAGATGCTTGGTCGACGAGACCCCGGCGCAAAACATGTGTGCCGCCTAGGCCGCCGCGGACAAGCTCGAGCACTTGGAGGGTGATGAGCTACGCGAGCAACTAGAGTGCCTCCAGGAGCTCAACAACGCTGCGAATGTGCAGCAAGACACGGGCAACCGTGTGGTGGGAGCAGTCCGATAGGCCGACACCAACCAACCCCGCTGCAAGAACGACGCGACCTCTCGATCCCCTAGCGGCGGAGGCCGCAAGCAACGGAACCCAGAGTCGGCTGCTAGCAACAGCCGGCATTCGCGCCGCATGATGGCAGACAACCACCAAGTGCTCCAGGACCCGGAGCCCAGGCGTCAGCCACAGGAACGCCCGCCTCCTCAAAGGAAGAGAGCGGTAACACCGCCGCCGCAGCCTGATTACCCGACATTCTGCGACTGGCTAGGCACCCATGAAGCAGTCAGCAAGAATGACGCCCGTTGCTGGATCGAGCCGCTGTCTTGGTCCTTGGCAGTAGAGGAGGAGGGCATGATCGGTCCGGCCTGCTTTGGCCCCCGCATCCGCGATGAGCCCTTTCCCAAGGGGTTCACACTCCCTCGAGACACTCCCAAGTACACCGGCTCCGTGAAGCCGGAAGAATGGCTGAGCGACTATTCCACAGCCGTCAACATCGCCAATGGCAACAAGCGCATTGCTATGAAGTATGTTCCGCTCATGCTCCAGGGCACCGCCCAGACATGGCTGAACAACCTCAAGCCCAACAGCATCAACAGCTAGTTGGATTTAAGTGATGCCTTTGTCCCCAACTTCACCAGCACGTACAAGCGCCCCCCCCCCAAGCCTTGCCAACTCTCCATGTGTATTCAAGGGCCAGCCGAGTCCACGCGCAACTACCTCACGCGCTGGGCCGAGTTGCACAATTCTTGTGCAGGGGTCCACGAGGTGCAGGCCATCGAGTACTTCACCGCCGGGTGCAGAGACGGCACCCTGCTCAAGCACAAGCTTCTGTGCAACAAGCTGGCTACCTTGGATGAGCTCTTCGTTGTGGCCGACAAGTACGCCATGGCTGACTCCTCCATGAAGTCAGAGATCCGGGTTGACACGCCCGACAAGGTGGTCCAACCGAGATCCCAAACGCCAACTGGTGACACCAGCCGGCGCCAGCCGAATGACAACAAGCGCAAGGCCCAACATTTGGCTTCCAACAGCCGGCAAGTGGCAGCAGTCGAGGATCAGCAGCCGGTCGGGCTGAAGGAAATATGCCCTAGAGGCAATAATAAAGTTATTATTCATTTCCTTATTACATGATAAATGTTTATTATTCATGCTAGAATTGTATTAACTGGAAACTTAGTACATGTGTGAATACATAGACAAAACATATTGTCCCTAGTATGCCTCTACTTGACTAGCTCGTTAATCAAAGATGCTTATGTTTCCTAACCGTAGACATGTGTTGTCATTTGATGAACAGGATCACATCATTAGGAGAATGATGTGATGGACATGACCCATCCTTTAGCTTAGCATTATGATCGTGTCAGTTTCATTGCTACTGCTTTATTCATGACTTATACAAGTTCCTAAGACTATGAGATTATGCAACTCCCGAATATCGGAGGAACACTTTGTGTGCTACCAAACGTCACAACGTAAATGGGTGATTATAAAGGTGCTCTACATGTGTCTCTAAAGGTGTTTGTTGGGTTGGCATAGATCGAGATTAGTACTCCCTCTGTTTCTTTTTAGTCTGCATATAAGGTTTGGTCAAAGTCAAGCTTTGCATAGTTTGACTAACTTTATATTAAAGAATATCAATATTCACAACATGAAATCAACATTTTCATATGCACCATGAAATGTATTTTCATATTATATAGTTTAAGTATTGTAGATGTTCATATTTTTTAATATAAATTTGGTCAAACTTCGTGTAGTTTGACTTTGACCAAAACTTATACGCGGAGTAAAAAGAAACGGAGGGAGTATTTGTCACTCCGTGTTTCGGAGAGGTATCACTGGGCCCTCTCTGTAATACTCATCAATATAAGCCTTGCAAGCATTGTGACTAATGAGTTAGTTGCGGGATGAAGTATTACAGAACGAGTAAAGAGACTTGCCGGTAACGAGATTGAACTAGGTATGATGATACCGACGATCAAATCTCGGGCAAGTAACATATCGATGACAAAGGGAACAATGTATGTTGTTATGCGGTTTGACCGATAAAGATCTTCGTAGAATATGTAGGAACCAATATGAGCATCCAGGTTCCGCTATTGGTTATTGACCAGAGACTTGTCTCGGTCATGTCTACATAGTTCTCAAACCCGTAGGGTCCACACGCTTAACGTCGATGACGATTGGTATTATGAGTTTATGTGATTTGATGTACCAAGGGTTGTTTGGAGTCCCGGATGAGATCACGGACATGACGAGGAGTCTCGAAATGGTCGAGACATAAAGATCGATATATTGGACGGCTATGTTCGGACACCGGAAGTGTTCCGGAGAAGTTTCGGATAAAACCGGAGTACTAGGGGGTTACCGGAACCCCCCGGGGGGGTTATTGGGCCTCATGGGCCAAGTGGTGGAAGAGAATAGGCAGGCCAAGGTGGAGCGTGCGCCCCCCCTAGCCCAAATCGAATTGGACTAGGGGGCGGCCCCCCTTTCCTTCTCTCCTTCCCCTCCTTCCTTCTTCTCCTAGTTGGACTAGAAAAGGGAGAACCTACTCCTACTTGGAGTAGGATTCTCCCCCTTAGGGCGCGCCTCTTTTGGCCGGACGGCCCCCTCCTCTCCTGCTTTATATACGGGGGAGGGGGGCACCCCATAGACACATAAGTTTATCTTTAGCCGTGTGTGGTGCCCCCCTCCATAGTTATCCACCTCGGTTATATCGTGTAGTGCTTAGGCAAAGCCCTGCGCCGGTAACTTCATCATCACCGTCACCATGCCGTCGTGCTGACGGAACTCTCCCTCGGCCTCAGTTGGATCTAGAGTTCGAGGGATGTCACCGAGCTGAACGTGTGCAGATCACGGAGGTGCCGGGCATTCGGTGCTTGATCGGTTGGATCGCGAAGACGTCCGACTACATCAACTGCGTTGCTTAACGCTTCTGCTTTCGGTCTACGAGGGTACGTGGACACACTCTCCCCTCGTTGCTATGCATCTCCTAGATATATATTGTGTGTTCGTAGGAAATTTTTTGAAATTACTGTGTTCCCCAACAGTGGCATCTGAGCCAGGTCTATCCGTAGATGTTATATTCACGAGTAGAACACAAAGAGTTGTGGGCGATAATGGTCATACTGCTTACCAACATGTCATACTTTGATTCAGCGGTATTGTTGGATGAAGCGGCCCGGACCGACATTACATGACCGCGTTCATGAGACTGGTTCTACTGACGTGCTTATGCACATAGGTGGCTAGCAGGTGTCTGTTTCTCCAACTTTAGTTGAATCAAATGTGGCTACGCCCGGTCCTTGTTGAAGGTTAAAACAGCACACTTGATGAAAAATCATTGTGGTTTTGATGCGTAGGTAGAATGGTTCTTGCTAGAACCGCGTAAAACTTGCAAAAACAAAGTAGAGGATGTCTAACTTGTTTTTGTTGGGCTTGCTGTGATGTGATATGGTCAAGGCATGATATGATATAAATTGTTGTATTAGATGATCATGTTTTGTAACAAAGTTATCGGCAACTGGAAAGAGCCATATGGTTGTCGCTTTATTGTATGCAATGCAATTGTCATGTAATTGTTTTACTTTATCACTAAGCGGTAGCGATAGTCATAGTAACAATAGTTTGCGAGACGACAACAATGCTACGATGGAGATCAAGGTGTCACGCCGGTAACGATGGAGATCATGGTGATGCTTCGGTGATGGAGATCATGAGCACAAGATCATGATGGCCATATCATGTCACATATTTTGATTACATGTGATGTTTATCTTTTATGCATCTTATTTTGCTCAGCACGACAGTAGCATTATAAGATGACCCCTTACTAAATTTCATGGTATAAGTGTTCTCCCTGAGTATGCGTCGTTGCTATAGTTCATTGTGTCGAGACACCACGTGATGATCGGTTGTGATAAGCTCTACGTTCACATACAACGGGTGTATGCCAGTTTTGCACACACAGAATACTCGGGTTAAACTTGACGAGCCTAGCATATGCAGATATGGACTCGGAACACTGAGACCGAAAGGTCGAGCATGAATCATATAGTAGATATGATCAACATAGTGATGTTCACCGTTGAAAACTACTCCATCTCACGTGATGATCAGACATGGTTTAGTTGATTTGGATCATGTGATCATTTAGATGACTAGAGGGATGTCTATCTAAGTGGGAGTTCTTAAGTAATATGATTAATTGAACTTTAATTTATCATGAACTTAGTCCTGATAGTTATTTTGCATGCCTATGTTATTGAAGATCAATGGCCCGTGCTACCGTTCCATTGAATTTTAATGCGTTCCTAGAGAAAGCTAAGTTGAAAGATGATGGCAGCAACTACACGAACTGGGTCCGTAACTTGAGGATTATCCTCATTGCTGCACAGAAGAATTACGTCCTGGAAGCACCATTAGGTGTACCACCCACGCCAACAATTGCAGACATTGTGAATGCCTGGTAGACACATGTTGATGACTACTCGATAGTTCAGTGTGCCATGCTTTACGGCTTAGAATCGGGACTTCAAAGACGTTTTGAACGTCATGGAGAAATGAGATGTTCCAAGAGTTGAAGTTAATATTTCAAGCAAATGCCCGAGTTGAGAGATATGAGGTCTCCAACAAGTTCTACAACTGCAAAATGGAGGAGAATAGTTCTGTCAGTGAACACATACTCAGAATGTCTGGGTACCATAACCACTTGACTCAACTGGGAGTTGATCTTCTTGTTGTTAGTGTGATTGACAGAGTTCTTCAATCACTGCCACCAAGCTATAAAGGCTTCGTGATGAACTATAATATGCAAGGGATGAACAAGACTATTCCCGAGCTCTTCGCAATGCTAAAGGCTGCTGAGGTAGAAATCAAGAAGGAGCATCAAGTGTTGATGGTCAACAAGACCACTAGTTTCAAGAAAAAGGGCAAAGGGAATAAGGGGAACTTCAAGAAGAACGGCAAAAAGGTTGCTGCTCAAGAGAAGAAACCCAAGTCTGGACCTAAGCTTGAAACTGAGTGCTTCTACCACAAAGGGACTGGTCACTTGAGGCGGAACTGCCCCAAGTATTTGGCGGATAAGAAGGATGGCAAAGTGAAAGGTATATTTGATATACATGTTATTGATGTGTACCTTACTAATTCTCGTAGTAGCGCCTGGGTACTTGATACTGGTTCTGTTGCTCATATTTGCAACTCGAAACAGGGGCTACGATTTAAACGAAGATTGGCTAAGGACGAGGTGACGATGCGCGTGGGAAATGGTTTGTCACATCCCTAGCTTCTCGCTTTGCACTAGGCTAGCTTCATGTGTGCATCATGTTTAAATTTTATTTATTTTGAAATGGGGATTGTTGAAACCCTAGAACCAAATGGAATTCAAATAGGTTCAACCTAAAAATAATTTTAGTGAATCCAAATGGCTTTCAAAAATGTTCATCATTTCTGGAAAATGCTAGAACCATAACCAGAGGTGTTGCACATTTTTTCCATGACATATTTGGACACTGAATTAAATCATAAGTATTTGAATTTGGACATTTAAATTCTATAAAATATTTTAAATGTCCAAATATTCCTAAACTGAAATGTTCCATGTTGGATATATTCTATACAAAGGGGCATGTGTAGTTTGGTGATTTTTGAAAGTGCCTAAGTATTTTTAGAAAACCTCAAAGTTACGTAAAAATATAAAAAGTAAATGTAAGAAAGGGAAAATCTTACAGGCGCCTACTAACTGCCCACTGCTGCCCAGCCAACTGCCAAGGCCAACAGTTGCTTGGCTCGGCCAGCAGCAAGCAAATGCTCGGTGGCGAGCACCGCATGGGTGCCACGCACTGTCGCCGCCTCGCCGCTCCCCTCGTCCGGCCGCGTGGATCGCCCCCCTCTCCCTGAACCCTCGAGACACCTCCTCCTCTCTCGGCTCCTCCCCTCGCGCTCCCCAGCCATGGCTGACGCCACCGCCGCCGTAGTCGCGCTCTCCGTCAACCTCGCACCGAGCCACCGTGTCCAGGAGCTCCGCCGCCCTCCTCTCCGTCGAGCTAGCCGAGCCCCGAGCGCTCACGTGCCCCGAGTCCACCGCATCGACCTCGCCCTAGTCCACTGTCGCCGGAGATCCCTTCAACGCCGCGCGCGTCGGCTCGTCCCGACCCGCTTAGTGGCCTCTACGAGTGCTCGGTGAGCCTAGCTACCCTCCTACCCTTCCTCTCTCGCCCCGAGCCGTGTAGCCACCGCGACGAAGATCTCCCTTGACGCACCGCCATGATCTCGCCGCCGACGTGCTCCGGCCATCCTCCGGCCACCTCTCGGTGTCCATCGCACTCACCACGATGCGTTGAGTCCAACCGCGCACTCCCCGAACCTCACTGCACCCCCTAGCTCGAGTTCGTCTCCAACCAAACTCCGGTGGCCGCCTAGGTCGTCGCCGGCGCCAACTCCGGCCACCCTGACCCCAACTGACTCCACCAAGAGCCGCGGCTCGTCCCCAGCTCCACGTTGATGCCTTCCGCGTCCCATTTGGTGGCCGGAACGGCCAAAACCACTTCCTCCGCCGCGTCTGGCCTCGCCAGCGGCTAGACGCCGGTGTGTTGACTTTGACCTTGACCAGGGTGGGCCCAGGTTGACTCTGTTGAGTCAATGACAGGTGGGGCCCAGCCCTGTTAACTAAACTGGTTTAGTTTTAATTAAATTTCAACTAAACTAATCGCACCGACACCTGGACCCACGCGTCAGTTTGACCTGGCCGCCCGTTGACCACCGACGTCCACAAAGGACGCAGTTTGTCATGAAGAAATCCTTTTCTGGATTTATTCTTATATAGGAAATTCCAGAAAATGTCCTAAACTTCTAAAAATCATAGAAATTCATCCGTAACTCCAAATCAAACAAATTATATATGAAAAATGATCAGAAAAATCCAATCTATCCATCTGTACCATTTTCATGCATGTTAGAACAACTTTTGTTCACTGTTTAGGTCAAATCAAATAATGGCATATGAATATCTACATATGGAGTTTGAATTTGAATCTTGTATTCAAACCAACTCCATTTAATCTGTTGCTAGTTGCATTGGCTCAAATCACAGCATATTGCCATGTCATGATCATGCATCATATTTGTTGCATTGCATTGATTGTGTCCCTCTTTGTTTGCTTGTAATTGTCCCTCTCGATAGACGTGGTTTCGACGACGGGTTCGATGACACCGGCGAAGAAGTATAATATCTTTAGAAGTGCCAGCAAGCAAAACCCCTTGTTCATTCCGATATAATCCCATTCTCTCGCTCCTGCTCTATTTTATCGCATTAGGACAACAACGATTCATCTCATTAATTGCTGCATGTAGCTGAACCCTTTATCCTTTGCATGACCTGTCATTCCACAAGAAATAGATGAAACCCACTAGCATGAGTAGGAGTTGTTTGAGCCCTGTTGTGCCTACTCATTCATGTTTGTTTGTCATGCCTGCTATTGCTTAGAGTTGAGTCAGTCCGATTCATCGGGAATGAATCGAGGTGTGTGAACATGTCCTCTCGTGTGTGAGCTAAGTATGTGAACACGATTTGGTAAAGGTAGCGGTGAGAGGCCATGTAGGAGTACATGGTGGGTTGTCTCATTGAAGCCGCCCTTAGGAACTGAGTTCGTGTTTGTGATCCATGATTCAGCTACTACCATGCATTGGGCCTGAAATATGACCCCGCCGACTTCTTATTCACCCTTGTCCTCTGTCCAGGAGTTGCAAGTAGTTTCTGGTGTTTGTAGTATGCTGGAGGCCATGCGCAGCTGACCGTAGGGGTGGGCTGTGATGCGGTAGGCACGTGGCACGTGTACCGGCGCTGCTTGGTGTCTCGGAACCCCGCTCACATTGTTTGGGGCTGTGAGCGAAACTTCGGCGGATCTCCTCATGGATGGAACCCGAATAGGCGATAAACCTGGACTAGGGACTTGAGTGTCTAGGTAGGTCGTGGTCTACACCCACGCCGGCTTTAAGCTGAAGTTTGCCGAGCACATGTCGTGGTGCGGGCGCTAAGTGGTGGAAACATGTATGTAGAGAGTACACCCTGCAGGTTAACATCATCTATTCAATAGCCGTGTCCATGTAAAGGACTTCGGTTGCCTATAACTGTTCATAGACAAGTGAAAGTGGATACTCTAAAATACGCAAGATAGTGTGAGTGCTATGGATGGCGTTCTCGTGGGGAGACGGAGCGGATCCATAGTGGTGTATTGATATGGTGAATATGTGGACTCGTGTGCGCCACCTCAAAAGAGTTACTTGCAATGTAGTTTAGGATAGCCACCGAGTCAAAGCTGGCTTGCTGCAGCTTAAACCCCACCACCCCTTTGTTGATAATGATGCATATGTAGTTAGTTACGATGTAAGTCTTGTTTGGGTACATTTGTACTCACGTTTGCCTATTTTATGTTTTTGCAGAGAGACTTCAGTCTCGCTAGTAGTTCCACGTGGACTTCGATGTTTAGCTTGATACCTCAGCTACGATCTTGTGCCCTCGACAGGATCTGGTAGATAGTCAGGCTTCTAAGCCCTTTTCCATTTGTAGATGTCTGTACTCAGACATGTTAAGCTTCCGTTTGTGCTTTGATTTGTATGCTCTGAATGTTGGGTCATGAGACCTATGTTTGTAATATCTCGTTCCTCGGAGCCTAATGAATAAATACTTGAGTCGTAGAGTCATGTTGTGATGCCATGTTGTATTTGCACATATCGAGCATATTGTGTGTATGTTATTGAAATGCTTGGTATGTGTGGGATTTGACTATCTAGTTGTTTATCTTTAGTAGCCTCTCTTACCGGGAAATGTCTCCTAGTGTTTCCACCGAGCCATGGTAGCTTGCTACTGCTCCGGAACACTTAGGCTGGCCAAGATGTGTCCTTCTTCGTTCTCGTGGTCTGTTCTTCGGGAAATGTCACGCATTGAGTAATCGAGTCCTGTTAGCCCTTCATGCCCGCCATCGAGTCCTGCTAGCCCAGTGCTACAGCCAGAACTTACTTGCGATGACCGACACGCTCGATGTTTGGGTCATGGATGCTCGTCCTCGTAAGTCTGCCACTTTGGGTTTACAACTAGCCATGTCAGCCCGGCTCCTTATCATATGGATGCTAGCGACACTATCATATACGTGTGCCAAAAGGCAAACGGTCCCGGCAAAGGTAAGGCGACACCGTGGGAATACCGTGCGTGAGGCCGCAAAGTGATATGAGGTGTTACATGCTAGATCGATGTGGCATTGAGTCGGGTCCCGACAGCTTTGGTATCGAGCTTGATGCTCAGAGGATTGCCAAGCCAAACTGGTCGAAGTTGTGTCTAGAAATGCTTTAGTTATGTAAGGGAATTGATTGTGGGAAGGGAACGTAAGGCTCTTTTTACTCCTTATACCTCATGGCCTTCTGATCTGAGTCAACCTCTTCTCTTCTACGGGGATTAAGAATGAGGCTTCTCATCTATCTATCAGGATTACGTGTTACTAATCCGTAGACTTATAGGATTGTTGGATTTAAGCCTCGTTTCAGTTCCTATTACTTCCATATGTTCATAACTGTTGATCTTGAAACCTTGATATTGTGCTTCGGAGTGGCTATGCCACCATTTTTGTAGCATGTCTCCAATCTTTTGAGCATTTTATAGCCGTTATACTGTCCGAGTCATCCCAGGTTTCTAAACAATCTGATGCACTTGCAAATCCTTTCCCTCTGGTTTTGATGTTCCTTTGGGCCAGGTTAATCCCACTAAATGTTGAGTTGAGGTATTCTATTGCCTCGACATATATGTTGGAATTATTATTATGACCGTAGGTGTCTTAGGGGATCATCTAGTAATCTAGCAATGTTTTGTGTTCCCAGTGTGATCATTTTGGCTAACATTCTCGAAAGCATCCCGTGATGCAATTTAGCTAGTAGGAATTCTATTCCTGGGTTTGAACCCGATATTCACCCTACTCACTTCATGTTGATAGTGTTTGCTCGTTCCTTTAGGATATTAGTAACCTTTGCATTAGTCCTCGAGGTTCGTGGTATTTCCTTCTTCCAAATACCATGAACTGCTTATGGCAGAAGTTTGTTGGATCAAAAGATCATAACAGGAGTGCTCTTGATGAGTTCTCCATTTTATATTGTGACTCTGCCAGTTCTACCTTTCCGCATGGATTATCCGGAAGAAATTTGTTGAACTTGGTTCAACATACTAATCTATGCATCCACAACTCAGAAAATCATATGTTCCTTTGAGTTGTCCCCCTTTAGTTGTATACTGACCTTCGTCTATCGATTGATAGTCAGGAGTAGTCGTGCATTCGTGTTCATCTATGCCTTTTACTTATGTGGTCCATCAAGCCATTCTATTTCATAATGACTAGGAGAAACAAACTCCAGAACCTAATCCATATCTAGGATTGGGTCAAAGCAGTTGTATTCCACAGATCAAAATGCCAATCCAGCTTTTGTTCTGTTCTACCTTGGAGTATTATTATCTTTATATTAAGAATATCATGAGAATTGCACTACCTCTTATGAATTCTTGACGCAGTAATACTTCTTGCCATCATTGTTCACTCCTCGGTTTTTCGTGTTATTGTAACCGGAATGCCAACAAGTGAATCGTGGTGTGTGAAATCAATACTGCTAGCAACTCCGTTGCTTGGTAGTTAAATGGACAATAACCTCATTCTTAACATGTTGGTTATTGAATCATCATTCTAAGATAGATTGTGCTATCTAGTCCATTTTCCTGGTGCACCCTTCGATCAATGAGTTAGGATTTTCTTTCAATCCCCCGCTCATTTGATCATATCGTCTTGCTCTGAAAAACAAGATTGTTCTTGAGCTTAATAACATATTGGTGGTTCGTAATTTTCCGAATATCTTCTCGGAGGTATCACCAGGTTGTCACCTGACCGCCATGTTGAGTTCGTGTTCAAGTTGGTTTATTCCTGTAAACCACCCTTTCTCCAAGAATCCATGTTGGATACCCCTGAGCTAGTTGGTTAAGCCAAACAACAACTTGGAGAGTTGGAAGATAAAAGATTGCCTGGCTTAGTTCATTTTAAGGGATATCCTTTTGTGTGTGTTGAAGAAAGATGATATCCTCATCAATTGATCCTCGAGACCAGTTGCTGTAGCTATTGTCTTGCCAAAAAAAACTTTGATTTGAGTGTGGGCTATTCTCAAATCAAATCAGAACCAACGATGTTCGTAATGTTGTCTTACTCGTGGATTTTCCTCGAGCATACACCATTATATCTTTTGGGTCCGACCAATACTATCACCTTGTTCACATAGTTATGGAATTCCATCTCCATGGGAATCTGGATGAATTGTTGTTGAGCCCATCGACAACATCCTTGTCCTCTCCATAATTTTGTTAAACATTAAGCTAGTGTTGGAAACTTTTGAAAGCATTTGTTCATGCTAGCTCATGAAGCATATGTTCGGATGTAAGAAGTGACTTCCTCTAGTTCATGTGCATTTGATGCAAGTTGCCGTCGTGGATTCGAGAAAGTCAATGTTGCTTCCTTTGGAATCATCCAAAATCATTCATGCATACATGCGAAGTATTATGTGGTTCGGAGACTTGCAACCTTCATTCTATATGTATCCCTAGCACACCAAGCCACTGATTGATTTGTTCAAGGAGAAGAAGTTTCTTCGTAGGCTCGAGACTTATGCAAGGACTTCGATATCCTCGATGATGGTTTCCCTCCTGAACTCGGTAGTGTTTTATTATAAGACTACTGTGTGGTCATGCTTGTCTCGGACAACGTGTTCACATGTTGTAGCAGAACCAGCTCATGTTTTGGAGCTTACTACCATAGTCCATTTCCTGAGAATCTCGCAACGTCTTCTCGTCGACTTGTGTTGCAAAGTTTCATTTTACTTTCTAGACTTGATGAGTCTGGAATACTCTGACGCCAACCAGATCTGAATCTCAGGCAGATATGATGGTTGGAACATCTCCCAAGAACTATAATATTGGTCTCTCGATAACCCGTAAAGAGGATGTCGTGGCCAACACACCCCGCCGGAAGACCTATTATTGTAGTATCTTGATTGAAGAAGTTGGCCACCTCCCCATAAGGACCTCGTAGGATTTACTCCAGAAGTTGTTCTTATGGATCCTTTGTATTCCGAAGTCCGACCACTACTTGATGGCTATGTTGGTGCTCTAAGCATGACCGTAGTAACCAGTACATCAAGGAGACCATTAGAAGTGGAGTGCTAAGTGTCTCTCGGTCGATCATCCAGATTTTGTTTCCTTGGCCTTGCTAAGATGAAATCTGAGAAAATGTTATCTTCCGTTGCATCCGCATCATCCATCGCTATTCATCATGGTAGTATGTTGTGTTGCCAGGATCCTTGACACGGATATTAGTAAAACCTTGATGAATATGGAAATGCTCAAGTGCCTGAGAGCACTCACAAGCGCTAGGTGTTATCATCGGCACTAGCTGGGATTGCTCTCAGTTTCCTCGGTTATGCTATAACTCTTCAAACAGTGGACTCACTCTCTACTGTTGAGCTTCTCCCCAGTTACCAAAATCATTCCTTGTGTTGTTTTCAACAAGGTAATCCACATCGTCCATCTAGTCCGAGTATGCCATTCTACCGAACTCCTCCAAACGATCGCTCGAGATTTGCCTTAGGCTGGTATAGAGAATTTTATTGATCTCTGAATCAAAAGTAATTCTTTTTGCCACTTAAGGAATAATTCTACGAGTCACCCTCCTCTAAGTTATCTCGTTATGGTATCATGGCAACTCAAATCCTTGCTACGTTGACAACTGTTCACCGCCCTCTTAAGTGTGGAATTGTTGTCTACCTAGTGAACCTTTGCCATCTATTTAACTCCATTCCTCTAGATGTGTGCTTCGTGTCTCAGCTTGAGAGATGTTGCTATGTCTCATCCTATGAGTTAATCCTGAGTTGTTCGATCTTCAAGAAGATCGATTCTTCTAGAGTTTTTCTTTTCCTCTCCTTGTCATGTTAGTTGGAGTTCTCAGAGCAAGACATCGAGTCAATGATGGTGACTGAATAAACATTCTTATGAAGTGCAACCTGGATCGTGAAGATTGTGCTAGCTTTGTGTCCCCTCTGTCTTCTTACCTCACGTCTTGAATCTCGGGTCGAGATTCTTGTTTAGTGGGGGTGAGTTGTCACATCCCTAGCTTCTGGCTTTGCACTAGGCTAGCTTCATGTGTGCATCATGTTTAAATTTTATTTAATTTGAAATGGGGATTGTTGAAACCCTAGCACCAAATGGAATTCAAATAGGTTCAACCTAAAAATAATTTTAGTGAATCCAAATGGCTTTCAAAAATGTTCATCATTTCTGGAAAATGCTAGAACCATAACCAGAGGTGTTGCACATTTTTTCCATGACATATTTGGTCACTGAATTAAATCATAAGTATTTGAATTTGGACATTTAAATTCTATAAAATATTTTAAATGTCCAAATATTCCTAAACTGAAATGTTCCATGTTGGATATATTCTATACAGTGGGCATGTGTAGTTTGGTGATTTTTGAAAGTACCTAAGTATTTTTAGAAAAACCTCAAAGTTACAGAAAAATATAAAAATGTAAATGTAAGAAAGGAAAATCTTACAGGCGCCTACTAACAAGCCCACTGCTGGCCCAGCCCAATGCCACACCAATGAGCTGCTTGGCTCGCCAGTAGTAGCAAGGTGCTCGGTGGCGAGCACCGCATGGGTGCCACGCACCTGGTCGCCGCCTCGCCGCTCCCCTCGTCCGGCCGCGACGTGGATCGCTCCCCCTCTCTCCCCGAACCCCTCAGACACCTCCTCCTCTCTCCAGCTCCTCCCTCTCGCGCTCCCCAGCCATGGCCGATGCCACCGCCGTCGCACCGCCGCCATAGTCGCGCTCTCCGTCAACCTCGCGCCGAGCCACCGTGTCCAGGAGCTCCGCCGCCCTCCTCTCTGTCGAGCTAGCCGAGCCCCGAGCGCTCGCGTGCCCCGAGTCCACCGCACCGACCTCGCCCGAGTCCACTGTTGCCGGAGATCCCCTTCAATGCCATCGCCGCGTCAGCTCGTCCCCGACCCCGCCGGTGGCCTCTACGAGTGCTCAGTGAGCCTAGCTACCCCTCCTACCCTTCCTCTCTCACCCCCAAGCCGTGTAGCCACCGCACGAAGATCACCCGCATGCACCGCCACGGATCTCGTCGCCGACGTGCTCCCGGCCATCCTCCGGCCACCTCTCGGTGTCCATCGCACTCACCACGATGCGTTGAGTCCAACCGCGCACTCCCCGAACCTCATTGCACCCCCCTAGCTCGAGTTCGTCTCCAACCGAACTCCGGTGGCCGCCTAGGTCGTCGCCGGCGCCAACTCCGGCCACCCCGACCCCAACTGACTCCACCAAGAGCCGCGGCTCGTCCCCAGCTCCACGTTGATGCCTTCCGCGTCCCATTTGGTGGCCGGAACGGCCAAAACCACTTCCTCCGCCGCGTCTGGCCTCGCCGGCGGCTAGACGCCGGCATGTTGACTTTGACCTTGACCAGGGTGGGCCCAGGTTGACTCTGTTGAGTCAACGACAGGTGGGGCCCAGCCCTGTTAACTAAACTGGTTTAGTTTTAATTAAATTTCAACTAAACTAATCGCACTGACACCCTGGACCCACGTCGGGTTTGACCTGGCCGCCCCGTTGATCGCCGACGTCACGGTGGACGATCTTTGTCGCATAAATCCTTTTCTGGATTTATTCTTATATAGGAAATTCCAGAAAATGTCCTAAACTTCTAAAAATCATAGAAATTGATCCGTAACTCCAAATCAAACAAATTATATATGAAAAATGATCAGAAAAATCCAATCTATCCATCTGTACCATTTTCATGCATGTTAGAACAACTTTTGTTCACTGTTTAGGTCAAATCAAATAATGGCATATGAATATCTACATATGGAGTTTGAATTTGAATCTTGTATTCAAACCAACTCCATTTAATCTGTTGCTAGTTGCATTGGCTCAAATCACAGCATATTGCCATGTCATGATCATGCATCATATTTGTTGCATTGCATTGATTATGTCCCTCTTTGTTTGCCGGTAATTGTCCCCTCTCGATAGACGTGGTTTCGACGACGGGTTCGATGACACCGATGAAGAAGTATAATATCTTTAGAAGTGCCAGGCAAGCAAAACCCCCTTGTTCATTCCGATACAATCCCATTCTCTCGCTCCTGCTCTATTTTACTGCATTAGGACAACAACGATTCATCTGTTAATTGCTGCGGTAGCTGAACCCCTTTATCCTTTGCATGACCTGTCATTCCACAGTAAATAGATGAAACCCACTAGCATGAGTAGGAGTTGTTTGAGCCCTGTTGTGCCTACTCATTCATGTTTGTTTGTCATGCCTGCTATTGCTTAGAGTTGAGTCAGTCGATTCATCGGGAATGAATCGAGGTGTGTGAACATGTCCTCACTGTGTGAGCTAAGTATGTGAACACGATTTGGTAAAGGTAGGTGAGAGGCCATGTAGGAGTACATGGTGGGTTGTCTTATTGAAGCCGCCCTTAGGAACTGAGTTCTGTGTTTGTGATCCATGATTCAGCTACTACCATGCATTGGGCCCTCAAATATGACCCCGCCGACTTCTTATTCACCCTTGTCCTCTGTCCGGGGAGTTGCAAGTAGTTTCGTGTTTGTAGTATGTTTGGAGGCCGTCGCAGCGCTGACCGTAGGGGTGGGCTGTGATGCGGTAGGCACGTGGCACGTGTACCGGGCGCCTGCTTGGTGTCTCGGGAACCCTGCTCACATCGCTTGGGGCTGTGGAGCGAAACTCGTCCGGATCTCCTCATGGATGGAACCCGAATAGGCGATAAACTGGACTAGGGACTTGAGTGTCTAGGTAGGTCGTGGTCTACCTCACGCCGGCTTTGAAGTTTGCCGAGCACATGTCATGTGCGACGCTAAGTGGTGGAAACATGTATGAAGAAGTACACCCTGCAGGTTAACATCATCTATTCAATAGCCGTGTCCGTGGTAAAGGACTTCGGGTTGCCTATAACAGTTCATAGACAAGTGAAAGTGGATACTCTAAAATACGCAAGATAAGTGTGAGTGCTATGGATGGCATTCTCGTGGGAGACGGAGGCGGATCCATAGTGGTGTATTGATATGGTGAATATGTGGACTCGTGTGCGCCACCTCAAAAGAGTTACTTGCAAATGTAGTTTAGGATAGCCACCGAGTCAAAGCTGGCTTGCTGCAGCTTAAACCCCACCACCCCTTTATTGATAATGATGCATATGTAGTTAGTTACGATGTAAGTCTTGTTGGGTACATTTGTACTCACGCTTGCCTATTTTATGTTTTTGCAGAGAGACTTGGTCTCGCTAGTAGTTCCACGTGGACTTGACGCTTAGCTTGATACCTCAGCTACGATCTTGTGCCCTCGGCAGATCTCGTAGATAGTCGCTTCTAAGCCCTTTTCCATTTGTAGATGTCTCGTACTCGGACATGTTAAGCTTCCGCTTGTGCTTTGATTTGTATGTCTCAATGTTGGGTCATGAGACCTATGTTTGTAATATCTCGCTCCTCGGGCCTAATGAATAAATACTTGAGTCGAGAGTCATGTTGTGATGCCATGTTGTATTTGCACATATCGAGCATATTGTGTGTATGTTATTGAAATGCTTGGTATGTGTGGGATCCGACTATCTAGTTGTTTATCTTTAGTAGCATCTCTTACTGAAATGTCTCCTAGTGTTTCCACCGAGCCATGGTAGCTTGCTACTGCTCTGAACACTTAGGCTGGCCGGCATGTGTCCTTCTTCGTTCTCGTGTCTCGTCCTTCGGGAAATGTCACGCATTGAGTACCGAGTCCCGTTAGCCCGCTATAGCCGGTTTATCGGAGTCCTGCTAGCCCAGTGCTACAGCCCGAACTTACTTGCGATGACCGACACGCTCGATCTGGGTCATGGATGCTGTCCTCGTAAGTCTGTGCCACTTTGGGTTTACAACTAGCCATGTCAGCCCGGGCTCCTTATCATATGGATGCTAGCGACACTATCATATACGTGTGCCAAAAGGCGCAAATGGTCCCAGGCAAAGGTAAGGCGACACCTGTGGGAATACCATGCGTGAGGCCGCAAAGTGATATGAGGTGTTACATGCTAGATCGATGTGGCATTGAGTCGGGGTCCTGACATGGTTCCAAGGTCGATGTGATCGCCGTCGACACGCTACCTCTACATCTACCATCGGGATTAGTTTTAGACCAAAATAATTGTTATTTGGTGCCAGCGTTGAGCATCAACATTATATCTGGATCTTGTTTGATGCGAGACGGTTATTCATTTAAATCAAAGAATAATGGTTGTTCTATTTATATGACTAATATCTTTTATGGCCATGCACCCTTCATGAGTGGTCCATTTTTGTTGAATCTCGATAGTGATGATACACGTATTCATAATATTGAAGCCAAAAAGCTAATAATGATAGTGCAAATTATTTGTGGCACTGCCGTTTGGGTCATATTGGTGTAAAGCGCATGAAGAAACTCCATGTTGATGGACTTTTGGAATCACTTGATTATGATTCACTTGGTGCTTGCAAACCATGCCTTATGGGCACGATGACTAAAACTCTGTTCTCCAGAACAATGGAACGAGCAACTGACTTATTGGAAATAACACATACAGATGTATGCGGTCCAATGAGTGTTGAGGCTCGGGGCGGGTACCGCTATTTTATTACCTTCACAGATGATTTGAGCAGATATGGCTATATCTACTTAATGAAACATAAGTCTGAAACACTTGAAAAGTTCAAAGAATTTCATAGTGAAGTGGAAAATCATCGTAACAAGAAAATAAAGTTTCTATGATCTGATCGTGGAGGAGAATATTTGAGTTACGAGTTTGGTCTTCATTTGAAACATGGGATAGTTTCACAATTAACGCCACCTGGAACACCATAGCGAAATGGTGTGTCTGAACATCGTAACCGTACTTTATTGGACATGGTGTGATCTATGATGTCTCTTACTGATTACTGCTATTGTTTTGGGGTTATGCTTTAGAGATGGCTGCATTCACTTTAAATAGGGCACCATCAAAATCCGTTGAGACGACGCCTTATGAACTGTGGTTTGGCAAGAAACCAAAGTTGTCGTTTCTTAAAGTTTGGGGCTGCGATGCTTATGTGAGAAAGCTTCAACCTGATAAGCTTGAACCCAAATCGGAGAAGTGCGTCTTCATAGAATACCCAAAGGAAACTGTTGGGTACACCTTCTATCACAGATCCGAAGGCAAAATCTTTGTTGCTAAGAATGGATCCTTTCTAGAGAAGGAGTTTCTCTCAAAAGAAGTGAGTGGGAGGAAAGTAGAACTTGATGAGGTAGTTGTACCTTCTCCCTTATTGGAAAGTAGTTCATTTCAGAAATCAGTTCCCGTGATTCCTACACCAATTAGTGAGGAAGCTAATGACGCTAATCATGAAGCTTCAGATCAAGATACTACCGAACCTCGTAGGTCTTCCAGAGTAAGATCCGCACCAGAGTGGTACCGTAATCCTGTTCTAGAAGTCAAGTTACTAGACCATGATGAACCTACGAACTATAAGGAAGCGATGATGAGCCCAGATTCCGCGAAATGGCTTGAGGCCATGAAATCTGAGATGGGATCCATGTATGAGAACAAAGTGTGGACTTTGATGGACTTGCCCGATGATCAGCAAGTGTCGGTGGAAACGACACCTATGGGATCACTGGAATCCCTACTACAGTCGGCGGGCGCGAGGTTGTGGAAAGACCAGGTCTAGGAGCCAGCACACAGACTGTTTACCTAGGTTCGGGCCGCGAGGATGCGTAATACCCTAGTCCTGCTTTGGTGTATATCTGAATGTTCTTGTGTTTTGAACTAGCTATGGTGCGTGCGTAGTCCAAAAAGCCGAATCCTTCTCCCGTATGCCTCGGGCCTCCTTTATAGGAAAAAGGGGACGCCACAGTGGCACACAGGAGGTGGAAAGTGCATGCGATGGCTGAGTCTATCCTCTGGCACCGTCGGACAAACGCATATAATGCGCTGTCGACGTGCCCTTCTTGTTGTCGCCGATTCGCCTTGCTTCGACACGCATCCAGGCCAGCGCGGCGTGCTGCGCCATGTAGGATGGCAAGCTGCTGAGCTGGTGTGGTGGCAGGGGCTTCACGAAGATCTGCATGCCACCACGCAGGTGCTTGCTGAGTTGATCTCTGGGGCCGCACGTCGCCACGCAGGTGCTCTCCTGGCTGGCTGGGCTGGCAGCTGCATGGGAACGGCGGTGGAGCTTTTGCAGGCACAGGCCTGGCCGCAGCCCCGCTGATGTCCTCGGCAAGGGTCTTGTCGGGGCCCCGACAAGGGTCTTGCCGCGGTACTGTGGTCGTCCCCGGCAAGGATCTTGCCGGAGGTCTTGTGGATTTCCTTGGCAAGGATGTTGCCGAGGATCGTCATCATCTTCTGGTCCTTACCTATTCTTGCGCGTTTATGATCTTCACGAAGATCTGCCTGCCACCATCGAGGTGCCTCCCGAGGCTTGGTTCCAATGTGGTTGATGGTATTGGGACCCTTGGACTCAAGGGTGGCGCGCTCTGCTGGCGTTGGGCAAGTTGCCCTGGCAAGGCTCTTGCCGGGGCTGCGGAGGCTGCCCCGGCAAGGGTGTTGCTGGGGGAGCCTACCTCACCCTCTCTGCTCCTCGTGTTTCTGGTCTTGGTGTTGCTTGATTGTCTTGTGGCTTTGGCTTCCCTCCTCTGCCCTGCTAAGTGTGGCCATGGGCGCGGCTCTGACTGCCCGTGCACAAGTAAAGGGGTCCAAAGGAGAGCCCCTACTTTTGTACACCGACAGGAGACCCCGGGCCTGGGCCACACATAAGCGCGACGCGTTGTTGGGCTAGGCCCAGAACGGTGCGAGGGCAGGCGGGGCGGAGCCTTACCGCGGTAACTCCTTCGCCCGCTGCGCCTCCCCACAACCCGCGTCAAAAGCATCACACGGGGTTCGTGCGTGGGGTGACCGAAGCATGCCTGCGTCATCATGTGGTGAATAGTAAAGAGGTGGCTTGTGTGTCCCTTTAAGACTGCAGGGTTGCTGCTCATTTACTTTCCCCGCCTTGGAACCATCGCTCCACGTATCCCACTACGCCCGCCCCTTGCACCACATACTCCGCATGCATGGCGCGGGGTAGGTGATAGACTCATGGAATATGGGAAGGCGCGCGCGGGGCCGATACCCACGCGCCTTCAATTGGGCAAGGATGGCGGTCGATGGCCTCGCCTGCTGCCACTTTAATGAGCCGGATTCGAGCGGGCTCTTTGGGGGCATAGAGCCAGTCCTTCGGCCTCCCTTTCCCAACTATAAAAAAGGGACTTGGGGCAGGAGGAAAAGCATCTCCCTGTGTCTCCCTCTTGTCACCATTCTTCACCCATGGTCATGGCGAGGGGGCGTGGCCGAGGCCGTTCTTCTGTGGAAGCGACCAGGTCCTCCTCCTGCCAGAGAGCTGCGGCGGTCAAGGAAGAGCTTGATGCCCAGGGCGAAGGCCACGCTAGAGGCAGAGCCGCTGGACGGGGCCGCGGTCGGTGGGGCGGTCAAGGCAGAGGTGAAGATGGAAGGGGAATGCCTGCCCCGTCTCCCTCTCCGTCGCCATCTCCTCCTGCTTCGCCGAGTGGTCATGTCGGGGACTCGGCGCTCGAGTTCATTTTGGAGCTGTGCGGACCGCCGCGTCGCAGCCTTCGTCTTCCCCGGGCATTTTCGCGAGCGTGCTGGAGGTCGACCAGCCACCACGGCTGAGGCATCACATGAAGGGGTGTTGCCATGGTGACATGTGGGTGAACACAAGGTTCCCCACCCCTCAAGTGATGCTCCTTCGCCGGTGTTGGAAAACCTTTGCATGCGCCCATTGCTTGATGGATGGGCACGTCCTCTGCTTCAAGCTAGCAGAGAGTGATTTGCTCTTCGTCAAGGTTTTCGGGCGCTCGGGACATAGGCTAGGGTGCTATGTGGAGAGCTCGAATGATGGCGAAAGCACCTCGTCGAGCGAGAGTGACAAGGAGGACAGCAACAGCGACGGCAAGGGTAGCAGGCGGGAGGATGATGGGTCCGACTAGGCGTCGGGCACACCGTCCCTGGGCGACGCCGGCAGCACCACCATCTGCATCGCCAGCTCCTTGAACTTCTCGGGGTCGCCTCCTTGGGCGGCTGGCGTGGGAAGGTCAAAGAAGACGAGGAAGGCAGGTGGCGGGCCGTCAAGTCAGAGTACGATGGCACTGACGCCTTCATAGCGTATTGGCGACATGTTGCCTCATCTTCTAGCCCATCTCATGGCACCATCATCACTAGCCCTCTCCTGGGCGGCTGCCGATATGTTCTCTTGGCTCCTTCAGCTGCTCATACCTCGCCTAGGTGCTCCTTTTGCCCTCCTGCTTCCTTGTTCCATTTCCTGAGGAGAGGGACAATAAAGGGATTACGTGCATCTTATCTCTTTTTAGTTTGTAAGCCCACATGCCTTAGTTGAATTTAAAACTTGTAATCCCATTGCTCATGTTTACATTCCATACGAAATGTACATGTATGGGACGTATTAATGAAAAAAGAATGCTTGCCGGGTTCTTTGTGCGTGAGCGAAGCTCATACCAAGGAGGGAATCCTTGTTATTTTTAAGATAAACATTGTAGCCCGGCAACAGGCCTTGTCGTCCCCTCACTCCATTCGACCGTACTCACGCTCTTGGCAGAGGCAGGGGCGAAGTAGGGTTAGGCCCTATGCTTGCTTCCTTGCCACCGTGGCTACAACCAAATTCCGACCCAAGAAATAGCTCTTGGGTACAGGAAAAGGGGAGCATGGTAGCCTAGGAATAAAACGAGGTTTCATACGTCCCAATTCCACAGGGAAATGCAAAAAAGGGGATAAAGGACTTATCTGAATCTGTAGCCCCCCAACAACCTTGGCTTGCCGGGGTTGGACCCTTGTGTCTTCAGCCCCCGACAACCTTGGCTTGCCGGGACCGGAGAGCCAGCTCGTTCTCTTTCTTCTAAATAGCTCAGCAGAAAAATGTCCATGTACCATGCGAACCAAAGAGGATGGAAAGGAACAGAGAGACGCACGCTGGAGCTCTATGCTAGGGGTTAGTCACCGCTAAGCACTATCAACCCTAACCGAGCAAGTGACTTAACCTAGCATGCATGCTATAACTTAGGGCGCCAGCGCTTCGTTTATTTATGCTCAGGGTCTGCGCCTGGCTTTGTACAGAGGGTTACATGCCTTGCCGGCAAGGTTTGTACAAAAGGTGGTCTGCAGGGGGGCCCGGCAGCCGTGCCTTATGGGTAAAACTTGTGAAGATGCTCGATTTTCCAGGAGTTGCTCACTAGAATGGCATCTTCAGTCTCCAGGTGGACTACGCCAAGCCTGGTGACTCGTATTACCCGATAAGGGCCTTCCCACTTCGGTGTCAACTTGTTGGAATTCTTGGCCGATTGAACGCACCGAAGAACAAGGTCGCCTTCCTCAAAGCTTCAGGCATGAACCTTGCGGCTATGGTAGCGTGCTGCTCTCACAGCCGCCCGAAGACGATCTTCCTCAAGGAGCATTGCGTCATCTTGTGGCAATCGCTCTTGCTCAAGCTCGTCATAAGCGAGCACTCGAGGCAACCCGTATGTGAGTTCTGTGGGGAGAACTACCTCTACCCCATATACCAGGGCAAAGGGTGTCTGGCCGGTGGCTCGATTTGGCGTTGTCCTGATCGACCAAAGAACCACCGGCAACTGATCAATCCAGCGCCTTCCGCTTTTGCGCAACCTGTCAAAAGTCCTTGTCCTTAGGCCTCGCAGCACTTCAACATTTGCCCTCTCCGCCTGGCCATTGCTCCGTGGGTGTGCCACGGAAGCGAAACAGACCTTGCTGCCGAGGTCTTCAATGTATTGCATGAAGGTGCGGCTTGTGAAATGTGTGCCGTTTTTGGTGATGACTCTGTTTGGCACACCAAAACGGCAAACGAGCCCCCTGAAGAACTTGACGGCTGACTGCGCTGTCACCTTCCTCACTGCTTCCACCTTCGGCCACTTTGTGAACTTATTGATTGCAACGTACGAGTACTCAAAGCCCCCAACAGCACGGGGGAAAGGGCCCAGTATGTCGAGCCCCCAGACCGAGAATGGCCAGTAGAGAGGGATAGTTTGAAGGGCTTGAGCTGGCTGATGAAGCTTCTTTGAATAGAACTGACACGCTTCACATGTGGTTACTAGTGTTGCCGCATCCTGGAGGGCAGTGGTCCAGAAGAAACCTTGCCGGAAAGAATTGCCGGCAAGGGCCCTCGACCCTATGTGGGTGCCACATATGCCTCCATGTATCTCTGCCAACAGCTCCAGTCCTTCCTCCCGGGGAATGCACTTCAATTTCACCCCATTTGGTCTTTTTCTGTACAGAACATTGTCAACAAACTGGTACATGGAAGACCGATGGGCTACTTTCTCCGCTTCTTCCTGCTCCTCAGGAAGCTCCCCTGTTTGGAGGAATCGAACGGTATGTTGTGCCCATGCCGGAGCCTGGGGCTCGACGGCAAGGACTAAAGGCATTTCCTCTGCCATGGGCGCGGCTGTCTCTACGGCCAGGGCTTGATGCCCTGTCGAAGTGGGTTGCCCCACAGCAGGCTCAGTGTCCATGGAAGCATCTCCGCCAGCGGCTCCTGGGAGCTTGGTGGGAAAGTACTTGCCAGGGCCTGATTTCCTCCGCTTGTTCTACTCTGTTGATGGTTCAACGGATGGTTGAGTTAACCGAAGCACAAAAGTACCTGGTTCCACAGGTAGTTTGAGGGCAGCGCGCTTTGACAGGTAGTCGGCGATGTCGTTCTCCACTCGGGGAACATGCTCCGCCTGTATACTGTCAAAGCGCTCCTCCAGCTACCTCACCTCATCCACGTAGGCCACCATCAATGGGCTTTGATAATCTTTGTTGACTTGCTTGACAACAAGCTGTGAATCACCTCTGACAATGAGTTTCTTGATCCCGAGGTCTGCCGCGATCCTAAGAGCGGCAAGCAATCCCTCATATTCAACAGTGTTGTTCGTCGACATCTCCCTAGGGAAGTGCATCTGGATCACATACTTGAGGTGCTCTCCGGTGGGTGTGACGAGCAGCACACCAGCGCCGGCGCCTTGCAGCGAGAAAGCCCCGTCAAAGTACATAATCCAGTTGCGGCTTGTTTCCTTGCCGGGGAGAGTGGTCTCCTAGATCTCTTCGTCGGGCGTCGAGGTCCATTCTGCAATGAACTCCGCCAAGACTCGGCTCGGGATTGTCGAAGTACTTTCAAACTTCAAACCAAAGCTCGACAGCTCCAAGGCCCATTCCACAGTCCTCCCCGTTGCATCTGGGTTATGCAGTATCCGTTGCAATGGGGGGGCGGGTGACGACGGTGATCTCGTGCGCTTGGAAGTAATGATGTAGCTTCCTCGGGGCCATAAGGAGGCTGAAGAGCAATTTCTGCACACTGGAGTACCTTGACCTAGCCCCCTACAAGAGGGAGCTGACAAAGTAAACCGGGCGCTGCATCATCTTCTTCTTCTGCACCACTTCAGTTGGTTGCGCAGGCCCTGTCTCGCCGGCGTCAGACCCTGCCGGGGGCCGGGCCCTGCTGAGGGGAGCTCTGGCTCACCATCCGCTAGTCCTGCCGCTGCCACTACCCCTTCGTCAACCTCCCTCTACACCACTAGCACGGCGCTGACCACTTGATTCGTTGTCGCTGGATACAGTAGCAGCGGCTCTTGTGGTTTAGGCGCAACTAGTATCGACGTGGAGGAGAGGTATTTCTTCAAGTCCTGAAGCACTGCTTCGGCCTTTGAGGTCCATTCCATTGGGCCCGCCTTTTTCAAGGTTTTGAAAAAGGGGAGGGCACGCTCAGTAGATTTGGAAATGAATCCGCTCATGGCGCCAACGCAGCCAGTGAGCTGACGCACATCCTTGATCCGCCTAGGCGTCTCAATCTGCTCAATGACCTTGATCTTGTCTGGATTCGCCTCGATTCCACGTTGTGACACAAAGAACCCAAGAAGCTTGCCGGACGGAACACTGAAGACACACTTCTCAGGGTTTAGTTTGAGGTTGATCTTGCACAGATATGCAAACGTTTCTTCCAGATCTTGTACAAGTGTTGCCTTGTCCCTGGTTTTGACCACTATGTCATCTATATAAGCTTCCATATTTCTATGTAGCTGGGGCTCAAAACCAATTTGGACTGCTCTTGCAAAGGTCGAGCCAGCGCTCTTCAACCCGAAAGGCATCCGTAAAAAGCAATACGTAGCACATGGGCTGATGAATGTTGTCTTCTCTTCATCTTCTCTCGTCATGAAAATCTAATGGTATCCTGAGTAGGCGTCGAGGAATGATAACAGGTCACACCCGGCCGTGGAGTCAACAATCTGGTCAATGCGCAGCAACGGGAAAGGGTCTTTTGGACAGGCCTTATTGATATCTGTGTAATCAATACACAGCCTCCACTTCCCGTTTGCCTTGCGCACCACCACTGGATTGGCCAACCACGTCGGATGGAGCACTCCTCTCACCAAGCCTGTCGCTTCTAGCTTTCTGACCTCTTCTGTGATGAACTCTTTCCTTTCCAAAGCTTGCTTCCTGACCTTCTCCTTGACGGGCCACGCATGAGGACAGACAACAAGATGGTTCTCAATCACTTCCCTGGGAACGCCAGGGATGTCGGATGCTTGCCATGCAAACACATCGACATTCGCCCGCAGGAAAGTGACGAGCTCGCCTTCCTATTTGCTATCAAGGGTGGAGCTTATGGTGAAAGCCCCTCCCGTGCCATCCTCTTTGGCGAACACCTTCTTGGTCTCTGGTGGTGCAGCTCTGGATTTCTTGCTCTTGCCGGTGGAGCTCTCTGGCACGTCCTCGACGGGAGCACAGCACTCCGAAGAGGTGCGCTTGCCGGGGTGGGTGCGAGAGGTCTCACCGGTCTTCTTCCCTCCCAGGGCTTCAACGGTAGGAGCAAGTGCCTTGGAAGCAGTCGCTGCAACTACTTCCCGTTAAAGTTGGTCAGTGTAGATCAGCGCATCCTTCTTGTCGGAGGGGGCGGTGATGATGGTCATCGGCCCAGGCATCTTCAGCGTGTTGTAGGCGTAGCGTGACACCGCCATGAACTTGGCTAGTGCCGGGCGACCGAGAATCCCGTTGTAAGGCAAGGGGATCTCGGCTACATCAAAGACAATCCTCTCCATCCTGTAGTTCAACTCGCCTCCAAACGTCACGGGCAGCGTGACCTTACCCTTCGGCTGACTCCTTCCTGGGTTGACCCCTTGAAACGTGCCCGTCTCTTTGAGGTCTCCATCAGGAATCTACAACCTTTTGATCACAATAGGCGACAAGTTCAGACCGGCCCCGCCGTCAACTAGCATCTTCGTCACCTTGAGGTTGCGTATCGTTGGTGAAACCCACAATGGCAAACACCCAACCGCAGTCATGCGATCAAGGTGGTCCTCGGTGTCAAAGATGATAGGCATGCTGGACCACTTCGGTGGCTTCCGTGCGTCGAATGATGGCTCCACCAATGTGATCTCACGCACCCACTGCTTGAGCTGGTGGTGAGAGGTGTGCAGCAAGGCGCCACCGTCGACACACACGGCCTTCGTAGCTTTCTAAAACTCGTGGTAGCCGGACTCGTCGTCCTCGTCATGATCATCGTCTTCCTGCTTCTTGTCGCGGCCCCGGGCAGGCCTCTCTTGCTGGTTATTCTTGCCGCCGCGGCCTCCTTGGCCGCCACGCTTCTTGTCGGATCCTTCGGCACCGTCCTGGCCTTTCTCCTTGTCCCGCCTTTCATACTCAGCTTTTTGCTTCTCAGCAAGCAGCTCAACTTGTCGGCAGTTCTGGAGGTTGTGGCCCTTGGTGCGATGGATCTTGCAATACTGCTTGTCGAAGCTTCCTGGCTTGTCGGCAGCCGCCAAGGCCCAGCAAGCGGCACACCCGGCAACTTCCTTGCCGGGGTCGCTTGCCTTGGCCTTCTTGGCAGCGCCGGTGTCGTTGGATCCCTCGACGGCAAGCACAGCCTTGCCTTCTTCGTCGGGGCGGCAGGGTCATCGTCTGTGGAGTCGGTTTCCGCACCGGCGTCCTCATCGGGGTACTTTCTCCCTTCTTCAGCTCGAGCGCACCTATCGGCCAGAACATAAAGTTCGGCCACATCTTTGACCTTGTTCATCGCCAGCTCTTCACACATTCTGATGGAATGCGCTGATCACGGCGGTGGGGTGAACGTCTAGGATGTTGTACTGCACCCGGCTGAACCTCTGTATGTACTTGCGCAGGTTTTCTCCTTCCTTCTGGGGGATGATATGCAGATCGCTTGCCTGGCTATGAGCTTGCTGGCCTATAGTGAAGGTGCCAACCAACTCATGGCACAGATTCGACCAAGAAGAAATGGGATCCGCCGGCAAGTGCATCAACCATGACATGACATTGGGCTTAAGCGCCAACGGGAAGTAATTGGCAAGCACCTTGTCATCACAGGCTCCAGCAGCTTGTATCGTGATGGTGTAGATGTTGAGGAACTCTAACGGGTGAGTCTTGCCATCGTACTTCTCGCCAACGTCGGGCTTGAACATGCGGTGGGAGGGCCACTGGAACTGCCACAGCTCACGGGTAAAGCCTGGGCAACCCACCTCGTAGGGTAGGCCACCGTAGCCTCCCGGTGCCGGGTGGTCCATAGTGGGCCCTGCCTGCCTATCTGACTGGTGGCGCGCATCACACCGGCGTTCGATGGTGGTTCGAGCATCTTCAAGGGCTCACTCCCGAAGAACTTGGCGCTGATCGTGGTGGGTCCATGGATCGGACGACGCTATGGAAATGTTATCACAAGCGTCATCATGACGGATCGACACCCACGGTAACTGGCATGGGGGAGGAGAGTGCACCGTGGCTGCGTCACCTCCGGCCCTTCCACCATTGGCGTGCGGTGGTTCGGCGAAGCGTCGTCCTATGGGCCCCGCTGGTCGCAGCACATTGATACGTCTCCAACGTATCCATAATTTATGAAGCATTCATGCTATCTTATTATCTGTTTTGAATGATTACGTGCTTTATTATACACTTTTATATTACTTTTGGGACTAACCTACTAACCGGAGGCCCAGTCCATATTGTTGTTTTATTGCCTGTTTCAGTATTTCGAAGAAAAGGCATATCAAACGGAGTCCAAACGGAATGAAACCTTCGGGAGCGTGATTTTTGGAAAGGATATGATCCGGGAGGCTTGGATTTAAAGCCAGGGAAGGTTCGAGGAAGCCAGGAGATAGGAGGGCGCACCCACCCCCCCCCCGGCGCGACCCCTATCTCCTGGGCCCCTCGAGGCTCCCCCGACCGACTTCTTTCGCCTATAAAAGTCCACGTACCCTAAAAACATTGAAGACGAAGATAGATCGGGAGTTCTGCTGCCGCAAGCCTCTGTAGCCACCAAAAACCTCTCGGGAGCCCGTTCTGGCACCCTGCCGGAGGGGGAACCCATTACTGGTGGCCATATTCATCATCCAGCGCTATCCATGATGAGCAGGGAGTAGTTCACCCTCGAGGCTGAGGGTATGTACCAGTAGCTATGTGTTTGATCTCTCTCTCTTTCTCTCTCTCTCTCTCTCTCTCTCTCTCTCGTGTTCTCTCTATGGCACGATCTTGATGTATCGCGAGCTTTGCTATTATAGTTGGATCTTATGATGTTCCTCCCCCTCTACTATCTTGTGATGAATTGAGTTTTCCTCTTGAAGTTATCATATCAGATTGAGTCTTTAAGGATTTGAGGACACTTGATGTATGTCTTGCCGTGCTTATCTGTGGTGACAATGGGATATCACGTGCCACTTGATGTATGTTTTGGTGATCAACTTGCGGGTTCCGCCCATGAACCTATGCATAGGGGTTGGCACACGTTTTCGTCTTGACTCACCGGTAGAAACTTTGGGGCACTCTTTGAAGTACTTTGTGTTGGTTGATGATGAATCTAAGATTGTGTGATGCATATCATATAATCATGCCCATGGATACTTGAGGTGACAATGGAGTATCTAGGTGACATTAGGGTTTTGGTTGATTTGTGTCTTAAGGTGTTATTCTAGTATGAACTCTATGATAGATTGAACGGAAAGAATAGCTTCATGTTATTTTACTACGGACTCTTGAATAGATAGAACAGAAAGGATAACTTTGAGGTGGTTTCATACCCTACCATAATCTCTTCATTTGTTCTCCGCTATTAGTGGCTTTGGAGTGACTCTTTGTTGCATGTTGAGGGATTGTTATATGATCTATCTATGTTATTATTGTTGAGAGAACTTGCACTAGTGAAAGTATGAACCCTATGCCTTGTTTCCTACCATTGCAATACCGTTCACGCTCACTTTTATCATTAGTTACCTTGCTGTTTCTATAATTTCAGATTACAAATAACCATATCTACTACCCATATTGCACTTGTATCACCATCTATTCGCCGAACTAGTGCACCTATACAATTTATCATTGTATTGGGTGTGTTGGGGACACAAGAGACTCTTTGTTATTTGGTTGCAGGGTTGTTTGAGAGAGACCATCTTCATCCTACGCCTCCCACGGATTGATAAACCTTAGGTCATCCACTTGAGGAAATTTGCTACCTGTCCTACAAACCTCTGCACTTGGAGGCCCAACAACATCTACAAGAATAAGGTTGTGTAGTAGACATCAAGCTCTTTTCTGGCGCCGTTGCCGGGGAGATGAGTGCTTGAAGGTATACCTTTAGATCTTGCAATCGAATCTTTTTGTTTCTAGTTTTATCACTAGTTTAGTTTATAAAAGAAAGGTACAAAAAATGGAGTTAAGCTTGTCTCATACACTTCATCTTTTTACTATCTTTCGTGAGTATGATGGAAAAGAGAATTCTGCTCAAGTGCTAGAAGAAGAATGCATTAAAATGCTTGGTACTAAATCTTTGAATGATGAGCATGATTGCAATGTTGTTAGTATGAATTCTTTGAATATCTATGATGCTAATGATATGCAAAGCCACAAGCTTGGGGGAGATATGTTTGATGAATATGATATGTTTAGTCCCCCAAGTTTTGATGAGAATATTTATTATGATGAAAGCATGCCTCCTATTTATGATGATTATATTGATGAAAGTGGGTTTGCAAGAGTGTCAACTTTAGGAAGTAGTGATCCCACTATTTTGGAGGATGTTGAATCTTATTGTGATGAATATGAAAGTGGATTTGGAAGAGTGTCAACTTTATTTAGTGATGATTCCACTACCTTGGAAGAGGTTTCAATCGATTATGATGAGAACGAAGTTGCTACTTATGATGATTATTGTGATGAAACTTATGCTATAGAAAGTAGTGATGATTATATTTATAAAACTTGTCATGATTATGATTACCCTTTTTCTGAACATTAATCTTTTAATGTGGAAACAATTTTTAGTGTTCAAGTCTCTTATGATACTCCCACTATTCCGGATGAGAAGAATTTTGCTTATGTGGAGAATTGTAAATTTTCTATGCTTGTAGATCATGAAAAGAATGCTTTAGGTGCTGGTTATATTGTTGAATTCATTCATGATGCTACTGAAAATTATTATGAGGGAGGAATATATGCTTGTAGGAATTGCAATAATGTCAAGTTTCCTCTCTATGTGTTGAAAATCTTGAAGCTATGCTTGTTTTACCTTCCTATGCTAGTTGATTATTGTTCCCATAAGTTGTTTGCTCACAAAATCCCTATGCATAGGAAGAGGATTAGACTTAAATGTGCTAGTCATATGCTTCATGATGCTCCCGTTATGTTTCAATTCTTATCTTTTATGTGAACATCATTGTCATCATCCACTACTAGGGAAAAGCCTAGCAGCAGCTGGGTTTTGGCCTATCGAGAGCGCGGGCACAAGCGCCATCGATAAGCGCTTCTGACTAATGCTTAGCAATAGCGCTGCTTGACGACGCCATCGCTAAATTGACTTACTAGCAGCGGTTCTTTGGAACATCGCTATTGTTAATTAGTAGTAGCGCTTCTCGACCAGCTACTACTACTATTTAGTATTTTATTTCTTTTCTATTTCATGTTGTATTCATACACCTTTACACAAGTTTTCATACAACAGAATTTAGAGATTGTTTTACATCATAATGAGTTATTACATCATGGGGTGAAAGAACCGTGGACTAGTTTCAAGTGGATGTCCATCCACTTGAAACTAATCCATGATTCTTTCACCCAATGATATAATAATATCATCATCATCATCATATCATTAACAACTTAGCATCATAATACATCATTGTCATATAACACCTCCTCAATATCATCGTTTTCATCATTGACATCACATAACACCTCCTCAAGATCATCATTATCAACTCTAACACATTACCACATAATAAACATATTGTACCTCATAGGACCTATTACATTCGATTAAGACCTACTACATTTTCTAAGGTAAAATAACAAAAACAAGATAGCCCCGACTCTCCATTATGGAGAATGGAGATTAGCCTGTCTCCCATTCTTGCCTTTAAGCTGAATGTTACTTCCAAGAACCTCCTTGCGAATGTCCATACATTTCTTCCATTCTCTCGATGATCATGTGTTCACGGTTTTAGAAATCCGATATGCACAGTGAGCTCCCTAGATTTACTGGCAAAGATGTTCGAATCGAGAGGCGACCATGCGGACACATCGGATAAGGCACACAATCCATCGGGAGTTTACATTGAAAAACATAATAATAACTTTGTAGTTAGCAATGATGTACTAGTTTTAGAAGTATGAAAAAATGCACGAATGTCGTAATAGTAAAAAATCTTACCAGGTATCTCCGGAGAAGTTATCGTTGTTCAACACATGCACTAGTGGCACGATTCACCATAATTTGGAGGAGTTCGATAATAGGCATTGTAATTCTCAAGAAGAGTACAAAATGCGATCAGATGATTTTTCTCCTTATATGTTAATTGGGTGCCTTCGGTGTAGTGAGTTTTATCTACCATCTTCCGCACAGTCTTTGAAGAATCAAAATAAGCTGTCAATGGAAATAAGCTATCAACTATTTTGAAATAAAGAATATAAATTAGTTAATAACTATGTTTGATAAACTCACATAGCGGTACAATCGGCAGCGTATCAACAAGGACCCAAATGTCCATATTGTCTTCCTCGCTGTCAGGATCACCAAGATCCATGGTGATAATCCCTCATCAAAACCATACATTTTGCAAAGTGCTTCCCAATTTTGGCAACCAAAATGGGTTACGCTCTGAGCATTATACAGATTTACTTCAAAATCCATATCATGATGGGTCCTTAGGTGTATTTTCTTTGTTTCAAAATTTTCATGGTCTTCAAAACCCATCCTCTCCAAGACATAGCGTCTTGCATGGCATGGGATAAGCTAGTCGAATTGTAAAATATGAAAATTAGACGTTGAAATAGTTGAAGTCATGCTTAATGGAGAAAAACTATTGTCGTCATTATGCATCGTATGAACATCGCAGGTCTCCTCGAGCTTAATGCTGAAGCGGCGATCGTCGCCCAAATTAACGAACTGTCGCACATACCTCGATCGTCGTGGCACCAGCTACACTCCCAGGAGACCGCTGCCGTCGTCGAAAATACGACATTTCCTACAATCATAATTCAAAGATTAAACTTGTACATATTCTAGCACAAGTCATGTCAGAATTCACGACAAAATCCGGCATGACCTTTGCTAAAAAGGACATATCGGCGCTGAAATTTGCGGAACGGAAATTAATCAACACTCCGACAAAACATAGGCCACTCGGAGATGTAAACTGAACATGAACGGCCACTTGGGCAACCACATATCCTATTTGAGCAACAACACAAAATATACAAGGATATTTGGCTGGTCTCACCTCGATGTCGGAGGGGTACGCCGCTGATCGGATGACGGCGGGGTTGTCGGAGGGGTCGGTGACGGGGACGACGGAGGTCACCAAACCATATAAGTTATCACTAGCAACAAAACATGTTCAACTAGTTTTATTAATTCAACTAGTTCTTACTAAATATAAACTTACTATAAATAGAAAAAAACTAGTTCTTTCTAAACATAAAGTAGTTCAACTAGTTATATTAATTATCTTACTAAAAATAGATTAGTTCAGTTAATTCAACTAGTTCAACTAGTTTATTAATTTACTTACTAATTAAACTAGTTCAACTACAACTAAAGTAGTTCAACTACCACTACTACTACTAAAAATCTAGTACTAACTAAGCTAAATTAACATCTACTACTACTAAATTAACATCTAGTACTAGCTAACCCTAAATTAACATCTACTACTAAATCTAGTACTAACTAGTGGCGGGGGTGGGGGCGACGGAGAGGTAGCTAGGGGCGGCGAGGTCGAGGCGGTGGGAGGCGGCTGCATGGGAGGAGGAGGAGGCGGCACAGCGGATGGAGGAGGGCGGCGGAGGAGGGAGGGCGGCAGCAGTGAGGGGAGGATGTGCGAGGAGGATGGAGGAGGGACGGAAGGAGGAGTACCTCGGCGGACGAACGGCAGCGCTGACGACGGACGACTTACGCCAGTTGTTATGTGGCGAGTGAGAGTGTGAGTGAGGGCCGGTCCTCCGTGGGGATAAGGTAGGGATAGTTGTAGCGCGTTTGGCAAAAGCGCTACAGCTACTATAAAGCGATGGCGCTCTCTGATTATGTAACGCGCTTCTGCTATAGCTAGCGGGGGCCAAGGTCATGGCAACTATAGCAGATGGCCAGTATGCCTCAAACGCGCTCATGCTACTTCCAAGTCGATGGCGCTTTGGCGGACACGCTGCTGCTAAGCTAAATAAAGCGTGGTATTTTGAAGCGCGCTGCAGATAAGATTCTGTGTATAGGCTTTTCCCTAGTAGTGATCATGCCTAGCTAGAAAGGCATAAAAGAAAAGTGCTTGTTGGGAGACAACCCAATATTTACCCTTACTGTTTTTGTGTGTCCACATTATTATTCTACTTCAGTAATCATGTTTTATAGCTTTTATTTCAATAAAGTGCCAAGTAAGACCTTTAGGATAGCTTACGGTGATAGCTGTGTTGATCTTGCTGAGTATCAAAAACTTTGGCACCCAGTAAATTAGTTTTGTTAATTCACAGAAACGTGCTTTTGATCTGATTCCTTTTGCTCTGGATTGGTACACAAATTTCTTAGGACTTCCTAATTTGGTAGGATATTTGGAGTATCATAAGTATACGTTTGATACAGATTACTACAGACTGTTCTGTTTTTGACAGATTCTGTTTTCATTGTGTTGTTTGCTTATTGTGATGAATCTATGAGTAGTATCGGAGGGTATGAACCATAGAGAAGTTAGAATACAGTAGATATTACACCAATAGGAATTTAGAATGAGTTCACTACAGTACCTAAATGGTGGTTTTATTTTCTTATACTAACGGAGCTTACGAGTTTTCTGTTGAGTTTTGTGTTGTGGAGTTTTCAAGTTTTGGGTAAAGACTCGATGGACTATGGAATAAGGAGTGGTAAGAGCCTAAGCTTGGGGATGCCCAAGGCACCCCAAGGTAATATTCAAGGACAACCAAGAGCCTAAGCTTGGGGATGCCCCGGATGGCATCCCCTCTTTCGTCTTCGTTCATCGGTAACTTTACTTGGAGCTATATTTTTATTCACCACATGATATGTGTTTTGCTTGGTGCGTCATTTTCTTTTGTTAGTTTTTACTTGCTGTTATTTATAATAATGTTTTGCATCTTTATTTTCAATAAAAATGTCAAGTATAGCCTTTACCCTTGCTTATTTTGCTAGTATACATGTTGCTGTTTGAAAGCAAAAAGTTTACCGCTGTTGCAAAAATTCCCTAGAGAAGTCAGAGCATGATATAATGTTGAAAATTTTTGCATAATGATATCGGATAAATATTCTAAAGCATAATATTTTTCTCATAATTTTTGGAGTTAGGTAAGTATGATGAATCTTGCATTCTTTACAGACTATACTGTTTTGGCAGATTGCTGTTATGTTTGCATTGTTTGCATATGTTTGCTTGTTTAATGATTCTATTTGAGGATAGGAGTATTAAATATGCAGAGGCATTTAGTATGCAATGTGGAATAATAATTTTAGTGATTTGTTACAGTAGAAAATGATAAGGTTTTGCATTGGTTTATACTAACCTATCTCACGAGTTCTTGTTGAGTTTGTTGTGGATGAAGCTTTTGATAAAGAGAGAAACCATGATGTGAGAGGAATTAAGGAGACACAAAAGTTCAAGCTTGGGGATGCCCAAGGAACCCCAAGATAATATTTCAAGAAGCCTCAAGCATCTAAGATTGGGGATTCTCCGTTAGGCATCCCACCTTTCTTCTTCAACAACTATCGGTTAGTATCGATTGAACCTAAGTTTTTGCTTCTTCACATGAGTTGTGCTATCCTTGCAATGTCATTTTATCTTGCTTTGCTTGCTGTTTGAATAAAATACCAAGATCTGAAATTCTTAAATGAGAGAGAGAGTCTTCATATAGTTACATAATTATTTAGCTACTAATTGATCTTCACTTATATCTTTTTGGAGTAGTTTGTCATTTACTCGTGTGCTTTACTTATATCCTATGAGTAAATGGTTGAATGGGTTGAGTATCATAAAGCTGAAATTATATATGTCTCATTTGCCTATCTCATGGGGAGTAATGACTTCACATCAATAAGTAGAGGTTGTAGATTTATTGAAGGTTAGCAAGCATTGTATTGGTCATTTGAACAATTCATGAAAGAATATTGAAGGAAGAGAGATTCCACAAATAGATATACTATCCTAGACATGTTTTATAATTGTGAGCACTCATTAAGTATGACATGCTAAAGAGTTGATGTTGGACAAGGAAGACAACGTAATGGGTTATGGTTTCTCACATCTCAGTTAAAGTATATTGTCATGGATCATTCAAACATGTTGATCTTGCCTTTCCCCCTCATGCTAGCCAAAATCCTTGCACCAAGTAGAGATACTACTTGTGCTACCAAATATCCTTAAACCCAGTTTTGCCATGAGAGTCCACTATACCTACCTATGGATTGAGTAAGATCCTTCAAGTAAGTTGTCATTGGTGCAAGCAATAAAAATTGCTCTCAAAATATGTATGATTTATTAGTGTGAAGAAAATAAGCTTTATACGATCTTGTTATGGAAGCAATAAAAGTGATGGATTGCATAATAAAGTTCCATATACAAGGGGCAATACAAAGTGATGTTCTTTCGCATTAAGATTTTGTGCATCCAACCCTAAAAGCGCATGACAACCTCTGCTTCCCTCTGCGAAGGGCCTATCTTTTACTTTATGCAAGAGTCAAGGTGATCTTCACCTTTCCTTTATATATATATATATATATATATATATATATATATATATCCAATTGGATGTAGGTTAGCATGAACTATAATTGTTGACATCACCCAAAGCTGAATACGTTGGGAGGCAACACTATAAGCCCCTATCTTTCTCAGTGTCTGATTAAAACTCCATAACCATAAGTATTGCGTGAGTGTTAGCAATTGTAGAAGACTATATGATAGTTGAGTATGTGAAGTTTGCTAAATCAAAGCTCTAACATAGACCCTTCCTGAAAATAGGATGAATTGTAATTGTTTGATGACTGAGAATGAAGTTTGCTAGTTTTCAAGAAAGTTTATGGTCTATGCTTTAACATGTGAATTGCTAATTACTTGTTCATGAGAAGTTTTATGAGATGAACTACTGTTATGACATATAATCATGCTAGAAAAGGTGATTGAAATTATCATTGATCAAACTTGTGCACCTACTAGCATTCACACTTCATAAATTCTTTCTTTTATCATTTACGTACTCGAGGACGAGCAGGAATTAAGCTTGGGGAAGTTGATACGTTTCCAACATATCTATAATTTATGAAGCATTCATGCTATCTTATTATCTGTTTTGAATGATTACGGGCTTTATTATACACTTTTATATTACTATTGGGACTAACCTACTAACCGGAGGCCCAGTCCATATTGTTGTTTTATTGCATGTTTCAGTATTTCGAAGAAAAAGAATATCAAACGGAGTCCAAACGGAATGAAACCTTCGGGAGCGTGATTTTTTGAAAGGATATGATCCGGGAGACTTAGAGTTCAAGCCAGGGAAGGTTCAAGGAAGCCAGGAGATAGGAGGGTGCGCCCACCCCCCTGGGCACGCCCCCCTATCTCCTGGGCCCCTCGAGGCTCCCCCGACCAACTTCTTTCACCTATATAAGTCCACATACCCTAAAAACATCAAAGACGAAGATAGATCGGGAGTTCCGCCGCTGCAAGCCTCTGTAGCCACCAAAAACCTCTCGGGAGCCTGTTCAGGCACCCTGCCGGAGGGGGAACCCATAACTGGTGTCCATCTTCATCATCCCGGCGCTATCCATGACGAGTAGGGAGTAGTTCACCCTCGGGGTTGAGGGTATGTACTAGTAGCTATGTGTTTGATCTCTCTCTCGTGTTCTCTCTTGATGTATCGCGAGCTTTGCTATTATAGTTGGATCTTATGATGTTTCTCCCCCTCTACTCTCTTGTGATGAATTCAGTTTTCCTCTTGAAGTTATCTTATCGGATTGAGTCTTTAAGGATTTAATAACACTTGAGGTATGTCTTGCCGTGCTTATCTGTGGTGACAATGGGATATCACGTGCCACTCGATGTATGTTTTGGTGATCAACTTGCGGGTTCCGCCCATGAACCTATGCATAGGGGTTGGCTGCGTTTTCCTTGACTCTCCGGTAGAAACTTTGGGGCACTCTTTGAAGTACTTTGTGTTGGTTGAATAGATGAATCTGAGATTGTGTGATGCATATCGTATAATCATGCCCACGGATACTTGAAGTGACAATGGAGTATCTAGGTGACATTAGGGTTTTGGTTGATTTGTGTCTTAATGTGTTATTCTAGTATGAAGTCTATGATAGATTGAACGGAAATAATATCTTTATGTTATTTTACTACGGACTCTTGAATAGATATAATAGAAAGGATAACTTTGAGGTGGTTTTGTACCCTACCATAATCTCTTTGTTTGTTCTCCGCTATTAGTGGCTTTGGAGTGACTCTTTGTTGCATGTTGTGGGATTGTTATATGATCTATCTATGTTATTACTGTTGAGAGAACTTGCACTAGTGAAAGTATGAACCCTATGCCTTGTTTCCTACCATTGCAATACCATTTACGCTCACTTTTATCATTAGTTACCTTGCTGTTTCTATAATTTCAGATTACAAATACCCATATCTACTATCCATATTGCACTTGTATCACCATCTTTTCGCCAAACTAGTGCACCTATACAATTTACCATTGTATTGGGTGTGTTGGGGACACAAGAGACTCTTTGTTATTTGGTTGCAGGGTTGTTTGAGAGAGAACATCTTCATCCTAGGCCTCCCACGGATTGATAAACCTTAGGTCATCCACTTGAGGGAAATTTTCTGCTGTCCTACAAACCTCTGCACTTGGAGGCACAACAACGTCTACAAGAAGAAGGTTGTGTAGTAGACATCACTCATCTTTGTTGGCGGTACCGAAGAGGCTCCGGACGGTGGCTCTCCAATCGTCGAGCTTCTCTGCAGCAGGAGGAAAGTCGAGGAGCAGCTGCGCACGCGCCAAAGCTTCTGCTGGCGTGGGTGGCGGCGAAAGCCGCGCGGACCGTGACGCGCTCCGACTCCTAACCATGTTAGAAGGAGCTCTATCACAGACCTGTGGCTGTACGCCATTTTCGCCAGCACCTCGGCGTGCATGTTGGCCTCCTTCGTCATGCGAAGGATGCGTGGGACTCTTCCCACGGCGGTGCCCAGGGTCACCAGTGTGGTGACGCTGCTCATCGCGCACAACTTGGGAAGAGCGCATCGTGTGCGCCAGCGTAGGTGTCTTCGAGGTCGCCACGCCGCCGGTAGGTGGCATGGAGACGCCTTGAGAGGGCCCCGCGCCGCCTACGGGGGGCCAGCTCCGTCTTTTGACCTGGCGGTGTGCGGCCCGTCTTCTTGCACACGGACGACGCCGCTCTCCAGGCTTTGACTGCCAGAGCGATGTTGGTGTTCGCGGGTCGTGCCCCGGGTTCTGTCCGTGACCGCCCCGCTACCTGCCCGCACCTGTATGGGTAGTCCAGCTCTGGATGAACCGACCGCCGTCATCGTATTCCTCTTGGGAGCCATGGCGACGAAGGACTACTAGACTAGCTGCTAGACCAGATTTTCTCAACTGCGCCCCCTACCTGGCACGCCAAAGATGTCGGTGGAAATGACACCTATGGGATCACTGGAATCCCTACTACGGTCGGCGGGCGCGAGGTTGTGGAAAGAGCGGGTCTAGGAGCCAGCACACGGATCATTTACCCAGGTTCGGGCCACGAGGACGAGTAATACCCTAGTCCTGCTTTGGTGTATATCTGAATGTTCTTGTGTTCCTGAACTAGCTACAGTGCATGCATAGTCCAAAAAGCCGAACCATTCTCCTGTATGCCTCGGGCCTACTTTTATAGGAAAAAGGGGATGCCATAGTGGCACACAGGAGGTGAAAAGTGCATGCGGTGGCTGAGTCTATCCTCTGGCACCATCGGACAAACACATTTAATGCACTGCCGATGTGCCCTTCTTGCTGTCGCCGCTTTGCCTTGCTTCGACACGCGTCCAGGCCAGCGCGGCGTGCAACGCCATGTAGGCTGGCAAGCTGCTGAGCTGGTGTGGTGGCAGGGTCTTCATGAAGATCTGCATGCCACCATGCAGGCGCTTGCTGAGTTGGTCTTGGGGCCGCACGTCGCCATGCAGGTGCTCGCCTAGCTAGCTGGGCTGGCAACTGCATGGGAACAGCGGTGGAGCCTTGGCGGGCGTGGGCCTGGCCTTGGCCCCGCTGATGTCCTCGGCAAGGGTCTTGTCAGGGCCCCGACAAGGGTCTTGCCGCGGTACTGTGGTCGTCCCCGGCAAGGATCTTGCCGGAGGTCTCGTGGATTTCCTTGGCAAGGATCTTGCCAAGGATCGTCGTTGTCTTCTGGTCCTTATCTGATCTTGCATGTTTATGATCTTCACGAAGATCTGCATGCCACCATGGAGGTTCCTCCCGAGGCTTGGTTCCAATGTGGTTGATGGCGTTGGGACCCTTGGGCTCAAGGGTGGCGCGCTCTGCTGGAGTTGGGCAAGTTGCCCTGGCAAGGGTCTTGCCAGGGCTGCGGAGGCTGCCCCGGCAAGGGTCTTGCCGGGGGAGCCTACCTCGCCATCTCTGCTCCTTGTGTTTCTGGTCTTGGCATTGCTTGATTGTCTTGTGGCTTAGGCTTCCCTCCTCTGCCCTGCTGAGTGTGGCCATGGGCGCGGCTCTGACTACCCGTGCACAAGTGAAGGGGTACAAAGGAGAGCCCATACTTTTGTACACCGACAGCAAGACATAGAAAATAAATGGATCTTTAAGAAGAAGACCGACGCAGACGGTAAAGTTACTATTTACAAAGCTCGACTTGTTGCGAAAGGTTTTCGACAAGTTCAAGGAGTTGACTACGATGAGACTTTCTTATCCGTAGCGATGCTTAAGTCTTTCTGAATCATGTTAGTGATTGCCGCATTTTATGATTATGAAATTTGGAAAATGGATGTCAAAACTGCATTCCTATATGGTTTTCTGGAAGAAGAGTTGTATATGATGGAACCAGAAGGTTTTGTCGATCCAAAGGGTGCTAACAAAGTGTGCAAGCTCCAGCGATCCATTTATGGACTGGTGCAAGCCTCTCGGTGTTGGAATAAACGTTTTGATAGTGTGATCAAAGCATATGGTTTTATACAGACTTTTGGAGAAGCCTGTATTTACAAGAAAGTGAGTGGGAACTCTGTAGCATTTCTAATATTATATGTGGATGACATATTGTTGATTGGAAATGATATAGAGTTTCTGGATAGCATAAAGGGATACCTGAATAAGATTTTTTCTATGAAATACCTCGGAGTAGCTGCTTACATATTGGACATCAAGACCTATAAAGATAGATCAAGATGCTTAATTGGACTTTCACAAAGCACATATCTTGATAATGTTTTGAAGAAGTTCAAAATGGATCAGTCAAAGAAAGGGTTTTTGCCTGTGTTACAAGGTGTGAGTTGAGTCAGACTCAATGCCCGACCACTGCAGAAGATAGAGAGAAAATGAAAGTCATTCCCTATGCTTCAGCCATAGGTTCTATCATGTATGCAATGCTGTGTACCAGACCTGATGTGTGCCTTGCTATAAGCATAGCAGGGCGGTACCAAAGTAATCCCGGAGTGGAACACTGGACAATAGTCAAGAACATCCTGAAATACTTGAAAAGGACTAAGGATATGTTTCTCGTTTATGGAGGTGAATAATAGCTCGTTTTAAACGGTTACATCGATGCAAGCTTTGACACTGATCCGGATGACTCTAAGTCACAAACCGGATACATAATTTGTTGAATGGAGGAGCTGTCAGTTGGTGCAGTTCCAAGCAAAGCGTCGTGGCGGGATCTACGTGTGAAGTGGAGTACATTGCTGCTTTGGAAGCAGCAAATGAAGTAGTTTGGATGAAAGAGTTGGATGAAAGAGTTCATATCCGATCTAGGTGTCATACCTAGTGCATTGGGTCCAATGAAAATCTTTTGTGACAATACTGGTGCAATTGCCTTGGCAAAGGAATCCAGATTTCACAAGAGAACCAAGCACATCAAGAGATGCTTCAATTCCATCCGTCATCAAGTGTCAGAAGGGGACATAGAGATTTGCAAGATACACACGGATATGAATGTTGTAGACCCGTTGACTAAGCCTCTTCCACGAGCAAAACATGATCACCACCAAAGCTCCAGGGGTGTTTGAATCATTACTATGTAATCTAGATTATTGACTCTAGTGCAAGTGGGAGACTGAAGGAAATATGCCCTAGAGGCAATAATAAATTTATTATTTATTTCCTTATTACATGATAAATGTTTATTATTCATGCTAGAATTGTATTAACCGGAAACTTAGTACATGTGTGAATACATAGACAAAACATATTGTCCCTAGTATGCCTCTACTTGACTAGCTCGTTAATCAAAGATGGTATGTTTCCTAACCATAGACATGTGTTGTCATTTGATGAACGGGATCGCATCATTAGGAGAATGATGTGATGGACATGACCCATCCGTTAGCTTAGCATTATGATCGTGTCAGTTTCATTGCTACTGCTTTATTCATGACTTATACAAGTTCCTCAAACAATGAGATTATGCAACTCCCAAATACCAGAGGAACACTTTGTGTGCTACCAAATGTCACAACGTAAATGGGTGATTATAAAGTTGCTCTACAGGTGTCTCCGAAGGTGTTTGTTGGGTTGGCATAGATCGAGATTAGGATTTGTCACTCCGTGTTTCGGAGAGGTATCTCTTGGCCCTCTCGGTAATACTCATCACTATAAGCCTTGCAAGCATTGTGACTAATGAGTAAGTTGTGGGATGAAGGATTATGGAACGAGTAAAGAGACTTGCCGGTAACGAGATTGAACTATGTATGATGATACCGACGATCAAATCTCGGGCAAGTAACATACCGATGACAAAGGGAACAATGTATGTTGTTATGCAGTTTGACTGATAAAGATCTTCGTAGAATATGTAGAAACCAATATGAGAATCCAGGTTCCGCTATTGGTTATTTATCGGAGACGTGTCTCGGTCATGTCTACATAGTTCTCGAACCCGTAGGGTCCGCACGCTTAACGTTCGATGATGATTGGTATTATGAGTTTATGTGATTTCATGTACCGAAGGTTGTTCAGAGTCCAGGATGAGATCACGAACATGACGAGGAGACTCAAAATGGTTGAGACATAAACATTGATATATTGGACGGCTATATTCGGACACCGGAAGTGTTCTGGAGAAGTTTCGGATAAAACCGGAGTACTGGGGGGTTACGGGAACCCCCCAGGGGGTTATTGGGCCTCATGGGCCAAGTGATAGAAGAGAGGAGGCAGGCCAAGGTGGGGTGCACGCCCCCTGGCCCAAATCTAATTGGACTAGGGGGCGGCCCCCCTTTCCTTCTCTCCTTCCCCTCCTTCCTTCTTCTCCTAGTTGGACTAGGAAAGGGGGAACCTACTCCTTCTTGGAGTAGGATCCCCCCTCTTAGGGCGCGCCCCTTGTGGCTGGCTGGCCTCCTCCAATCCTCCTTATATATGGGGGAGGGGGCACCCCATAGACACACAAGTAGATCCTTAGCCGTGTGCGGTTCCCCCCTCCGTAGTTTTCCACCGCGATCATATCGTCGTAGTGCTTAGGGGAAGCCCTGCGCCGGTAACTTCATCATCACCGTCACCATGTCGTCATGTTGACGGAACTCTCCCTCGGCCTCAGCTAGATCTAGAGTTCAAGGGACATCACCGAGCTGAACATGTGCAGATCGCGGAGGTGCCGTGCATTCGGTACTTGATCAATTGGATCGCGAAGATGTTCGACTACATCAACCGCGTTGCTTAACGCTTCCGCTTTCGGTCTACGAGGGTACATGGACACACTCTCCCCTCATTGCTATGCATCACCTAGATAGATCTTGCGTGTTCGTAAGAAATTTTTTGAAATTACTGCATTCCCCCACATGGGCATCCCGGCCCCAAGCGTCAGCAGGGCGGCAAGGGTGCCTTGCAACGTGCCTTATCCTTTGAGCAAGCCCTCGATGCCCCATGCAAGTTCCACAGCGGCGCTAAGCCATCCAACCAGATCACCCGGAAGTGCAACTGGCTTGCCCAGAGTGCCAAGGGAGAGGCCCTGCTGCCTCCTCCACCAGCCGGCCAGGCAGCTTCGGATGTTCAGCAACCGGCCCGAGCTGTTGGCATGCTTCAAGACGAGTTCCCTGATGCAAACACCACTTACATCATCTTCACCAGTGATGCCGACGACAAGCACAGCAGGCGACAGCAGCACCGTGAGGTGAATGCTGCTGCATCAGAGGTCCTGCAGCTCATGCACTGGTCCGACAAGCCCATCACCTGGAGCCAAAAAGACCATCCGGCCAAAATGCCATCGTTGGGTGTGTATGCTTTGGTGCTGGAGTCCACCTTCTCCATGAAAAGGCAGACCTGCCATTTCACTCTAATTTTCATAGATGGCGGCAGCAACATCAACATCATGTACCGCCAAACCATGGAGCGGTTGGGCATCAAGGCCAAGCAGCTTCAGCCTAGCTGGACTGTCTTCCACAGCATAGTTCCCGGCCTTTCTTGCTCACCAATCAGCAAGATCAAGATCGACGTCCTTCGGTGACAAGGACCACTTTCGACGCGAGCCAATCTGGTTTGAGGTCGTTGACCTGGACAGCCCCTACCACGTGCTCTTGGGCCGCCCAGCGCTGGCCAAATTCATGATGGTCCCACACTACGCCTACCTGAAGGCCAAGATGCTGGGTACCAAGGGCATCATCACTGTTGTCGGCGACTACTGGAAGTCGGTAGAGTGCGCCGCTGCTAGTGGCCGGCTGGTCGAGTCCCTCGTCATCGCTTAAGAGAAGCGTCTCCTTGACTGGATGGTAGCCATGGCTAGCAAGCAGCCGGCCATGCCGACTGATCCCAAGAAGACAGAAGCAGGGGCCTCCTTCCAGCAAGCCAAGGAAACCAAGAAGATCGCCTTCGACCCGGCGTGCCCGGAGAGGTTTGCTGTCGTGGGGACTAACCTCGACAGCAAATAGGAAGGCAAGCTCATTGATTTCCTTCGTGAGAATTGAGACATCTTCTCATGGTCCCCCAAAGACATGTCGGGTGTTTTGACGGATTTCGCCGAGCACAAACTCCACGTGAGGCCGGATGCTAAGCCGGTCAAGCAACCCCTCCGCCGCCTATCAGAAGAGAAGAGAAGGATAGTTGGGGAAGAAATCGTCCGACTTCTGGCAGCCGGCTTCATCATGGAAGTGTTCTACCCGGACTAGCTTGCCAACCCAGTCCTCGTCTTGAAGAAGAATAACAAGTGGCGCATGTGCATCGACTACACGAGCCTCAACAAAGCCTGCCCCAAGGATCCGTTTGCTCTGCCACGGATCAACTAAGTGATAGACTCCACGGCCGGCTACGAGCTGCTATCCTTCTTGGACGCATACTCCGGCTACCACCAGATCAAGCTAGATCCGGCCGACCGCCTGAAGACCGCCTTCATCACACCATTCGGCGCCATCTGCTCCATCACCATGACATTCGACTTGAGGAATGCCGACGCTACCTTCCAACGATGCATACAGAAGTGCCTTCTGAAGCAACTCGGCCACAATGCCCACGTCTATGTGGATGATATTGTAGTGAAGACGGAGAAGCGTGGCACCCTCCTGGAGGATCTCAAGGAGACCTTTGAAAATCTGCGCCGCTTTCAAATCAAGATCAACCCGGAGAAGTGTGTCTTCGGAGTACCAGCCAGCCAGCTCCTTGGCTTCCTCGTCTCTGAATGTGGCATCGAGTGCAACCTCGTGAAAATCAAGGCCATCGAGCGGATGGAGAGACCCACCAAGCTGTGTGACGTCCAAAAATTCACCAGGTGCCTGGCATCCCTCAGCCACTTCATTAGTCGGTTGGGTGAGAAGGCACTCCCCCTATACCAGCTCATGAAGAAAACCACTTTCTTCGAGTGGAATGACCAGGCGAACGAAGCTTTTCTTCAGCCCAAGCGCATGATGTCCACGCCGCCTATCCTGACGGCTCCGGCTGCTAAAGAGCCCATGCTCCTCTAAATTGCCGCCACCAACCGAGTCATCAGCATGGTGATCATGGTCAAGCGCCCAGAAGCCAGCAAGGTGCGGCCGGTCCAGAGGCCAGTGTACTACTTGAGCGAGGTTTTGTCTGCCTCCAAGCAGAACTACCCCCACTACCAGAAGATGTGCTATGACGTGTACTTTGCCGCCAAGAAGTTGAAGCAGTATTTCCAAGAGCACTCTATCACGGTCATCTGCACCCCCCCTCCCCCCTCCCCTTGCCGAGATCATGGGCAAAAGAGATGCTTCTGGCCGGGTGGCCAAGTGGGCCATCGAGCTGGCTCCCCACACCAGCCTCTACCAGCCCCGCACTGCCATCAAGTCCCAAGCACTGAACAACTTCCTCGTCGACTGGGACGAGTCCTAGTACCTGCCGCCAGTGCCAGATTCCACCCATTGGGGGATGCACTTTGATGGCTCGAAGATGTGCACCCGCCCAGGAGCCGGCATCGTCCTCACCTCTCCGAAAGGCGACAAGCTGGAGTACGCGCTGCAGATCCACTTCGCCACCTCCAACAACGTAGCTGAGTATGAGGCGCTTGTCTTCGGGCTCTGACTGGCCAAGGAAATCGGCATCCGCCGCATCCTTTGCTGCGGCGACTCTGACTTGGTGGTCTAGCAGTCGTGCGGCGACTGGGACGCCAAGGATGCCAACATGGCAAGCTACCGCTTCCTCGTCCAGCAGATGAGCAGGCACTTTGATGGGTGCGAGTTCCTCCACGTACCACGAGCCGACAACGACGCAGCGGATGCCCTAGCTCGCATTAGCTCCACCCGGCAGGCCATACCATCCGGCGTCTCGCTCGAGTGCCTATGCAAGCCGTCTATCAAGCCCTCGCCAGAGTCCGACTCCATATTCGTGTCAGCTGACCCCGAAGTAGTCGCATCCTGCTCGGGGACTTCAGCAGGCGGCCCGGGGACTTTAGCAGGCGGCCCAGGGGCTACACCACTAGGACCCGGCCCAGGAATTCCAGCAGGCCGCCCGGGGACCATAGCATTTGGCCAGGGGACTTCATTGACTCCATCAGGAGCGGCCGGCTCCAGCCCGCCGCCTCCCAGCCCGGCCACACTAGTCCCAGCTGCCGTCTTCACAATGGTAGAAGCACCATTCTGGGCGTAGCCCATCCGCGACTATCTGGTGAGCCGTGTGCTACCAGGCAATGAAGTGCTAGCCAGATAGATCTAGCACCAAGCAGGTGCCTACACCATTGTCAACGGCGAGCTCGCAAGGCGCAACGTGACTGGCGTTTATCAGCGCTGCGTGGAGCCATAGGAGGGCATGAAGATCCTCAGAGACATTCACCAAGGCAAATGGGGCCACCGTGCTGCTTCCAGGTCTCTTGTAGGCAAAGCCTTCCGCCATCGATTCTTTTGGCCGACTGCTTTGGACGGGGCCAAAGAGTTGGTCAAGAAGTGCAAAGGATGCCAGAAGTTCAGCACCAAGCAACACCAGTCGGCTTCTGTTCTCAAGAACATCCCCATCACCCGGCCTTTTGCCGTGTGGGGCTTGGACATGGTGGGACCATTCAAGATAGCACGCGGCGGCATGACTCACCTGCTGGTCGCCATGGACAGATTCACCAAGTGGTAGAGGCCAAGCCAATCAAGAAGTTGAACGGTCCGACTGCCGTCACGTTCATCGCCGACATCACCATCCGATATGGTGTTCCCCACAGCATCATCACTGACAACGGCACCAACTTCGCCAAAGGTGCCTTGGCCCGTTTCTGCGCAAACTAGGGCATCCGACTGGACCTAGCATCCGTTGCCCACCCGCATTCAAACGCCCAGGTGGAGCAAGCAAACAGCCTCATCTTGTCCGGTATCAAGCCCCGCCTGGTTGAGCCACTAGAGCGATCAGCCGGCTGCTAGATCGACAAGCTGTCGGCCGTCCTCTGGAATCTTCAGAGCACGGCCAACAAATCAACCGGCTTTACGCCCTTCTTCCTTGTGTACGGTACCGAGGCCATCATCCCCACTAATATCGAGTTCGACTTGCCTCGTGTCACCATGTACATGGAGGCGGAAGCAAAGGAGACACGAGAAGACGGCGTCGATCTGCTGGAAGAGGCCCGGCTGCTGGCGTGCAGCCGATCCGCCATCTACCAGCAGAGCATGCTCCGCTACCACAACAACAAGGTCAAGCCGCAAACATTCTGTGAAGGCGACCTTGTGCTCCACCAAATCCAGCAATCAGCCGGCCAGCACAAGCTCGCAGCTCCTTGGGAAGGCCCTATCATTATCAGCAAGGCCTTGGGCAACGACTCGTACTACCTCATTGACACCCAAAAGCCCAGGGCAGGCAAGCAAAGCACATCCAGCGAAGAGACAAAGCGGCCATGGAACGCGAACCTACTCCGTCCATTTACAGTTAAAGCGAGCGTATGTACCATGTTGACTTTTGTAATAAGTATAGACCTCAGGTCCCCCGAGATGCACTCGGGGGCTACCTTTTTATCTACGAGATAAGTTTATGCCATAATTTGAGTTGTGTATGTATTCTCGCCCCGCCTGGGTCCGGCCTGCCGGCCCGGGGGACTCGCTGCCTTGGCTTAAGTTAGCAGCACCCGGAGCCGCCTAGTAGTGTGTCGATGCCAAAGACCTCTCTTGATCCGGCCACAGCTCGTAGCGCAGCTGTCCGGCTGGCAAGAACTAAAGGCCAGAAACACTATTCACACGAAAAACGACTAAAGAAAATGTTGACTCTAAGCCAAGCCGGCCCCATGTCCCCCTCGTCGGGCTGCTCAGCAGCTGGCGGACCATCTTCTCGCTCGACTAGCTACGCGCTAAGAGACTGAAGTAACTTGCCCATTCTAGATGACCAAGTCCCTGACCTAGCCACAGACCGCGTCACGGCTGTCCGGCTGGCAGGGAGGTGGCAAAAGGAAGGCGGCAAATGAAAAAGCCAAAGTGGGCAAAAGCAAACTCAAGCCAGAACCCGGCAACACATGCAAAAATGTCGGGATTCAAACTTTATACATTGCAAAAGGGCCCAAGGCTGGCATTCATCAAGTTTAAAAATACACCCCTAGTGGGTGGAACTATGCATAACTGATATCGTTTTCAAACACGAAGACAGAAAAAACTTGAAAAAAGATAATAGGCCATCTAGGCGGACGGCCCCTCGGGCTGCATGGACGGGTTGGCGGTAGGCGTAGCTCCGGCAGGTGGGGATTCCGGCTGCTGGGTCTCGTCCTGGCTGTCGGCGATGGCTAACATGGTCTCCGGCTGGTCACTAGCCGGCGCTGGGTCGGGCAGAGTCCGAACGGTCGCTCCGCCCTCCGGTGTGATGGAGTTGCCTTCCTCGTCCTCATCGTCCTTGTTGCCTTCGTCGCTGGAGGCGATCTCCTCTGTCGAGTCCTTCCCGTCCGACGGGTTCAGACCGAACCAGGATGGAGGGACGGCGGCGCCATCATCTCCCCGCTCCGGGACGAAGACGTCAACGTCAGCACAATCGGCAAGAGCTGACGCTCGGATGGCGATGTCCACGCGCTCCGCCGCCAGGCTCGGCGCGCCTCTGGCGAAGGTCGCCCGGCTGCGCTAAGCGCATGCCGAGTACCGAGCCTTGGCGAACTCGGCGCCTTAGCGCCCGGCCTTTGCCGCGAGCCTTCCAGCCTTGGAGCCGGTTGGCCGCCACCTCCAGCCAGTCGGCCGTCCAACTGGGAGTCCGCGGGATCGGACCGCCCGGCCAAAATCCCTCCAGGCCCTGCGCCACGGCGCCCTGAAGCCGGCGGAGCAGATGGCGCATTGGCTCGAGGCGCATCCGGACGGTCGCGAGCTGTTCGCCCATGGTCCATGGCTGGTCCTGCGCAATCTCCTTGCCCTCGCGCCGGCACTCATCGCGCTGAGCCTCGATAGCCATGCAGATGGCGACGGAATGGCTCGAGAGGAACTCTGTGCACAAGACAAAAGTGTAAGACGGCCCCCGACAGCAGCCGTTAGCGAGCAGTCGAAACAAAAGAAAAGAGGCATACCGTCGAGCATGTCCTCGATCACGGAGTAGCCATCATGGAGGAGCTTCTCCTTCTTGTCCCAGTCCGCGCGCTGGGTCTCGAACTCGGCCCTAAGCTGCTCCTCGTCCGCCATCAGCTTCTGGAGATGCTCTGCTTGTCGCATGGCCTGGTCCTCCAGCTCCTTCTCCAGCCAGTCGCGAGCGGCGGCTGCCTGGTCGCGCTCCTGCCCCACAACCTGGAGCTGGCCCTCAAGCTCAACCACGTGCTCCCTCAACCGGGCGGCAACAGCTGCAAAAACAAAAACAAGCAAGCAGTGTCACCATCTACTTCAACAAAACCAAGAATAGGCTGCCAGAGAAGACCCGTCCCGACTGCTCAGCACTCGGCCTGAATCTGGGGGGCTACACCCAGTGGGTGCGCTTGCGCGCCCCCACTGAAGGCTGGCTCACTTACTTCGGCTCTCAGACAGCTCAGTAGTCCGGGTGGTTAGAGTCTGGTTCTGCGTATTGTAGGCAGCGGCCCACACGTTGTGGTAGTCCTGCAGCGAAAGCAAGCATATCAGCAAAACAAAAAAGAATGCATTTGAGTTCCAACCCGCCTGCTCAGCAGGCGGCTCAGAACTCGGGAGCTACACCCAGTGGGTGCGTTGGCGCGCGCCCACAGAAGATTACAAGATGAACAAGAAAAAATAAGATGCACATACCCGGACGGCCGACCGTGTTGGCAGCAATTCCTCCCACACCCTCAGGAGAGTAGGGCGAGGAACCGGTCCTCCAGGTCCCGCACCACCAAGTTCAGGGTGGCAGTGGCCGGCCCCTGCTACCCGTCCTGAGGAAGCAGCGTTTGTGGCCCCAGCGTTGACCCCCCGCGAGCTCGAGGACGCAGCCTCCACCTGCCGCTGGCTCTCGATGTCGCCGTGTCGCCGCCGGCCGCGAGGCGTCTTGCCGCTAAGGCACAACCTGCCGCCCGCCCGCCGCCGGCTGGTTGGGCTCGCCGCCTCCTCGTCCTCCAGCTTCCGACGCGCACTGGGTCTTCTCCACCTCCTGGATGACGGTGTTGGGGACCACAGGCTCCGGCACCGACTGGTCCGCCCCAGCCGCCCCAGGCGGCATCCGGTTCGCCGCCATCTCGACCTCCGGCTGGTCGAGGGTGACGATCTCCGGGACCTCGCCCCCAGCCGGATCCGTCGTAACCCTGGCATCGGCCTTCGCCTGCGCCTTGGTCGCGGCCTCCGCCTGCGCCTTCGTCGCCGGTTCCGCCTCCACCTCCGTAGTGGCCCAGGCCTCCGCTTGCGCTGCCTCCTCCACCTAGGCATCAGCCCACGCCTTCGCGGCCTCCTACGCCTCACACGCCTCCCGCACGTTCCTCTCCTGCGCCTCCCGAAGGGCGGCAGCTGGATTCGGACGCCGAGCATCCGCGGAACCGTCCACTGGGTCCATCAGCGAGGCAGATGAAGCCTGCGTGGTGGCGATGGCCGTCCTGCTCGGCAAGAGAGCAAAGATAAGGAAACTCAGCAAGAAAGAAGAAAAACATGAAGTTAGGGAGGCGAGCGTGCTTACCCGGATGTGAACGGCATGGGCTTGGGCCCCTTCCTGGCGGCGGCCACCTTCTGGGCCTTGTGCCGCCGGGTGGCGTCTGCCTGCCTGGCCTTCTTGGCCGGGTGGCTGCCATACCTCCCTGCTAGGCGGAGCTTATGTCCACTGGGTGCAACAGCCGGCCGCGACGTAGAAGGTCTGGCTCCTGCTCCCACGCCTCCCCTAGGCGGACGTTGCTCCTCGTCATCTTTGTCGTCGTCCGGTCAAGCCCAGACGTCACCGATTCCTCCCCCACCGCCTCCTATGGAGCCGCCTGCTTTGGGGCCGCCTGCTCCACCGCCGCCTCCTCCGGTGGCCTCCTCCTCGCCGCCTTCCTCCATGGCGGCCACCCCTAGCTCGGGATCGTCGATGTCGCTATCCTCGCGGTCCGACATCCATTCGTGGCCAGGAGCCAATGTGCCTTGGACCGGGAAGCGCTGTCGCAAAAGTCGACTGGTCAAGATGGAGAAACAAAGAACATCGTAAGTAAGGTAACCGGACTTGGTACTTACCACTGGGGGCGGGTTGGCCAGACTGAAGGGATCGTTGCCGATACACCACTCCTCTTCGCTGAGCTTGCAGTTGGAGAAGTTGTTTACATGGCGGGCCACTTCCACCCTCGGCATCTCCTTGGTGGACATCCGGCATGGATCCCGGTGGCCGCTCATCTGGCTCATGAGGTGCGACCGAAGCTGAAGCGGCGATACCTAACAAATGATAAAGCCGGCTAGCAGGTCGGCCGGCTTGAGCCCCTCCCGGCTTGTCATCTCTTCCAGCCAGGCGAGGATGCTAATAATATGCGCCGGCAGAACACTTGGCGCGCTTTGGTTCCGGTTGTCGCTGCCCAATGAAAGCGGCCGAACACGTAGGCGGCGAGTTGATGTAGTCGATGTTGCGGAGGTTCCGGACGTAGAAGTATGACTTCTGCCAAAGCTTGGCCGACTCGTGCAGAGGGATGGCCGGGAAGCACGTGCCGCCTCCTGAGCGCCTCACGGACACGCACACCCCGCACTGGACCAGCTCCACCTTTGTCGTCGTACCCAGCTTGAGGTAGAAGAACCTACCCCAGAGCTCGATCATTGGCAAGACGCTGAGATATCCCTCGTAGAAGGTGATGAAGGCCGACAAGCACACCACCATGTTGGGGGTGAGGTGGTGCGGCTGCGGGCGGTAGAAGTGAACAAACTCTCAGAAGAAGCCGCTGGCCGGGAGCACGAAGCCGCGGAGAAAGTGTGTGGGGAAGACGACGTACTCACCGAGCTCCGGCCGCGGAGAGATCTCTGTCTCGGGGGATGCGCACGCCCACTAAGTCAACACGGGGAAGCCTCCGCGTCTTGTGGAGGAAATCAATGTGGTTGTCATGGACGTTGGACCCCAGCCAACCGCTCTTTGCCATGGCGCAAGGACGGCGCGGAGGAGCTCGGCGACGGTGAATAAGATGGTGGTCGATGCGGCAACAACGCAAGGCAGCTAAGCCGCTGCGGTGGCCGCGGCTGCTTTGGCGGAGTGGAGACCGCGGCGAGGCGACGACAAGGAAGGAGTGGCGGCTGTGGTAGCACTTCCGCAGCAACGGAGCATAGTAGCGGCAGCAATGGCGAAGGGAGGAAGAGAGAGTGGGGAGGGGGCGCCCGTGCTTCTGCCGTCCCTCCTCCTCCTCTCCCTCTTTATAGCCAGCTCGGCGAAGCCGAGGCGACGTGGGGGCATGGGATTAACTGCGCCCCATGCCCCGCATGCGCCCGCGTATTCCACGCATTTATGGCGCATTAAGCGCACCGTAGAAGGGCAACCTCCCGCCTCGGCCGCAGCGGATCCGCACATGGGCCGAGGCCCTATAGTGGCGGGCCCCAGCCTGCGGCGACGTCCCCTCACGCGCGTGGGCTGGCAGGCCGTCCTGGCCTTTGGGTGCCGCGTGGCATGCGTGTGGTGGGCGACGCCTCCTTAGCTCCCGCCTTGTCGATTCGAATTCCACCAGGCGGCCGCAGCCACGGCCGACTCATAGCACTCGGCTCCTCCCAGGCGGACGGTGCAGTAGGCGGAGGATCTCTCAAAGGGGAAATTGATGAGGCCCTCCGACTACCAAAGCCATAGAACCTCACCAACTTCGGGGACTACTGTCGGGGGGGTAGGCCCCAGGTAGCCTCATCCATGCATAACCATATTTCAAGACATCGGGGCTGGCCAAGCCTCTAAGTCTGACTAGTCGCAAAGCCGGCCCCCTAGGCCGGCTGGAACCAGAGGGCCTCCTCCTAGAAGACGGCGGACCCCAAGAGGGCGGCGGAGACGAGCAGGCCGCCTCCTAGAAGACGGCGGACCCCCAAGAAGGTGGCCGAGGTATGGGCTGGCTCCTAGCAGGCGGCCCATCCTCCCCCTCGGAGTCCGAGCCCGACCCAACGACAAGTTCAGGCATGGCAATAGTGCACCATGCCTCCCGCAAATCCTGGCCCGCATGGCTATAGTAGGCGCCGCCAGGCGGCCGCCGACCCGCCCGGCACGGCACTATAGCCATGGCGCGCCCGACACGGCCTTCATCAGCATGGACGGCGCAACAGTGAAGAGTCGTCAAGGGGGGCCGTAGGCGCCAGGCCCCACCTGTCGGCCGGTCCCTCGGCAACCGGTAGGACCCAGCAGAGGTGGGCCCCAGAAGTCGGCGGAGAACCCAGCCAGCATAGACACTGGCAGACGGGACCTACCACCCGGCCACATTACCATTGTACCCCTGGGGGTTAGCCTATAAAACCCCCCAGGCCGCACCCATGCAAGGGGTTCCAGTTCCACTTTAGACCCATTCCATTCCACACACCATAGCAAGGGACTAGCCGAACAGCTCCAGGAGCACCATTGTACACCTTGTGATATAGTGATCATGCAACGACCCCACAGAGCAGGAGTAGGGGTTTCATCTCTTAGGAGAGCCCTAAACCTGGGTAGATCTCGTGTCCATCTGATCTTGCGCCCAATCCCGCTTCCAGGACCCGACGACGATCTCATGGCCCCAACCATGCTAAGCCACCCCCTGGCATCTGTCGAGATATTACCACGACACGGGGCGCCTGATGGTCGAGCCGCGAGAGGCGCAGAGCAACCGGTGCTGATGAGCGGCGGGATACACGGCAAGATGGCTGCCAGCAAAAAACGGAATGGTGAGCCGGTCTGAAAGCGGGCGGGTTGCATAGAGGAGGAGACTTGGAGTCGAAGTGACGAGGCCCGGGCGGCTTTGGTATTGCTGTGGTGGTTGTGGCCGGCTCGAGGAGGCGAGGCGCAGGGTGGTTGGCGAGGCCGAGCTCAGGGATGGGACCACGATGATGTTAAACCAAGGCAGATCAGAGGCCTCGGCTGCTGCGGCAGCTTTGACAACACGGTGGCTTGGAGCAGGCAACGGCAACTCAACATGCAACAAGAGTCATCCGCGGAGACGGCTCGGCGGTTTAGAAAATGGATCAGTGCAGCCAAGCACTGCAATAAGGCGTATTTGGCCTGTGCAGATCCAGCAAACACCCGGTAATCGATGCAGCTCACCGCGGTGGCAGCTTGGAGATTGAATTCATGGTCAAACCCACCAAAAGGTTGTAAACTTTCTCTTGCTTTCCTTCCTTGTGTTCTTTGTAAAAAAGGTGGAGACAGTAGTGCCTAAGCCAATGTGTCTCGGGACTGTAACTTGAGAGATGCGACCACCCTGCTGTTTGCTAGATCAGCTGGATTTTGTGGAGGTGACTTGCAAATTTCATGGCAATAGCGCAGCAGAAGTTTGTGTCCACCTTGGCGGACTGCCCGCACAGGAATCAATTTCCATCGTTGCATACTAGTTGAATTGGCAGCAAAAACTTGTCGGTCTCGGTGGCTTGAAAAACAACCAAATAGATCATAGGATAGGCCGCGGCGGTTCGACCATAACCCTAATTCTTCTTCGACTTCAATCTCATGGATTGCAAAATCTTAATCCGGAAAATTGCAAACTCCTTGATCCCTGGGGAGATCCTCCAAGGACTCATCACCATTGTGCGCAAGCCCCATGGTGGGCGCCAACTGTCATGGATTTGTCACGGCAGATGTCCTTAGTGTGAGGACTTAGTCGTGAGGCCAGCGCATCTATGTTGAAGCTTGAGAGGGGTTGAGTGGGGCGAGAGATGCGAGGCTTTTTACCCAGGTTCGGCCCCTCACGGTGGAGGTAAAAGCCTACATCCTGCTTCATTGATATTAATGATGATGATCATGATTACAGGGGTGCTCTATTTCGAGAGCTATTGACTTGTCTGTCTATCTAGACTTGTCCAACCTCTCCCTCTTGGGGTTCCCTGCCCCTCCTTATATAAGTTGAAGGGGCGGGTTACATGACTAGTCCTAGCAGGATTAGGATTACTCTATTACAAGTGGAGTCCTAGTCTTGCTTCCTTTGTAAGGGAATATTCCTTATGCCTTTCCTCTTAAGTCGGCCCACAATAACATAAGTCGGCCTTCCCATGAGCCGCCTTCTGGGCCACCGGGTCTTGTAGCTCCTCCAACCCGCCTGCCCGGTCACCAATGAGTTACCAGGCCCAGTCGGGTCATCAGTGAGTGGAAAGATCCGGGCGGGTCACTTAGTGAATCGCCAAGTCAAGACGGGTCACTAGTGAGTCGCCAAGTCGGGTCGGGTCATACTTCCGGCTGGGTCATACCGCGGGGTATAGCCCCGACAGTCCTGGTTTACTCTTCCTATTTTGTAGTATCAAAATTTGACCATAGATTTAACTGACAAAATGTTAATGCATGTCACTAAAATTTATATCATTGGATTTGTATTTGAACATAATTTCAAATGTTATAATTTTTGGTGACATGAATTGGCATTTTCTTAGGTAAATCTATGGTCAAATTTTTACACTAAATATGAGGTCGTACAAAAGTGGGATATAATGTACCTCCACTATGTAGGCCAAAACATGTGCCAAAATCACTTGTGATGCATTTGGCATCAATGCCTTTCCATTTCTCACCTTGTGCCCCAATCTGGATCACCTACTTTGCTCCGGTGCCAAATTAACTCACGCAATGAAAAACACTTGCGTGGGAAAGGAAGAGGACTAAGGCAATAAAAACACTTGTTTGGGAGAGTGAGAGGCTGGTGTAGTTGGTTTGATTGATTTATTTATACATGTGGGTCTGTGTGCACAGCGGTGCCAACTCTCTCACATTGCTAGACCGGTGCCAAAATCTTTTGATTTGACATCGATGCGTATTATGCGGCATACTTTTGAGAAATATGGCATCGGCCACATAGTGGAAGGCAACAAATGCCCATGCTCTTCACGCGCTCCTAGGTAAATGAGAGGAAAGAGAAAGAGAGAGAGAGAGAGAGAGAGAGAAAATATCACTAGCCAGTCAACCCTATCGTATGAGCGAATGATATTGGTACCTCTTGATGACACGGCAATCTTATACAGCCAGCTGCTCTAATATGTTATCTTCGTTTGCAGATAAAAAAAGACCCAAAAGTGAAAAATGTGATGCACTATAACAATCTCATCGAATGCCTTGATCTCCATCTTACAGAAATTGATCTAATCGACTACCGAGGCAGCATATCTGAGATTAAATTGGCTAGGTTCTTTGTTCTGGAGGCAAGTGTGCTCAAGGTAATGAGGTTTGGCGTTCTCTGGTGCAACAATGAATGGCATTCTCATCACTACAAGCGTCTAAGCCTAAATGACAAAGTCTCCGCAGAAGCTTAATTTGTTTTTTGAAACATCAAGTCGCCAGAGACTCGAAAATTTATTTGCCCATTAGTGACTTGTGATACGTCTCCAACGTATCTATAATTTATGAAGCATTCATGCCATATTTATAATATTTTTATATGATTTTGGTATGATTTGATTAGAACTAACCCGAACTAACGATGTTTTCAGCAGAACTACCGTGGTGTTGTTTTTGTGCACAAATAAAGTTCTCGGAATGCGCTGAAAATCAACGGAGAATATTTTTGGAAAATATAAAAAATACTGGAACAAAAATATATTGGAGCGGAGTCCCGAGGGCACCACGGGGGTGGAGGGCGCGCACCCTGCCTCGTGGACTCCTATAGCCCCGACGTGAAACCAATGCCAACTCCTCCTATAAATCAAGAAAACCCTAGAACAGAAGAGAGATCCGAAGTTTCGCCGCCGCAAGCCTCAATAGCCACGAGAAATCAATATAGGCCCTCTTTGGCACCCTGCCGGAGGGCGCCATCGTCACCGGAGGCCATGGAGGAGGATCTCAGAAGGGCCATCATCGCCATGAAGGCCAAGGACCAGAGGGAGAACCTCTCCCCATCCAGGGGGACATGGAGGAGGAAGCACAAGGGGTAGAACCTCTCCTCCTCTCTCTCGGTGGCGCCGGAGTGCCATCGGGAGGGGAATCATCGCTGTGGTGATTATCTTCATCAACATCACCATCATCATCACCATCCTCATCTCTTTTACGCGGTCCACTCTCCCGCACCCCGCTGTAATCCCTACATGAATATGGTGCTTTATGCCACATATTATGATCCAATGATGTGTTGCCATCTTATGATGTTTTGAGTAGATATCCTTTGTGTTTGGGTTGATTGATGATCTAGATTGGTATGTGTCGGTGTCAAAACCGGCGGGTCTCGGGTAGGGGGTCCCGAACTGTGCGTCTAGGCAGATGGTAACAGGAGACAAGGGACACGACATTTTTACCCAGGTTCGGGCCCTCTCGATGGAGGTAAAACCCTACTCCTCCTTGATTGATATTGATGATATGGGTAGTACAAGAGTGGATCTACCACGAGATCAAGGAGGCTAAACCCTAGAATCTAGCCTATGGTATGATTGTTGTAATGGTTGTGTGTCCTACGGACTAAAACCCTCCGGTTTATATAGACACCGGAGAGGGCTAGGGTTACACAGAGTCGGTTACAATGGTAGGAGATCTACATATCCGTATCGCCAAGCTTGCCTTCCATGCCAAGGAAAGTCCCATCCGGACACGGGACGAAGTCTTCAATCTTGTATCTTCATAGACTTGGAGTCCGGTTGACGATGATAGCCCGGCTATCCGGACACCCCCTAGTCCAGGACTCCCTCAGTAGCCCCTGAACCAGGCTTCAATGACGATGAGTCCGGCGCGCATATTGTTCGGCATTGCAAGGCGGGCATCCTCCGAATAATTCATAGAAGATTGTGAACGCCAGGATAGTGTCCGGCTCTGCAAAATAAATTCCACATTCCACCGTAGAGAGAATAATATGTACACAAGTTCAATCTGCTGACGTATTTTGTGGCATGACGTCATACCACCACCAAGCCTTCACTTGAATCGTTTTTTATTATACCACCTCAGCGCGTTTAGTGAAGTGGTTTCCTTGGCACGTCTTGTCGAAGCAGAGATCGTGTTCCCCTTATTCCGGGATTCCCATCAATACGGACGTGGGTAACCCAACCACGCCATCGATGGTGGCGCTTGGGAGATAAGCGAGTTTTACCAGGCCGGTGGGGACGCATAGTCTTCGTCCGCCCATATATAAGGGGATAAGGATCCACCTTTTTTACCTACACCTTCTTCCTCCTTTGCTTATCCATCTCCCCGCACTCGAGCTCCAGCGCCCAAGCTCGCACATCTCGCCTCAACCTTCTCCAGCCATGTCTGGAGCGGGAGTCAAGTGGATGACCTCCTCCGTTACGGAGGAGCACATCGAGAAGCTGCGCGGCGCTCGATACCTGTCCAGTGACATCGCGCACCGGCTGCCCGACAAGGGGCAGCTCATCCCCACCCCCAGGCCCCATGAGAGGGTCGTATTCCTCCCCCACTTCCTCCGCGGACTGGGCTTCCCACTTCATCCCTTCGTCCGGGGGCTCATGTACTACTACGGCCTGGACTTCCACGATCTGGCGCCAAACTTCATCCTCAACATCTCGGCGTTTATCGTCGTGTGCGAGGCCTTCCTCTGCATCCAGCCCCACTTCGGCTTATGGCTAAAAACCTTCAATGTCAAGCCGAAGGTAGTGAAGGGCATCCAAGCGGAGTCGGAGGCGCCATGGTGGGCAAAATGCCCAATGTCCTCACGGCTTGAGGCGCCTTTGTGGAAACCATCAAAGGGTGGCAATCGGGTGGTTCTATATCACCGAGCGCGGGACCCTAAATGGGCGGTGGCCCCGAGTTCAGATCTGGTACCCCATGCAGCTCACCTCACGGAAAGAAAAGGGCTTGCTATGGGGCAGTTCGGAGGAGCCGACAGACTCCATTCTGTCTCCGGACCACTGTGAACAAGAAGCTCAAGCTTGTCAGCGTGATCCAGTCATGCTCGTCCGCGGATTCTCCCCGCCAACAACGGGCCTTCAATCTGTGGGAGTTCGATCCGGCACACGGACCCTTAGCGGGCTCTTTGACTGCTTGTCTGAAGCTTCTGGAGGGTGCTGTTCAGGGGGGAGAAGCCCCCGCATCCGCGACTGAAGATCGCGGATTCAGCACGAAACGCCCAGCCGGTGCGGTAAGATATGTTATCCTTTATGGGACATTTATTTCCTTCATAGTTTGACTCTATTGCGGGATCTAAAACTCCCGATGCCTTTAACAGGACTGGCAGAAGACGTCCGGACAGGTTAACTGTCCGGCTCCCCTCCCCGAAGAACCAGCGGATGCCCGTTTAACGGGGCTGCTAGTCCCGACACTCTATGTGGTGCCGGAGAGGCCAAGAAGAAGGCCACGGGAACCCAAAGGAGTTCCCGACGCCAGGTGGTATCGGACTCATCGTCCGATGGCTCCGAGGCGGACTCCTCCCCCAAAGACGAGGAGGAGAAAAAGGACTCTCCCCAGGAGGGGGGAGAGAGGAAGAGGAAGGCTTCCCCAACGGGGGAGACCTAAGGGTCCAAGAGGGGAAGGACCCTTCATCCGGACAGCTCCGCCAACGCCAACGTTGGCAACGAAGGGTGGCCCTCAAGGGCCAAGCCTCCGGCAAGATCGTAAGTATCCGGATTCCTGAATCATTTACACTTTCTCTTTTATGCCACACAGCGTCCTTCTAATGCCGCACACTACCTGTAGTCCGGCCGAGGATGATCTTCTCGCTTCATCGAGTGGGTCCTTGGCTCCGTCGGATGTGGATTCCATTCCGACCACCTCCACCCCTCGCGACGACGCCGAGGTGGGATCCCAGGAGGGGACCCATCAGGAGGAGGCTCCGGAGGTGCCGCGAGGCAGCCTCCCGGACTTTGCGCCGGACTCCGTGCCGGAACCCGCAGTGGTTCCGGAGTCCGGCAGGCGGCCCCTTCATAAGAAGGGCAAGACCGTGACACCGGCAGCCTCCGTCCAACCGGAGGCGCCGGTCAACTTGTTGGAGGCGCTCAACGGCGCTTCCATCGAGGAAGAACACCGCACTATTATGAGTGCGGTGATTCAGAAGGTTCAGCTCGCCAAGAGCGGGCTGACCGAAGCCTGCAGCAGCCTTCTAACAGGCTTTGAGGTAAGAAGTTTTAAAATGTGTAATGTAATACCGCATAGACAGTAGCCCCTGATGGTCGGTTTGGTGTTCGAAAAGAAAAACCGGACTGAGGATCTAAAAAAGAGATACGCAGGAGTTCTAAAAAGTATGTCAATATGGGTTTGCAGGCTGCGCTGCTGACCTCTGCCGCATTGACTGCGGAGGTCGGTGCTTTGAAGCAGGACCTCGAGCGGATCGAGAACGAGCTCGGTATTGCCAAGAAGCAGCTCGAGGACAAAGAAGGTGTAGGAACACCGTATTAAATTTGTACCTTACAGAAAAGGATTTTGGTTGCAATAGAAATAACAAGGATAACGTGGGTAATGCAGGGGCCACGAATGAGGTGGCGACCCTGAAGGAGGCCGTGTCCGTGGCCGAACGTAATGCGGCCGCGGAACGAGCGGAGCGAGAGAAGCAGGAGGCGCGGGTGGCGGAGGTGCGGCAAGAGCTCCAGGCTCTCATGGAAAAGCATGAGGGTTTGGAGCGCGACTCGAAGACTCGAGAGTCCGAGCTTGCCTCGGCTCTTGAAAGTGCCAAAGCCGCTAAGGCCGAGGCCCATAAGGCCCTCCAGGAGATTGAGGCGGTGAAGAAAATAGCGGCGGGTAAGGCATTTTTCATGCAAAGCAAGCATGTGAATGTGAATTACCTGTTACTTACCTGAATTCAGAGCTCTCCAGGAGTGTTTGTAAATCTGCCTCGCAGCGTGTCCGATGCCGCCGCATTCTACCGGGCCGAGGAGGGGAGTTCGACGGAGAAGGTCTTCTGGTCTCAGTATGCTAAGGCCGGACATCCGGTGCCCCGTAGCGACTAGCTGAAGCAGCTGGTCGAGTTCCACAAGGTAGCCGAGCAGGCCATGAGGGGCCTCATAGTCCGACTGTGGCCTGAAGAGGCCATGCCTGGGAGCTACTTGACCTCGTCAGGCGGCTGGTGGATCGTGCCCTCGGGTGGAAGTCATCAAGCACTCCTTTGCATTGAAGGTGCCGTCGGGCCTTGCCCGCAAAGGTGCACTTGGGCAGGCTGGATCTTGAGAGGCTTATCACAGACCTTGCTGCCGGCGGGCAAGGAGTATCGTCGCTGAAATGTACTATAAAAGTGTCTGAAGGGTGCCCGCAAGATTGCGGATGAGTGCCCCAAAATGTAATATTTGAATAGACTCGCAATGTGTTATCACATGCGCTGAAAACTTTGTTCATATCGCTAAGCAACGGTTATTGATTTAAAATATTACCTTCATGCGGCCGTTTATCAAATCGAGAGATGGCAAGTCGTCGGCTTCAGCCCCCATGCCACAGTCTTTGGGGTGTTGGGACAAACTTGGCGCTCTTGTTCCCATATTTGGGTCCATCTAGGAGGCGCTCAACACAACGAACGAGGCAACCGGACTTATAATGCTTGAACACTCTCCTTAGCCATAGAATTCTATAATTTTAAATTTGGTGAAGCCCCTAGTGTTCGAAGACCGAATTTGGGGCGCTATCCACGCTGGGCGGACACAGCGGTTCCTCGCTCTAAGCGGCATAAGTCTTTAGGGACTCGAAAAGACCTCTCGAACAGCGACCAGCTCTCGCCTTATCATGACGGTCAGTTTTAGCTTTCTCCACTGAGGCACTCGCCTAGCTCAACCGGGGCGCAATCGCAGTGGTTCTCCCAGTGCTACCTTAGCCGATAGTATGGAACGTAAGGTACCAAAACATGGGAGCCGGGCAAACCCAACTATTGACCCAAGACATGATTCGGAGCCGATGCATATAGTGCTATAAGTTCGGGGTGCCGCACTTGTGAAAGTGTTCGGACTTGTCACACCATAATGCGGGGAACATAAGCCCCTAGTGTATTCGGCCGTACCAAAGTGTACGGATGCAAGATGTCATAAATAAACATATATGTAAAAAAAGGAATGCAATTATAGGCAAAAAGTGATGCATTGTTTATTCAAGAAATTCTGCTACGAGTGCAGAACGATACAAATAGTGCGGTAAGCAAGGGATTGGACTATTTAAACATATCCCCCTCCAGGGGTAGGCTGCGGACTGGTGTATTTAACAAATTTAATGCTCATAATGGAGACCACCTGAATGTTCGCCGTAGCCTTTGTCCTTCCCTAGCTGTTGCATCGTGAGTTCGGCAGGTTTACCGCCGGACAGGTTCTCTGGTGAACGGAGTCCTGTGGATAAATAAAAGGAAAAAAGGAAAAAATAAAAAGAGCGACACACTTGGGAGCCCCTGGTGTGGTTGAGCCGCGCTCTGGGCCTGTCGTGGTCGTGCCCCTCCCCCTATGCCCATGGTATCTCCAGAGCATAATGATGTACGCGGAGAGCTGGTCTTGCAATCATGCAAGGGCTGGGGTTGGGGCCGCATTGCTCTGGCGATGCTCGGGCGTGCTGTGGTCTTGATGTATGTTACTCCGGGCGCGTTTGGCCGTGTCCGGTTGTTTAACGGCCGGGCTCGAGAATTGCCTTAAGAGGCTGCTCTGTACTTCTGCCGCGAGAGCTGCTATGTGTTCCTCCGTTCGGAGGGAGCGTTCAGTGTTTCCGTTGACCGTGATGACTCCACGAGGGCCTGGCACCTTGAGCTTGAGGTATGCATAATGCGGTACCGCGTTGAACTTTGCAAACGCGGTTCGTCCGAGTAGAGCGTGATAGCCACTGCAGAACGGGACTATGTCGAAGATTAACTCCTCGCTTGAAATTATCCGGGATCCAAGACCACTTCGGTGTGGTGAGCTCTGTATAATTGGCCTCAACACCGGTATGGCGCCTTTGAAGGTCGTCTTTGTAGGTTTAATCCTTGAGGGTCTATGCCCATCTTGGCGACCGTATCCTCGATAAAGTAGGTTCAGGCTCGCCGCCGTCCATCAAGACTCTAGTGACGTGAAATCCATCGACGATTGGGTCTAAAACCAATCGGCGAATCCGCCATGGCGGATCTTGGTGGGTGGTCCTTCGATCGAAAGTGATCGGGCAAGAGGAGCATGGATTGAACTTGGGCGATCGCTCCATCGCATATCGTCCCTAAGTGCACGCCGCTCCCTCTTGGGTATATGGGTTGCGTATATCATGTTTACCATCCGCACTTGTGGGGAAATCATACATCCTCTCTTCGTTCGGTGGCCGAGTCTCTTCCTCGTCATCGCTGTGCAGCCCCTTGTCATTGTTTTCGGCGATTAACTTCCCTGCCTGCTTGAATACCCAACAATCCCTGTTGGTGTGGTTGGCTGGCTTTTCAGGGGTGCCATGTATCTGGCAAGAGCGGTCGAGTATTCTGTCCAAATTGGACGGACCCGGAGTGGTTCTTTTGAATGGCTTCTTCCGCTGACCGGGTTTAGAGCCTCTGAATCCAGCGTTGACTGCCGTATCCTCCGTGTTATCGCCGTTAACGCAGCATTTGTTTTTGTTGCGACGCGACCTGCCATTGCGGTCCTTGCTGTCCGGACTGCCAAAATTTTTGCTGAGGTTGTTACTGCGAGCTAGCCAGCTGTCCTCTCCCGCACAGAAGCGGGTCATGAGTGATGTGAGGGCTGCCATGGATTTCGGCTTTTCCTGTCCTAGGTGCCGGGCCAGCCACTCATCGCGGATGTTATGTTTGAAGTCTGCGAGGGCCTCTGCATCCGGACAGTCGATGATTTGATTTTTCTTTGTTAAGAACCGTGTCCAGAACTGTCTGGCCGATTCGTCTGGCTGCTGAATTATGTGGCTTAGGTCATCAGCGTCTGGTGGTCACACATATGTGCCATGGAAGTTGTCAAGGAATGCGGCTTCCAGGTCCTCCCAACACCCAATTGATTCTGCTGGCAAGCTGTTAAGCTAGTGCCGAGCTGGTCCTTTAAGCTTGAGTGGGAGATATTTGATGGCATGGAGATCGTCACCACGGGCCATATGGATGTGAAGGAGATAATCTTCGATCCAAACCGCAAGGTCTGTTGTGCCATCGTAGGATTTGATGTTTACGGGTTTGAACCCTTCAGGGATTTGATGATCAATTACTTCATCTGTGAAGCAGAGTGGGTGTGTTGCGCCTCTATACTGAGCAATATCACGACGTAGCTCAAGAGAGCTTTACTCATTGTGTTCGCCCGGCGAGAGTTGTCAGATCCGCACGACGGTAATCGTCGTGGATTGTGGGGCGCCCACGTGATCCGTAGATAGATCTTGATTGTTTTGCTTTGTCCTCCAATATGTCTCGCAAGTCCGGCGCATTCCCTTGTGGCTTCGTACTTTTCGAGCGATGCTGGGGTACGGTCCTGATGGAGGGCCTAGATGCCTCTCTGTCGCGGCCACGGGGTGGTCAGTCTGCCGTATTGTGCGCTGGTGATGAAGGTTTGTATGCTTCCTCCTCTAGTCGGGGGAGCAACTTGCGTTTTGGGTAGCTTTTGGAGGGGCGTTCGAGTTCATACTCTTCGGCCGCGAGGACCTCGATCCATCTGTCAGCCAGCAGGTCTTGATCAGCTTGAAGCTGTTGCTGCTTTTTCTTCAGGCTATTTGCCGTGGCGATAAGCCTGCGTTTAAAACGCTCTTGTTCGACGGGATCCTCGGGCACGACGAATTCGTCGTCGTTGAGGCTTGCCTCGTCTCCGGAGGGAGGTCTGTAATTGTCATCCTCTATCTCCTCATCTGCCGCTCTCTCTTGAGGGATGGCTTCTCTGTCCTCTGTCTGAATCTTCTTTGGATGGGGTTGTCTTGACACTCTCTGGGGTGTTATTGTCTCCGGTGCCGGAATCTCCATTCTTGCTGTGGCGGGATTTAGAGCGGCGCCGCTGACGTCGGCGCTTGGGCTGTTTCTTAGAGGAATCTGCCTCCGCTGCTTCTTCGCCGTCCCCATCCTTTGGGGTGTCCACCATGTATATGTCGTATGACGAGGTGGTCTTCTAGTGCCCCGTAGGCGCTGGTTCTTGATCGTCTCCGGCATCGTTGTCCATACCGTCAATGTCTTCGGAGTCGTAGTCTAGCATGTCGGTTAGATCGTCGACAGTGGCTACAAAGTGGGTGGTGAGTGGGCTTTGAATTTCTTCGTCGTCCGCATCCCAACCATCCTGACCGAAGTCCGGCCAGGGTTCTCCTGATAACGAGAGATGCTTTAGCGAATTCAGGATGTCGCGAAAGGGTGAGTGCTGAAAGATGTCCACGGCGGTGAACTCCATGATCGGCGCCCAATCGGATTCGATTGGTAGGGGCGCAGGAGGTTCGGGTTCGGCACCTCGGAGTCACGAGCTTTATAAGGGACAAGGTCAGTATTCGGCTCCATCGCCGTAGAGGTTGCAGCTCCCGAGGCGGTGTCCAGCCACCTGTCCTCGATCTGCGCGATGGGCTCCGAACTATAGATCGGAGCGGATTCGTGTGCGGCCTCCAAGGTTCTGTCCGGCAGCAGAGCTAAATCATGCCCATCGTGACAGTGCGGCACGCTCGGCTGTGGCTCGAACCCATCGAAGATCAAGTCTCTGCGGATGTCAGCCATGAAGTTTAGGCTTCCAAATCTGACCTGATGGCCAGGGGCATAGCTTTCGATCTGCTCCAGATGGCCAAGTGAGTTGGCCCGCAGCACAAAGCCGCCGAACACGAAGATATGTCCCGGGAGAAAATTCTCACCCTGGACTGCGTTTGTTGTTGATTGAAGAAGCCATCAAGCCTATCGGTGACGACACAGAGGAACTCTCAATGAAAGCACCAATGTCAGTGTCAAAACCGGCGGATCTCGGGTAGGGGGTCCCGAACTGTGCGTCTAGGCAGATGGTAACAGGAGACAAGGGACACGACATTTTACCTGTGTTCGGCCCTCTCGATGGAGGTAAAACCCTACTCCTTCTTGATTGATATTGATGATATGGGTAGTACAAGAGTGGATCTACCACGAGATCAAGGAGGCTAAACCCTAGAAGCTAGCCTATGGTATAATTGTTGTAATGGTTGTGTGTCCTACGGACTAAAACCCTCCGGTTTATATAGACACCGGAGAGGGCTAGGGTTACACAGAGTCGGTTACAATGGTAGGAGATCTACATATCCGTATCGCCAAGCTTGCCTTCCATGCCAAGGAAAGTCCCATCCGGACGCGGGACGAAGTCTTCAATCTTGTATCTTCATAGACTTGGAGTCCGGCTGACGATGATAGTCCGGCTATCCGGACACCCCCTAGTCCAGGACTCCCTCAGTATGAGTTGTATGTTTTATTTTGGTGTTGTCCTCATCATGCCCTCCGTGTCACGCATAGCGTGAGGATTCTGTTGTAGGGGCGTTGCAACACGTTCATGATTAAACTTATAGTGGGTTGCTTGAGTGTGAAGCATAAACCCGAGTAAGGGGGTTGTTGCGTATGGGATAAAGGGGACTTGGTATGTTAATGCTATGGTTGGGTTTTACCTTAATGATATTTAGTAGTTGCGGATGCTTGCTAGAGTTCCAATCATAAGTGCATATGATCCAAGAAGAGAAAGTATGTTAGCTTATGCCTCTCCCTCATATGAAATTCTAATAGTGATTACCGGTCTTCTTAACAATTGCCTAGGACAATTCCGCACACCGACCCATCATTATTCCACACTCGCTATTTATAATACTTAAGTAATATATTCTAACTTTATGATAACAGCACCTACTTTTATATTTTAGCTCCGATACTATGCAAAGTTATCCTCTTCATACCCACAACGTAGTTTTATTTCCCGTTTCTAGTTGGAAGCAAACGTTCGGTGTACGTAGAGTCGTATCAGTGGTACATAGGACTTGAGAGAATATTGATCTTACCTTTAGCTCCTTGTGGGTTCGACACTCCATGCTTATCAGTTCGACCTTTGGAAATTGCTACGATGATTCCCTGCACTTGGGGATTATCAAGCTCTTTTCTGGCGCTGTTACCGGGGAGCAATAGCGTGGGGTTGATATTCTCGTGTGTGCTTGTTTGCTTTCTTCACTAAGTAGTTTTTGTTCTCCCTTTTGGTTTTTCTTAGTTGTGGGTGAAACATACAAAAATATTAAAGAATGGGATACAAAAAAAGTTACTTGCCTCTATGCCTACAAAGTTTTTCAAAAAGAGAAGTGATTGGAAAGTTATGCATTGGAGAAGGGAGGGTCGACCTTGAACACTTGTGTTCATGCTCATGGAAACAATGTATAATTTTTCATGGAAGTTTCTCTGAAAATAATTATCCCCTTGTATATATCCATTTTATTATAAAAATAATGTGCCAAGCTTTGGTTTTAGGATGATTAGATTGCTTGTTTAATATGTGCAGTGCAAAAACAGAAACTTTGGCTGTAGCGCGTGAATTTACATTTTTACTGGAAAGTCAAATGGGTCTGAAAATTTTTGCACATTACTTCCGTACAATTTGTTTAAATTTTAATATATTTTTGAAAAATTTTTGTGTTACAGAAGTATATGAAATTTTCAGATTACTACAGACTGTTCTGTTTTTGACAGATTCTGTTTTTTATGTGTTGTTCGCTTATTTTGATGAATATATGGGTAGTATCGGGGGGTATGAACCATGGTGAAGTTGGAATACAGTAGATATAGTGCTAATATGAAATTTTAATGAGTTTACAACAGTACCTATAGGTAGTGATTTGCTTTATTATACTAACATATCTCACCAAGTTTTTGTTATGTTTTGTGTGGATGAAGTGTTCGAAGAACGAGGAGTTACCGATGTGAGAAGAATAAAGAGAGGCAGGAGTCAAAGCTTGGGGATTCCCAAGGCACCCCAAGTAAATATTTCAAGGATACTGAAGCATCTAAGCTTGGGGATGCCCTGGTTGGCATCCCATCTTTCTTCTTCAATAATTATCGGTATACCTCAGTTTTTGTTTTGTTCACATGATTTGTGTCTTTTGTGTTTTTCTTTTTCTTTATGAACTATGCTAGTATGAGATGGCCCTTCATTGATTTATAGAATACTCTTTGTGCTTCACTTATATCTTTTGAGTATGGTTTTATAGAATGCTTCGTGTGCTTCACATATATATTCTGAGCTTGGATATTGGTTAGTCTATATTAATCATAGAATGCTCCATGAACTTCAATTATATCTTTTGGAATATGAATAATACTATCATCGAAAGTGGGTTTGGAAGAGTGTCAACTTTAGGAAGTAATGATCCCACTATTTTGGAGGGTGTTGAATCTTAGTATGATATTTATGAAAGTGGATTTGGAGAGGTCTTGACTTTAGTTAGTAATGATTCCACTATTTTGGAAGAGGTTCCAATTGATTATGAGAACAAAGTTGCTATATATGATGATTATTGTGATGACATGTATGCTATAAAGAATAATTTTAAACATGAAACTTGTCATCATCATTTTAATTTTCAATTGTATTGTGCCTCACATGACAGTTATTTTGTTGAGTTTGCTCCCACTATTCCGACCGAGATGAACTTTTGCTTATGTGGAGAGTAGTAAAATTTATATGCTTGTAGATCATGAAAAGAATGCTTTATGTGATGTTTGTATTGTTAAACTCATTCATGATGCTACTGAGAATTATTATGAGGGAGGAATATATGCTTGTAGGAGTTGCAATAATATCAAGTTTCCTCTCTATGTGCTTAAAGTTTTGACGTTATACTTGTTTTGCCTTCTGATGCTAGTTGATCCTTGTTCCCATAAGTTGTGTGCTCAAAAAATCCCCAGGCATAGGAAGTTGGTTAGACTTAAATATGCTAGTCATAGTCTTCATGATGCTCTCTTTATGTTTCAATTCTTATCTTTTATGTGAGCATCATTGAAATCATCATGCCTAGCTAAAAGGCATTAAAGAAAAGCGCTTGTTGGGAGACAACCCAATATTTACCCTTACTGTTTTTGTGTGTTAACATGATTAAGATACTGTATTAATCATGTTTTATAGCTTTTGTTTCAATAAAGTGCCAAGTAAGACCTTTGGGATAGCTTACGGTGATAGTTGTGTTGATCTTACTGAAAAACAGAAACTTTTGCGCTCACAAAAACAATTCTAACTTTTAACAGAAGTGTGATTTTGAGTTGATTATTTTTTCATAAGAATAATACACAAACTCAGGTTTTAATAATTTTTTCAGAATTTTTGGAGTAGCAGAAGTATGGTTGCTGTTCAGATCATTACAGACTGTTCTGTTTCTGGCAGATTCTGATTTCAATGCATAGTTTGCTTGCTTTCTAGTTTCTATGGCTTATATTTCTCAATATAAATTGTAGAAATGATATGGTACAGTAGGCATTGTGTGAGAACAATTATGAATCTTGTATTTGACAGTACCAAAGTGAATGGTTTACTCCTTATCATACTGACACATCTCACGAAGTTCCGTTAAGTTTTGTGTGATTGAAGTTTTCAAGTTTCGGGTGAGATATCAATATGAGGAGAATAAGGAGTGGAAAGACCCTAAGCTTGGGAATGCCCAAGGCACCCCAAGGTAATATTCAATCAAGACTCAAGCGCCTAAGCTTGGGGATGCCCCGGAAGACATCCCCTCTTTCGTCTTCAAAACCATCGGTATACCTTACTCGGAGCTATATTTTTATTCGTCACATGATCTGTGTTTTGCTTGGAGCATATTTTCATTTTACTTGTTGTTTGAATAAACCTTTGGATATGAAATCTCTAATAATAAATCATTGGATCTGAAATCTTGAATGAGAGTGTCCTCCCATGGCTAGTTAATTATTTGACTACTCAGTGTTCTTCACTTATATCTTTTTGGAGTAGTTTGTCATTTACTCACGTGCTTCATGTATATCCTATGAGTAAATGGTTGAATGAATTGAATATCATAAATCTGAATTTATATATGTTTCATATGCTTATACCATGGGGGGTAATGACTTCACACATAATAAGTATAGGTGGTAAATTTATTAGAAGTTAGCAAACGCAGAATTGGTCACTCGAAAAATTCATGAAAGAATATTGAAGGAAGAGAGATTTCACATATAAATATACTATCTTGGACATCTTTTGTAATTGTGAGCACTCACTAAAATATGACATGCTAAAAATTTGACGTTGGACAAGGAAGACAACTTAATGGGTTATGTTTTCCTATATCCGAATAGACGTTATATTGTCTTGGATCATCCAACATGTTGAGCTTGCCTTTCCCTCTCATGCTAGCCAAATTCTTTGCACCAAGTATAAATACTACTTGTGCTTCCAAACATCCCTTAAACCAATTTTGCCATGAGAGTCCACCATACCTACCTATGGATTGAGCAAGATCCTTCAAGTAAGTTGTCATCGGTGCAAGCAATAAAAATTTCTCCTTAAATATGTATGATCTATTAGTGCGAAGAAAATAAGCTTTATACGAACTTGCGACATGGAAGAAATAAAAGCGACGGACTGCATAATAAAGGTCCTTATCACAAACGGCAATATAAAGTGACGTTCTTTTGCATTAAGATTTTGTGCATCCAACCATAAAAGCGCATTACAACCTCTGCTTCCCTCTGCGAAGGGCCTATCTTTTACTTTTACCTTCTACCCCTATACAAGAGCCATGGTGATTTTCACCTTTCCTTTTACACTTTTTCCTTTGGCAAGCACTTTGTGTTGGAGCGATCCGGATATATATATCCACTTGGATGTAGGTTTTCATAAAGTATTGTTGACAACATTACCCTTGAGGTAAAAGGTTGGGAGGAGAAACTATAAGCCCCTATATTTCTCTGTGTCCGATTAAAACTTTGAACCCATAAATATCACGTGAGTGTTAGCAATTGTGAAAGAACTAAATGATAGTTGAGTATGTGGAGTTTTCTGAAGCGAAGCTCTTACATAGACCCTTCCTGAAAATAAGTTGAATTGCAATTGTTTGATGACTGAGAACATAGTTTGTTAGTTTTCAAGAAAGTTTATGATCTATACTTTAACATGTGAATAGCTTGTTACTTGATCATGAGAAGTTTTATGAGTTGAGCTACTGTTATGACATATAATGATGCTAGAAAAAGTGATTGAAACTATCATTGATCAAACTTATGCACTTGCTAGCATTCACACTTCATAAATTATTTCTTTTATCATTTACCTACTCGAGCACGAGAAGGAATTAAGCTTGGGGATGCTGATACGTCTCCAATGTATCTATAATTTATGAAGTATTCATGCATGTATATAATATTTTTATATGATTTTGGTATGATTTGATTAGAACTAACCCGGACTGACGTTGTTTTCAACAGAACTACCATGGTGTTGTTTTTCTGCAGAAATAAAAGTTCTCGGAATGCGCTGAAAATCAACGGAGAATATTTTTGGAAAATATAAAAAATACTGGAATAAAAATCTACCGGAAGGGAGTCCCGAGGGCACCACGAGGGTGGAGGGCGCCCCCCTAGGGCGCACCCCCTGCCTCGTGGACTCCCTGTGGGCCCCCTAACATGAAACCAACGCCAACTCCTCCTATAAATCAAGAAAACCCCAAAACAGAAGAGATATCGGAAGTTCCGCCGCTGCAAGCCTATGTAGCCACGAGAAATCAATCTAGGCCCTCTCTGGCACCTTGCCGGAGGGGGCCATCATCACCGGAGGCCATGGAGGAGGATCTCGGAGCGTCCATCATCACCATGAAGGCCAAGGACCAGAGGGAGAACCTCTCCCCATCCAGGGGGGAGGCCATGGAGAAGGAATCACAAGGGGGAGAACCTCTCCTCCTCTCTCTCGGTGGCGCTGGAGTGCCATCGGGAGGCGAATCATCGACAGGTGATTGTCTTCATCAACATCACCATCCTCATCTCTTTTACACGGTCCATTCTTCCGCACCCCGCTGTAATCCCTACTAGAACATGGTGCTTTATGCCACATATTATGATCCAATGATGTGTTGCCATCTTATGATGTTTTGAGTAGATATCCTTTGTCTTTGCATTGATTGATGACCTAGATTGGTATGAGTTGTATGTTTTATTTTGGTGCTGTCCTATTGTGCCCTCCGTGTCGCGCAAGCATGAGGGATTCTCGTTGTAGGGTGTGCAATACGTTCATGATTCGCTTATAGTGGGTTGCTTGAATGACAGAAGCATAAACCCGAGTAAGGGGGTTGTTGCGTATGGGATAAAGGGGACTTGATATGTTAATGCTATGGTTGGGTTTTACCTTAATGATCTTTAGTAGTTGCAGATGCTTTCTAGAGTTCCAATCATAAGTGCATATGATCCAAGAAGAGAAAGTATGTTAGCTTATGCCTCTCCCTCATATGAAATTGCAATAGTGATTATCGGTCTTGTTAACAATTTCCTAGGACAATTCCGCACACCGACCCATCATTATTCCACACTCGCTACTTATAATACTTAAGTAATATATTCTAACTTTATGATAACAACACCTACTTTTATTTTTAGCTCTCCGGTACTATGCAAAGTTATCCTCTTCACACCCACAACGTAGTTTTATTTCCCGTTTCTAGTTGGAAGCAAATGTTCGGTGTACGTAGAGTCGTATTAGTGGCATATAGGACTTGAGAGAATATTGATCTTACCTTTAGCTCCTTGTGGGTTCGACATTCCATGATTATCACTTCCAGCTTTGGAAATTGCTACGATGATTCCCTGCACTTGGGGATTATCAACTTGTCAGGCCGGTGGATTTTAGTTTGTACGATAATGTTGCATCTACCTAAAGTAACGAAAGTTCTTACGTAAACTTCCTAATAATTACCTCTTCGTAGGTGCAGCACTACTAATAACATTTGTAATATCAGTTTGAAACTTGTAATATTGTCGTGTCCTATTCCTGCGTTTTCAAAATCCTGCGAATCAAAGAGGTCCTGAGTTGGTGATGATGGTGTGCCTGCCATCTTTCACCAATAGCCATCGGATCTAGATCTGACTCATACAAAGCAAACTTCTGCAGTTTTGCAGAAAGATGCCCGCACTTGTTCCCTATTTACAAACAACTCCTTGTCTCTCACAATCATCCTTATATCCTCCCCACCACATCTAGAAGGCGATGAAACAATCTGGCACGATGGCCACTGCCGGCGCCGTCACCCCCAATCTTGGTGTTCCGTGCAATGCATGGGTATCTTACTCGTATAATAAAAGAGTAGGGATACTTGTGGCAACGCACGGGAAATTATGTCGAACATGGCTAGTTGTAAGTAGGCTAGCTCTATGGCCATGATGATGGTGACTGCACACGGTGAGGCTAACTTTGGTATGCCAAACACGGCGCCTACATTCAGGTGTCATCTCCGGCGCAGGGTCTTGTCACTTCACTATGAGAAGTAATTTGACCAATGGGTAGTACAGTACTAGTACTACATTGGTAGTACTACTACTAGTCTAGCACCACCGTCTGGATTTAGTAGTACTACCATGTCCGTTTGGATTTAGTATTTGACTAGCAATATCTAGTAATGCATGTCACAAAAAATATACTACTCCCTCTATAAATAAATACATGGAGTATTTTTTTATTTGGTTTTGAACATAGTTCCCGATGAAATTATACAGTCTCCCTTCCGGTAGATGGCTCAAATCTGAAGTCTCATCAATCAGACTACTATTGTACTCACCAAGAGCTCGGCTTGGTAAACTACTAACAAAAAATTGCAATCAAAGACTACTATTGTACTCCCTCCGTACTGGTGCATTAGTCACGTTACGGAAACCAAATAATCCCAAAACTTTTAGGCACGATGCATTAACTACCCACTTCGTTCCCAGTTTTTTGCCACGAAAAAAGAAATCACCCAATAGGAGACGTGGGGTGCGTATGCATTCAATGACTTGAGACTACTTAGCACAACATTTTTTGTTACATGCATTAACATTTTATTAGTTAAATCAAAGGTCAAAACTTGGCACAAAATGCAAAGGGGACCAATAAACCAGTAAACATCAAAGCTCTCTCGTTTTGCCCCAACTTGGTCTCGGTGAGATGACTATACTGCACTGGCACGGAGGGAGGACCGAGGAGTAGATGGCCAACACACACGTGAATGCAACACAGTCTGCACTTCTCATATAAAGGTTCCTCGCCAGTCCCATCTACGAAATCCTATGCACCTATGCACCCTAACTAAGGGCAAGAGTGATCACTCCAATCGCAAGATTAGTTGACTAGAAGCTAGACCCATGGAGGTGATGAGCACGAGCATCAGCCGGCTGTCCCAGATGGTCCACGATGCCGGCCTGTGGCCCGACATCCAGGAACGTCTCCAGGTTGTGCTTGAGACTGCCAGGGAGAGAGGCCTCTTGGACGATAGCCTCATCTCCTTGTTCAACGAGGTCCTCGTCGGCTTCCTCGACAAGTTCACGAAGCTCGCAGACGACCTTGACATACGCCTACAGCCCACGCGCCCAGGCTCTGCAATGCCCGCCACCCTCAATGGCCTCTATGGTGACAACCTCTTCGACGCACTGGTGGCCCTGCGACTGCCCGCTATCGTGCCTAAGAATGTCCACCTCGAGGTTGCGCTCGCCGCGCAGTGCCTGGCACAACAAGACACCATCGACATAATCACCCATGTCTACGCGCAGATCATCCACAAGGACTACTACGTGCAAGAGGAGGACGACAGGACGCTGGCCTTCTTGGACCGCAGGGCAACCTTGGACGGCATTGTTGAGAAGCACGTTGAGCTCGCCACCAACGTCGCTACACCTCACACGTCAGTTGGTGATCCGGCGCACTAGAGCGTGAGGATGTCGTTGATGGATCTGTATGTATCTTTATCTTTCTGTCAAATCCATGTAGTAGTATATTGTACTACTAGTAATTATCCTACCTTTCGCATCAACTTCATAATTTTTGTACGTACTCCATGCATGAACCGCGCTAGAACCAAACCTCATTACTCAAGGGAAAATCGTTATTTCTATCTATCGGTCACACCATGGAGCAGAATTGTGACGCCCCCGATTCAATCGTACACTAATCATACACGCAAATGTGTACGATCAAGATCAGGGACTCACAGGAAGATATCACAACACAACTCTAGACACAAATCAAAATAATACAAGCTTTATATTACAAGCCAGGGGCCTTGAGGGCTCGAATACATAGCTCGGTACACAAGAGTCAGCGGAAGCAACAATATCTGAGTACAGACATAAGTTAAACAAGGATGCCTTAAGAAGGCTAGCACAAAAGCAACAACGATCGGAGAGGCAAGGCCTCCTACCTGGGACCTCCTAACTACTCCTGGTCGTTGACGGCCTCCACGTAGTAGCATCCATCAGCAGTGGCATCTGGCTCCAGGGATCCACTATCTGGTTGCATCAACCGGAAAGAAGATAGATGGGGGAAAGGGGATACCAAAGCAACCGTGAGTACTCATCCAAAGTACTCGCAAGCATTAGATCTATACTAAGTATGCATTGGTATCAAAGGAAAGGTTTGTATCTGTGGACTGAACTGCAGAATGCCAAAATAGAGGGGAAGGCCTAGCCTATGAAAGACTAGCATCTTCAAGCAGCTCCAAGCATCTTGCAGCATGTAGAAGAGTAAAGAGTAGCATTTTAATATTAACAAGCATGTTGTAGCACCAACGCCCAGAGATCCTTCCTCGACTCCCTTCGAGAAAGCAATCCCGGAGCCACATATCCATCACATATCTCAAGTATCCATTTCTAGTTATATAAGATCAGGATATAAGTCTGAACGTCCATTACTGTGGGCACGGTATTTGAACATATATCTTCCCTGCAGGGGTGCACCATGTTACCCAACACGCTCGATCACTCTGGCCGGACACACCTTTCTGGGGTCAATGTTCGGCCTCGGAAGATCAACACGTCGTAGCCCTACCTAGGCTCAGCAGGGAGGTCCCCGCCGGTCTACCTCCTAAGCATCCGGGGTCTGGGCCCATCGCCCATTGCACTCCGGGTCGTTGCGAGCAGGGCGGACCAGGGTCCACCACTACAGGATGGTGCCGGCCCAGCCGTGCCGCACTGCTGAATTGGACGTCTGACAAAGCTTCGGTTGATACCACGACATCGAGGCCCATATATATTCTCGTGTGGTGGTTAGTGCGTAAAGGCCAGAGGCCAACTCAGAACAAATACCCAAACCTATTAGTGCATTGGGGGCTCGCGGAGACGAGCAGAGACTCACGATAATGTGACCCCGTCGCCCCGTCTCGTGGACTTACGGCAAGGGCCCAGACTGCCCGGCCATGCCACATGGAAAACTTGCTGGTGCTCTACGGGCCCGCCCAACTTTCACATCAACTCGTGGGTACCCCTCAGGGCCGACCCAACTTCAACAATGGTCTCAAGTAAAGTCAAGGTAACCGTGTGTCCAAACATCAAGGGGAAAACCCGAGGAATCACCCATGGAGGATTCCACTCGATATAACCATCAAGGTGAGCGTAAGAGGATCCACCCTCAAGGTTCACACTTGAGGTGTTGCACGACAGAGCCGTATCGGGAATGGTGAAAGAGGAACCACCCTCGATGACCATGATCGAATAGCTACACTACATAATTACCATCAGGAGTGATGTATGAGGGATCACCCTTGACACTCAATAGTAGCTCTGCAGAGTCGAGCAACTAAAGGGGCGTGATGTGATGTGAGGTGTCAGGCTCTGGTCATCAATCACATTGATCGAGTCGTCGAAGATGAAGAAGGGGCAACAAGGACAAGTTGGGGGTCACTGATGGATCACTAACCAACATATACTAAGCAGTTTAGAATAAGCAGGTAAGGTACAATAGCAGGTACAAAAGCAGGCTATGCATCAAAATGGGAGCAATCAATTACAGTAGCAAAATCTAATGCAAGCATGAGAGTATAGAATGGGCGATATTAGGATGATCAAAGGGGGGGCTTGCCTGGTTGCTCAGACAAGGAGGGTCGTCATCGACGTAGACGATCACAGTGGCATCAGCAGCAGTCTCGGGGTCTACCGGAGACAAGAGGGGGAAGAAACAGTAAATACAAGCAAACATATGCATACAAGACAATAACCGGTGCTAGAGGTGTTCTAACGCAGTGCTAGGCGATACTGGCGAAGGGGGCAAACATCCGAGAAAGTTTCCCGGTTCCGGATGTCTGTCAAACAAATGAATCGGATGGGAAAGGCTACATGTTCGCTATGCTAGGGATGTGTGGCAGACGAACGGATGGCGTATTCGGATTTGTCTCGTCGTTCTGAACAACTTTCATGTACAAAGTTTTTCGATCTGAGATGGTTTATTTTATATGATTTTTCTAAGTTTTAACTCGAATTTAAATAGTAAAATACTTTTATATTACACAGGGTAAACCCAGCCACAGTCAATGACATGTGGGGTCAAACAAAGAAGATACTGATCGGCGTTGGTCGGGTCAAAGCCGACTCACCAGCAGGTCAAAGGGCCCATCTGTCAGTGTCACATTAGGCTAATTAGAAGTTAACTAGCTAATTAAGCTAGATTAATTATTCGATTAATAAATTAACTAATTTTTTACTTTCTTTTAAAAAAAGAAAAGGGGCATTGGGACCCATCTTGGGCAAAGGCCCATAGGCCATAGCAGGCGGGCGGGTCAATCCATGGGTTCCCAGACAAAGGCCACAGGCGCCCGCCACAGAACGGCCAAAGGGCATGGCATGGCAGCGCGTGGTGGGCGTGGGTGGATCTGGAGGGAGGGAACGAGAGGGAGAGGAAGTGGGGGGGGGGAGTAGGAGTCGCGGTAAGGGGAGCTCGGGGCATCGGCCTTATCCTTGAGGCGGCACCAACGAGCTGGTGGGGCGGGGACGGCTCGGGCAGGAGCCCGGTCGAAGGAACAGGAGGGAGGGAGACGACCCAGGGGGAAGGGGTAAGTGGGCCGTCCGGCACAGGAGGAAGCTGGGCTGGCCCACGGGGGAGTCAGGGGGGTTTTCTTTCTCCTTTTATTTTTTGATTATTTACTTGTTTAGTTTAGTTTAGGGCATTCAAACAATTTGCAAAAATGTTGGTTCACCACCAACATTAACAAATGAATATTTGCCACATGATCAACATTTTAGTTTTCATGTTTGAGAATTTTGAATTTTGGACTTTGATTTGAATTTGAAATTTGAACCAGTTTCGAGCCAACGCGGGTTTAACAATAGTAGTCATGATGATGTGGCATCATTAGCAGGGAATTACTATAACTTAATTATCCGGGCGTCACAAGAACTAAATTTTACAAGTTACAAGTTCAAAAGGAAAAGCCTGCCATGTTTGCGTCGCACCCCCACACGGTTGGTCCGACACACCGCTCAAGGGGGAATGCGTGTTGTGTTGCATTTTCACTTACAAGTGGGACCGCAGTTGAGCAAACCGCCTATCGGCAAACCCCCACCCCGCCCACCGCGCGATGGCTGAGAAAACAAGAGGGAGTAGAGATGGATGTAGCACGAACTCCAAGAAAATTGGTGTCAGATGGGACTCGTGTGGGTGGCGTGTGCAGTACTGCTAGACGCGAATGCTAGTTATGGCCCATGCCACCCCACTATATCGAGGTGTTGGTTATGTAGAGCGAACACATTATCTCTCCAGGAGTACCGTACACCACTAGTACTACTCACATTGTCGCGAAATTTCCTGGAGTCCATGCTGAACCCTCCTCTCTCTCTCTCTTCTCAGCCAGCCAGCAGACGTGCGGAACCCATCGTCTGTTTGCTCACATGCGGTCCCACATTTCAGTGAAAACACAATACGACCCACTGAACCTGCACATCTTTCACCTCGACGTGCTGGTGATGAAAAACAAATCCAATAAAGATCTTCGGTGGCCGCTTTTGGAGTTACTCAAGAGTAAGATTCTATTTACAGTTTAACCCAAGATGCACATCACGTGGCTTCAACTAGCACTCCATTTTCTTTCATGGCACAACTTGGATGCTGGATGTCCCACATGTCGGCAAAAGGAGGAAGAACTAGACCAAATCTTCTCCACATTTAGACCGGAGGAGCAGGAAACATGGCAAGCCATGTGCCTACATCATACCACGTACAAGCCCACCTCACGCAGTCACGCTATCACCATATTTCTCGGCCTCCGTGCGACACATAGCTCTAGTTGATCTAACTAGAACTAACTATTGTGCTAGCATACTCCAATATTAGGTTGGCTCTATGTGATGTGGCAACTTCATATAACCGGATGCTAGCTATACTACTACAGTACTCACACTCCAAGAAGTGAGTCGAAAACCATTCATAAATTGAGTTTATGACATGCATATGCAAATGTACCATTCATTATGTACAACAAGTCATCAACACACAACGACAACGAGGATACATGTTGGATTATAGATTAGTTCCAACAAAACATTCTAGTAAATACTAAAGTTTTCATCACACAACAAATAACAAGCAATGAAATGAACTTCAGCTCAACCAATCCTCGGCATTGGAAACGCTTGCTTTGAACCATAGGTAAGCCTTTGGGAAGGGACAACTATTGTCAATCTCGAGACCAACGCAAGACTGATCATCCAGGCTGAAGCGGACTATATCATGACGCATATTGTGATAGCCACAGTAGGGAACCATAGCCATGTCCGAGGTATATATATAGTTGCTTCTCATAAATGGTAGTTTCGTTGTGTCAACAGCAGCTAGATCGCCTTTCACCATCATTGGATAGTTTTATCCAAGGAAGAGCAAGTTTTCTCCAAGAATATCAATACTGAACTAGGGAGAAGGTGTTGGCGCTAGCACACTAGTATCCATCCCGAATACCCTGCAACGGATGTTGGAATAGGTCCGGAGAGTGCGACCATGGGAGACAACACCTGCTTCCTTAGTAGTAACATCAGCAGTGCGCTGTATACAGACAAGAAGAGGTGATCCATCAGAATAAGTTGATAGGCGCCACTAAATATATAGGTCCTGCTCGTCCTCATGCTCGTGATCATCACCATCGTCATCTCCCCCTTGGTTATAAAAATTATCAAGTATAGGTGGTGGAATGTTCGCAGGACCTTGGAAACACAAGAAGGTTAACTAGTAAAGGGAAACTAGCTAACCTGCATGCATGTGGATGAAACAATTATAATTACGGTGGAAGACAAACATACCGAAAGCATAAGGATTCCATGCAAAAACAGTGCCACAAGTGGTGGCAGCAAACACAAGACCCTCGTATTGAATTGCATCATAGTACACATCCGTGTACAAAAACTGATTTTTGAGCAATATCCATGGAGGCGTGGAAGTAAGGACGGCAACAAGCTCGTCGAAGATAGCAACAACTTGTTCGTGTAATCCCAAGAGCGGTTGGGAACTCGACAAATTGCTATCTTTTATAGACGACAGTCACCATGATCGTACTTGAACGTACATAGACCATATGTGTGCTCAACCACTGGGCACTCCGAGATTTTTGGAAGTGGAACCCGGTGATGAGTGTACACATTCACAAGTTCCCACTCGCAGTTGTGCCCAATATAAACAACCCAATCTCCATTTGCGCCTGCCCAGGCCTTACCCTTAAGCGATGGCATCTTAACATCACACGTATCATTATCAAGCGGCATCAACTTGCACAAGGCGAGGCTTCCATCGTCCGCGTGCCAGCGAGCAGGGTCATGGCAAAGAAGATAGGGGAGATCAAACCGCTCCTGGACCCTTGGGTTCTTTGTAATGATATTATTGTTTGAGTCGAGAATGGTCTTGAACGAACCTGCCATGCTAGCCGAGGTGATGACATTGCAGCGATCAATGAGTTCCTCCACCACGTCATCTTTCTGATCGGGGCAAGAATAACGAGGTCGTTTTTGATCTGTTTCCTCCATGGAGGAGATGATCGAACAATGGCAGAAGGAATGGTGAAGGAAAATGGAGGAAGGAGGAAGAGCGTGCGACAGCAGTTCCAAATCGAGAAGGAAAGGTGAAGAGGCGGTGGATGGTTGCCACAGTACAGGAAGAGGCGCCTTGACCTACATAAACGTCTGTTTGGAAATTGTATAAAAGGACTCGCCGTCGTCTCACTGACATGTTGGAACGACACCACATGTCAATGAAAAATGGTGTGTCATTTCTCGTGCAAAATGCGATCTGGCCGCTTTGACCTGAGGTGCCGCATTTCTGGACTTTATTTTTTTAATGTCGTGTCATCAGTTTTGAAGCATGACTAACTGGTACTGTATGCAGAGAAAATATAAACTACTCTACCACTACTCCACCTCTAGTACTAGTATAAAAAAGATATATAGGGTGGAGCTTCAGCGGTTGCTTGCTAAGGGCTGCCCGCTTGCTTCTCACACTATCATCCTCTCTCCAGATCTAAAAAAGACGACCTCTCTCTCCCTCCTCACTAGTGGTCACAGATCCTCCGGGGAAGAAAAGGATGTGCAGCGTTGACGCACTCGTCGTCGGCGAGCAAGGTCACGCACTGACGGCAAGGCCATCCTCTCAGACCTAGCGCTCGCGCAGGATGGCCTCCATCCCCAAGCTCGCTGTTGTAGTGTGTGCATAGGATGACGACCATGAGCGAAGCCACTTCCTACTGACCCTCAAGTATGCTACCTCTTTTCAAACCATACCCTTGTTCTATTGCCCCATCTGCCACGTCGTTGCATGTGGATCTTTTTCCACTCCACCATCTTTCCAATTTGCTATCTTCTGCTTTGCTGGTCATGCGGACAAAACCTTAATTTGCACTATTAAAGGAAACCCTACTTCATGCAGACTAATCCATATCTGGTTTGAATAAGGAAAGGAAGGAAGAAAGTACTGTTGAAGAGACTAGGCATGGAACCCGCATCTAGGTTGAAAAGGGGCAAATCAGTAGCTAAGGAATGTGTCTCATGTCTCTTGGTTGAAAAAGGGTAGAAAGGCATGACAACGCAATAGAGAATGAGCAGGTCGATTGATTTGTTGTCCTCACATATGAAAAAGGTGACTAAAGAGAACAAAAATGGGACGTAATCCACATATGTTGCCTGGACATTTGTTGCTCTGTGCAACCATACCTCCCTCACCACTCTATGCATCTGTGGAGGTACATCGTACTGGTGCGCCCACTATCCGAATGGGCCTCACATGCTCTTATTGCCACTTTTTTACTATTAGTACAACGGCAGCGGTAAATTCAAGCAATACTACTACTAAAGTGATGCCACATTTAACTAATGTCGCACTCAGTCTAATGCCACCAATAAATTTAAGCAATGCCATTTAATGTCACTGGATTATTTCAGGTTAGCTGTTGATTGTGGATGTATTAAAGATTTTTTAGCTAAGGCTTTCTAATGATGTTGCACAACCAGTATACCAACGATGAAACTTGTTACTACCTTCGGATTTTTGCATTGTTAATGCTTATAGATTACATACCTCACTTTCATGAGATAAGTCATTTTTTTCTACAGTGTCACCAAAATGCCAAGGGGCTGATGTCATTTTATTTTGGTTAAATTGCACAAAAAATTATGAAGACAAGAGGAAAGGTCAAGAGTGGGCACCTCCTCCTCCGGTTGTTCTCTTGATTCGTTCGATCAAGTTTTTATGTTTGATCGATTATCAAGATTGGGATAGCAATTTTGAGGTCCCCTCGAGTTCAAAATGATATTTACCTAAAGGTACATGGTTTGCAAATTTTTTATACTATCATTAGTTAATAATGCTAGTTACCTTCAGACTTCTGTATTTGGTTTAATGATGTTGCACAGCTAGTATACCAACGTTGAAACTTGTTACCTTTACATTTTGTATTGTTGATGCTTATAGAAATCTTCCAGTGCTAGCTTATGGAAATATGTTCAGTAAAACCATTGTACTGTACCCCATAATAAAAAACTACCCTACTATTGCACTAGCCACTGGATTAGTGTATATTTGTACTATTCAAATCCTGTTGCATTAGCGTATGGACATATATAAAGTGTGGCAAGCTTTCCTCGATATGTGCTCAAGAAAACTACTACCTGTTTTTCTAAATACTAGACGTTTGGGTACTTTAAATTGAACTGCGAAAACGTCTTATATTAAGGAAGAGAGGGTGTAGAGTTCACTCAAATTATCCCAGTAAAGCTAGTCACACCTTTGTTAAAACTAATGTTCATTATGTTATCGGAGGAGGTGTGTATGTTTGTCTCTGATGCTTGTCGATTACATACCTGACATCATGATGTAATGATAAGTCATTTCTTTTTGTACAGTGTCACTGAATTGTCAAGGCGGTGATGGCATTTTATTTTAGTTGGACTGCACAAAATATGCTTAAAAGAAGAGGAAAGGTCGGGGATGGTTTAGTTTTTAAGAAAATACTATGTATGCCTTCCTGACATCAGCCGATGTTGCCTTATTTATTCCTTCAAACAGGTGGTTAGAAACAGTCTTGCTACCTTCCCATTAAGAAATTGAATGCTTATATTTGTGAGTCTATGCTTCAACTAGTGCCACTTTTATAGTAATCACACTTTCAATATCTATGCAAACAGGGATGCTCGATTTTAGTGGAACTGCACAAAAAGTCCAAACGGTTCAACATTAGGAGCATGTTTTCTTCCAAACCTTTATATCCAATTGGTGGCACTATGAGTTGTTCATTACAAAGGTACATGGTTTGCTACTATCTCGCTACTATTTTTGTACTATCATTAGATAGTAATATTAGTGGTTTGCATGTGAATTTATTGGCAGGGTGGACCTGTATTGGAGGGGCAGGACATGATTCATTGATTGGATGCTCAATTTCGGTTGTATCGATTTCACCTCTTCCATCTCTATGAACATGGATATCCTTGGTCTGATGAAGAATATGCGCCATATTTCTGCTCTGTACCAGCAAATCAATTCAGTACAAAATTGTCCAAGGCAAAACATGACAGTATCAAATTGTCCAGTGCAAAACATGATAGATGCTAAGCGGGAGAGGCGTGTTTAAACCAAAAACACAAGGTGGGTATATGTTTACTAGCTGCTTGATATTTGTGCAGACAGATGTATGCCCATTGCTATTTGGCAAACAAACAAAGTGACCGCAATTTTGGTGGAACTGGACAAGAGAATAGTATAGTCACTGCATGTAGTGCCATTTGAAAATAGACACAGAAAGATTGGATAGTCACTTCATGGATGCACAAAAGTAGTATTGTACTATTTATTGGCCAACGCTAGGTGCTTCATTGCTTTGGTCTGATTATACCATGGGCATCATTTTTCCTAAGTTAAAGTTTGTATTCCGAAAATAGTCTCACCGTGTGATCGAGAGAAGACCAAATCATATTGCACTGGATGTTCCTCCATCATGTGTGGTTCATTCTCATGGTTCCGTCTGTTGGTGAAACCACTTATGTTTGCAAGAGGAATTGTAGACTTCACAAAAAAATTTGTCTTTCACTCTGTACTGAATGTTGGCCTAGAGAAGCATCCATGTTAGTAGGAAGAACAAATGTTTTTTCCAGATCTTTGCTTTTGGAGCTACATATTTGTATATGACCTGTGAATCATTGAAATGCATTAACATGTTGATCTTATGTATGGGGATCGTACTAGTTGGTTGTAAATTTGGGCTACTAATGTGAACATATTACAATGCCAGGCCCGTGAGTCTCGTGTGAACATTTCGAACGGATCGGCTCTTACTACTGAGCATAGCTGATCCTTATTTCTGTGTTCTCAGTGTTTACAAGTTACTAGCAGTTCCTTATTTCTATTCGCTCAGTGTTTACAAGTTACTGATCAATCATTAGCTAGCCTACTAATACACTCCCAGTAGTTTTAGTTGCGACGCAAGATCCAATGGATGTTTTTTGAATAAAAATGCCTACCTCTGAAGAAACTGACATGCTGTTCTGAAGAAAATGCCATGCGAATCTGAAGAAACTGCCAGCAAAAACTTTCACAAATGCCTTATCTCCCAGTGAATGTTCATCTGCTATTGCGATCTACACATACACTATCTGACCGACTCGATCCTATGCGAATAACCGGCGGATCACGCACGTACCTCATCTGGATGAATCGAGTGCACTCGTTTGACCATCATGCCGACGTGCGACCCAACGTGGACGGGACGCAACACTAGCGGGACGGGACAGGACGACACAGTCATAATTTCAGTTTTTCTAGTTTTCCACGGCAAGCTGGCGCGGTAAGCCATGCCTGCTTATGCATTGAATTTCGATGACCGCGATGACTGTCGCGTTTCTCGCGACACGCTGGTTCACCTACCTTCCGCCTATAATTACTGGTTCTCCGATGGCATCATCACCCAAGCCCCCACCGGCCCACCATTGCTCGCCACTTGTCCTTGCTCTCGCCACGTCCGTCATGCCCCCACCCATCCGCAATAGGCGACGCCGAAGGCGGTCACCGCCGGAACTAGTGTTCAGTTTTTCACCAAAAGGTAGACGGAGGGAGGAGGCATTCTATCGGTCTTTAGATGGCAATGCAGAGTATGAAGACTTGTTGGAGCGCAACTGCCTGGCGGAGGAGCAGTGTATCGCCGATTTGCACCACCAGCAGGGCATGGAGCAGTAGCGCACTGACGCTCTGAGTCATGAGCAGAGCGCCCGCAACTGGGCCGACTATGTGGAGGCCGGCGCACGGCAAATAGCCCTGGAGGCTGTCGGGCACGCAAGCATTCGTGACGCTGAATTTTACTACCAGCTCGTCAAGTGGGTTTCCCACTTAGAAGCCGAAGCTTCGGTGGACCACACCGGCATGTAAAGGTCCAACACGCGCGAGCAATGCTCCATATCGCACCTCTAGCAAGTCCGAGGCGAGGACGAGGACGTCAGTGCCGGCGTTTAGCGTGTATTGCAGATGGCGGCCGGCATCGTCTAGTTAGCTAAGAGTAAGTTAGTACTTGTAATACACGCTAAATGGCTAGCCCACTTTTTTACTCTTAGCTAACTTCCACATTGACAACCATCATAGCCCACATTCACAAAATGGCTAGCCCACTTTTTTTTCTTTTGCAGAATACCCAAACGAGGCCTACTTGCTTTGTCAGCCCTGCTGGGCTACAAATCTTTCAAGATGAGGAGAGCTTCATTCGACTTTCCCATAAAATGGGCTATCAGTAACGAGAAATGGGTTGTACATTTTTAAAACACATCAAACCGGCAATTGGTTTCAAATTTCTTTTTTTCATTTGGAGATTTTAAATTCCATTGATTTTTATGCATGGACAATTATTTGGATTTTATATTGATATAAATTTACTTTTAAAATTAGTTTGAATATGACTCAAAATTTCGGGATTAAAAACAGTTCGGACCGCACCGAAATATGCAAAATTTCGTATAAGTTTTTATCCATGGACACAATATGGGTTGTAATGCTAACAAAAAGAACGTGGGCTCCCAAAAAACCTTAAGAATTAGCAAATGAGCTGTAAATTATTAGAAATAATGGCAAATGGGATGTATGATGTTTTCCACAGATTTGAGGCTGACTTGTGCGCCTACTATAGGTTGACGCGTACGCTTTCCTAAAAAAAAGGTTGACGCACATGCTACGCCATGTCAACTTAGTCAGCACACGAGAGCAGTGACTGTTGGATGTCCATCCAACGACCGTCGTGCTTCTTCAGTCTCTGCTATTCCTGCTCCAGATGCTCAAACAAGCGCCAGCAGGACTGACTGCTCTCTCCTCCCATGGCCGGTTGTGCTGCCGCACAGGCCTCATCGCCCCACCCTACTCCCATCGCTGGTCTGGCCATCCCTCTACTCACCCACACCTGATGTTATTCTCCAGCGATGACAGACGAACCAGTAAACCCTCGTACTCCCCTTCGCGTGGGAAACAACTGCCGAGTCTTCCCTGGCTCCATGTCGTTCCCTTCCTAGGCCTCGCCATCGTCCACTGTCCTGGTGCTCTCAGCGCGGCGTGGTCAATGAACGACATCCTTCAGAAGTGGACTGTACGTGGAGAGGCTGACAACTAGGTCCATGGCTGCATGCAAGGAAATGCCTCCTTATTACGTGCAAAATAATGATTTCTCCACCTGACAGATGGGACCCACCGGAAGGGCCTCTATATTTCGCAAAAAATGTTTCCCCCGCTGACAGCTCGGACCCACCAGCTATATCTTCGCACGCAAGGAAGTGCCTCCTTATTGCACACAAAAAAATGAATCTCCCCCTACTATCTGGGACCCACCATAGTGGGAGGCTGACCTGCGGGCCTACTAAGTTGACGCGGACGGAGGGCTTTGTCAACTTTGTCAATATGAACGATGCTAGCTCCAGTGATTGTACGATGTCCATCCAGCGACCGTAGTGCTTCTTCAGCCTCTGGTCTTCTTGCTTCAGCAACTCAAACCAGTGTCGGTCGTGCCGCCTGCTCCTGCCTCCCATGGCGGCTCTACTGCCGCACGGGCCTGACCGCCCTACCCTACTCCAACCTCTGGCCAGGCCATCCCTCTACTCACCCACAACCCCTGTTATTTTGCGGCGATGGGAGGCTCACACCGCAGCCGAACCAGTCAACCCTCGTACTCCTCTCCGCGTGGGCATCCACTGCCGCTCTTCCCTGGCTCCGCGTCGTCCCCTTCCTAGGCGTCGCCATCGTCCACCGCCTTGGTTCTCTCAGCGCGGCGTGATCAATGTGGTCAAGGAATGACTTCCATCAAAACAGTACAATACGTGGAGAGGCTGACAGCTGGGTCCACGGTCGCAGCAAGGAAGTGCCTCCTTATTACACGCAAAATAATGATTCCTCCACCTGACGGCAAGGACCCACCGGACGGGCCGCCGTATTTCACGAAAAAATGTTTCCCCCCTGATTGCTGGGACCCACTAGCTACATCTTTGCACGCAAGGAAGTGCGTCCATATTACGGGCAAAAAATATGATTCTCCCCCTGACAGCTGGGACCCACCAACTATATCTTCACACGTAAGGAAGTGCCTCCTTACCTCCCTGACAGCTGGGACCCACCCGGTCAAACCGTACGTAGGGTTGTTTGTCTAGTCGCGAACATGTACATACATACTGGTCGATTGGTCTATCTGCAGGCTGCAGCAATGAACCTTGGCTGAGTAAGGAAGGGCACTGTCGTAGTAGAGGCGCGGACATAGCATGTCACACAGTCCCATCTATATCGCGTACACGTACGTACATCCAGGGTGCAAGAAAGTAAATACGTCCATGTACGTACATACGGGCAGGGTCCCGAACGCCTACTCGCGCATATGTACGGTAGGGCTCATGTACATGGAGAGGCAGCAGAGAGCAGCGATGGCGTCCTGTTCATCGGCAGCCAACCGGCTGGTTCGGAACGGAGAAATTGCGTCATGTTCATCGAGAGGCAACAAAATGCGTCCTATTCATCGGGAGCCAACGGGCTTGGACGGAACAGCCGAAACGAGGCTTGGTGTACCGCAGAACGGAGGAAACGGCCTTCTGTTCGACTGCCTACGCTAGAAACGGGATCCTGTTCACCGGGAGGGGTCTGGCGTACCGCAAAATGGGAAACAGACTTCTCTTCGACCTCCTATGGTCGAAATCGGGTCCTGTTGATCGGGAGGGGTGTGGTGTACCGCAAAATAGAGGAAACGGACTTCTCTTCGACCTCCTACGTTTGAAACAGGGGTCCTATTCATCAGGAGGGGTGTGGCGTACTACAAAACGGGACTCCACAAGCTACTGTCCATCCACCGTCTACTGCCTCGCTCCAGCCTCCACAGACTACTGTTCATCCACCGTCGACCTCCTCCAACCTCCACCTGCGACTATTCATCCATGGCGTCTCCCTCCTGCCTCCACCAGCTATTGTTCATCCACGGGCTCCTGTTCATCCAGCCTCCACTGGCGACTGTTCAACCACCCCTCCACGGGCTAATTTTCATCCAGCCCTCCACTGACTACTGTTCAACTAGCCCTCCATAGGGGTCCTATTCATCCACCCCCAACCAACTCGATCGAGGTCCTGTTCATCCAGCGGCAACGACCTCTAGCTACTACCACAGGGTCCTGTTCATCCAACCCCCGTCGGGAACTGTTCATCTAACCCCCAACAACACTCACTGTTCATCAAGAGGCAGCAGGTTCGATCGGCTTCAGTTAGCAGCAGTAGCGAAGGAATCGCTTGATCGGGTTCAGTTAACAGCCAGGGATCGATCGATCGCTCGGGTTCAGTAACGCGTAGCCAGTGCAATCTCTCGGGTTCAGTAGGCGAACTCCTTGATCGGGTTCAGTTAGAGCCCAACGCCTTGCACCCACGCACATACGTGTATGAGAGAAACGCGCAATCCCTCTGTGCATCGCTTGGCCCCGACCACCCACCGTAACCGGGAACTCCCTGATATTTTCCTCGCCCTCGCTTCTACCACGGCTTTTTCCTTCATGGATGGCCCAAAGAATGTCATGCAACTGCGTCTTTGGCCCGCCCAGGACGAAAAGCCCACTTTCTGTCATGATTTTTTCTCGTAGAAGTAGGAGCCCATCACATCTATGATGATACCGGGTTTTGTCATAATTATCGTCATAGAAGTGTCATAAGCATGACAAAAAAAATCGTTCGGCCCAAATGTCACGGATGTGTCTTTTTTGTAGTGAACAATCACGCATAATAAAGTTCAGAGAAGGCTCAATTACTATTCATGAATGATCTGATCATAAACCCACAATTCATCGAACCCTAGCAAACACACTGCGAAAGAAGATTACATCGGATAGAACTTTAAGAACATCGAGGAGAACATTGTATTGAAGATCAAAGAGAGAGAAGAAGTCATCTAGCTACTAGCTATGAACCCGTAGGTCTGTGGGAACTAATCACGCATCATGGGAGGACAACAAGGATGATGTAGAAGCACTCCATGATCGATTCCCCCTCCAACAGAGTACCCAAAAAGGCCTCCAGATGGGATCGCGGAAGAACAAAAACTTGCAGCAACAGAAAAAGTGTTTTGGGTGGCTCTTTGTTGGTTCCCCGATTTTAGAGAATCTATGAAGGTGGAATTAGGTCAGACGGAGCCATGAGGGGCCCACAATGGTCTCCTCCCGAAGCTTCGATGGTCTCTCTTGTCCAGAAAAAAATCGTCAAAAAGTTTTGCAGCGTTTGGACTTCGTTTGGTATTGATTTCCTGGAAAACCCAAAATAGGCAAAAAAAAAGAAACAACAACTGGCAGTAGGCACTGGGTTAATAGGTTAGTCCTAAAAAATGATATAAAATAGCATATAACTGCATATAAAACATCCAAGATTTATACTATAATAGCATGGAACAATAAAAAAATATAGATACTTTGGAGACGTATCACGTACATACCAATAATTCACAAGGAGCCAAAATTACCGCGGCAAACTTGTCACCGACTGAGAGAATCTATGTAAGCTCGAAACGTGTTGGTAGCGAACGGCCCGTCGAACTCGATGGGCGCCGAGATCTGCAGCACCACAAAGTCGTACTACATCTTCTTGAGGTCCTTGGCGAAGGTGGTGTCGTAGGCGTCGCTGGGGTGGCATCGGATGTGAGGCCGAAGCCACTGCCCTCCAACTTGTCCATCTTGACGCTTCCCGTGGCGCTGGTGGCCGTGCCGCCCATGGCCTGGTAGAAGGTGTTGGTGAGCGTGTCGGCGCCAGTGGGGAGGGCCTTGAGCTTCTTAACGTCCCGGTAGTCGAGTAGCGAGTGGAGGCATAACGCTTCAATGGTGGCCGCGACAAACTAGTCTAACGGCGGCGTGGCGTAGTCCCACTAATTGTGTGTTATGTGTAGATGTTAACTCTTAATCATATCCCCTGTATACAACCAAACACAATGTAGTTGCGTGTGTTGAGCCAATGCAGGACACAAAACACCGTGCCAAAATCGATACCCTAATGCAGGCAGCCTCGATGTGGGCAACCAAACTAAGTGCAGATGTTGATTTTTTGCCTGTTTCCACTCAACTAGGTTGAAAGTGCGACAAGTATGCAATGCAGACATTTTTGAAGATGACAACCAAACACGTCACTAGTGACCGGCGAGCTCCGTGTCTGCTGCCGCGCAACCTGGAGAACATCATCGAGACGCGCAAGCTCTGGCTCACGGCTCGCGATGGCAAAGTGATACAATGGTGACGCACGGCGATACACTCTCCCGAATCTGAGCCCAACCACTACAAATTGGAGCTCGGGCTCACGACAAGCAATGTCCACACAATTCTAAGTGAAGAACAAGTGTTGCCTAGCCCATCCATCCCCGCCTTTTCATGCCACATAGAAAATCCTTGTTTGGATACAGCCTTGAGGTTGTAAACAATTGGTATCGAAGAGTACATGGTACAAACTTCAAGGATTTGGAGGTGATGGTTTGTTTCTGACAAACTCTACAACCTTAGGGTTTAAATCAGACTTCACTCACGGGGTGATCATCTTCTCTTCATGCAGATTCATCCAAAGATGTGCTAGCATGCTGGAGGCTGGAAGGGGTGAGTCTGGCCATGGAGTGAAGCAGTGAGCCTCTTATTATTGAGACGAACTATGAGACAGTGGCCATAGTATCAGCAACCCTACACCCACTAGGTCCCTGTTACATCCTTGGTAGGAGCAACCAGTCAACTCCTCGATGAAACGACTACATGAAATAAAAGGCATCGGGCGTGAGCAAAATAGGGCCAGACATGTACTCGCCGAGATGGGCTGGTCTTTAATTAAAACAATTGTTTGGTTCCGATTGGCCCCTTATGAAGTTGACATCATTTGTCAACAAGATTGTTAATGACATTTCTTTGCGAGAAAACTTCCGATCTATTCACATGTCAGGATAGTTCAAAGAATACATATTGCATTGTGCATAGACAACCTAGCGACGACTACAAGCACTAGAGCGGGCCTAAGGCGTGCCGCCATCATCACCCCTCCCTCACCGAAGCCGGGCCAAACTTGTTGTAGTAGACAGTCGGGAAGCTGAGTACTCCGTGTGTACCGGTGCATTAGGCACATTACGAAAGTCAAATGATCCCCAAATTCATAGGCGCAATGCATTAACTCTCATCTCGTTTCTTATTTTTTGACATAAATAAAAGAATCAACCAATAAGAGTTGTGGGGCGTGTATACTTTCAATGACTTTTTAGACTACCTAACATGGCATGCAGTGGTCAACTCATTGCATGCAATAGTATTAATTAGCAAATAAACATTTAGTTCTCTCATTTTCCCCTCAGCCTTGGTCACGTGCACAACCTAAGATAACTAATGCACTGATAAATGAAATTGATTGTTCATTTTGACACGCAAGACCAACTTCAGCTTCACGCGCTGCCTTCTGAATTCATCTTTCATCTAGAGAATTTAACCCCCGGAGTTTCCTAAAAAAGAATTTAAACAACCCCCCCAAGTAAAAGGGGCAAGGGTAAATGTGTAAAATGCAATAGGCAAAATAAAAAGGTCGGGCGAAGCACCGAATCATTCCCCCCACCCCCACACCGGCCGCCTCTCCCTTCTCCAGAACCCTAACCCCCATTGATCCCCAGAAAAACGCATTCTCTAGATTTGCCACACCCGCCAGCAACATTTGACGCGCCGGAATAGACGGACGGGACGACGGCGCCTCCAGAGGTATGTCTACTCTCCATCGCTCGCCACCTAGACTCTTCATTGTTTATCGCTGCTGACTGATCCTCGTGGTAACATTTGTTGAAATGGAAAAATAAGAAGAAGAGAGGCTGGTGGTGTACCTATGTTGCCTCAATCTTAAGTCCATCGACTTATCTTGCTTATTTTTTGGATGATTGAATCAGTTTCGTGTCCATTATTGATTCCAGTTAGGACAGCTATTGGGGTTTCTTCGGTGTGGACCAAGTGTGGGTCCTGTTGACCCATTCATGATTCACGATTTTTTCATTTTCTATTTTACTGCTGGAATTTGCACTTTTTAGTTGTATGGATCCGTATGGGTGTGAAGCAATGAGATGAATGTGCGGCCGATTTATTGTAGATATACTAACACATATACTTGTGCAAATGTTGCAGGAACTGCACATCACAGCAAGCAAAGAGCAATGGCATCAACCACCGAATCGTCATGCACAACTCAGACCGTGCAAGGCACACATCGGTTCCAGATATGTCAGTTCAGTTATGGGAATGTTGGTGATGAGGATTACATCCGCTCAGGCACCTTCAGGGTGGGGGGATTCGACTGGGTTATTGTATACTGCCCGGACGCTGTTGGCGATGATGGGGAGGAGTACATATCAGTTTATCTGGAATTGATGAGCAAGTATGCGGAGGCTTTGGCATTCGTAGACATGAGACTGATCAACCAAGTCACTGGAGATGCGTGTACAATATGTGCAGAGAACAGGGTGCCGAATCAGTTCAAGTCTAGCAGCTTCGAAGAGGCTTCCTGGGGGCGTGAAAAAATTATCAGTAAACGTGCTTTGAAAGATTCAGGGTATATCCGAGATAACCGCCTTGTTATTGAGTGTGTCGTTACTGTGGTACACGAACTAAGGGTGTCTGAAAACAAAGCATCCTGCGAAATTGAAGTCCCTCCCCCAAATGCATTAGAGCATTTTGGCAAGATGCTGAAGGATAAGTCCAGAGCAGATGTGACCTTCAAAGTTAGAGGAGAAATGTTTCCTGCCCACAGGGCAGTGCTCTCTGCCAGGTCGCCAGTTTTCAAAGCGCAGCTAAGTGAACCCATGAAGGAGAACAAGATGCGGCACATAACCGTTGATCGCATGGAACCGGTGGTTTTCGAGGCTCTGCTCCATTTCGTTTACACTGATTCCTTGCCTACAATGGATGATCTTGACAGATCTGAAAGAAATGCCGTGGTCCAGCATCTATTTGCAGCAGCGGATCAATATGGTCTAGATAGGTTGAAGCTTATGTGTGAACGCATCTTGTGCCTGAACCTTGATGTCGATAATGTGGCTGTTGTACTGCGTCTAGCTGATCGATACGACTGCCAGAAGCTCAAAGAAGCCTGTGTTGACTTTTTGGTTCCTTCAGAGAGAATCGATGCTGTTGTGGCAAGCCGAGAATACGAGTCAATAAAGTTGGTTTCTCCCTCTCCATTAGCAGATTTGTGGGAGAAGAATACTCGTCCCCCCAAACGTTCCGTTTAGAACATGTCTAAGCTTTGGAGGAGAAGCAAGTTCAGTCAGCAGATGTGTTATGAGTACTTCTGTCAACAAAACCACATGTATTGGTGATCGTAATTCCACCAGTAGAGTATTATGCTTATCCAGGCCCTAAGTGTCTCTGCCCTGAAAAAAAAAGCCTGCCGATGTTTCTTTTGTCTTTTGGTTGAAACTGTTAGTGATATGTTGCCCATGCATGTTTAAGCGTGTAACTAGAATATGTAGGTCTCTTTTAATTCTGCCTATCTTGTCAAATGTTTTGGACTAACTACTTTGGCCCTTTGCTTTGATTCGCAACTTGGGGAGCAGTGGATTTAGTTCACGGTCGACCTCACACATGTGAGAAGTGATAATCCTTGTGATCCAGGAGATCTGCTAGTATGTGGTAGTGCTGAACTGATGACTGTTCAGTTCCTATTGTCATCTGCAGGTTGCAAATACTTTTGTTGTTGGGCTGTTTCGTGTCATCCTTTTTGTTTGATTTAGGCCTCCTTGATTTGTAGGAATTTTGTAGGTATTCTATGGGATAGAGTTTTCAAAGGAAAAGTTCCTTTTGGGACCTTTGGTTTGTAGGAACGGAGGAATCAACCCTTCATATTTCAAAGAAAAATAAATATTAGCCTAGACTCAACGAAAAAATTTCTATCAAACGTCATCTCTTCCTATGACATTTCTATCCTACGAACCAAAGGATGCCTAAAGGGTGGATAATGTGAACTTGCGTTAGAGCATTTACAACCGGACTTGGCAAATTCGACCCCTCAAATGCGCGACAGTGGCCGGTCACGTCTTAAATACTTGATTCTACAACCAGACACCTCAAATTAGAAATCTCAAATCCATATTATTACATGCAACGTGAAACCTAATCTAAGCGGAGCTTGCCTGGTTCCGTTGTGCCCATGTCCAGCGGCTGGCTGCGCTTCCTAGAGTGTTGGTCCAGTCACCGGTAAGGTAGAGTAGGGCATGGGACACAAGCCGACTCACGGGACTCAAGGCGCCGCCGTCTCCCATGCCCATACTCTTCCTCGTCGGAGCCCGGAACTTGAACGGTGTCGGTGGATGTCGGATCGGCAATGGATCCGTCCTGGGACGAGCCGGCGACATCCACCACGACGCGGTTGCGGCGCCCGGATTGCTGCACCATACGGGCGCCAGAGAATGTGACTCCGCCTCGCCGACTCTACCGTCGCGAGGGCTGCCGCCGCCTCCCGCATCCGTTGCCCGCACCGCGGGCCCACCGCACCATGTTTTCGTCGGACGACGCCCGTTGTGCGTCCATGGCCTCGGTGCATCAACGGAGAGGCTGCGCGTCCCCCTTCGCGTTCGGAAGCCAAACGGACCCCACCGCCTCCGGTGAGGCGGCGACAAGACACCTAGCACCGGATCCATGCGTCATTTGGGCGGACGCAATGGATTCCCGACGGAAGGAGTTCGAACGCTGTCTCGCACGGGCCTCCTCCCGGGACCGACGAAGCGCAAGTCGGACGACCATCTCCTCCTCAGGGCCACATGGGATGAGCTCGGGGTTGACGGATCTGGAGGTGAAGGACTCGGATCCGCTCCCGCCATGCTGGAGACGGCCGGCGATTGCCGGGACGGGAGCTTGGGTGACGGAGGAGAGTGGAGTGAAGTGGCTAGTGTTTGATCCGGCGAGCGGATGAGAAGGAATATATGTGGAGTTGGGTGGGCCAGTGATACATCCATTTTGCATCATGTTTTCCTACTGTTATTTATGTTGTTTTATTGTATAATAATGCCTTTTGGAGTAATTCTAATGCCTTTTCTCTCATAATAGGCAAGGTATGCACCAAGGGGGAGAATTCCGGCAGCTGGAAATCTAGACCTGAAAAAGTTACGTCAAGCTACCTATTCTGCACAACTCCAAATGAGCTGAAACTCCCCGAGAAATTTTTATGTAATATTTACTGAATATTGGAGCAAATAAGTACGAGAGGAGGGCCACCAGGTGGGCACAACCCACTTGGGCGCGCCAGGAGGCCCAGGCGCGCCCTAGTGGGTGCTGCCCTCCTCGGCCCACCTTCGGTGCCCAACTTCTGGTATATAAGTCATTTTGACCTAGAAAAAATAAGGGGAGGACATTCGGGACGATGCGTCGCCGCCTCAAGGCGGAACTTGGGCAGGAGCACTTTTGCCCTTCGGCAGAGCGATTCTGCCGGGGGAACTTCCCTCCCGGAGGGGGAAATCATCGTCATCATCATCACCAACAACTCTCCCTTCTTGGGGAGGGCTATCTTCATCAACATCTTCACAGCACCAAGTCCTCTCAAACCCTAGTTCATCTCTTGTGTTCAATCTTTGTATCAAAACTATAGATTGGTGCTTGTGGGTGACTAGTAGTGTTGATTACATCTTGTAGTTGATTACTATATGGTTTATTTGGTGGAAGATTATATGTTCATATCCATTATGATATTTAATAGTCCTCTGATCTTGAGCATGTTTATCATTAGTGAGTAGTCACTTTCGTTCTTGAGGTCATGGGAGAAATCATGTTGCAAGTAATCATGTGAACTTGATATGTGTTCGATATTTTGATGGTATGTATGTTGCCATTCTCTTAGTGGTGTCATGTGAACGTCGACTACATGACACTTCACCATATTTGTGCCTAAGGTAATGCATTGTGTAGTAGTTATTAGATGGTGGGCTACGAGAGTTACAGAAGCTTAAAACCCAGTTTATGCGCTATTTCGTAAGGGACCGATTGGATCCAGAAGTTTAATGCTATGGTTAGAATTTATTCTTAATACTTTTCTCGTAGTTGCGGATGCTTGTGAGAGGGTTAATCATAAGTAGGAGGTTTGTTCAAGTAAGAACATCACCTAAGCATCGGTCCACCCACATATCAAATTATCAAAGTACCGAACACGAATTAAGCCAACATGATGAAAGTGACTAGATGAAATTCCCGCATACCCTCAAGAACATTTTGCTTATCATAAGAAACCGTTTTGGCTTGTCCTTTGCCTCAAAGGATTGGGCTACCTTGCTGCACTTTTGTTACTACTATTGTTACTTGCTCGTTACAAATTATCCTGCTGTCAAACAACTCCGCTGCTCACAATTTTAACACTTGCAGATAGTACCTTGCTGAAAACCACTTGTTATTTCCTTCTGCTCCTCATTGGGTTCGACACTCTTACTTATCGAAAAGGGCTACAATTGACCCCATACACTTGTGGGTCATCAAGGCAATTTTCTGGCGCCATTGCTGGGGAGTGAAGCGCTCTTGGTAAGTGGAAATATGTAAGGAAACATTATTACTACGTGCTGAAATTTATTGTCACTTGCTACTATGGAAAGCAATCCTTTGAGGGGTTTGTTCGGGGTATCTTCACCTGACTGGAACCACAATTAGTTACCCCTAAACCTACTGCACCTACTGAAAATATTGAATATGAAATTCCTTCAAGTATGTTAGAACAACTGCTAGCTAATCCTTATGCAGGAGATGGAACCGAACATCCTGATATGCACTTGATATGTGTGGATGAAATTTGTGGATTGTTTAAGCTTGCAGGTTAGCCCGGAGATGAAGCTAAGAAGAAGGTTTTCCCTTTATCTTTGATGGGAAAAACATTGACATGGTATAGGCTATGCGATGATATTGGATCTTGGAACTAGAACTGTTTGAAATTGGAATTTCATCAAAAAAAATATCCTATGCATCTAGTCCATTGCGATCGGAATTATATATGTAATTTTTGGCCTCGTGAAGGAGAAAGTATCGCTATAGCTTGGCATAGGCTTAAGTCAATGTTATATTCATGCCCCAATCATGAGCTCTCAAGAGAAATTATTTTTCAGAATTTTTATGCTCGGCTTTCTCGTAATGATATCCATGCTCGATACTTCTTGTACTGGTCCTTTTATGAAGAAGACTATGGAATTCCGGTGGGATCTTTTGGAAAGAATTAAACGCAACTGTGAAGATTGGGAACTCAGCGAAGGTAAAGAGTGAGGTATTGAACCAAAGTTTGATTGTGTTAAATCTTTTATGAATACCGATGCTTTTCAAAAGTTTAGCACTAAATATGGACTTGACTCTGAGATAGTAGTTTCCTTTTGTGAATCTTTTGCTACTCATGTTGATCTCCCTAAGGAGAAGTGGTTTAAATATCACCCACCCATTAAATAAGAAATTAAAGAAATGATAAAAGCTAAAGAAGAAACTATCATTTACAATGTTGATCCAATTGTTCCCACTGCTTATATTGAAAAACCACATTTTCCTGTTAGGATGAAGGAACATGCTAAAGCTTCAACTGTGGTTAACAAAAGTTATGTTAGAACACCCAAACCATCTGAATAAATCAAAGTTGAACCTAGAGTTGCTATGGTTAAAGATCTCTTAGTTGATAATATTGATGGGCATGTTATCTACTTCTGTAGTGAAGCTTCTAGAATTGCCAAACCTGAAGGAAAAGATAAACATAGACCAGTTGTGGGCATGCCTGTTGTCTCAGTTAAGATAGGAGATCACTGTTATCATGGGTTATGTGACCTAGGTGCTAGTGTGAGTGCTATTCCTTTCTCCTTATATCAAGAAATTAAAGATGAAATAGCACCTACTGAAATAGAAGACATAGATGTTACTATTAAACTTGCTAATAGAGATACTATATCACCAATTGGGATTCTTAGAGATGTTGAAGTCTTGTGTGGGGAAATAAAATACCCTACTGATTTTCTTGTTCTTAGCACCCCACAAGATGACTTTTGTCCCAATATTTTGGTAGACCTTTCTTGAACACCATCAATGCTAAAATAGATTGTGAGAAACAAACTGTCGGTGTGAGCTTTGGTGATGAATCTCATGAATTTAATTTTTCCAAGTTTAGTAAACAACCTCATAAGAAAGATTTGCCTAGTAAGGATGAAATTATTGGTCTTGCTTCTATTGTTGTGCCTCCTACTAATCCTTTGGAATAATATTTTCTAGACCATGAAAATGATTTGCATATGCGTGAAAGAAATGAAATAGATAGCATATTTTTCGAACAACAACCTCTGCTTAGACACAATTTGCCTATTGAAACTCTAGGAGGTCCTCCTCCACCTAAGCGTGATCCTGTGTTTGAATTAAAACAATTACCAGACACTTTGAAATATGCTTATATTGATGAGAAGAAGATATATCATGTTATTATTACTGCTAACCTTTCAGAACATGAAGAAGAAAGATCATTGAAAGTTCTAAGGAAGCACATGGCTGCTTTGGATATACTCTTGATGATCTTAAGGGCATTAGTCCCACTCTATGTCAGCACAAGATTAATATGGAACCTGATGCTAAACCCGTTGTTGATCACCAACGTTGATTAAATTCAAAAATGAAAGAAGTGGTAAGAACGGAAATATTGAAACTTCTGGAAGCAGGTATAATCTATCCTATAGCTGATAGTAGATGGGTAAGTCCTATTCATTGTGTCCCTAAGAAATGAGGCATTACTGTTGTTCCTAATGATAAGAATGAGCTTATTCCACAAAGAATTGTCACAGGCTATAGAATGGTAATTAATTATAGAAAATTAAATAAAGCTACTAGAAAAGATCATTACCCTCTGCTTTTTATTGATCAAATGTTAGAAAGATTATCTAAGAACACACATTTTTGCTTCCTTGATGGATACTCTGGCTTTTCACAAATACCAGTTTTACAATCTGATCAAGAAAAGACCACTTTTACTTGTCCTATTGGAACATTTGCTTATAGGCGTATGCCTTTCGGTTTATGTAATGCACCTGGTATCTTTCAAAGATGTATGACTGCTATATTCTCTGATTTTTGTGAAAATATTGTTGAGGTTTTCATGGATGACTTTTATGTTTATGGGAAGTCTTTTGATGATTGTTTAAGCAATCTTGATCGAGTCTTGCAGAGATGTGAACAAACAAATCTCATCTTGAATTGGGAGAACTGCCACTTTATGGTTTACGAAGGTATTGTCTTGGGCCATAAAATTTCTGAAAGGGGCATTGAGGTGTACAGAGCCAAGGTTGATGCCATTGAGAAAATGCCATGTCCTAAAGATATCAAAGGTATTCGTAGTTTCCTTGGTCATGCTGGTTTCTATCAAAGGTCTATCAAAGACTTTTCTAAAATTTCTAGGCCTCTTACTAATCTTTTGCAAAAGGATATTCCCTTTATGTTTGATGATGATTGTATGGAAGCCTTTGAAACACTAAAGAAAGCCTTAATTATTGCACCTGTTGTTCAACCACCTGATTGGAACTTGCCTTTTGAGATTATATGTGATGCTAGTGATTATGTTGTTGGTGCTGTTCTAGGACAAAGAATTGATAAGAAACTAAATGTTATTTATTATGCTAGTAAAACTCTAGACAGTGCTCAACGAGACTATGCTACTACTGAAAAAGAATTCTTAGCAGTGGTGTTTGCTTGTGATAAATTCAGATCTACATTGTTGATTCTAAGGTAATTGTTCACACCGATCATGCTGCTATAAAATATCTTATGGAAAAGAAATATGCTAAACCTAGACTCATTAGGTGGGCTCTTCTGCTACAAGAATTTGATTTTCATATCACTGACAGGAAAGGAGCAGAGAACCCCGTAGCTGATAACTTGTCTAGACTTGAAAATATTCTTGATGACCCACAACCTATTAATGATAGCTTTCCTGATGAAAAACTAGCTGTAATAAACGTTTCTCATACTACACCTTGGTATGCTGACTATGCTAATTATATTGTTGCTAAATACATACCACCTAGCTTCACATACCAACAAAAGAAGAAATTCTTCTATGATTTAAGACATTACTTTTGGGATGACCCACAGCTTTATAAAGAAGGAGTAGATGGTATTATTAGACGTTGTGTACCTGAGCATGAACAAGAATAAATCCTACGAAAATGTCACTCTGAAGCTTATGGAGGACATCACGCGGGAGACAGAACCGCTCATAAGGTATTGCAATCTGGTTTTTATTGGGCTACTCTCTTCAAGGATGCCTGTAAGTTCGTCTCATCATGTGATGACTGCCAAAGAATAGGTAATATCGGTAAGCGTCAAGAAATGCCTATGAATTATTCACTTGCTGTTGAACCATTTGATGTTTGGGGATTTGATTTCATGCGACCTTTTCCTTCCTCTAATGGGTAAACACATATTTTGGTTGTTGTTGATTATGTTACTAAGTGGGTAGAAGCTATTCCAACCAGTAGTGCTGATCACAACACCTCTATTAAAATGCTTAAGGAAATTATTTTCCCAAGGTTTGGAGTCCCTCGATATTTAATGACTGATGGTGGTTCACACTTTATTCATGGTGTTTTCCGTAAGATGCTTGCTAAGTATGACATTAACCATAGAATTGCTTCACCTTATCATCCTCAGTCTGATGGTCAAGTTGAACTTAGCAATAGAGAAATAAAACTAATCTTACAAAATACTGTCAATAGGTCCCAGAAGAATAGGTCTAAGAAATTAGATGACACACTTTGGGCTTATAGAACGACTTATAAAAATCTTATGGGTATGTCTCCATATAAAATGGTTTATTGAAAATCTTGTCATTTGCCTCTTGAGTTAGAACACAAAGCATTTTGGGCAATAAAAGAACTCAATTATGATTTCAAACTTGCTGGAGAAAAGAGGTTATTTGATATTAGCTCATTAGATGAATGGGGAACCCGGCTTATGAAAATGCTAAGTTATTCAAAGAAAAAATTAAAAGATGGCATGACAAAGGAATCCAAAACCATGAGTTCAAAGCAGGAGAATATGTCCTTTTGTACAACTCTCATTTTAGATTCTTCACAGGAAAACTCCTCTCCAAATGGGAAGGACCCAATGTCATCGAGGAGGTCTATCAATCCGGAGCTATCAAAATAAATAATGCTGAAGGGACTAACCTGAAGGTTGTCAATGGGCAACAAATAAAACACTATATCTCAGGTACGCCCATTAATGTTGAAAGCAATGTTATCCAAACTTTGACACCAGAAGAACACATAAAAGAGTCCTTCCGGAATGGTCCAGAATCGTGAAAATAAGGAGGTACATGATACAGTAATTAAACGGACCCCGAAAAATCCGCAAAAGTATTTTTTGTCAATTTTGGAATATTTAGAAAATTAGTGAAATAAGAAACTTTCGGGAAAGTGACCCTGGTGGGCACGATACACCAGGGCACGCCAGGCTTGCCTGGTGTGCCCAGGTGGGTTGTGCCCACCTCGGGTGCTTTCCGGACTTCGTTTTTCTTTCGTTCTACTTGTTCCCCAAGATAAAAAATCTATATATACCTCCCAAACCTGTTAACCTCCGTGTCGAGGAGAAATCTCCTGTTTTCTTTTCTCTCTGTTTTCCTGTAAGATCTGAAATTATGTCGTCCCAAGACTAGGAGGGTGAGAGTTATGTTGCAGACTTTATCGCAAACCCCAAAGTCTATGGGGATGTGGAGCACTATGGCTAGACCTCGGAGGAAGAAGAAGACTACGATCCTAAGAGGAAGGAGGAGACAAGCTCAGAGGAGGATGAAGTTCCATTGCCCCAACCTGGGGACATGCATGTTGAATTTAAGAAGTCAAGTCTCCCCGATAAAGCAAAAGGGCCTAATATCCAGTTTATCCCTTTTCGTCTCTTGCAGGAAAAAAAGCAAGCTTTATGCAAAAAGGTGTTGGAGCTTGAGTGGGAGATCCGTGAACTGAAAGATGAGAATTCCATCCTCAAGCATAAGCTAAGGAAGAAAGACAAGAAACCTTCTACTTCAGCACCACCATCTTCTTCATCACCACCAAAAAAAACTGAGTATTGGGTATGGGTACTCCCCTTGGCTTTCGCCAAGCTTGGGGGAGGTGCCCCGGTATCGTATCATCTCCACTATCTTTTGCCTTTATTTTCTTAGTTCGATCAATGGTGATCTTTTGCTATTAGATGAATAAAAGTTTAGTTCGATCCTTTCTTTTTGTGAGTTTTCTTAGTGATCAATGCTTGTAATCGTGTGCGAGATATATAATAAAGTTTAGTTTGAGTGTTGCCTTCTTTACTTTCTTGTTGCAATAAAAAGAAAAGATCATATGCTAATCTTATGGTAAGTGATGACATTACACAAGGAAAAGTAGTAGAAAATTTTATTGTAGATTGACAAACATAGCGTTGGTCAATGATGCAACACATGAAAGAATTAATAAGGGAAGAGAAGATTCACATATAAATATACTATCATGGAATTTTTTTATGATTGTGAGCACCCATCAAAATATTATATGCCAAAATTGTTGACGTTGGACAAGGAAGACAACTTAATGATTTATGTTTGTTCATATTCACATATAAGTTATATTGTCATAGATCCTTCAACTTGTGGTGCTTTCCCTATCTTTGCTAGCCAAAAATTCCGCACTAAGTAGAGATGCTACTTGTGCATCCAAAACCCTTAAACCCTATCTTGTTTGGGAGTCCACCATACCTACCTATGGATTGAGCAGGATACTTCAAGTAAGTTGTCATCGGTGCAAAAAGGGCAATAAAAACTGCTTATAAAAATGTGAGATCATTTAGTGTAAGGGAAAATTGAGCGTTGTACGAACTTGTGATGGTCAAGAATAAAAGCGACATACTACAAAATAAAGGTTGCCATCACAAGGGGCAATATAACGTGATGTTCTCTTGCAATAAGGGGTTGAGCATACAAACAAAAAGCGCATGGCAACCTCTTCTCCCCTCTGTGAAGGGCCTATCTTTTACTTTCATGTATTTACTTTTATGCAAGAGTCAAAGTATTTCTCTCTATTCCTTTTATTTTTCTCCTTTAGCAAGCATCATGTGGTGAGGAAAGATCTAGGATATGTCCAGTTGAATATGGGTAGCATGAGTTATTATTGTTGACATCACCCTTGAGGTGAGTGTGTTGGGAGGCAAAACTATAAGCCCCTATCTTTCTTTGTGTCTGGTTGAAATGTTTTGATCATGTGTACGAGGTGAGTGTTAGCAATCATAGAAGACTAAATGACGGTTGAGTATGTGGACTTGCCTAAAGGCTCCGATACGCGAGCCTTCCTGAAAAGATGATGAATTATAGTTGCAGAGTCGATTGAGAACATAGTTTGTTGGTTTCCAATAGAGATTATGCTTTATACTTCGATGTTGTGATGAATTGCCACTTGCTCATAAGAAGTTTATGATAAAAGTTCTATGGCAAAAGTTTTATATTGAAGTTTATTGCTGTTATAGTAAGTCACACGAGGCTGCTATGTTCATATTGTTGTTTTTATCGACACCTCTCTCTCTAAGCATGTGGACATGTTTTTTCGATTTTGGTTTTCGCTTGAGGACAAGCGAGGTCTAAGCTTGGGGGAGTTGATACGTCCATTTTTCATCATGTTTTCCTGCTGTTATTTATGTTATATTATTGTATAATAATCCTTTTTGGAGTAATTATAATGCCTTTTCTCTCATAATATGCAAGGTATGCACCAAGGGGGAGAATTCCGGCAGCAGGAAATCTGGACTTGAAAAAGCTATGTCAAGCTACCTATTCTGCACAACTCCAAATGAGCTGAAGCTCCCCGAGGAATTTTTATGGAATATTTAATGAATATTGGAGCAAATAAGTACCAGCGGAGGGCCACCAGGTGGGCACAACCCACCTGGGCACGCCAGGAGGCCCAGGCACACCCTGGTGGGTGCTGCCCTCCTCAGCCCACCTCCGGTGCCCATCTTCTAGTATATAAGTCATTTTGACCTCGAAAAAATAAGGGGAGGACATTCGGGATAAAGCACCGCCGCCTCGAGGCGGAACTTGAGCAGGAGCACTTTTGCCCTCCGGTGGAGCGATTCTGCCAAGGGAACTTCCCTCCCGGAGGGGGAAATCATCGTCATCATCATCACCAACAACTCTCCCATCTTGGGGAGGGCTATCTTCATCAACATCTTCACAGCACCAACTCCTCTCAAACCCTAGTTCATCTCTTGTGTTCAATCTTTGTATCAAAACTATAGATTGGTGCTTGTGGGTGACTAGTAGTGTTGATTACATCTTGTAGTTGATTACTATATGGTTTATTTGGTGGAAGATTATATGTTCAGATCCATTATACTATTTAATACCCATATGATCTTGAGCATGTTTATCATTTGTGAGTGTCACTTTCGTTCTTGAGGTCACGGGAGAAATCATGTTGCAAGTAATCATGTGAACTTGATATGTGTTCGATATTTTGATGGTATGTATGTTGCCATTCTCTTAGTGGTGTCATGTGAACGTTGACTACATGACACTTCACCATATTTGGGCCTAAGGGAATGCATTGTGGAGTAGTTATTAGAAGGTGGGTTGTGAGAGTGACAGAAGCTTAAACCCTAGTTTATGCGCTATTCCGTAAGGGACCGATTGGATCCAAAAGTTTAATGCTATGGTTAGAATTTATTCTTAATACTTTTTTCATATTCGCGGATACTTGCGAGAGGGTTAATCGTAAGTACGAGGTTTGTTCAAGTAAGAACAACACCTAAGCACTAGTCCACCCACATATCAAATTATCAAAGTACCAAACACGAATTAAGCCAACATGATGAAAGTGACTAGATGAAATTCCCGTTTACCCTCAAGAACACTTTGCTTATCATAAGAAACCGTTTTGGCCTGTCCTTTGCCTCAAAAGGATTGGGCTACCTTGCTGCACTTTTGTTACTACTATTGTTACTTGCTCGTTACAAATTATCCTGCTATCAAACTACTCTGCTACTCACAATTTTAGCACTTGCTGACAGTACCTTCCTGAAAACCACTTGTCATTTGCTTCTGCTTCTCGTTGGGTTCGACACTCTTACTTATCGAAAAGGGCTACAATTGACCCCATACACTTGTGGGTCATCAACCAGCCCAGGTCCGACGTGACGAACGCGCCCGGGCGCCCCTATATCCGCCCCAAATTTGGGCTGGACCTGAGGGGTGTCGGTCAGCCCAGGCGATTTGAGACTCGTTTGACATGCCCATCTGGATCGATTTTTCATGGACGGTCAATGACCGGGCCACCTGTCCGAACATTTGAGGCGGGGTTTGGGATGCATGGTTGTAGACGCTCTTAATGGTGTGTGTGTTCGGTGAGCTAAGAATAATCACAATCATCGATGTCTAACTCAACATTTGTGCATGTGTTTAGTGATATGAAAATAATCACAAGTTCACAACCATCGATGGCTAAGTACGCCCTTGACTTGTGTTGTAGCGTGAAACCCTAGGCGGGATCTTTTCACTCTTGGAGGGGGAAAAGTAATGAACACACAATAACACAAAGAGAGGAAATCACTCAAACAAACCCAAATAACACATCCACTAGAGTACCATACATGAGATCCACAAGCATACAAGAACAATTCAAGGAAAATAGCACTAGGGTAAAGGTTCTTCCCACTAGGTGAGGTCTTGATATCCACAAGAGAATCTTCTCTAATAGGAGGGCTTGATCTCCAAGAGGAGCTTCTCTAAAAGGAGGTCTAGATCTCCAAGAGGAGGAAGATGAGAAAAGCTCTCTCTTTGTCTATCTAATACTTTGGTAACCTCTAGAACAAGCTAGGTGAGGGGTACTTATAGTCTAGGGACGAAATTGGGAAAAAGAGGGGTACATGGGTCAAAAACCCATAGTGCACGCAGGCACTCTTGGAGGGGTCTGGGCACCCGGGGTAAAGGGGTCCGGGTACCCGGACCGGTCAGAGGCTGGTGGTCAGGTGAGGTCGGGCACCCAGGGCGAAGAGGGCCGGGCACCCGGAACGGGCAGGGGGCTGGCTGGAGGTGGTTCGGGCACCCGGGGTGTGATGGCTCGGGCACCCGGTGGCAGGGGCGGCGCCCAGCGGGAGGGGGCTAGGCACCTGGGCCGGCGGGGCTGCGCCCAGGCAGGGGAGGCCGGGCACCCGGGTGTGGCTGGTGTGGTGCCCAGGCTCTGGCTGGGCACTCAGGGTGACCCGAGGGTCCATTCCTTCGCGCGTCTCGAGGCTTCCCTCCTCCCCATTCTCCATGTGAGCTTGGGTCTTCGGGTGGACTTGGTGATCCCTCCATGCTTCCTCGCGATCATCTCCGAAGTACCTAAGAATGCATAACTTGTCTCTTTGAGGTAGAACCAATTCTCATGTGAATCCGAACGAAACTAGAAGAGGAAGGAATTGACCTTGTTCTCGATGGCGCGTCCACGTGCTCTTGTCATTGGTCCTCTCAGTGCTTGTGGTGGTGATGGAGTGTTCATGTGGATGGACAAGGGATGCTCCACCTCATCTCACCCAGGCATAGATCCGTCCATGGATCGTGATCTTCATCACCATGGTACTTGGCCAAGTCCTTGACGTTGAAGATGTCGCTTACGTTATACTTGTCATGAGGAATGTCAATCTTGTAGGCGTTGTCTTTGTAGCATGCGAGCACCTTGAAGGGTTCATCGGCTCTTGGAAGTAGCTTGGACTTGCGCTCCTTGGGGAAGGGTCCATGCGGAGATGTAACCATACAAGATCGCCCGGTGGGAACACCATCGGTGACTTGTTGATGTCGAGCTTGGTGGAGAGGCGGTGTACTTGACGCTCGATCGTGGACCTTGTTTCTTCATGCATCTTCTTGAGGTAGGTGGATCTTCTGTTAGCGTCCATGTTTGCTCGTTCTTGTAGCGGTAGAGGGATGTCCAACGACAACAAAGGGTTGAAGCCATAGACAACCTCGAAGGGGGACTTGCCAGTAGTAGAGTCTCTTGCACGGTTTTAGGCATACTCGGAGATGGGTAAGCACTCCTCCCACTCCTTGATGTTCTTCTTGTTCAACACGCGTAGGAGAGTGGAGAGCGTTCGGTTGGTGACTTCCGTTTGACCATCGGTTTGAGGATGATATGTCAGTTTGACCATCGGCTTGATGCTGAGCTTGGCACATAACGTCTTCCAATAGTAGCTTAAGAACTTGACATCTAGGTTCGACACAATTGTCTTTGGCACTCCGTGTAACCTCAAGATTTCCCTACAAAAAATATTTGCAACATGTGAAGCATCGTCTATCTTATTGCATGGGATAAAATGCGCCATTTTAGAGAATCGTCCACAACAAAAAATACGGAATCCTTGCCATTTTGAGTCCTAGGTAATCCAAGCACAAAGTCCATGCTAATATCTTCCCATGGTTGATGTGGAATAGGAAGTGGCATATGTAAACCATGGGATTGAGATTGGGACTTAGCTTTGCGGCACATAGAACACCGGTTGGTGAAGCATGAGACATCGCGGAACGTCTTGGGCCAAAAGTAGTTCTTGGATAAGTAACAAACGAAGAGAAGACTCGGGGATGCATAGTTTGTTAGCTCTCATTAGATAACCATATTTGATATAATATCATTCCCAAGATGTATGCGTCACACACTTAGCATAAGGAGTAGCAAAAGTCACATCATGCTCATACAAGCCTTTGATATGGTCAAATGCAACAACATGCAATTCAAGTTGAGTAACTAACATTCATTTGCGGGAAAGAGCATCCGCCACAACATTTTCTTTGCCCTTAATGTACTTGATCACATAAGGGAATGATTCAATAAATTCATTCCATTTAGCATGCTGTTTATTCAACTTGGTTTGACCTTTAAGGTACTTAAGTGTCTCATGATTGCTATGTATGACAAATTCACGTCGGCGAAGATAATGCTCCCAAACATGCAATACACGCACAACAGCATACAATTCTTTGTCATAGATGGGATAGTTAAGTTGAGAACCAGAAAGTTTTTCACTAAAATATGCAATGGCTCGCTTTTCTTACATCAAAACTCCACCATTTCCATTACCACTAGCATCACAATGAACCTCAAAAGTTATGTCGAAGTTAGGCAAAGCAAGAATCGGAGCATGAGTAAGCAAAGATTTGAGCTCATCAAATGCGGTAGATTGCAACGGTCCCCAAACAAAAGGTGCATGTTTCTTACTCAAGGCATGCAATGGTGCGGAAATAGTGCTAAAGTCTTTCACAAAGTGACGATAAAAACCTGCTAGACCAAGGAAACTACGTACTTGTGCAAATTAGTGGGTTGTGGCCAAGTTTTAATTGCTTCGATTTTTGACTCATTAACATGAACACCCTTTGCTGACACAATGAAAGCCAAGAAAACAAGCTTGTCAACACCAAAAGTGCATTTCTCCATATTGGCATAAAGACGTTCTTTTCAAAGAGTTTGCAAAACAGCCCTAAGATGATTTACATGATCTTTGATGGACTTGCTAAACACAAGTATGTTGTCAAAGTAGACCACAACAAACACTCCAATGTATGAACGAAGCACAAAATGCATAACACGCATGAAAGTACCAGGAGCTTCTGATAAACCCATAGGCATAACTAACCACTCGTACAAGCCAAATTTAGTTTTAGAAGCGGTTTTCCACTCATCACCTTCTTGAATGCGGATTTGGTAATAGCCACTTTTAAGATCAATTTTTGAGAAAGTGGTGACCGCTAAGCTCATCTAGTATATCATCAAGGCGAGGAATGGGGTGCCTATATCGAACGTTGATAGCATTGATGGGTCTACAATCGGAACACATGTGAAAACTACTGTCTTTCTTAGGCACAAGGATAACCGGAACGGCACAATGGCTTAAGCTTTCACGTACATGACTGTTGTCGATGAGTTATTGTACTTGCCATTGGATCTCCTTAGTTTCTTCGGGGTTGACGCGGTAGGGAGCCTTGTTCAGAAGAGGTGCTCCGGGGATGAGGTCGATCCGGTGTTCGATGCCACGTATAGGAGGACGACCTGGAGGTAGCTCATCGGGGAAGACATTCACGAATTCCTGCAACAAGTTAGAGAACACTAGAGGAAGAGGATTAGAAGTGTTAGTTTTTGCCACCTCATCTTTGTATAGTAGGACATAGTGGATGATACTCGATGGGTTCTCACACACTTCTCTCGTCTCTCTTTTGGTGGCTAGGAGGACTAAGTTTCTCTCTCTTGGCGAAGAGTCACTCAATTTGGGCTTGTGGCGCTCACTTTATTTTTGGTGGTTCACACTCTGTAAGTGCATCTAGTGCCCCTTAGTGATTTTGGTGTATTGAAGACTTATAGGTTAAGCGACTAATATGTTTGCAAGTGTACACATGCTCTATAAGTCCATGCGGAGTTTGATATTTACGATGAAAGTCGAGCCCTAAAAATGTATGTCTTTAGCTGAAGACTTTGGTTCTCCTGAAGATTTTGAAAGTGAAGAAATTGGCGTGACCTTGAAGAGTTGGATATTCATGCGAGGATTATGAAGCGTAAAGACTTTTGTTTTTGTAATTCCCTTTTCTCTTTCTTGAGTCATAGGAAACACCGTACTATTAAAGGGGGCCGAGGTAATACTAAGGAAAGTGATTTCCAAGTGATGCTCATCTCAAAATCCTAGACCTACCCAATCCTTTCAAGTGAAGCCATTGGAAATCTCATATCAGTTCAGTCAATTTGTTCAGTGACAGAGACGAAGATCTTCTGGTCTCTGAGGAATTTGTTCTGACTGAGGAGTTAGGAATTCGCCAGTGCAGATTGCCTACACAGCGAGGAACATGATAGCCCCGAGGAATTTGAACTTCAAATATCCGACCGTTGCTGTGCTATGCGCCAGCTGTCCCAAAATATCTACCCACCTAATGGTCATATCATTGAAGGGCATTTATGTCTTATCATGTCGGGCTGCTCCCTAGGCTATAAATAGCCCCCCTACAACCACTAGTTGGTTGGCTGCTCCTAGAGAAACTGACACTTGTCATTGAGAGCATCCCATCCTCCGAGGACTTTGAGCAAAAATCATCAAGTGAGGGAAAACCCAAAACCCAAACACATACAACCCCAAGTGATTGAGCATCACTGAAGAGATTGTTCCTGTGTGGAACTGACACTTGTTACCTTCGAGGACTGTGCATCCTCCAGACGGTTAGGCATCATGGTTTGAGCATCCAAGAGGAATTGTGGATCCCCGAGTGACCAAGTCTGTGAAGGTTTGTGTCGGCGTTCTGGGAACGGGGGTCCCCAGACTTGCCTGCCTGCAGCCTGCGGTGTGGCTCAAGCAGTGGCCCAGTACGGCCCGTCTTCATAACCCCAAGTTCAAGACCCTCGTGAGGGACCAAGCCTCACGGGGCGGACGACGTAAGGCTTCCTCACGGGCGGCCTCATCAGGCAGGCTCACGAGGAGGCGGAGAGATCAAGGCAAGGAGTACCTCGCGAGGTGCTCGTGACGCAAGCCATGACGATCAAGACCAGGCAGGCGCCAGGCGAGCGCGAGCCTACGCAGTGTCCTCGTTTCCTCTTTGGTGCAAAGGGGGCAAGCGCAGGCGCGGAGTACCGAGGCATCAGGCAAAGGTTTCCATATCAGTGTAACGAGACCAAGACCAGCAGAGCGGCAGGACGGAGATCACCGTGGAGCCCAAGACGACGTCATCCCTAGTACCTTTGGCAGTCAAAGACCACCTTTAGTCAGGATAGCTTGTACTAGCTGCCCCCCTTCAAAATGGCCGTTGTTGGATCCCTTCCCTCTCAATATTTGGGAAGAGAACCAGGGCCTCTATATATAGAGATAGCCACCACAGTAGAAGGCATCTGGACCTCACCTAGAGCCAACAGAGACGGAGCGATTCCTCTCCAAGCACACCACCACAAGAACACCCCTCGCGAGGCTGTTCTTCCTCTGTACTGTTCATCATAAGCCCCAGAGGCAATCCACCACACCACACACTGGATTAGGGTATTACACCACAACGGTGGCCCGAACCAGTATAAACCTCGTGTCCCTTGTGCTGTTCATCGTGCTAGCTTAGATTCGCGGCGAGGTTTTGGGGGGTGGATCGGTAGGGAGAAGATCTTCGTGCGCACCCCAGAGTTCGAACCTTAAGAGTTTTGCCGGAACCCGATATCCGACATTTGGCGCACCAAGTAGGGGTGCGTCGGAGCTCTCCCTTCCGTCGGCTCGCCTTCCACCAACACCGCACTTTGCCCTCATGGCGGACAATGCGCCGCCGGCTCCGGGGACCGATGACATCGCTCGGTCCAGGGGGCTCCAAGCCTTGGCCCCCGCCTTGCGACAGGTGCAGTGGCCGCACAAGTTCAAGCCAGAGATGCCGCCGCGCTACAACGGCGTGACAGATCCACTGTTTTTCCTGCTAGCGTACGAGGAGGCCGTCCTCAAGGCCGGGGGCGACGACAAGGTCATGGCAAACTGGCTTCCCATGGCCCTCACCGGCGTCCCGCGCGTGTGGCTACTCCACCTACCAACGGCTTCTGTGGCCTCCTGGGATGAGCTACGCAACCTCTTCCTCACCCACTACGCTGCGCCGGCGCCCCCGGTCGTCGCAGCTCTCCTGGGCGGCTCGTAGGCGCCACCCTTGGGCCGCCATGTCAAGCCGTTCGTCCGCCAGATTGGCGCCACTCTCACGCAGCACGGAGCTCCTCCGGGTTGGGCGACACCCAAGGCCGACCTGACCTTCAGCTCGGACGATCACCCCGTCAACACCGCCTGCTCGGGCACGCTCCCAATGCTTTGCACGCCCACCATCTGCCAGGTGGCCGTCACCAGGACCCTCATCGACGGCGGTGCAGGCCTCAACGTGCTCTCGGTGGAGGCCTTCAGCCTCCTCCATGTGCCGCTGGAACGACTCCAGCCCAACAATCCCATCTTGGGCGTCGGAGGTGGTTCCTCCGGCTCCCTAGGGCAGATCCACCTTCCGGTGACCTTCGGCACCCACGACAACTTCTGCACGGAGCTGGTCAACTTCGACATCGCCCACATCGGCCTCTCGTACAACGCCATCCTCGGCTACCCCGCCTTGGCCCAATTCATGGTAGCGACCCATCCGGCCTACAACCTCATGAAGATGCGCGGGAGCAGTGGCGTCCTCACCATAGCTAGAGATACCAAAGATGCTCTGCTGGCGTTCAAGCTTGCCCTCAAGACAGCCGCAGCAGCGCCGACGCCTCCAAGGCCAAGGGGGTTGCGCCAACCAAGAAGAAGGAGCTGTTCACCCAGGACAAGGCGGAGACCAAGCATGTACCAGTTGATGAGGATGGATCCTCCGGCGCCACCTTCACCATAGGTGCCAATCTCGACCCCAACCAGGAGGAGGCACTGGTGAAATTCCTGCGCTTGAACAAGGAGGTGTTCGCATGCGAACCCAAATAGCTAGCGGGGGTCCCAAGGCAGGTGATCGAGCATCACCTGAATGTGTGCCCCAGTGTGTGCCCCGTGAAGCAGAAAGCAAGGCAGCAGTCCACCGAGAAGCAGGCCCTCATCATCCAAGAAACCCGCAAGCTGGAAGCTGCAGGTGTCATTCGCGAGGTTCGCTACCCCGAATGGCTGGCAAACCCTGTTGTTGTGCCGAAAAAGAGAGGAAAGGAGCGCATGTGCGTCGACTTCACCAACCTCAACAAGGCCTGCCCTCAAGATCCATTCCCACTCCCTCGCATCGACCAAATTGTCGACTCCACCACTGAGTGCGACCTGGTGTGCTTCCTGGATGCATTTTCAGGATATCATCAAATCAAGATGGCGATAGAAGACTTGGAGAAGACGGCCTTCCTTGAAGGAAATATGCCCTAGAGGCAATAATAAAGTTATTATTTATTTCCTTATATCATGATAAATGTTTATTATTCATGCTAGAATTGTATTAACCGGAAACATAATACATGTGTGAATATATAGACAAACAAAGTGTCACTAGTATGCCTCTACTAGACTAGCTTGTTAATCAAAGATGGTTAAGTTTCCTAACCATAGACAAAGGGGTTGTCATTTGATTAACAAGGTCACATCATTAGTTGAATGATCTGATTGACATGACCCATTCCATTAGCTTAGCACCCGATCGTTTAGTATGTTGCTATTGCTTTTATCCATGACTTATACATGTTCCTATAACTATGAGATTATGCAACTCCGTTTACGGAGGAACACTTTGGTACTACCAAACGTCACAACGTAATCGGGTGATTATAAAGGAGTACTACAGGTGTCTCCAAAGGCGGATGTTGGGTTGGCGTATTTGAGATTAGGATTTGTCACTCCGATTGTCGGAGAGGTATCTCTGGGCCCTCTCGGTAATACACATCACTTAAGCCTTGCAAGCATTACAACTAATGAGTTAGCTGTGAGATGATGTATTACGGAACGAGTAAAGAGACTTGCGTAACGAGATTGAACTAGGTATTGGATACCGACGATTGAATCTCGGGCAAGTAACATATCGATGACAAAGGAACAACGTATGTTGTTATGCGGTCTGACCGATAAAGATCTTCGTAGAATATGTAGGAGCCAATATGGGCATCCAGGTCCCGCTATTGGTTATTGACCGGAGACGTGTCTCGGTCATGTCTACATTGTTCTCGAACCGTAGGGTCCGCACGCTTAAGGTTTCGATGACGGTTATATTATGAGTTTGTGTATTTTGATGTACCAAGGAGTTCGAGTCCGGATGTGATCACGGACATGACGAGGAGTCTCGAAATGGTCGAGACATAAAGATTGATATATTGGGCGGCTATATTCGGACACGGAAAGGTTCCGGAAGTTTCGGAGAAAACGAGTGCCGGGAGGGTTACCGGAACCCCGGGAAGTAATGGGCCTTATTGGGCCAAGAGGGAGAGAGAGGCCGCACCACGGGTGGCGCCCCCATGGGGAGTCCGAATAGGACAAGGAGGGGGCGCGCCCCCCTCTCTCCCTCCCCTCTCCTTCCTTCCCCTTCCTCCTTCCTAGTTGGACTAGGAAAGGGAGTCCTACTCCCACTAGGAGGAGGACTCCCCCTCCTGGCGCGCCTCCTAGGCCGGCCGGCCCTCCCCCTTGCTCCTTTATATACGGGGGCAGGGGTCACCCTAGAACACACAAGTTGATCCTTGAGATCGTTCCTTAGCCGTGTGCGGTGCCCCTCTCCACCATAATCCACCTCGGTCATATTGTTGCGGTGCTTAGGCAAAGCCCTGCGTCGGTAGAACATCAAGATCGTCACCACGCCGTCGTGCTGACGGAACTCTCTCTCCCCGGAGCTTTGCTGGATCGGAGCCCGAGGAGTGTCACCGAGCTGTCTGCGTGTCAAGAACTTCGGGCGCCGGAATGCTTAATACCTGGGATCGGTTGTATCGCCAGGAGAACGTACGACTACTTCCTCTACGTTGTGATCGCTTCCGCTTCGGTCTATGAGGGTACGTAGACAACACTCTCCCCTCTCGTTGCTATGCATCACCATGATCTTGCGTGTGCGTAGGAAAAATTTGAAATTACTCGTTCCCCAACAAAGGGCATCCGAGCCTAGGTTTTTATGGTTTGATGTTTTGCACGAGTAGAACACAAGTGAGTTGTGGACGATACAAGTCATCTTGCCTACCAAAGATGTCATACTTTGGTTTAGCGGTATTGTTGGATGAAGCGGCCGGACCGACATTACGCGTGCGCTTCGCGAGACTGGTTCTACCGCCGTGATTTTCACAAAGGTGGCGGCGGGTGTCGGTTTCTCAACTTTAGTTGAACCGAGTGTGGCTACGCCGGTCCTTGAGAAGGTTAAACGGAGTCTATTTGACGAAATATCGTTGTGGTTTTGATGCGTAGGTGAGATTGGTTCTTGCTTGACCCATAGCAGCCACGTAAAATTTGCAACAACAAAGTAGAGGACGTCTAACTTGTTTTTGCAGGGCATGTTGTGATGTGATATGGCCAAGGCGTGATGCTATATTTTATTGTATGAGATGATCATGTTTTGTAACCTAAGTTATCGGCAATGGCAGGAGCCATATGGTTGTCGCTTTATTGTATGAAATGCAAGCATACTGTAATTGCTTTACTTTATCACTAAGCGGTAGCGATAGTCGTAGAAGCAATAGATGGCGTGGCGACAACGATGCTACGATGGAGATCAAGGTGTCGCGCGGTGGCGATGGAGATCATGACAAGACTTTGGAGATGGAGATCAAAGCGCAAGATGATCATGGCCATATCATGTCACATATTTTGATTGCATATGATGTTTATCTATTATACATCTTATTCTTGCTTTGATTGACGGTAGCATTTTAAGATGATCTCTCACTAAAATTATCAAGAAGTGTTCTCCACGAGTATGCACCGCTGCCAAAGTTAAATCGTGCCCGGACACCACGTGATGATCGGGTGTGATAAGCTCTCGTCCATCTACAACGGGTGCAAGCCAGTTTTGCACACGCGAATACTCGAGTTAAACTTGACGAGCCTAGCATATGCAGATATGGCCTCGAACACGGAGACCGAAAGGTCGGCGTGAATCATATAGTAGATATGATCAACATGAGATGTTCACCATTGAAAACTACTCCATCTCACGTGATGATCGGTTATGGTTTAGTTGATTTGGATCACGTGATCACTTAGATGACTAGAGAGATGTCTGTTTAAGTGGGAGTTCTCAAGTAATATGATTAATTGAACTTAAATTTATCATGAACTTAGTCCTGGTAGTATTTTGCAAATTATGTTGTAAGATCAATAGCTTGCGTTGTTGCTTTCATATGTTTATTTTTGATATGTTCCTAGAGAAAACTGTGTTGAAAAATGTTAGTAGCAATGATGCGTATTGGATCCGTGATCTGAGGTTTATCCTCATTGCTGCGCAGAAGAATTATGTCCTTGATGCACCGCTAGGTGACAAACCTATTGCAGGAGCAGATGCAGACGTTATGAACGTTTGGCTAGCTCAATATGATGACTACTTGATAGTTTTGTGCACCATGCTTTATGGCTTAGAATCGGGACTTCAAAGATGTTTTGAACATCATGGACCATATGAGATGTTCCAGGAGTTGAAGTTAATATTTCAAGCAAATACCCGAGTTGAGAGATATGAAGTCTCCAACAAGTTCTATAGCTAAAAGATGGAGGAGAATCGCTCAACTAGTGAGCATGTGCTCGATTATGCAGGTACTACAATCGCTTGAATCAAGTGGGAGTTAATCTTCCGAGATAAGATAGTGATTGATGAATTCTCTAGTCACCATCACCAAGTTAGTAGAACTTCATGATGAACTATAGTATGCAAGGGATGATGAAAATGATTCCCGAGTTTTTCATAATGATGAAATCGATGAAGGTAGAAATCAAGAAAGAACATCAATTGTTGATGGTTAACAAGACCACTAGTTTCAAGAAAAGGGCAAAGGGATAGAAGGAACTTCAAGAAGAGCGGCAAGCAAGTTGTTGCTCAAGTGAAGAAGCCCAAGTCTGGACCTAAGCACGAGACTAAGTGCTTCTCTGCAAAGGGAATGGTTCTTGGAAGCGTAACTACCCCAAGTATTTGGCGGATAAGAAGGATGGCAAAGTAAACAAAGGTATATTTGATATACATGTTATTGATGTGTACTTTAATAGTGTTTATAGCAACCCCTCGGTATTTGGTACTGGTTCGGTTGCTAAGAGTAGTAACTCAAACGGAGTTGCGAATAAGCAGAAACTAGTTAAGGGTGAAGTGATGATGTGTGTTGAAAGTAGTTTCAAGATTGATATGATCATCATCGCACACTCCTATACTTTCGAGATTAGTGTTGAACCTAAATAAATGTTATTTGGTGTTTGCGTTGAGCATGAATATGATTTGATCGTGTTTATTGCAATACGGTTATTCATTTAAGTAAGAGAATAAACTGTTGTTCTGCTTACATGAATAAAACCTTATATGGTTACACACCCAATGAAAATGGTTCATTGGATCTCGATCGTAGTGATACACATATTCATAATATTGAAACCAAAAGATGCAAAGTTAATAATGATAGTGCAACTTATTTGTGGCACTTGCCGTTTAGGTCATAATGGTGTAAAGCGCATGAAGAAACTCCATCTTGATGGGATTTTGGAATCACTTGATTATGAATCATTTGATGCTTGCGAACCATGCCTCATGGGCAAGATGACTAAGACTCCGTTCTCCGAACGATGGAGCAAACAACTGACTTATTGGAAATAATACATCTTGATGTATGCGATCCAATGAGTGTTAAGGCTCATGATGGGTATCGTTATTTTCGACCTTCACAGATGATTTGAGCAGATATGGGTATATCTACTTGATGAAACATAAGTCCGAAACATTTGAAAAGTTCAAAGAATTTCAGAGTGAAGTGGAAAATCATCGTGACAAGAAAATAAGGTTTCTACGATCGATCGCAGAGACAAATATTTGAGTTACTGAGTTTGGTCTTCAATTAAGACAATGTGGAATAGTTTCACAAATTCGTGCCACAGAACACCACATCATAATGGTGTGTCCGAACGTCATAACCGTACTTTATTGGATATAGTACAATCTATGATGTTTCTTACCGATTTACCAATATTGTTTTGGGATCATGCATTAGAGACAGCTGCATTCACGTTAAATAGGGCACCATCTAAATCCGTTGAGACGACACTATATGAACTGTGGTTTAGCAAGAAACCAAAATTGTCGTTTCTTAAAGTTTGGGGCTGCGATGCTTATGTGAAAAAGTTTCATCCTGATAAGCTCAAACCCAAATCGGAGAAGTGCGTCTTCATAGAATACCCAAAGGAAATTGTTGGGTACACCTTCTATCACAGATCCGAAGGCAAAACATTCGTTGCTAATAAATGGATCCTTTCTAGAGAAGGAGTTTCTCTCGAAAGAAGTGAGTGGGAGGAAAGTAGAACTTGATGAGGTAATTGTACCTTCTCCCTTATTGGAAAGTAGTTCATCACAGAAATCTGTTCCTGTGACTACTACACCAATTAGTGAGGAAGCTAATGATGATGATCATGTAACTTCAGATCAAGTTACTACTGAATCTCGTAGGTAAACCAGAGTGAGATCCGCACCAGAGTGGTACGCTAATCCTGTTCTGGAAGTCATGTAACTAGACCATGATGAACCTACGAACTATGAGGAAGCGATGATGAGCCCAGATTCCACGAAATGGCTTGAGGCCATGAAATCTGAGATGAGATCCATGTATGAGAACAAAGTGTGGACTTTGGTAGATTTGCCCGATGATCGGCAAGCCATAGAAAATAAATGGATCTTCAAGAGGAAGACGGACGCTGATAGTAGTATTACTATCTACAAAGCTAGACTTGTCGAAAAAGGTTTTTGACAAAGTTCAAGATGTTGAATACAATGAGATTTTCTCACTCGTATCGATGCTTAAAAGTCTGTCCGAATCATGTTATCAATTGCCGCATTTTATGAAATATGGCAAATGGATAAACAAAACTACATTCCTTAATGGAGTTATTAAAGAAGAGTTGTATGTGATGCAACCAAGAGGTTTTGTCGATCCTAAAGGTGTTAACAAAATGTGCATCTGTGGACTGGTGCAAGCATCTCGGAGTTGGAATATACGCTTTGATAAGTTGATCAAAGCATATAGTTTATCTGAGACTTGCGAAGAAGCCTGTATTTACTAGAAAGTGAGTGGGAGCACTACAAACATTTCGATAAGTATATGTGAATGACATATTTTAGATCGGAAATAATGTAGAATTATTCGCAAAGCATAAAGGAGTGTTTAAAGGAGTTTTTCAAAGAAAGACCTCGTGAAGCTGCTTACATATTGAGCATTAAGATCTATAGAGATAGATCAAGGCGCTTGATAAGTTTTTCAATGAGTACATACCTTGACAAGATTTTGAAGTAGTTCAAAATGGAACAGTCAAAGAAAGAGTTCTTGCTCTGTGTTACAAGGTGTGAAATTGAGTAAGACTCAAAACCCGACCACGGCGAGAAGATAGAAAGAGAATGAAAGTCATTCCCTATGCCTTGGCCATAGGTTCTATAAAGTATGCCATGCTGTGTACCAGATCTATTGTATACCCTACAATTGAGTTTGGCAAGGAGTATAATAGTGATCTAGGAGTAGATCATCGACAGCGATCAAAATTATCCTTAGTGGAATAAGGATATGTTTCTCGATTATGGAAGTGACAAAAGGTTAGTCGTAAAGGGTTACGTCGATGCAAGTTTTGACACCGATCCGGATGACTCTAAGTCTCGATCTAGATACATATTGAAAGTGGGAGCAATTAGCTAGAGTAACTCCGTGCGAGCATTGTAGACATAAAAATTGCAAAATACATAACGGATCTGAATGTGAAAGACCCGTTGACTAAGATTCTCTCACAAGCAAAACATGATCACACCTAAGTACTCTTTGGGTGTTAATCACATAGCGATGTGAACTAGATTATGAATCTAGTAAACCCTTTGGTGTTGGCCACATGGCGATGTGAACTATGGGTGTTAATCACATGATGATGTGAACTATCGATGTTAATCACATGGTGATGTGATCTAGATTATTGACTCTAGTGCAAGTGGGAGATCAAGGAAATATGCCCTAGAGGCAATAATAAAGTTATTATTTATTTCCTTATATGATGATAAATGTTTATTATTCATGCTAGAATTGTATTAACCGAAACATAATACATGTGTGAATATATAGACAAGCAGTGTCACTAGTATGCCTCTACTAGACTAGCTTGTTAATCAAAGATGGTTAAGTTTCCTAACCATAGACAAAGGGGTTGTCATTTGATTAACAAGGTCACATCATTAGTTGAATGATCGATTGACATGACCCATTCCATTAGCTTAGCACCCGATCGTTTAGTATGTTGCTATTGCTTTTATCCATGACTTATACATGTTCCTATAACTATGAGATTATGCAACTCCGTTTCGGAGGAACACTTTGGGTACTACCAAACGTCACAACGAATCGGGTGATTATAAAGGAGTACTACTGAGTGTCTCCAAAGGCGGATGTTGGGTTGGCGTATTTGAGATTAGGATTTGTCACTCCGATTGTCGGAGAGGTATCTCTGGGCCCTCTCGGTAATACACATCACTTAAGCCATGCAAGCATTACAACTAATGAGTTAGCTGTGAGATGATGTATTACGGAGCGAGTAAAGAGACTTGCCGTAACGAGATTGAACTAGGTATTGGATACCGACGATCGAATCTCGGGCAAGTAACATACCGATGACAAAGGGAACAACGATGTTGTTATGCGGTCTGACCGATAAAGATCTTCGAGAATATGTAGGAGCCAATATGGGCATCCAGGTCCCGCTATTGGTTATTGACCGAGACGTGTCTCGGTCATGTCTACATTGTTCTCGAACCGTAGGGTCCGCACGCTTAAGGTTTCGATGACGGTTATATTATGAGTTTGTGTATTTTGATGTACGAAGGAGTTCGAGTCCCGGATGTGATCACGGACATCACGAGGAGTCTCGAAATGGTCGAGACATAAAGATTGATATATTGGGCGGCTATATTCGGACACCGGAAAGGTTCGGAAGTTTCGGAGAAAACCGAGTGCCGGAGGGTTATCGGAACCCCGGGAAGTAATGGGCCTTATTGGGCCAAGAGGGAGAGAGAGGGCCGCACCAAGAGGTGGCGCGCCCCCCATGGGGAGTCCGAATAGGACAGGAGGGGGCGCGCCCCCTCCCTCCCTCTCCTCTCCTTCCTTCCCCTTCCTCCTTCCTAGTTGGACTAGGAAGGGAGTCCTACTCCCACTAGGAGGAGGACTCCCCCTCCTGGGCGCCTCCTAGGCCGGCCGGCCCTCCCCTTGCTCCTTTATATACGGGGCAGGGGCACCCTAGAACACACAAGTTGATCCTTGAGATCGTTCCTTAGCCGTTTATGGTGCCCTCTCCACCATAATCCACCTCGGTCATATTGTTGCGGTGCTTAGGCGAAGCCTGCGTCGATAGAACATCAAGATCGTCCACCACGCCGTCGTCTTGTGGAACTCTCTCCCCGAGCTTTGCTGGATCGGAGCCCGAGGAGCGTCACCGAGCTGTACGTGTCAAGAACTCGGAGGCGCCGAGTAACAGTAAATACCGGATCGGTTGGATCGCGAGGAGAACGTCTGACTACTTCCTCTACGTTGTGATCGCTTCCGCTTGGGTCTACGAGGGTACGTAGACAACACTCTCCCCTCTCGTTGCTATGCATCACCATGATCTTGCGTGTGCATACGAAAATTTTGAAATTACTACGTTCCCCAACATTCCTATCCCCGTGCGGGGTGTACTGCTACACCTGCATGCCGTTCGGGTTGCGCAATGCGGGCGCGACCTTCCAGCGACTGATGCGTATCGCCTTGGGCCGACAGCTCGGGAGAAACGCCGAGTGAAAGTGCAACTAATCCCCGGGTGGTTTTGGTAATTAATAACAACATATATATCATTGAACTAATTGTTTCTTGAGAATATTTCAGAAAGTTCAGTGATATGGGTATGGCAATGACTGATGATGTGGACCCTCAAAATGCTAAGGAAAACATTGGCAAAAGCTCAGACTCTATTTTTGGTTTAGTGATCCAAGATCACATTGAGTCTATAGGAAAGCCAATACTATTAAAGGGGATGAGGTTATGATGATGATCTGGTTGCTCAAAGTGCTTAGTGATTTATCTCCCAAACTATCAGCAATCTTTCATTCCAACATATACTCATAAGTAATCTCGGTCCCACCGATTCCATAAACTCAGTCACACCGAGATGAACCACCTCACCATATACCCAAACCCTAGAAATTTCGGATTTTCCGATTCCAAACTCGGTCTCACGAAACTAGTGTTGCCAACCTTCAGAACATACGTACTCAAATCGGTGTCACCGAGATGATAAAGTCGGTCCCACCGAGAATGGCAAACCCTAGTCTTTGGAAGAATCGGACTAACCGAGATTGTATTTTCGGTCCCACTGAAAATCCCAACGTTCACAAGATTTGAACTTTCGGTCTCACCAAGTTGTAAACTTGATCCGACCGAGATTGGTCAAATGTGTGTAACGGTTGGATTTTGTGTGGAGGCTATAAATACCCTCCACCTCCTCTTCATTCGTGTAGAGAGCCATCGAAAGAACTACCACTCCTACCTTACATTTCGAGAAGAAAACTACCTACCCTTGTGTTGAGATCAAGTTGCTCCACTCCCACCATATGAAACTTGATCTCTAGCCTTCCCAAGTTGCTTTCCACTCAATCCTTTCTTCCACCACAGCCAAATCAAGGAGGAGAGTTGAGTGTTGGGGAGATTATCATTTGAAGCACAAGAGCAAGGAGTTCATCATCACCAACACCATCTATTACCTTTTGGAGGGTGGTGCCTCCTAGATTGGTTAGGTGTCGCTTGGGAGCCTCCGTCAAGATGTGGAGTTGAACCAAGAAGTTTGTAAGGGCAAGGAGATCGCCTACTTCGTGAAGATCTACCCGAGTAAGGCTAGTCCTCCGTGGACGTAGGCCATGATGGCATAGACAAGGTTGCTTCTTCGTGGACCCTTCGTGGGTGGAGCCCTCCGTGGACTCTCGCAGCCGTTACCCTCCGTGGGTTGAAGTCTCCATCAACGTGGATTGACGATAGCACCACCTATCGGAACCACGAGAAAAATCTCCGTGTCTCCAAATTGCGTTTGCTCTTCTCCACCTCTATTTACAACATGTGCAATTTACTTTCCGCTGCCATTACTCTAGAATTGCATGTGTAGGGTGATACTTGACTTGATCATCATTGTGAACTTGCTAAAAACTTGTCCTAATCAAAAGGCTAAACTTTTAATTTGTCAAGTAGTCTAATCACCCCCCCTCTAGACATACTTTCGATCCTACAAGTGGTATCAGAGCTTTGGTCTCCATTGGATTGGTTTCCATTGCATTGGACTCCATAAGCTTGGTTTCACAACCTAGGAGAGTATGGCGTCTAGTGAGGGTAATTTTCGTAGAGGTCCTTACTTTGATGGTTCAAATTTTGCTAGTTGGAAGCACAAAATGAAAATGCATATTCTTGGACATAACCCTGCCGCATGGGGCATTATTTGTGTTGGCTTGCAAGGTGAGTTCTTGAGGAAGGAAAAGTTCGGATCGCGAAGCTACTGCGGATGAATTGCGGATGTTACGTAACAATGCTCAAGCTTGTGACATTCTCTTCAATGCTTTGTGTCCCAAGGAGTTCAACAAGATCAGCCGTCTTGAGAATGCAAAAGAGATTTGGGATACTTTGGTGAAATGCACGAAGGTACCGAGTCCGTGAAGGAATCAAAGCTAGATGTTCTTCAAGGTCAACTTGACAAGTTCAAGATGAAGGAAGGTGAAGGAGTCGCTGAAATGTACTCTAGGCTTGCTCTCATCACCAATGAGATTGCCGGCTTAGGAAGCGAAGAAATGACCGACCGATTCATCATCAAGAAGATTCTCGAGCTTTGGATGGAAAGTATGACACCGTGTGCACTTTGATCCAAATGATGCCAAACTACAAGAATCTCAAGCCTACCAAGTCATTGGAAGAATTGTTGCTCATGAGATGACACTTAAAGATAAGGAAGAGCTTCACAACAAGTCAAGTGGTGCTTACAAAGCTACAGTTGAAGCTCCCACAACCTCAAGTGACAAGCTAGTTTCCAATGAAGAGATAAGCCTAATGGTGAAGAACTTCAACAAATTCTACAAGAGTAGAAGCAAGGAAAGAAGCTCAAAGTCTAGATCATATGATGAAAAGAGATCTTCTAGTCGTGATCGAATGCTACAATTGTGGAAGACCGGACACTACTCAAATGAGTGTTCGACTCCCCACAAGAGAAGAGAAGAATCTCCAAGAAGAAGAAGCTCAAGAGAAGAGTCACCTCGAAAAGAGAGAAGGAGTAGAGATGATCGTTATGAACGAAGATCCTCTCGGAGAAGCAAGGATTCGGAAAGGAAAGACAAGTCATCAAGGAGCTACACAAGAAGAAAACATCAAGCTCATGTAGGTGAATGGGTCTCCGCTCCGACTCAGACAATCACTCCGAAAGAAGCTATTACTCCAACTCCGAATACAGTCAAGATGAAGGTGTTGCCGGTCTTGCTCTCGTATCCTCCAACTCCAACTCCTATGACTTGTTTGATTCACCAAATGAGGGAATTGGAAGATGCTTCATGGCAAAAGGCCCCAAGGTATCACACCCTGAATTTATTGACTTTGATAGTGATGAAGATGACTTGCTTGGTGAAGATGAGCTTTTACATGACAAATCTAGTGAGCTTAGTAATGATGAACATGCTAGTAGTCTTTATAGTCGAGAAGAGTCGAATGACAATGCTATGAAGGAGATTGAGCGTCTAACTAAAGAACTAAACACTCTTAAGTTAGCTCATGAAACAACTCAAGAAGATCATAGAGAGCTCCTAAGATCTCAAGAGAAGCTACGCTTCGAGAAGCTCAATCTAGAGCAAGAACATGAGTTTCTAAAAGCTATCAATGACGATCTTCGAAAGAAGAGTTCTTCATATCTTGCCAAACGACTTCTCTTGTCTAATTTCTTGCCACCTATTAAAACTAAGCATGACAAGCATAAGAAAAATTCTTCATCTAGTAGTAACAATAATCATGCTAAATCAAATGTTGTTACTTCTAGTAATTCTCTTGATTCCACTAACAATGTTTCAAGCCAAGTTTCACTTGAGCAAGAAAATAGTCTATTGAAAGGGATTATAGAGAAAGGTGTCTACAAGAGCCTTGCCGGAAGCAAGAACTTTGAGGAAATTGTCCGCAAGCAAGGAAGGCACCGGAAGAATCAAGGAATTGGTTTTGAGCGAAAGTTCAACGCCGAGGGTGTTGAATGGGAAGAAGGTCAATATCCCACTCCAAAGTTTGTTTCTCAAAAGGAGAAGTATGATCCTACTTCTTCCAATGTGGAACAAGCTCAAGATGACCTTCCACCACAAGACCACAAGATAAAAGGCAAAGACAAGCTTCAAGAGGAGATTGATGCATTTATTGAAGCACCCAAGGCCATGGTCAAGTGGGTTCCCAAAGAAACTTCAAGTTCTACTTCGTCAAGCTCAACTACTACCCCAAGGATTCCCATCAAGATGATGTGGATCCCGAAGAAGAAGAACTAGAGAGTTCTTGAGGGTGACTCCGCCAACTTACTTCACTCACATTCATTTTGGCAAGAACTTGTGCAATCAACTTCCACATCTTGCACTAGTTCATGGAGTCACAAACCCTCATGTTGGTAAGTCAAGGGACAAGGTAATCATTGCATTCGTGGACATCATCTATTGTGTACCTCAATCTATGTCCATGGATATCCTTGTTTGTTCCTTGTGGGACTAACCCATGTAGGTATTGAAAGTGCCGAATCCAAAGGATTGCTCCCAACTCTTGATGATCTTCATCAACATTGAGCATCCACATCTTCAACATCTACATGAAGTCTTCTCGACAACCCAAGGTTAGTTTGACCCTTTAAAGGGTTCTCACATCAAGGGGGAGCTTTGCTCTAAAGAATTGAGCTAAAGCATCTTCAAATGATGTGAACACATTAATGCTTTATGTAAAAGTGGTAACCCCACTTGTGCTTAAACGATGAGTATGACCTATGATCAAATGTTCTCATTTGACTCCTAAGTCAATATACTCATATATAGATGACCTAGTCATCGCCAAATTGTGTGCTAGTTGCTAGAGTTTTGTTTGTGCATGTTTGACACATATTTTATTTGCTATCTTATTGTGTGAGCATGTTGGATGCATAATTTTATCCATTCGAGGACATCCATTTGTTGCTTTGGTCTTTTGGATTTTTCTTTTTGACCAAATGGATGGACAAGAATGCCTAAGTTCCTCCCCTAGCTATCTATGCTTTCTTGTCTCAAACTCTATTCATGCTTATATCACAAACTTTGATCAAGTCTTTTTCGGACAGACCGAGTGAGGAGCACTCGGAGCCACCGATCCGTCAAAAACTTAACTTCCAAAACCTTCTAAGTACTTTCGGTCAAACCAATATACTCAAATCGGACAGACCGAAATCACTTGGATTGATCTAGGTTTTCACCTCGGTGAAACCGAGTTGCAAATTTCGGCGTGACCGAAGTGAGTAACTGCTTGCAGTTAACCATCTCGGTGCCACCGAGTTTTCCAACTCGGTCCCACCGACAGCTGAAGGGTATATATACCTGAGGGCAGCGCGCGTTGATTATTTCTTCAAACCGTCTCGCCCCCAAACCCTTTGCTGCCGTCACCGTGGTCTCCGGATCGTCTCCGCCGTCGCCTGTGCGCCCTCGCCGCAGGTCTCCGTCGCCGTCAACGGTCAATCTCATCGCGCCGTTGCCGCCGAAGTGAAACTCCACCAAGTTGGGTGAGTTTCGATCCCTCTCGTGCTTCAACCTCTGATTCAATGCACGATAGGTTTTGCCTAGCTTCTTGCCACGTTTGAAATCTTCCTATCCAGCAGATTAGATCTTAGAACGAAATTCGAGTAAAAATTTTAGGGTTAGGTTTCCGCCGAACACATCTCGGTGTGACCGATTCTACATTCTCGGACTGACCGATTTGGCCTTTGGCCATTGCACTGCACTTTTCGGTCCAACCGAGTTGTGCAAATCAGTAAGACCGAAATGAGGATTCAGTGAAACCCTAGTGCTCTCGGCTAGACCGAAACCCATTTCGGTCCAACCAAAAGTGGTGTGAATGGTTCTATTTAGACACTTCGGATTCACGAATTTTAGACTCGGTCGGACCAAATGCATTCTGTGAAAACCTAAAACTGAAATTTGAACTCATTTTTTTGCAAAAACTTCTGCAGTTTGTGATAACTCTTCTATTCTGCCTATACCTATTCTATTCACAAAGTTGTCACCATATCGATGCAAGTGACAGCGAGAACAGTCTGAATCACCGGTTGCTATTCGAGAGCGGGCACTAGTCCCGAAGCCAGCAGTTTTTCGATGATGGAGAGAGGAGCACCCCAAGTGGATTGCCTCCTGCGCCACCAGGGCGTGGAAGAAGAGAATTCGATGAAGAGGACTCGACTTTGTTTCTTGAGGAAGAGATCACTTCCAAGCCTAAGAGGAAAGTGGTTGCCAAAGAGCATCAAGGGCAACAAACCAAGAAAGGCACCAAAGAAGGTGAAGAAGTCCACAGCTTGCTAAGAAGTTGAGCATGGAAGAAGAAACCTCGAGCAAGGTAAAGAAAACTTCCAAGAGGAAGAGGATAGTACATGATGAAGCGATGATGATTCGATGAGGAAGCACCCCAGCCTCCTCGAAGCCTAAGTTGATGGGAGATGCCATTAGGGCAGGAGCACCTACCAAATCTAAGCCATCAGCTCCAAAAGGCAGCTCAAGCCAAGCTGCTTGCTAAGCCCAAGAAAACAGAAGAAACATTCCTGCTTGAGAAGAAGAAGGACAATGTGCCACCAAATGAGTCGATGAAGAGGCACATGTGTTCTTTGAAACTTCGAATGAAACTGCCATCCATAATGATGCTCATCCTCGAGCTGAAAATATGAAGGAAAGGAAGGACAAAGGTCTCGTGCTATGGAGGCAAGTTGATCCATATGCCACCAGAGAAGGACATTTGTTGACCCAAGGTTCCACACCAGAGAGCAACAAGATTTCTATGAGGCAGTGCTTATGGACAAGAAGCCAATTGTTCTTGACACGGATATGTTGATTTGGAAATACATAGACAAAGAAAGCACAGAGACTACTTCCCACATGTGCATGAGAGCTTCACTGCATGTGGAGTTGCAGAGTTCGTTGGTCAGAAACTGACAGCATGGAATGATGAGATGATCATGCAATTCTATGCCACAGCACACATCTATCCAGATGGCAGAATTGTATGGATGACTGAAGGCCAGAGATTCTCTTCAACTATTGAAGAGTGGGCTGCACTGCTGAATGCTCCAGTATCAAGAGATGATGATGTAGATGTCTATGGAATCCCCAAGAAGAATCATGAGTCAATGAAAAACATGTACAATGAGGTACCAGCCAAGGATGTAGAGCTATGGAAGCTTGGTTCAGTGTATCATCTTCAGGCAGGTCTCCCAACCACTAACACTATTCTGAGGCATACATTGATGCCCAAGTCAGGAGACCATCGCATGATAAGAGGCTATTCTATCAACATGCTGCATATTCTAGATCAGAAGGCACCTTTCAAGGTGATGGACACGATAGTTGAGACTATCAAGAGGACAATGCAGCAGACTGAAGAGGTCATGTGGGTTTGCTCCGCACATTCAGATGCTCATCAATGCCAAGTTTGGCACGGACACCTACTTGTTGGATAGACCCCACTTGCCACCGCAGCCCTGAACATGAAGATAATGAAGTTGTGATGGTGAGGATGATCCCACATCTGTTGAAGGACAAGCTAAGTCCGAAGCTGCCAAACAAGCTAAAGCTGAGAAGGAAGCAGGCAGAAGCAGCTAAACCCAAGAGCGTTGGAGAACAGCTTCTTGAAGCTACCCAGAGGATTGAACTACGCCTGGCCAGCATAGTGCAGTCTCAGGAGAGTCTTGAGAGGATAGTTGAAGACGAGTTCCATGCTCTGGATGTCAAGTCGATCAAGTGCAAGTTACCGTCAACAAGCTTGAGGCGATATCGAGGAAGCCAAAAGGGAGAAGGCAGAGCTCATGAAGGAGATGCAGGATGACCTTGTCGAGATGACTATGAGCAGCCTGCTCCGGTCCCCACAAAGCCCAGATCAACTGCTATTCGAAAGGATGACCCTGAGGCTACTGCATCAAGACCTCCCACAGCTCCATCGGTTCCAGCTCCAGCTCAGTGTCCACTCCTCCAGCTCCACAGACTTGGCAGAAGCCTTTGCAGATGCAGCTATCTCCACTCCATCGACCCGAGACAGAGCCGCCAGCAGAGTCCCTAGTGACGTTTAGCTCTATACCTTTCGAACTTTTGGTAACTTGTTGCCAAAGGGGAGAAATTGTATAGATCATAGGACTTCGAGAGAGAGAGTGCTCGTTTTTGCTCTTTCGTTTGCGGTTTTCCTTGAGATACTTTTGAGTTTTCTGAGACATTTCGTGTGTTTGATACTACGTTTGTTCTACTTTGATGAGTGCTTGATCATACTATGTCTTAATGTGTGCTTAATGCTTATCATATGCTATCCATATCTTGTATGATCATTTACTCATGTCTTGGTGATTGGGTGCATGCTATTCATTCTTATCATTTTGTGCGCTCCACCAAGATGTATGTGACATGGAAGAGTGACCCATGATCCTAATCGATTGTGCATTTGCATTCAAACGCAAATCTTAAATAATGCACAAATTTAGGGGGAGCTCTTGCTTATCACATACTTCTCAAAGCGACGATATTATTCATTGATTATATCATTTTTCGAAGCTTTGATCTATATGTTGTCATCAATTACCAAAAAGGGGGAGATTGAAAGTGCAACTAATCCCCGGGTGGTTTTGGTAATTAATAACAACATATATATCATTGAACTAATTGTTTCTTGAGAATATTTCGAAAGTTCGATGATATGGGTATGGCAATGACCGATGATGTGGACCCCTCAAAATGCTAAGGAAAACATTGGCAAAAGCTCAAGACTCTATTTTTGGTTTAGTGATCCAAGATCACATTGAGTCTATAGGAAAGCCAATACTATTAAAAGGGATGAGGTTATGATGATGATCTGGTTGCTCAAAGTGCTTAGTGATTTATCTCCCAAACTATCGACAATCTTTCATTCCAACATATACTCATAAGTAATCTCGGTCCCACCGATTCCATAAACTCAGTCACACCGAGATGAACCACCTCAGCCATATACCCAAACCCTAGAAATTTTGGATTTTCCGATTCCAAACTCGGTCTCACCGAAACTAGTGTTGCCAACCTTCTGTAACCTTCTGTACTCAAATCGGTGTCACCGAGATGATAAAGTCGGTCCCACCGAGAATGGCAAACCCTAGTCTTTGGAAGAATCGGACTAACCGAGATTGTATTTTCGGTCCCACGAAAATCCCAACGCTTCACAAGATTTGAACTTTCGGTCTCACCAAGTTGTAAACTTGATCCGACCGAGATTGGTCAAATGTGTAACGGTTGGATTTTGTGTGGAGGCTATAAATACCCCTCCACCTCCTCTTCATTCGTGTAGAGAGCCATCAGAAAGAACTACCACTCCTACCTTACATTTCGAGAAGAAAACTACCTACCCTTGTGTTGAGATCAAGTTGCTCCACTCCCACCATATGAAACTTGATCTCTAGCCTTCCCAAGTTGCTTTCCACTCAATCCTTTCTTCCACCACAGCCAAATCAGTGAGGAGAGTTGAGTGTTGGGGAGATTATCATTTGAAGCACAAGAGCAAGGAGTTCATCATCACCAACACCATCTATTACCTTTTGGAGGTGGTGCCTCCTAGATTGGTTAGGTGTCGCTTGGGAGCCTCCGTCAAGATGTGGAGTTGAACCAAGAAGTTTGTAAGGGCAAGGAGATCGCCTACTTCGTGAAGATCTACCCCAGTAAGGCTAGTCCTCCGTGGGCGTAGGCCATGATGGCATAGACAAGGTTGCTTCTTCGTGGACCCTTCGTGGGTGGAGCCCTCCGTGGACTCTCGCAGCCGTTACCCTCCGTGGGTTGAAGTCTCCATCAACGTGGATTGACGATAGCACCACCTATCGGAACCACGAGAAAAATCTCCGTGTCTCCAAATTGCGTTTGCTCTTCTCCACCTCTATTTACTACATGTGCAATTTACTTTCCGCTGCCATTACTCTAGAATTGCATGTGTAGGGTGATACTTGACTTGATCATCATTGTGAACTTGCTAAAAACTTGTCCTAATCAAAAGGCTAAACTTTTAATTTGTCAAGTAGTCTAATCATCCCCCCTCTAGACATACTTTCGATCCTACACCGAGTCCTACGTCGACGACATTGTGGTGAAGTCTCGGGAGGCGAAGACCTTGATCCAGGACCTGGAAGAAACCTTCGCGCGCCTTCGTGAAGTGGACCTGTGGCTCAACCCGGAGAAGTGCGTGTTTGGCGTTCCTTCTGGCAAGCTTTTGAGCTTCCGCGTGTCCCACAGGGGGATCGAGGCCAACCCAGAGAAGGTCAAGGCGATCGAAGACATGAGTCCGCCGCAAACCCTCTGGGAAATGCAGAAGCTAGCCGGGCGCGTAACTACATTAGGACGCTTCATCTCCAAGCTGGGGGAACGTGCCCTGTCTTTCTTCAAGCTGATGAAGAAGAAGGGCCCGTTCGAATGGACACAGGAGGCTGACGACGCGTTTCAAGACCTCAAGAAGTACCTGACCAGCCCTCCTGTGATGGTGGCGCCGTGCCCTCAGGAGCCCCTGGTGCTCTAGCTCGCCGCCACGCCCTACTCCGCCAGCGCAGCTCTAGTGGCGGTTTGGGAAGAGCGCTAGATCAAGGCCGTATCGCAACCAGCCGCGGCCCCGACCGCGGCAGACAAGACCAGGAAGTCCTCACGAAGACCAGGGCCTCAGCAGATGGAGACCAGCCTCAACAGGAAGACGCCCCTAGGGCTGAAGGGGCCTCACCAGGCGGCCAGGTGCTGGGGGCTCTGACGTCTCAGGAGGCGCCTAACTCTCTGGAGGGTACGGGCTTCGTCAGCGCACCCACCCTTGTCGAGCATCCGGTGTACTTCGTCAGGACGGTGCTGCGGGATGCTAGGGCGCGATACCCCATGCCTCAAAGCTCTTGCTCGCACTATTGGTGGCCTCACGTAAGTTGCGACATTACTTTCAAGGTCACCCCATCAAGGTCGTATCGGCCTACCCATTGGAAAGGGTGCTCCGGAGCCCCAATTCCGCTGGAAGGGTCGTCGAATGGAACATTGAGCTGCAAGCATTTCAGTTGGAATTCAGCATGACCAGGGTCGTCAAAGGAGCAGCGCTTGCAGATTTTGTGGCAGAATGGACAGAGGCGCCAGGGCTTGAAGCAGGAGAAGATCGGTCACTCTCCCCAAGAAGCGAGGCGCCGGACGGCTGAGTCATGTATTTCGATGGGGCATTCTCGCGACATGGTGCGGGGGCTGGCGCAGTGCTTATATCCCCCACTCAAGACAAGCTCTATTACGTCATACATCTCTGTTTCCAGCATGGCGAGAAGGTCTCCAACAACATAGCAGAATACGAAGGCCTTATAGCGGGCTTAAAAGCTGCAGCAGCACTAGGGGTGAAGCGCCTCATCATCAAGGGTGACTCATAGCTCCTCGTCAACTTCTCCAACAAAGTGTACGAGCCAAAGGACGAGCACATGGAGGCGTATCTTGCGGAGGTGCAGGATGGAAAAGCAATTTTGGGGGCTGGAGTTGCAGCATGTGCCCCGCGGCACCAACCAAGAGGCTGATGACATCGCTAGGAGGGCGTCCAGGCGGCTGCCTCAGGAGCCTGGTATTTTTGAGGAACGGCTCTTCAAGCCCTCGGCGGCACCGTCACTATCAAGCACAGCACAACCTTGGGAAGAACTCCCTCAACCACCTGCCTCAGGAGCCCCAGCCTGTGGCCCAACCTTGGGAGTACGCTTACTCCTAGCACTGGAGCCTCAGGAGGGATGCTGGACTAAGGAATTCACGGACTACCTGATGCAAGGGACTCTACCAGAGAAGGAGGAGGACGCGGAACATATGGCCCGGCAGGCCGCGGCCTACTGCATCCAAGACGGAGAGCTCTACCGAAAATGGCCAAATGATGTTACCCTGCGTTGCAGCTCCACGGAACAGGGGAAGGAGTTGCTGGCTGACATACACGGTGGGGATTGTGGACACCACTCATCGTCACGGACCCTCGTCCGCAAGGCGTTTCGCAGCGGGTTTTACTGGCCTACAACACTCAACGATGCAATCGAGCTGGTGAAGGCTTGCGAAGCCTGCCAATTCCATGCCAAGCAGATCCATCAGCCAGCTCAGGGTGTGCAGACCATCCCACTCTCGTGGCCGTTCGCAGTCTGGGGCCTGGACATCTTGGGCCCGTTCCCTTGGGTGCCCGGGGGCTACCGCTAACTCTACGTCGCCATCGACAAGTTCACCAAGTGGGCGGAGGTGGAGGCCGTTCGCACCATCCCGGCTGGTTCTGCAGTCAAAGGGCCTCGTGAGCCGATTCGGGGTCCCTAATCGCATCATCACCGACAATGGTTCGCAGTTCACCAACAATCTCTTCAAAACATATTGTGCTAACCTTGGAATGCAGATATGCTACGCTTCGGTGGCACACCCCCGGAGTAACGGCCAGGCCGAACGCGCCAACGCAGAGGTCCTGAAAGGCCTCAAGACCAGGACCTTCAAGAAGAAGCTGGAGGCCTGCGGCAGGGGCTGGTACGATGAGCTCCAGTCCGTGCTGTGGTCCATCCGCACTACCGCCACCAAGTCGACTGCCGCAACATCCGCCCCAGGACTCTTGAGGTAGGTGACCTCGTGCTCAGGCGGGTGCTCTCCAGGGAAGGGTTGCACAAGTCTCGCCCATGTGGGAGGGCATGTTCAAGTTTTTTCATGTTTCCAGACCTGGCGCCACGCGCTTGGAGACCCAGGAAGGGGTGCGCATTCCAAATGCGTGGAACATTCAGCACCTCCGGAGGTTCTACCCTTGAAGCAAGGCCTAGTGCCTGTGAAGAAGGCCCGGTGCCTATGAAGAAAGGCCTAGTGCCTATAAAGAAGGCCCGGCACCTGTGAAGCTCGCCGCCCCAAGAAAGGCTCGGTGCCTGTGAAGAAAGGCCCAGTGCCTATAAAGAAGGCCCGGTGCCTGTGAAGCTCGCCGCCCCAAGAAAGGCCCAGTGCCTGTGAAGAAAGGCCCAATGCCTATAAAGAAGGCCTGGCGCCTATGAAGCTTGCCGCCCCAAGAAAGGCCCGGTGCCTGTGAAGCTCGCTTCCCGTGACACTCTCATGTAATAATGAGTTGGGGCTGTACACGCCCCGGAGTCTCCGGAGTGCCGCCCTTGGGCCTCGGGGCTCCATGCACGATGGCAGCACTTAGCTCAAGACTTTGGTGAGAAGAAGTCGAAGACTAGACTAGGTGCCGGACACGGCTTTTCATTTGCTTTCCGCAGTTGGCTTGTTCTCCCTTGTTTGAACTTTTATTGGAGTTGCTTCTAGTGTTGTTGCCGTCCTCTGCCCCTGTTCTCTGTCTTTGGCTTTTGCCCGGCTCACTCTATTTCTCGCAAGCCTAGCAAGGGGGCTGCACGGGTGCCCTCGTGAGCCCTTTTTCGCATGGTTCTCGTGAGGCTCCCTCGCTCAAGTTCACGGCGGGAGCACCCCTCCTGGTCTGTGCCTCACGGGCATCACGACACGAAGCACCGGACCTAAACTGACCACCCTCGCGACAAAGGTTCAAAAACTATTCTCCCGACTGATCTTTGCAGACCTAAAGACGCCCGACGAGACCCCAAGCAGGTACCTCGCGAGGTGAAAACTACGGCGAACATCCCGAGCTAAGTTGTTCCTACGTGCAAGCACATAACCGCAGCACCATAACACAGCACAGGGACGATAAAAATAGCATGATAATTAGGGAATCATAGGCTGTTGCACGCCCCCACGGGGCTCCATATTTCTCTCTCTCGATGTAGGAAAAGGAGGAAAACAAAATAAAAATGTCGCGCGCCCTGCGATAGCTCGCGAGGAGGGATCCACACCGTCCTCCCGAGCTCAGTCGGACTCTGCCTCACGCTTCACCAGGCACAGTGGCGGGACGACCCGCCACCGCCCTCGGCGGGCGCGCAACGTGGTGGCTGATCGCGGCCACCGCTGGAGGAGCTGTCACCGGAGGGGGATCAGTTGAAGCTCGGCGAGCTGCGGACGCCGCCAAGAGCGGGTTTGCCTTCGCCCTCATCACGGACGTCGCCAAGGCCAAGCACCTCGTCGCTGTCATCGTCTTTAGGGCAGCACCCTACACGGCAGCCATCTTCTCCGAATACTCTCATGTAGAGAGTCGCGTCGCCATCGAACTTGAAGTGGAGGGTGCACCGCCGGCCCAGGCCACGCGCGCGGGCAAACGTCTGCCAGCCGCGGGCCAGGGCCACGTTCGCGGCGACGGAGATCTCCACTGCGACCCAGGAAACCCTGCTACAGCAGTCGTCCGCCTGCAGCCAGAGCCCGCCAGGGCCATCGGCCGGCAGTTCGCCGGCAAAGAAGTGGGGGAGCTAGAGCCAGTTGCCGGCCGGATCTGCCGACCACACGACAAACTCCGGCAGCACCTCTACTGAGTGAAAGCGTGGCCGGGGAGGCCGCGCAGCCACGACACGCCTTCCTCTACCGACCGGGTGGCCATCACCGCATGAAGGACCACCATCGCGACCACGAGGAGCCGCGGCGGGAGTCGCGGGGTGCTTATGGGATGACCACGGCCGCGCTTGGGTGGAGGAGAGACAAGCCCTTCCTGGCAAGCTTTTCCCTTCTCTGCGGCCGAGAACCTCTTCACACGCGCCATGGGAGGCTGCAAGCAACCGGAGCAAGGAGGAAGAAGAAGCAGGTGGGGAGAGGGGAGATGTGCAGTGGGGGCTTTCGCCCCTCCACATTTATAGCCCAAGGAGGCCAACCGCCGGCCTCCATGATGGCAGGTAATCATGACTCTTTTTGCATGCAGCAGTGACTCGTCAAATCGGGCAGTTGCCGAGGCAGCGTGGGGAAGCGGAGACGCCCACGTACAATCAACCGCCACTCGCGACCAAGGCCGCAGACTGTTGGGGACCGTGGCGCTCCGCACTTGCCCTTTGGCTTCGCTGCTAAGCCAAGCCCGAGCGCGCCTTGGGCCCGGGGGCTACTGTCGGCATTCTGGGAACGGGGGTCCCCAGACTTGCCTGCCTGCGGCCTGCGGCGTGGCTCAAGCAGTGGCCCAGTACGGACCGTCTTCATCAACCCAAGTTCAAGACCCTCGCGAGGGACCAAGTCTCGTGGGACGGACGATGCAAGGCTTCCTCAGGAGCGGCCTCATCAGGCAGACTCGCGAGGAGGCGGAGAGATCAAGGCAAGGAGTACCTCACGAGGTGCTCGTGATGCAAGCCATGACGATCAAGACCAAAGGCGCCAGATCGCGCGATGTCCTCGTTTCCTCTTTGGTGCAAAGGGGGCAAGCGCAGGCGCGGAGTACCAAGGCATCAGGCAAAGGTTTCCATATTAGTGCAATGAGACCAAGACCAGCAGAGCGGCAGGACGGAGAACACCGTGGAGCCCAAGACGGCGTCATCCCCAGTACCTTTGGCAGTCGAAGACCACCTTTACTCAGGATAGCTTGTACTAGCTGTCCCACTTCAAAATGGCCGTTGTTGGCTCCCTTCCCGCTCAATATTTGGGAAGAGGACCAGGGCCTCTATATATAGAGATAGCCACCACAGTAGAAGGCATCTAGATCTCACCTAGAGCAAACAGAGACGGAGCGATTCCTCTCCAAGCACACCACCACAAGAACACCCCCTCGCGAGGTTGTTCTTCCTCTGTACTGTTCATCATCAGCCCCATAGGCAATCCACCACACCACACACTGGATTAGGGTATTACACCACAACGGTGGCCCAAACCAGTATAAACCTCGTGTCCCTTGTGTTGTTCATCGTGCTAGCTTAGATTCGCGGCGAGGTTTTGGGGCGTGGATCGGTAGGATTGAAGATCTTCATGCGCACCCCTGAGTTTGAACCTTAAGGGTTTTGCCTGAACCCGATATCCGACAGTTTGGAATTCACCTGAAGACTTACCATGAGTGATTGGGCGAGGTCTGTGTGACTTTAGCTCAAGGATAATACAGTGAGGATTGTGTGTCCGGGACTGTGTGTCCCACGGGGCTCCATATTTCTCTCTCTCGATGTAGGAAAAGGAGGAAAACAAAATAAAAATGTCGCGCGCCCTGCGATAGCTCGCGAGGAGGGATCCACACCGTCCTCCCGAGCTCAGTCGGACTCTGCCTCACGCTTCACCAGGGCACAGTGGCGGGACGACCCGCTACCGCCCTCGAAGCGGGCGCGGCAACGTGGTGGCTGATCGCGGCCACCGCTGGAGGAGCTGTCACCGGAGGGGGATCAGTTGAAGCTCGGCGAGCTGCGGACGCCGCCAAGAGCGGGTTTGCCTTCGCCCTCATCACGGACGTCGCCAAGGCCAAGCACCTCGTCGCTGTCATCGTCTTTAGGGCAGCACCCTACACGGCAGCCATCTTCTCCGAATACTCTCATGTAGAGAGTCGCGTCGCCATCGAACTTGAAGTGGAGGGTGCACCGGCCGCCCAGCCACGCACAACAACGCGTCGCCGGCCAGCGGGCGAGGCCACGTCAGGGCGACGGAGATCTCCATGCGACCGAGAACCCTCACTACAGCGATCGTCCGCTGCAGCGAGCCCGCCAGGGCCATCGGCCGGCAGTTCGCGGCAAAAAGTGGGGAGCTAGAGCGATTGCGGCGGATCTGCCGACCACACGACAAACTCCGGCAGCACCTCTACTGAGTGAAAGCGTGGCCGGGGAGGCCGCGCAGCCACGACACGCCTTCCTCTACCGACCGGGTGGCCATCACCGCATGAAGGACCACCATCGCGACCACGAGGAGCCGCGGCGGGAGTCGCGGGGTGCTTGCGGGGATGACCACGGCCGCGCTTGGGTGGAGGAGAGACAAGCCCTTCCTGGCAAGCTTTTCCCTTCTCTGCGGCCGAGAACCTCTTCACACGCGCCATGGGAGGCTGCAAGCAACCGGAGCAAGGAGGAAGAAGAAGCAGGTGGGGAGAGGGGAGATGTGCAGTGGGGCTTCGCCCTCCACATTTATAGCCCAAGGAGGCCAACCGCCGGCCTCCATGATGGCGAGTAATCATGACTCTTTTGCATGCAGCGAGGACTCGTCAAATCGGGCGATTGCGAGGCAGCGTGGGGAAGCGGAGACGCCCGTGCATAATCAACCGCCACTCGCGACCAAGGCCGCAGACTGTTGGGGACCGTGGCGCTCCGCACTTGCCCTTTGGCTTGTTGCTAAGCCAAGCCCGAAGCGCCTTGGGCGGGGCTCTGTCGGCATGCAGGAGCGGGGTCCCCAGACTTGCCTGCCTGCGGCCTGCGGCGTGGCTCAAGCAGTGGCCCAGTACGGACCGTCTTCATCAACCCAAGTTCAAGACCCTCGCGAGGGACCAAGTCTCGTGGGACGGACGATGCAAGGCTTCCTCAGGAGCGGCCTCATCAGGCAGACTCGCGAGGAGGCGGAGAGATCAAGGCAAGGAGTACCTCACGAGGTGCTCGTGATGCAAGCCATGACGATCAAGACCAGGCGGGCGCCAGACTGCGCAGTGTCCTCGTTTCCTCTTTGGTGCAAAGGGGGCAAGCGCAGGCGCGGAGTACCAAGGCATCAGGCAAAGGTTTCCATATTAGTGCAATGAGACCAAGACCAGCAGAGCGGCAGGACGGAGAACACCGTGGAGCCCAAGACGGCGTCATCCCCAGTACCTTTGGCAGTCGAAGACCACCTTTACTCAGGATAGCTTGTACTAGCTGTCCCACTTCAAAATGGCCGTTGTTGGCTCCCTTCCCGCTCAATATTTGGGAAGAGGACCAGGGCCTCTATATATAGAGATAGCCACCACAGGAGAAGGCATCTAGATCTCACCTAGAGCAAACAGAGACGGAGCGATTCCTCTCCAAGCACACCACCACAAGAACACCCCCTCGCGAGGTTGTTCTTCCTCTGTACTGTTCATCATCAGCCCCATAGGCAATCCACCACACCACACACTGGATTAGGGTATTACACCACAACGGTGGCCCAAACCAGTATAAACCTCGTGTCCCTTGTGTTGTTCATCGTGCTAGCTTAGATTCGCGGCGAGGTTTTGGGGCGTGGATCGGTAGGATTGAAGATCTTCATGCGCACCCCTGAGTTTGAACCTTAAGGGTTTTGCCTGAACCCGATATCCGACAGTTTGGAATTCACCTGAAGACTTACCATGAGTGATTGGGCGAGGTCTGTGTGACTTTAGCTCAAGGATAATACAGTGAGGATTGTGTGTCCGGGACTGTGTGTCCTCTGTGTGACTTTAGCTCAAGGATAACACGACATCCATTTTACCGGGTTATAGAGAGACCAATATTATAATTCTTGGGAAACGTTCCAACCATCATATCTGCCTGAGATTCAGATCTGGTTGGTGTTAGAATAATCTAGACTCATCAAGTCTAGAAAGAAGAATGAAAGTTTGCAACACAAATCGACAAGATGACGTTGCGAGATTCTCGGGAAATGAACTACGATAGCAAGCTCCAAAACATGAGCTGGTTCTGCTACAAACATGTGAACACGTTGTCCCAGACAAGCATGACCAGGTAGTAGTCTTATAATAAAACACTACCGAGTTCAGGAGGGGAACCATCATCGAGATAACGAAGTCTTGTGCATATTCGTCCGGGCCCTTCAGGATTAGCGCATGAACTTCTTTTCTTTGAACAAATCAATCAGTAGCTTGATGTGCTAAGAATACATATAGATTGAAGGTTGCAAGTCTCCAGACCACAGAATACTTCACACGTATGCATGACTGACTTGGGATGATTCCAGGGGAAGAAAAACAAGCTTTCTCAAATCCACGGCGGCAACTTGCATCAAATGCACATGAACTAAAGGAAGTCACTTCTTACATCCGAACATATGCTTCATGAGCTAGCATGAACAAATGATTTTAAAATTTTCCAACACTAGCTTGATGTTCAACACGAATCATGGAGGAGACAAGGATGTTGTCGATGGGCTCAACAACAATTCATCCAGATTTTCCATGAAAATGGAATTCCATAATTATGAGAACAAGTGATAGCATTGGTCAGACCCAAAAGATATAATGGTGTATGCTCGAGGAAAATCCACGAGTAAGACAACATTACGAACATCGTTGGTTCTGACTTGATTTGAGGATAGCCCATACTCAATCAAAATTTTGGCAAGACAATAAGTCCAACAACTGATCACGAGGAACAATCGATGAAGATATCATCTCTCTTCAACACACACACACACAAGGATATCCCCTAGTGATGAACTAAGCTAGGCAAGCCTTTATCTTCCAACTCTCCAAGTTGTTGTTTAGCTTAACCAACCAGCTCAGGGGTATCCAACACGGATTCTTGGAGAAAGGGTGGTTTCGAAAATCAACCTGATCACGAGCTCAACATAGCGGTCAGGTAACAACCTGGTAATACTTCCGAGAAGATATTCGGAAAATCACGAACCACCGATATGTTACTAAGCTCGAGAACAATCTTGCTTTTCAGGGCAAGACGGTATGATCAATAGAGCAAGGGTTTGACAAAATCCCAACTCATTGAGCGAGGAGTGCACCAGAAATAGAGACTAGGTAGCACAATCAGTCTTAGGGTGACGATTCAATAATCAACACACTAAGAATGAGGTTATCGTCCATTTAGCTACCAAGCAACGGAGTTGCTAGCAGTATTGATTTCACACATCATGGTTCACTTGTCGGCATTCCAGTTGCAACAACACGGAACCGAGGAATGAACAATGATGGCAAGAAGTATCACTACATCAAGAATTCATAGGATGGTGTGCAATTCCCATGACATTCTTGATATAAAGATGGTAATACTCCAGGGTAGAACAGAATCAAAAGCTAGATTAGCAATTTGATCTGTGGAGTACGACTGCTTTGACCCAATCCTGGATATGGATGAGGTACTGGAGTTTGTTTCTCCTAGTCATTCTGGAATAGAATGGCTTGACGGACCACAAGAATAATAAGCATCGATGAACTTGAGTGCACAACTACTCTTGACTATCAATTGATAGACGAGGGTCAGAATGCAACTAAAGAGAACAACTCAAAGAAACATATAATTTTCTGAGTTGTGGATGCATAGATTAGTATGTCGAGCGAAGCTCAACTTTTCTTCGGATAACCCATGCGAAAAGGTGGGCTGGCGAGTCACAATATAAAATGGAGAACTCGTCAAGAGCGCCCTGTTGTGATCTTTGATCCAACAAACTTCGCCATAAGTGGTTCATAGTATTTGGAAGAGGAAATACCACGGACCATCGAGAGCTAATGCAAAGGTTACTAATAACCTAAAGGAACTAGCAAACACTATCAACACGAGGTAAGTGGAGTGAATCTTGGGTTCAAAACCGGGAATAGAATACCTACTACTAAATGGCATCACGGGATGCTTTCAAGAATAGTGGCAGAATCATCACACCGGAACACAAAACATGGCTAGACTACTAGATGATCCCCTAAGGCACTTAGGGTCATAATAATAATTCCAACATATATGTCGAGGCAATAGAATACCTCAACTCAGCATTTGGTGTGGTTAATCCGCCCAAAGGGACATCGGAGACGGAAGGAAGGATTTTGCAAATGCTTGGACTATTTAGAAACACAGGATGACTCGGACAGAGATAACGGCTGTAAATGCTCAAAAAGTTTGGAGACATACTACAGAAATGGTGGCATAGCCACTCAGAAGCACAATATCAAGGTTTTTCGAGATCAACAGTTAACATACGGAAGTAGTATAAACTGGTGAGATTTGAAACTAACAATTCTATAAGTCTATGGATTAGTAACACGTCATCTGACAGATAGATGAGAAGGCCTAGTTCTTAATCCCGTAGAAAAGAAGAGGTTGACTTCGGATCGAAAGGCCATGAGGTATAAGAAGTAAAAAGAGCCTTCGTTTCCTTCCCACAATCAATTCCCTACATATAACTAAAGCATTTCTAGACTCAACTTGACCAGTTTGGCTTGGTAATCCTCTGAGCGATCGGGCTCGATACCAAAGCTGTCGGGACCCGACTCCATGCCACATCGATCTAGCATGTAACACCTCATATCACTTTGCGGCCTCACGCACGGTATTCCCACAGGTGTCGCCTTACCTTTGCCCGAGACCGTTTAGCCTTTTGGCACACGTATATGATAGTGTCGCTAGCATCCATATGATAAGGAGCCGGGCTGACATGGCTAGTCGTAAACCCAAAGTGGCACAAACTTACGAGGACGAGCATCCATGACCCGACATCGAGCGTGTCGGTCATCGGCAGTGAATCCAGTGCTGTAGCCTTGGGCTAGCAGGACTCGGTGAACCGGGCATGGCGGGCTAACAGGACTCGGTATTCATCGCGTGACATTTCCCGAAGGGACGGAACAGAGCGAAGAAGGACACATGCCGGCCAGCCTAAGTGATTCCGGAGCAGTAGCAAGCTACCATGGCTCGGTGGAAACACTAGGAGACATTTCCCGGTAAGAGAGGCTACTAAAGATAGACAACTAGATAGTCAGATCCCACACATACCAAGCATTTCAATCACATACACACAATATGCTCGATATGTGCGAATACAACATGGCATCACAACATGACTCTCGACTCAAGTATTTATTCATTAGGCTCAGGAGGCGAGATATTACAAACAGGGTCTCATGACCCAACATTGAAACATACAAATCAAAGCACAAGCGGAAGCTAACATGTCCGAGTACGACATCTACAAATGAAAAAGGCTTAGAAGCGACTATCTACGAGATCTGCCGAGGGCACAAGATCGTAGCTGAGGTAACAAGCTAAGCGTCGAAGTCCACTTGGAACTACTAAGCGAGACCAAAGTCTCTCTGCAAAAACATAAAATAGGCAAGCGTGAGTACAAATGTACCCAGCAAGACTTACATCAGAACTAACTACATATGCATCATTATCAACAAGGGGATGGTGGAGTTTAACAGCAGCAAGCCAGCTTTGACTCGGTGGCTATCCTAAATTACGACTGCAAGTAACTCTTTGAGGTGGCGCACACGAGTCCACATATTCACCATATCAATACACCACTATGGATCCGCTCCCGTCTCCCTACGAGAACGCCATCCATAGCACTCACGCTTATCTTGCGTATTTTAGAGTATCCACTTTCACTTGTCTATGAACTGATATAGGCAACCCAAGTCCTTTTCATGGACACGGCTATTGAATAGATGATGTTAACCTGCGGGGTGTACTTCTTCACACGCTCTCACCACTTACCGCCGTTTACCACGACATGTACTCGGCAACCTTCAGCGGAAGCCCAGCGTGGGTGTCGGCCACACCTACCTAAACACTCAAGTCCCTAGTCGGGTTTATCGCCTATTCGGGTTCCATCCATGAGGAGATCCGGCGGGGTTTCGCTCATAGCCCCAAACGATGTGAGCAGGGTTCCGTGACACCAAGCAGGCGCCGGTTTACCCGCCACGTGCCTACCGCATCACAGCCCACCCCTACGGTCAGCGCTGCGCCTGACCTCCAACATACTACAAACACGAAACTACTTGCAACTCTGGACGGAGGACAAGGGTGATTAAGAAGCCGAGAGGGTCCATTGGTTTCGGGCCCAATGCGTGGTAGTAGCTGAATCATGGATCACAAACACAGAACTCAGTTCCTGAGGACGGCTGCAATGAGACAACCCACCATGTACTCCTACATGGCCTCTCACCGCTACCTTTAACAAATCGTGTTCACACACTTAGCTCACACACAGTAGGACATGTTCACACACCTCTGGTTCATCCTCGATGAATCAGACCTGACTCAACTCTAAGCAGTAGCAGGCATGACAAACAAGCATGTATGAGTAGGCACAACAGGGCTCAAACAACTCCTACTCATGCTAGTGGGTTTCATCTATTTACTGTGGAATGACAGGTCATGCAATGGATAAGGGGTTCAGCTACCGCAGCAAGTAACAAATGATTCGTTGTTGTCCTAATGCAGTAAAAGAGAGCAGGAGCGAGAGAGTGGGATTTTATCGGAATGAACAAGGGGGTTTTGCTTGCCTGGCACTTCTGAAGATATTATACTTCTTCATCGGTGTCATCGAACTCGTCGTCGAAACCACGTCTATCGAGAGGGGACGGTTACCGGCAAATAAAGAGGGACACAATCAATGCAATGCAACAAATATGATGCATGATAATGTCATGGCAATATGCTGTGATTTGAGCTAATGCATCTAGCTATGATTTAAATGAAGTTGGTTTGAATACATGATCCAAATTCAAACTCCATATATGATTATTTAAATGCCCTTTATTTGTTTTGTCCAAAACAGAGGACAAGCATTGTTCAAACATGCATGAAAATGGTACAGATGGATTCCTTGAATTTTTCTGATAATTTTTCATATATAATTTATTTGATTTGGAGTTACGGTTGAATTTCTATGAATTTTAGAAATTTGTCCTATTTTCTGGAATTTCCTGGATTTATTTTAAATCCAGAAAATGGTTAACCGCGTCAGCATGACGTCATGATGACGTCATCAGGTCAACGGCGCGACCAGGTCAAACTGACGGTCGGGCCCATCGATCGATAATGAGAGGGCTAATCCGCGTTGACTCGTGCTTTGACTTCATTCTTTGGGCCCATCGATGGTTGTGAGGTGGTTAGCTAGCGATGATTAGCGCTAATGGTGGTGCCACGTCGGCCTGCCGGAATGTGGCGGCGGCGACCATCCAGCGGCGGGCGGCGCCGAATCGTCTTCTGGTGTCGGCTGGGCATGCGGCTTGGCTCTCGGCGAAGCTGGATGTGTGCGCATCGATGGTGCGGTGGTTGGTCGGGGAGGCTGGTAGCGGCGGCGGCGACGGCGGTGCGGCGGCGGAGCTTCGGACAAGCTTCGGCAACGGCAGCTGTGGTGCAGGGAGGACTAGCTGATGGTGGCGTTGGGTTCACGGAACATCTTGAGCACGCGTTGCGGTGCTCGTGCATAACGGTTGTGGCTCTAGCCACGGCGACCTCGTGGCGGCGGCGATGAGCTCTCGGGCTCGGCGGGCCCGCGGTTAGAAAAGAAATCGGCATCGGGAGAGGGAGGTTCGTTGCGGAGGCTCACAATGAAGTCGAGCAGCCTTGGCGAGTCGGGGGCGCCCGGTAGCTCCCGAATCGGCAGCGAGATCCACGGTGGCGGCGGTGGAAGCAGCGATCTTGGCGGCGTTGTGGTGCGTCCGGCGTCCTGCGGGTCGTCCGAGGCGTAAGCGGCGGTGGCGGAGCTGACGGGCACGATGGTTGCTCGAGGGCGGCGGGGCCGCGGTGGTTCACGGCGGCGCTTCCATGGCGCGTCGGCCGTCACGGGAGAGGGCGAGGAGGAGGAGGAATGGGCGAGAGAGAGGAGGGGCCGGGGAAGTGCGTGGCGTCTCCGTGGCCTTGCTGGAAGCGCCGAGACGTCGTGGGCGCAAGCGAGAGCTGGCCTGGCTCGGCTCAGGCTGTGCGTCGACACGGCGTCGTCCTCTGGCAAAAGCTAGGGACGGCAGGCGGGGTAGGTTGGTGGGCTGGGCAACTGGGCCAGCTCGAGTAAGTGGCTGGGCTTCAAGTGGGCTGCAGTAAACTCTCTCTCTCTCTTTTTCCTTCTGTTTTCTATTTTTTTATATGTTTTGATTTAGTAAAAATACTAACTCATTTTATAAAATCCTGACAAAAATTGTGGGCACTATTTGAATTATTTCCAATAGCCCCCAAGTACTTTCAGGATTATTTGGACATTTAAAAATATCATAAGATTTAAATGTCCAAACTCAAATACTTATGAATTAATTCAAAAAAATCCAGAATAGCCTCCAAAAATATGAAACCATTTTTGGCAGAGGGTTTAGCCAGGACCAAAGATGGTGAACATTTATGAAGGGCATTTTGGTTTCATTGAAAAGATTTTAGTAAGCCCTAGATGAATTCATTTAGTGCTAGGGTTTCAACATCCCCATTTCAAGTTTCATAAAATTTAAACATGATGCAACACATGACTAGCTAGCTCGGTGCATACCAGAACTAGGGATGTGACAACTCACCCCCACTAAACAAGAATCTCGTCCCGAGATTCAAGCGTAGGGTAAGATGAAAGGAAAACGCAAACTAATATAATCTTCACGATCCAAGTTGCACTTCAAATGAACGTTGATTCGATTACCATCATTGTCTCGAAGTCTTGCTCTGAGAACTCCATCCCACATGACGATGAGAAGAAGGAAAGGATCTTGGAGGAATCGATCTTCTTGAGGTTCGAGCAACTTAGGATCACCTCAAGGATCACAAAATCAACTCACAGAATGAGACGTAGAAACATCTCTGGAGCTGAGAGGCAAGACATGCTTCAGGAAGGGCAGAAGACATAATTTGACGAGGTTTCAGAGTAGCGAGGGAACAATTACTATGATCCCATAATGGGGCACCTTGGGAGAGGTGACTCGTAGAAATATCCCCTTAAGTGGCAAAAGAATTACATTTGATTCAAAGATCATTGAAACTCTTTATATCAGCCTATGGCAATTCACAGTCGATCATTTGAAGGAGTCCGAAAAAAATGACATTCTCGGGCCAGAATGGATGATGTGGATTACCTTGTTGAAGACAACACAAGGGGTGATTTTAGTAGCTAGGGAGAAGCTCAGTGAGAGAGTGAATCTCTTTGTTGGAATGGTTATAGCATAACCGAGGGAATTGAGAGCAATCCCGGTTAGTAACTACGATTGCACCTAATGCTTGTGCGTGCTCTCAAGAACTTGAGCATTTCCATGTTCATCAAGGTTTTACCAACATCCGGTCAAGGGTGCTGATAACACAACATACTACCATGATGAGTAGCGATGGACAATGCAGATGCAAAGGAAGATAACACTTTCTCAGATTTCACCTTGGCGAGACCAAGGAGACAACATCTGGATGATCGACCGAGAGACATTTAGCACTCCGCTTCTAATGTTCTCCTTGATGTACTAGCGTATCCCATTCATAGGTATGGTTTGATATCTAGAACATCAAGTAAAAGGTCGGACTTCGGGAACACAAAAATCATAAGGCACAGCTAGGGAGTAAATCGTATGAAGCCCTTATGGGGAAGTGGCCAACTTTCTCAATCAAGATACTACAATAGCAGATCTTCCGGCGGGGTGTGTTGGCCACGACATCCATTTTACCGGGTTATAGAGAGACCAATATTATAATTCTTGGGAAACGTTCCAACCATCATATCTGCCTGAGATTCAGATCTGGTTGGTGTTAGAATAATCTAGACTCATCAAGTCTAGAAAGAAGAATGAAAGTTTGCAACACAAATCGACAAGATGACGTTGCGAGATTCTCGGGAAATGAACTACGATAGCAAGCTCCAAAACATGAGCTGGTTCTGCTACAAACATGTGAACACGTTGTCCCAGACAAGCATGACCAGGTAGTAGTCTTATAATAAAACACTACCGAGTTCAGGAGGGGAACCATCATCGAGATAACGAAGTCTTGTGCATATTCGTCCGGCCCTTGAGTTAGCGCATGAACTTCTTTTCTTTGAACAAATCAATCAGTAGCTTGATGTGCTAAGAATACATATAGATTGAAGGTTGCAAGTCTCCAGACCACAGAATACTTCGCACGTATGCATGACTGACTTGGGATGATTCCAGGGGAAGAAAAACAAGCTTTCTCAAATCCACGGCGGCAACTTGCATCAAATGCACATGAACTAAAGGAAGTCACTTCTTACATCCGAACATATGCTTCATGAGCTAGCATGAACAAATGATTTTAAAATTTTCCAACACTAGCTTGATGTTCAACACGAATCATGGAGGAGACAAGGATGTTGTCGATGGGCTCAACAACAATTCATCCAGATTTTCCATGAAAATGGAATTCCATAATTATGAGAACAAGTGATAGCATTGGTCAGACCCAAAAGATATAATGGTGTATGCTCGAGGAAAATCCACGAGTAAGACAACATTACGAACATCGTTGGTTCTGACTTGATTTGAGGATAGCCCATACTCAATCAAAATTTTGGCAAGACAATAAGTCCAACAACTGATCACGAGGAACAATCGATGAAGATATCATCTCTCTTCAACACACACACACACACAAGGATATCCCCTAGTGATGAACTAAGCTAGGCAAGCCTTTATCTTCCAACTCTCCAAGTTGTTGTTTAGCTTAACCAACCAGCTCAGGGGTATCCAACACGGATTCTTGGAGAAAGGGTGGTTTCGAAAATCAACCTGATCACGAGCTCAACATAGCGGTCAGGTAACAACCTGGTAATACTTCCGAGAAGATATTCGGAAAATCACGAACCACCGATATGTTACTAAGCTCGAGAACAATCTTGCTTTTCAGGGCAAGACGGTATGATCAATAGAGCAAGGGTTTGACAAAATCCCAACTCATTGAGCGAGGAGTGCACCAGAAATAGAGACTAGGTAGCACAATCAGTCTTAGGGTGACGATTCAATAATCAACACACTAAGAATGAGGTTATCGTCCATTTAGCTACCAAGCAGCGGAGTTGCTAGCGATGTGATTTCACACATCATGGTTCACTTGTCGGCATTCGGTTGCAACAACACGGAACCGAGGAATGAACAATGATGGCAAGAAGTATCACTACATCAAGAATTCATAGGATGGTGTGCAATTCCCATGACATTCTTGATATAAAGATGGTAATACTCCAGGGTAGAACAGAATCAAAAGCTAGATTAGCAATTTGATCTGTGGAGTACGACTGCTTTGACCCAATCCTGGATATGGATGAGGTACTGGAGTTTGTTTCTCCTAGTCATTCTGGAATAGAATGGCTTGACGGACCACAAGAATAATAAGCATCGATGAACTTGAGTGCACAACTACTCTTGACTATCAATTGATAGACGAGGGTCAGAATGCAACTAAAGAGAACAACTCAAAGAAACATATAATTTTCTGAGTTGTGGATGCATAGATTAGTATGTCGAGCGAAGCTCAACTTTTCTTCCGGATAACCCATGCAGAAAGGTGGAACTGGCAGAGTCACAATATAAAATGGAGAACTCGTCAAGAGCGCCCCTGTTGTGATCTTTGATCCAACAAACTTCTGCCATAAGTGGTTCATAGTATTTGGAAGAGGGAAATACCACGGACCATCGAGAGCTAATGCAAAGGTTACTAATAACCTAAAGGAACTAGCAAACACTATCAACACGAGGTAAGTGGAGTGAATCTTGGGTTCAAAACCCAGGAATAGAATACCTACTACTAAATGGCATCACGGGATGCTTTCAAGAATGGTGGCCAGAATCATCACACCGGGAACACAAAACATGGCTAGACTACTAGATGATCCCCTAAGGCACTTAGGGTCATAATAATAATTCCAACATATATGTCGAGGCAATAGAATACCTCAACTCAGCATTTGGTGTGGTTAATCTGGCCCAAAGGGACATCGGGACGGAAGGAAGGGATTTTGCAAATGCTTCAGACTATTTAGAAACCTGGGATGACTCGGACAGCATAACGGCTGTAAATGCTCAAAAAGTTTGGAGACATACTACAGAAATGGTGGCATAGCCACTCAGAAGCACAATATCAAGGTTTTTCGAGATCAACAGTTAACATACGGAAGTAGTATAAACTGGACTGAGATTTGAAACTAACAATTCTATAAGTCTATGGATTAGTAACACGTCATCCTGACAGATAGATGAGAAGGCCTAGTTCTTAATCCCCGTAGAAAAGAAGAGGTTGACTCAGATCAGAAGGCCATGAGGTATAAGAAGTAAAAAGAGCCTTACGTTTCCTTCCCACAATCAATTCCCCTACATATAACTAAAGCATTTCTAGACTCAACTTCGACCAGTTTGGCTTGGTAATCCTCAGCGATCGGCTCGATACCAAAGCTGTCAGGACCCCGACTCCATGCCACATCGATCTAGCATGTAACACCTCATATCACTTTGCGGCCTCACGCACGGTATTCCCACGGGTGTCGCCTTACCTTTGCCCGAGACCGTTTGCGCCTTTTGGCACACGTATATGATAGTGTCGCTAGCATCCATATGATAAGGAGCCGGGCTGACATGGCTAGTCGTAAACCCAAAGTGGCACAAACTTACGAGGACAGCATCCATGACCCAAGATCGAGCGTGTCGGTCATCGTGAGTGAATCCAGTACAGCACTGGGCTAGCAGACTCGGTGAACCGGGCTGTGGCGGCTAACAGGACTCCGTATTCATCGCGTGACATTTCCCGAAGGGACGGACACGAGAGCGAAGAAGGACACATGCCGGCCAGCCTAAGTGATTCCTGAGCGGTAGCAAGCTACCATGGCTCGGTGGAAACACTAGGAGACATTTCCCGGTAAGAGAGGCTACTAAAGATAGACAACTAGATAGTCAGATCCCACACATACCAAGCATTTCAATCACATACACACAATATGCTCGATATGTGCGAATACAACATGGCATCACAACATGACTCTACGACTCAAGTATTTATTCATTAGGCTCCGAGGAGCGAGATATTACAAACAGGGGTCTCATGACCCAACATTTAAACATACAAATCAAAGCACAAGCGGAAGCTAACATGTCTGAGTACAGACATCTACAAATGAAAAAGGCTTAGAAGCCTGACTATCTACCAGATCCTGCCGAGGGCACAAGATCGTAGCTGAGGTAACAAGCTAAACGTCGAAGTCCACGTGGAACTACTAGCGAGACTGAAGTCTCTCTGCAAAAACATAAAATAGGCAAACGTGAGTACAAATGTACCCAGCAAGACTTACATCAGAACTAACTACATATGCATCATTATCAACAAGGGGATGGTGGAGTTTAACAATGACAAGCCAGCTTTGACTCGGTGGCTATCCTAAATTACGATGCAAGTAACTCTTTGAGGTGGCGCTACGAGTCCACATATTCACCATATCAATACACCACTATGGATCCGCTCCGTCTCCCTCGAGAACGCCATCCATAGCACTCACGCTTATCTTGCGTATTTTAGAGTATCCACTTTCACTTGTCTATGAACTGATATAGGCAACCCGAAGTCCTTTTCGCGGACACGGCTATTGAATAGATGATGTTAACCTGCGGGGTGTACTTCTTCACACACTCTCACCACTTACCGCCGTTTACACGACATGTACTCGGCAACCTTCAAGCGGAAGCCCAACGTGGGTGTCGGCCACGGCCTACCTAAACACTCAAGTCCCTAGTCCAGGTTTATCGCCTATTCGGGTTCCATCCATGAGGAGATCCGGCCGGGGTTTCGCTCATAGCCCCAAACGATGTGAACAGGGTTCCGTGACACCAAGCAGGCGCCGGTTTACCCGACCACGCGTGCCTACCGCATCACAGCCCACCCCTACGGTCAGCGCTGCGCCTGGCCTCCAACATACTACAAACACGAAACTACTTGCAACTCTGGGACAGAGGACAAGGGTGATTAAGAAGCCGAGAGGGTCCATTGGTTTGGGCCCAATGCGTGGTAGTAGCTGAATCATGGATCACAAACACAGAACTCAGTTCTGAGGACGGCTGCAATGAGACAACCCACCATGTACTCCTACATGGCCTCTCACCGCTACCTTTAACAAATCGTGTTCACACACTTAGCTCACACACGAGGGACATGTTCACACACCTCTGGTTCATCCTCGATGAATCGGACTGACTCAACTCTAAGCGATGGCAGGCATGACAAACAAGCATGTATGAGTAGGCACAACAGGCTCAAACAACTCCTACTCATGCTAGTGGGTTTCATCTATTCTTGTGGAATGACAGGTCATGCAATGGATAAGGGTTCAGCTACGCAGCAAGTAACAAATGATTCGTTGTTGTCCTAATGCGGTAAAAGAGAGCAGGAGCGAGAGTGGGATTTTATCGGAATGAACAAGGGGTTTTGCTTGCACAGCACTTCGAAGATATTATACTTCTTCATCGGTGTCATCGAACTCGTCGTCGAAACCACGTCTATCGAGAGGGGCGATTCTGCAAATAAAGAGGACACAATCAATGCAATGCAACAAATATGATGCATGATAATGTCATGGCAATATGCTGTGATTTGAGCTAATGCATCTAGCTATGATTTAAATGAAGTTGGTTTGAATACATGATCCAAATTCAAACTCCATATATGATTATTTAAATGCCCTTTATTTGTTTTGTCCAAAACAGAGGACAAGCATTGTTCAAACATGCATGAAAATGGTACAGATGGATTCCTTGAATTTTTCTGATAATTTTTCATATATAATTTATTTGATTTGGAGTTACGGTTGAATTTCTATGAATTTTAGAAATTTGTCCTATTTTCTGGAATTTCCTGGATTTATTTTAAATCCAGAAAATGGTTAACCGCGTCAGCATGACGTCATGATGACGTCATCAGGTCAACGGCGCGACCCAGGTCAAACTGACCGGTCGGGCCCACTGGTCAATGACAGAGGGGCTAATCCCGCGTTGACTCGTGCTTTGACTTCATTCTTTGGGCCTTGTCGATGGTTGTGAGGTGGTTAGCTAGCAGTGATTAGCGCTAATGGTGGTGCCACGTCAGCACGCCGGAATGTGGCCGGCGGCGACCATCCAGCGCGGCGGAGGCGCGCCGGAATCGTGCTACGGGTGTCGGCTGGGCATGCGGCTTGGCTCTACGGCGAGCTGGATGTGTGCCGCATCGATGGTGCTGGTGGTGGGTCGGGGAGGCTTTGGTAGCGGCGGCGACGACGGCGGTGCGGCGGCCGGAGCTCGGACAAGCTCAGCAACGACGCTGTGGTGCACGGGAGGACTAGCTGATGGTGGCGTTGGGTTCCTGGGAACATACTGAGCACGTTGCAGTGCTCGTACGCAACGGTTGTGGCTCTAGCCACGGCGACCTCGTGGCGGCGGCGATGAGCTCGGGCTCGACGGAGCCAGCGGTTAGAAGGAAGAAATCGGCATCGGGAGAGGAGGTTCGTTGCGGAGGCTCACAATGAGTCGAGCAGCGCGAGGGCGAGTCGGGGCGCCCGGTAGCTCCCGAATCGGCGACGAGATCCACGGTGGCGGCGGTGGAAGCAGCGATCTTGGCGGCGTTGTGGTGCGTCCGGCGTCCTGCGGGTCGCCCGAGGCGTAAGCGGCAGTGGCGGAGCTGACGGGCACGATGGTTGCTCGAGGGCGGCGAGGCCGCGGTGGTTCACGGCGGCGCTTCCATAACGCGTCGGCCGTCACGGAGAGGCGAGGAGGAGGAATGGGCGAGAGAGAGGGAGGGGGCCCGGGGGGAAGTGCATGGCGTCTCCGTGGCGCGGCTGGAAGCGCCGAGACGTCGTGGGGCGGCAAGCGAGGCTGGGCGCGGCTCGGCTCTTGTGCGTCGACACGGCGTCGTCCTCCTGGCAAAAGCTAGGGGACGACTGGCAGGGTAGGTTGGTGGGCTGGGCCAACTGGGCCAGCTCCAGGTAAGTGGCTGGGCTTCCAAGTGGGCTGCACAGGTAAACTCTCTCTCTCTCTATTTTCCTTTCTGTTTTCTATTTTTTTGATATGTTTTGATTTAGTAAAAATACTAACTCATTTTATAAAATCCTGACAAAAATTGTGGGCACTATTTGAATTATTTCCAATAGCCCCCAAGTACTTTCAGGATTATTTGGACATTTAAAAATATCATAAGATTTAAATGTCCAAACTCAAATACTTATGAATTAATTCAAAAAAATCCAGAATAGCCTCCAAAAATATGAAACCATTTTTGGCAGAGGGTTTAGCCAGGACCAAAGATGGTGAACATTTATGAAGGGCATTTTGGTTTCATTGAAAAGATTTTAGTAAGCCCTAGATGAATTCATTTAGTGCTAGGGTTTCAACATCCCCATTTCAAGTTTCATAAAATTTAAACATGATGCAACACATGACTAGCTAGCTCGGTGCATACCAGAACTAGGGATGTGACATCACTACTCTCTTCTCATTTCTGACTCCTCATATTTCTACTCTTTTAGGATGGCGGATGCAAGGAACAAGTTCATGCAACCAGATGAAGATACACCTTTTGGACGCCACTTGAAGGAAGTCACTAGATATCTGAACATTGGAGTACCAAGTTTCACCGGGACCTACATCACCACTTTACCCAAAGAAGAGCGTTGGATGATTCAAGTTCAAGTTCTAGGAAGGACATTCATGCCCGTCACGGAGCCCATAGAGTTCTCCTTCGATGCACCAACCTGGAGTCTAGGAAAGAGCATGGCAGCCCACATCACCATGGGACGCATTGGAGAAGTTTACCAAATGGACCTCAAGGATACTATTTACCAGATTTGTGGGCGCCGAGATGAGCAATGGGAGATGATCAGCACCAGGAAGGATAGATCAATTGTAGCTTTCATCCAGGAGCTAAACTAGCACATTTTTCATCAGGAGAACCAGATGTGCGCAGGCATGATAGATCTGAAGAAGGCATTGACCAAGATCACGGAGCTGGAAGAAGAACTCAAGTCTACACGCGATGGATATGAGGAGGAAATAACGACACTCGTGGAGAAGAATGATGATCTGAAGAAGAAGCTAAAGGTATTCATGGGATTTCCCGCGACTAGAGGAGAAGACAATGATTGCACTTGCCCAGAGAACTATATCATCATCGACGACACCGACTCAGACCCAAACGATAGCGATGATGATTTTGTTGATGAAGCTGGAGCAGATATCATGGAGTCTTCAGCCGATTAATATTTCTAGTCGACCGCCATAACAGTAGTAGTATTCTCCCATGTATATAGTATAGTCCGAGCAGTTTTGTAATGATAGCTAGACCATTGTATGCCCTTGTTTGAATTGATTGAAGTGATATTGATTGCATTTGTCTCATGAGCATATGGGTAGTGTTTTCTCTCTAGACCTCATTCTATTCTATATTCTCATCTTTTCTAAACCTCAGATGCCTCCGAGACGTGACAATGGATTTGCTTTCCCACCAGAGCTCACTCAGTTGATCCAGCAGCAGAATGCATTGATGTAGATGCTAGTCCAGAATCAGAATCAGGGAAACAACAACAACAACAACAACAACAACAACAACAACAACAACAACAACAACAACAACAACAACAACAACAACAACAACAACAACAACCCACCACCACCACCACCTGTTGATCACTTAGCCCGTTTCTTGAGGCTGAATCCGCCGGTGTTCTCCAGTAGCACCGAGCCGATAGTTGTTGATGATTGGCTTTGTAAGATGGGAAGGGAGTTGAGCACTGCAGGATGCACAGATGCGGAGAAGGTGCGTTTTGCCGCACATCAGCTAGATGGACCCGCAGCATCATGGTGGGAGAATTTCACAGCCACTTATCCTATCGACACTGTCACATGGCATCAGTTTCAGCAGGCTTTCCGTACTGCCCATGTTTCAGCAGGAGCTATGGCCATGAAGAAGCGTGAGTTTCGCAACTTGCGCCAAGGAGGACGTACAGTTGTCCAGTAAGTGGATGACTTTAGTAAGCTAGCACGTTATGCCCCAGATGACGTTGCTACGGATGCAGCTAAGCAGGAGAAGTTTCTGGAAGGACTGAATGATGAGCTGAGCATGCAGTTGATGGTAGCAACCTTCAACAACTACTAGGAGTTGGTAGATAGAGCTCTCGTGATTGAAGGGAAGCAGCAGCAGATTGACAACCGCAAGAGGAAATATGGACAAGGGAAGTACAATTCTGGAGCTCAGCAGAAGCCCCGTTTTACCCCGAATTCGGGAGGACCTTTTCAGCATACCCATGGAGGAGGGAGCTCACACAACCATAGTGGCCCCAAGAATGGTAATGGGAATGGAGGAAGCAACGGACAGAACCGTACCAACCCATCGACCCCAGCCAAGAGGGATCCGAGTCAAGTCACTTGCTACAAGTGTCAGAAGACTGGACATTATGACAATGAATGTCCTGAAGCTAAGAATGGAAATGACAATGGAAGCTCTGGGAAGAAGCCGAACCCATTCAACAGGGGACAGGTGAACCACGTTAACGTGGAGGAGGTTGAAGCCCAGCCAGATGCAGTAATAGGTACGTTTTTGGTTAAGTCATTTACTGCAATCGTTCTTTTTGATACTGGTGCATTGCATTCATACATATCAAGGGGATTTGTGGATAAGTATAAACTTCCCACCAAGGTTCTTAGAACACCTATGTTAGTAAGCTCACCAGGAGCGGAGTATATGGCCAGTCGAGGATGTTTTCAAGTGCCATTGAGTATAGGTACGCATGTTTTCCCCTCGGATTTAATCATTTTGGAATTGCAAGGTTTGGATGTGATTCTGGGTATGGATTGGCTATCGATGTATGGAGGAAACATCGATTGTGCCAGTAAGTTGATTTTGCCTACCACGCCAGAAGGAAGAAGGATTAAGTATGTATCACGGCATGAGCCAAAGAGGACTCAAGTAAATTCCTTATCAGGAGTTGTACAGGAGGAAGTACCAGTGGTGAAGGATTTTCCACATGTATTTCCAGAGGAATTGCTAGGCATGCCACCGGATAGAGACATTGAGTTTCTGATGAGCTTTTGCCAGGCACAGGGCCGATATCTAAGAGACCGTATAGGATGCCCGCAAAAGATTTGGAGGAAATTAAGAAGCAGACTAAAGAACTACTGGATAAAGGTTATATTCACCCAAGTTCTTCACCTTGGGGATCGCCAGTGCTTCTAGTGGAGAAGAAGGATGGATCATTGAGGATGGTTGTTGATTATCGAGGACTGAATGAAGTGACAATCAAGAACAAGTACCCACTGCTGATGATCAATGACTTGTTTGACCGATTGCAAGGAGCTAAGGTATTTTCCAAGATCGATCTGCGATTAGGATACCACCAGTTGAAGATTCGAGAGCAGGATATACCTAAGACGACTTTTACCACCAGGTACGGGCTGTATGAGTATACCGTTATGTCATTTGGTCTGACTAACGCACCTGCCTATTTCATGAACATGATGAACAAGGTGTTTATGGAGTTTCTGGATAAGTTCGTCGTGGTGTTCATTGATGATATTTTGGTCTACGCAAAGAATGAAGAGGAGCATAAGGAGCATTTGCGTTTGGTACTGGAGAAACTCATAGAACATAAGTTATATGCCAAGTTTAGCAAATGTGAGTTTTGGTTGAAGGAAGTTGGATTTCTTGGACATGTTATATCCGGAGAAGGAATAGCAGTAGACCCCACCAAAGTTTTCACTGTGACAAACTGGGAAGCCCCCACGTCAGTTGGAGAGATCCGGAGTTTTCTTGGACTTGCGGGATACTACCGGAGGTTCATTGAGAATTTCTCGAAGATTGCAAAGCCCATGACGGAGTTGTGAAGAAGGACACCAAGTTCAAATGGACTGAGGACTGTGAGGCCAGTTTCCAGGACTTGAAGAAACGTTTAGTTACATCACCAGTGTTGATTCTGCCCGATCAGCGCAAGGATTATGAAGTATATTGCTATGCTTCTCGTTGAGGACTTGGAGCAGTGCTTATGCAGGAGGGAAGAGTTGTTTCATATGACTCATGACAGCTTAAGCCCCATGAGTTAAATTATGCTACCCATGATTTGGAGTTAGCAGCCGTAGTGCACACATTGAAGACATGGAGACGTTTTCTCATCGGAAACCATTGTGAGGTGTACACGGATCACAAGAGTTTGAAGTACATCTTCACGTAGAAGGATTTGAATCTCAGGCAAAGGATATGATTGGAGCTTATCAAGGATTATGATATGAGATTGCATAAACACCCCGGAAAGACTAACGTAGTAGCCGATGCGTTGAGCCGCAAGAGCCATGTCAACACGCTCATGACCGGAGAGTTACCAAAGGAGTTAGCTGAGGATCTACGTGAGCTATGTTTGGAGATAGTTCCAAGAGGCTATGTAGCAGCATTGGAGATTCAGTCTACCTTGATGGATAAGATCAGAGAAGCTCGGAAGACCGATAAGGAGATTGACAAGATAAAGGAGAACATGAGAAAAGGAAAGGCTAAGGGATTTCATGAGGATGAGCATGATACCTTATGGTTTGAGGACTGCGTTTATGTGCCTAATGACCCTGAGATCAGGAAGTTGATTCTGCAAGAGGCCCATGATTCGCCATATTCGATTCACCCAGGAAATACCAAGATGTATTTGGATATGAAGGACACTTTCTGGTGGACCGGAATGAAGAAGGATATTGCGGAGTATGTAGCGGTTTGTGATGTATGTCAGAGAGTGAAAGCCGAGCATCAGAAGCCAGCAGGATTGCTACAGCCAGTACCGATACCTGAATGGAAGTGGGATAAACTAGGCATGGATTGTATCACAGGATTGCCCAGGACTCGTTCAGGCTATGACTCAATATGGGTTGTAGTCGATCGTTTGACGAAGGTAGCTCATTTCATCCCAGTGAAGACCACTTACACTAGTGCTAAGTTGGCAAAGATATACATGACCATGATCGTATGTCTGCACGGAGTTCCGAGGAGCATTGTATCAGATAGAGGAACCCAGTTTACCTCAAAGTTCTGGAATCAGTTGCACGAAACTTTGGGTACCAGGCTAGAGTTCAGCACGGCCTTTCATCCGCAGACAGATGGGCAGACCTAGAGAGTCAATCAGATTCTGGAAGACATGCTGAGAGCTTGTGCGCTAGATTATGGATCTAGTTGGGATGACAATTTGCCATATGCAGAGTTCTCTTACAACAACAGTTATCAATCCAGTTTGAAGATGGCCCCTTTCGAAGCCTTGTACGGAAGAAGGTGCAGGACGCCATTGTTGTGGGATGAAGTAGGAGATCGTCAGTTGTTTGGACCATTTTGATTAAGGAGTCTGAACAGAAGGTGAAGTTGATTCGCGATAGGCTCAAGGTAGCCCAGTCCAGGTAGAAGAGCTATGCAGATTCAAAACGCAAGGAGACAGTCTACGAAGTCGGAGACAGAGTTTATCTTCGTGTATCCCCGCTTCGAGGAGTTAAGCGTTTTGGAGTTAAGGGAAAGTTAGCACCACGTTTTGTGGGACCATACAAGGTTTTGGAGCGTATGGGAGAAGTTGCGTACAAGTTGGAATTGCCCGAAGGATTGTCAGGAGTTCATGATGTGTTCCACATATCCCAGTTGAAGAAGTGCCACGCAGAGATGGCTGATATACCACTGAGAGATACAGTGCCACTGGAAGCGATTCAGCTGGATAGTGATTTAACCTATGAGCAGAAACCCGTTAAGATTCTCGAATATGCCAGCCAAGTCACCCGCAGCAAGGTTATCAAGTTTTGCAAAGTTCAGTGGAGCCACCACACCGAGGATGAAGCCACCTGGTAGCGAGAGGAAGATCTACTGAAGGACCACCCTCACCTATTTTCCAGCCAACCCGAATCTCGAGAGCGAGATTCATCTTAAGGGGGGTAGGTTTGTAACATCCCAAATTTTCAATTTGGAATGTTATACAATAGATCATCATTGCATATCATATTTTATTTGCATTTTGGCTTGATCCTTGAAATCTCACGCAACTCAAGGACCCACAGAGAGAGTTGGAGATTTCGTTATTTTCATAATTGAGTTTTTCTCAAATTTTAAAAATAGGATCATTTGATTTTAATTATTTTATCTCCAAACATTTATTATAAAAAAATAAAAGAGAGGGAATAAAATGACTTTCCCAAAACAAAGAAATATTGAAGATTTAATAATAAAATCAAATAAGATTTTATTTCGAAGTTTATTGCTATTTTATTTGAATTTAGGAAAATTGTACGTTTTTCAAAAATTGCATTTTAGGGCCAGGAAAATGTTCATCTCGTTCTAAATATTTTATTTAGACGGTGAAAATTTCTTTTGGCATTTTTAGAGTTTTATTTTATTTTCTAGGATTTATTTTAGTTTCGGCGGAATTTATTTATAAAAAAAATCTTTCCCTGCAGATCAAACTGAGCCGTAGGCCCAACCAGCCCACCTGCCCGCGCCGCCTCGCTAGCGTGGCGAGCCGACTCCGCCGAGTCGGGTCAGCGCCGCCGCCGCCGCCGGGTGCACCCTCCCCAAGTTAGACGCCCCTCCTTAAATACCCGCCACCCCGCCACACACCCGTCCCCCGCCGCCGCCCACCGCCCAGCAGCCGCCGCCGCCGTTTCAGCGCCGCCGCCGCCGCCGCCGCTGACCGTCGCCACCCGCCGCCCGCCCGACGCCTCCCCACCCTGCCGGAGCCCCAAGCCCCGCCGGACCCGACGAGGTAGCCGCCGCCGCCACCGCCGTTTTTTTAAAAACCGTTCATTTTTTTAAAAAAAACCTAGATCTGTTTTTCTAGATCGGTTCGTTGGTTTTTCTCGGTTTAGTTATTTAACGGACGTCCGTCCGTACGTTCGTGTTAACGAAACAGTTTTTGTCGTTTAGCCGCAGACAGCGAACGTTCGTTCGTTAGCCTGTTCGTCTGTTTTTCTTTTTCTCAAATTTTCCACGATTATTGCTGATCGCGATTTTTGATCCGATTTTCGTTCTAGTATATCTTTTCGCTCGTTTATCGGAATCAGGCGATCCAAGTGCCTGGAGTTTCGTCTCGAAACGCTCTTTTCGTTTAACCAACTCAAACAAGTTTTGTTACTTTACAATTTGACTTAGGTCCAGATTAGTAAACAAAGCTTGTTTCTTTCGCCGTTTGATTTTCGTTGCTTCGTTTGATTTGATTTTTTTTGCAAACCGGAGTTCTTAAGTTGAACTTTCTGGTTAGATCTCTTATTTGAGTTTTACCCGTGCATTAGATGAGTGCTTATTGTATGCTTGTTTGTTTGTTTGCGATAGAGTACCCGGAGTGCGCCGCTTGCTACTTCGAATCCCTAAGTTTCACGGATCATCAGCAAGGCAAGTAACACTTTGATCATACGTCCTTACTACCCAGTTTTATTGCATTAGATCAATCCTCAAACAATTGCATGATTAGGATCTGATTAATATGTGGGTTTTGGGAGAGTAGATGAGGTGGTACCTATTACCTGTTTATTATCAAACCTTTGGGAGTTCCTTCTATGTTTGCTTATATTGCTATGCTATGCTAGTAGACGTGGATTGGGTGAGTGTATCCATGCCAGATGTGAGATTGTTAATTTAACGGTTTATTTAAGGTGGCAACTTTAGTACACATCTGGGTGGATTGAGGCACCTGGGATCCCAGTGATTGCCTGTTTTTCCTTATGGACCGCCACCCAGGCTCAAAGGGATCATGAGATTATTCATGCTAGAAACTTCCGTGTGCAGCCGCAAGCTACTATGGGCTCTAGCATAGTTGATTAAGTCATGTGAACTCTTATAGTGGTAGACTAGCAGATGTAGGGGAAAATAGGTGTAACTGTCTACCCATCGTAAGGTGCAAACGCTTCTGAAAGACTATGTCTCGGTCATCCATTTCTCAAACACCATGTAGTGCGAGAATTCCAACGGAGGAGATCGAGTCTTCTTGGGAAAAGTCATAAACCTCTGCAGAGTGTATAAACTAATCATGGTTAGCCGTGTCCCCAGTTATGGACGTTTTGAGTATCTAGTACTTGGATTATCATGTGAATCTCATCATGTTACCTTAATTAATTTTGTTGGGTTTAATGATGACGCTTAATTGGGATTGAGTTGGGTGAACCTTCTCAATGTTTAACAACCACCATGATAGTTAAATAAAAATTATTCCTTTGTTGTAGGGGAAAATTGGCTTTATGCAAAACTGTAACCATAGAGCTCTCCACTAGCCATATATGCATGTAGTATAGCATTATTCTTTTCATTACTCTATGTGTTACATTGCCAACATATTCCATGTGCTGACCCGTTTACGGGCTGCAACGTTCATGTTGCAGACTTTTCAGACAACGAGTAAGGTGACTTAGGTCGTAGTCTTATACTCAGTGATGCCGTTGGAGTTGATGGACTCGCTTATCTTCCAAGCCTTCCGCTGTTATCGTTATTAGATGGCCTTAAGCCATATTTATTGTAATAAGTTCTCTTATTAGACATTCGATGTAATAAGTGTGTGATTGCTACTCTGTTATATATCCTTCAAGTATTGTGCGTGTCAGCATTACTGATCAAGGGATGCCACTGATGCACAGAGATCAGACTGTTTGAGGTCTGGTTGCTACACTTTCTCTATTTCCTCAATCCTAATTCTTCAGTCACATAGTCTTCAGCCTGCTTATCCTGTTTTCACGCTATCTGTACTCTATGCTTGTTTTCATTTCATCATGATGACTATGTTTTTGCTCTGTTATGCTTATACCTGAGTACTTATTCCACTACTAGTGTGTCGTGATACGTCTCCAACGTATCTATATTTTTGATTGCTCCATGCTACTTTATCTACTGTTTTAGGCAATATTGGGCTTTATTATCCACTTTTATATTATTTTTGGGACTAACCTATTAACCGGAGGCCCAGCCCAGATTTGCTGTTTTATGCCTATTTCAGTGTTTCGAGGAAAAGGAATATCAGACGGGGTCAAAATGGAACGAAATCAACTGGAGAAGTTAATTTTGCAAGGAAACCAACCGGATGGGCTTGGAGTGCACGTCAGGGGAGTCCCGGGCTGCCCACGAGGGTGGGGGGCTCGCTCCCCCTGGGCGTGCCCCCCTACCTCGTGAGCACCCCGGAGGTCCACCGACGTACCCCCTGCACCCATATATACCTACGCACCCTAAAACTTCCAGAACAGAAGATAGATCGGGAGTTCCGCCGCCGCAAGCCTCTTTAGCCACCAAAAAACTCTCGAGAGCCCGTTCCGGCACCCTGCCGGAGGGGTATCCCATCACCGGTGGCCATCTTCATCATCCCGGCACTATCCATGACGAGGAGGGAGTAGTTCACCCTCGGGGCTGAGGGTATGTACCAGTAGCTATGTGTTTGATCTCTCTCTCTCTCTCTCTCTCGTGTTCTCTCTCGTGTTCCCTCGATGGCACGATCTTGATGTATTCCGAGCTTTGCTATTGTAGTTGGATCTTATGATGTTTCTCCCCCCTCTACTCTCTTGTGATGAATTGAGTTTCCCCTTGTAAGTTATCTTATCGGATTGAGTCTTTTATGAGAACACTTGATGTATGTCTTGCCGTGATTATCTGTGGTGACAATGGGATATCATGTGCCACTTGATGTATGTTTTGGTGATCAACTTGCGGGTTTCGTGACATTGGGAACCTATGCATAGGGGTTGGCACACGTTCTTGACTCTCCGGTAGAAACTTTGGGGCACTCTTTGAAGTACTTTTATGTTGGTTGGATGAATCTGAGATTGTGTGATGCATATCGTATAATCATGCCCACGGATACTTGAGGTGACAATGGAGTATCTAGGTGACATTAGGGTTTTGGTTGATTTGTATCTTAAGGTGTTATTCTAGTACGAACTCTTTTATAGATTGATCCGAAAGAATAACTTTGACGTGGTTTCGTACCCTACCATAATCTCTACGTTTGTTCTCCGCTATTAGTGGCTTTGGAGTGACTCTTTGTTGCATGTTGAGGGCTTGTCATATTATCTATCTATGTTATTATTGTTGAGAGAACTTGCACTAGTGAAAGTATGAACCCTAGGCCTTGTTTCCTATCATTGCAATACCGTTTACGCTCACTTTTACCACTTGTTACCTTGCTGTTTTATTATTTCAGATTACAAAAACCTATATCTACTATCTATTTTGCACTTGTATCACCATCTCTTCGCCGAACTAGTGCACCTATACAATTTGCCATTGTATTGGGTGTGTTGGGGACACAAGAGACTTTTTGTTATTTGGTTGCAGGGTTGCTTGAGAGAGACCATCTTCATCCTACGCCTCCTACGGATTGATAAACCTTAGGTCATCCACTTGAGGGAAATTTGATACTGTCCTACAAACCTGTGCACTTGTAGGCCCAACAACGTCTACAAGAAGAAGGTTGTGTAGTAGACATCAAGCTCTTTTCTGGCGCCGTTGCCAAGGAGGCTAGGTAAAGGACACTCACTCACACCCCGTCAACTAAGCTCTTTTCTGGCGCCGTTGCGGGGGAGGTGAGTGCTTGAAGGTATATCTTTAGATCTTGCAATCGTATCTTTTTGTTTCTTGTTTTATCACTAGTTTAGTTTATAAAAGAAAAACTACAAAAAATGGAGTTAAGTTTGTCTCATACATTACATCTTTTTAATATCTTTCGTGAGAATGATGGAAAGGAAAATTGTGCTCAAGTGCTAGAAGAAGAATTACATAGAATGCTTGGCATGAAATATGTGAATGATGAGCAGGATTGCAATGTTGTTAGTATAAATTCCTTGAATATCCATGATGCTAATGATATGCAAAGCCACAAGCTTGGGGAAGCTATGTTTGATGAATATGATATTTTTTGTTCCCCAAGCTTTGATGAGCAAATTTACTATAATGAAAGCATGCCTCCTATCTATGATGATTATTGTGATGATACGTATGCCATAAAGAAGAAGTTTGCTTATGAGGAGAGTAGTAAATTTTCTATGCTAGTAGATCATGAAAAGAATGCTTTAGGTGCTGGTTATATTGTTGAATTCATTCATGATGCTACTGAAAATTATTATGAGGGAGGAACATATGCTTGTAGGAATTGCAATAATATCAAGTTTCCTCTCTATGTGCTTAAAGTTTTGAAGTTATGCTTGTTTTACCTTCCTATGCAAGTTGATTATTGTTCTCATAAGTTGTTTGCTCACAAAATCCCTATGCATAGGAAGTGGGTTAGGCTTAAATGTGCTATTCATATGCTTCATGATGCTCCCGTTATGTTTCAATTCTTATCTTTTATGTGAGCATCATTGTCATCATCATGCCTAGCTAGAAAGGCATTAAAGAAAAGCTCTTGTTGGGAGACAACCCAATACTTATCCTTACTGTTTTTGTGTTTTCACATGATTATGCTACTGTAGTAATCATGCTTTATAGCTTTTGTTTCAATGAAGTGCCAAGTAAGACATTTAGGATGGCTTACGGTGATAGTTGTGTTGATCCTGCTGAAAATCAGAAACTTTTGCAGCCAGTAAGTTAGTTTTGTTAATTCACAGAAACGTTCTTCTGATGTGATTCTTTTTTCTCTGGATTGGTACACAAATTTCTTAGGACTTCCTAATTTGGTAGGATTTGTGCTGTTCCATAAGTATACGTTTGGTACAGATTACTACAGACTGTTCTGTTTTTGACAGATTCTGTTTTCTATGTGTTGTTTGCTTATTTTGATGAATCTATGAGTAGTGCCGGAGGGTATGAACCATATATGAGTTGGAGTACAGTAGATATTACACCAATATGAATTTAGAATGAGTTCATTACAGTACCAAAGTGGTGGTTTTATTTTCTTATACTAACGGAGCTTACGAGTTTTCTGTTGAGTTTAGAGTTGTGGAGTTTTCAAGTTTTGGGTAAGGATTCGATGGACTATGGAATAAGGAGTGGCAAGAGCCTAAGCTTGGGGATGCCCAAGGCACCCCAAGGTAATATTCAAGGACAACCAAGAGCCTAAGCTTGGGGATGCCCCGGAAGGCATCCCCTCTTTCGTCTTCGTTCATCGGTAAGTTTACTTGGAGCTATATTTTTATTCACCACATGATATGTGTTTTGCTTGGAGCGTCATTTTCTTTTGTTAGTATTAGCTTGCTGTTATTTAGAATAATGTTTTGCATCTTTAGTTTCAATAAAGAAGTCAAGGATAGCCTTTGCCATGCTTATTTTGCTACTATACTTGTTGTTTTTTGGAAACAGAAAGTTTACCGCTGTTGCAAAAATTCCCTGGAAAATTCAGAGAGTGTTATAATGTTGAATCTTTTTGAATATTGAGCTCTGATAAATTTATTACAGTGTGAATTTTAGTTCATAATTTATGGAGTTAGGGAAGTATTGATACTCTTGCACTCTTTACAGACTGTACTGGTTTGGCAGATTGCTGTTATGTTTGCATTGTTTGCATATGTTTGTTTGTTTAATGATTCTATTTGAGGATAGTAGTATTAAATATGCAGAGGTATTTAGTATGCAATGTTGAATAATAATTTTAGTGATTTTTTACAGTAGAAAATGATAAGGTTTTGCATTGGTTTATACTAACCTATCTCACGAGTTCTTGTTGAGTTTGTTGTGAATGAAGCTTTTGATAAAAAGAGAAACCATGATATGAGATGAATTAAGGAGACACAAAAGCTCAAGCTTGGGGATGACCAAGGCACCCCAAGATAATATTTCAAGAAGTCTCAAGCATCTAAGCTTGGGGATGCCCCGGTAGGCATCCCACCTTTCTTCTTCAACAACTATCGGTTAGTATCGGTTGAGCCTAAGTTTTCGCTTCTTCACATGAGTTGTGCTATCCTTGCATTGTAATTTTCTTTAGCCTTGCTTGCTATTTGAATAAAGTATCAAGATCTGAAATTATTAAATGAGAGAGAGTCTTCGCATATTTGCATAATTATTTAGCTACTCATTGATCTTCACTTACATCTTTCGGAGTAGTTTGTTGTTGCTCTAGTGCTTCACTTATATCTTTTAGAGCATGGTGGTAGTTTTATTTTGGAGAAATAGTTGAACTCTCATGCTTCACTTAGATTATTTTGAGAGTCGTTAATAGCATGGCAATTTTCTTAATGTTAATATACTTGGTGTTCAAGATATGTGAAACTTTCTTATGAGTGTGTTGAATACTAACATAAGTTTGATGCTTGATAATTGTTTTGAGATATGGAGGTGATAATATCAAAGTCGTGCTAGTTGGGTGATTATGAATTTGAGAAATGCTTGTGTTGAAGTTAGCAAGTCCCGTAGCATGCACGTATGGTTAAAGTTGTGTAACAAATTTGAAACATGAAGTGTACCTGGCTTGTGCATCCTTATGAGTGGTGGTCGGGGACGAGCAATGGTCTTTTCCTACCAATCTATCCCCCTAAGAGCATGCGTGTAATACTTGATTTTTGATGACTTCTAGATTTTTGCAATAAGTATATGAGTTCTTTTGACTAATGTTGAGTCCATGGATTATACGCACTCTCACCTTTCCGCCTTTGCTAGCCTCTTGATGCACGTGCATTGCCCTTTCTCACCTTGAGAGTTGGTGCAAACTTCGCGGGTGCATCCAAACCCCGTGATACGATACGCTCTATCACACATAAACCTCCTTATATCTTCCTCAAAGCAGCCACCATACCTACCTATCATGGCATTTCCATAGCCATTCCGAGATATATTGCCATGCAACTTCCATCATCTTCATCATGACATACATTACTTTTGTCATATTGACATTGCATGATCATGTAGTTGACATCGTATTTGTGGCAAAGCCACCGTGCATTATTTTTCATACATGTCACTCTTGATTCATTGCACCATCCCGGTACACCGCCGGAGGCATTCATATAGAGTCATATCTTGTTCTAAGTTTCGAGTTGTAATCCTTATGTTGTAATCAATAGAAGTGTGGTGATCATCATTATTAGAGCATTGCCCAATCAAAAAAAAAGAGAAAGGCCAAAAAAAGGCCGAAAAAAAAGAAAGGCCCAAAAAAATAAAAAATAAAAAGGGCAATGCTACTATCTCTTTTTCCACACTTGTGCTTCAAAGTAGCAACTTGTTCTTCATATAGTGAGTCTCATATATTGTGCTTCAAAGTAGCACCTTGTTCTTCATGTAGTGAGTCTTATAAGTTGTCTTTTTATACTAGTGGGAATTTTTCATTATAGAACTTGGCTTGTATATTCCTACGACGGGCTTCCTCAAATGCCCTAGGTCTTCGTGAGCAAGCAAGTTGGGTGCACACCCACTAGTTTTATTTTGTTGAGCTTTCATACATTTATAGCTCTAGTGCATCCGTTGCATGGCAATCCCTACTCCTCATGTTGACATCAATTGATGGGCATCTCCATAGCCCATTGATTATCCTCGTCAATGTGAGACTTTCTCCTTTTTTGTCTTCTCCACACAATCCCCATCGTCATATTCTATTCCACCCATAGTGCTATATCCATGGCTCACGCTCATGTATTGCGTGAAGGTTGAGAAAGTTTGAGATTATTTAAGTATGAAACAATTGCTTGGCTTGTTATCGGGGGTATAGAAGTTGGGAACATCTTTGTGTGATGAAAATGAAGCATAGCCTAACTATATGATTTTGTAGGGATGAACTTTCTTTTGCCATGTTATTTTGAGAAGACATGATTGCTTTGATTAGTATGCTTGAAGTATTATTATTTTTGTGTCAATATGAACTTTTGTCTTGAATCTTTCGGATCTGAATATTCATATCACAATTAAGAAGATTTACATTGAAATTATGCCAAAGTATCACTCTGCATCAAAAATTCTTTTTTATCATTTACCTACTCGAGGACAAGCAGGAATTAAGCTTGGGGATGCTTGATACATCTCCAACGTATCTATAATTTTTTATTGCTCCATGCTACTTTATCTACTGTTTTAGGCAATATTGGGCTTTATTATCCACTTTTATATTATTTTAGGGACTAACCTATTAACTGGAGGCCCAGGCCAGATTTGCTGTTTTATGCCTATTTCAGTGTTTTGAGGAAAAGGAATATCAGACGGAGTCAAAACGGAACGAAATCAACTGGAGAAGTTAATTTTGCAAGGAAACCAACCGGATGGGCTTGGAGTGCACGTCAGGGGAGTCCCGGGCTGCCCACGAGGGTGGGGGTCCTGCCCCCCTGGGCGCGCCCCCTACCTCGTGAGCACCCCGGAGGTCCACCGATGTACCCCCTGCACCCATATATACCTACGTACCCTAAAACTTCTAGAACAGATGATAGATCGGGAGTTCCGCCTCCGCAAGCCTCTATAGCCACCAAAAACCTCTCGGGAGCCCGTTTCAGCACCCTGCCGGAGGGGGATCCCATCACCGGTGGCCATCTTCATCATCCCCGCGCTATCCATGACAAGGAGGGAGTAGTTCACCCTCGGGGCTGAGGGTATGTACCAGTAGCTATGTGTTTGATCTCTCTCTCTCTCTCTCGTGTTCTCTCTCGTGTTCCCTCGATGGCACGATCTTGATGTATCCTGAGCTTTGCTATTGTAGTTGGATCTTATGATGTTTCTCCCCCCTCTACTATCTTGTGATGAATTTAGTTTCCCCTTTGAAGTTATCTTATCGGATTGAGTCTTTTATGAGAACACTTGATGTATGTCTTGCCGTGATTATCTGTGGTGACAATGGGATATCATGTGCCACTTGATGTATGTTTTGGTGATCAACTTGCGGGTTTCGTGACATTGGGAACCTATGCATAGGGGTTGGCACACATTCTTGACTCTCCGGTAGAAACTTTGGGGCACTCTTTGAAGTACTTTTATGTTGGTTGGATGAATCTGAGATTGTGCGATGCATATCATATAATCATGCCCACGGATACTTGAGGTGACAATGGAGTATCTAGGTGACATTAGGGTTTTGGTTGATTTGTATCTTAAGGTGTTATTCTAGTACGAACTCTTTTATAGATTGATCCGAAAGAATAACTCTGAGGTGGTTTCGTACCCTACCATAATCTCTATGTTTGTTCTCTGCTATTAGTGGCTTTGGAGTGACTCTTTGTTGCATGTTGAGGGCTTGTTATATTATCTATCTATGTTATTATTGTTGAGAGAACTTGCACAAGTGAAAGTATGAACCCTAGGCCTTGTTTCCTATCATTGCAATACCGTTTACGCTCACTTTTACCACTTGTTACCTTGCTGTTTTTATTATTTTATATTACAAAAACCTATATCTACTATCTATTTTGCACTTGTATCACCATCTCTTCTCCGAACTAGTGCACATATACAATTTGCCATTGTATTGGGTGTGTTGGGGACACAAGAGACTTTTTGTTATTTGGTTGCAGGGTTGCTTGAGAGAGACCATCTTCATCCTATGCCTCCTACAGATTGATAAACCTTAGGTCATCCACTTGAGGGAAATTTGCTACTGTCCTACAAACCTGTGCACTTGCAGGCCCAAAAACGTCTACAAGAAGAAGGTTGTGTAGTAGACATCATGTCGTTGCTAAGGAATTTCTTCACCTAGAAATTCCTTAGTGACGAATTTGTAAAAATCGCCTATTCACCCCCCTCTAGTCGATATAACGCACTTTCAATTGGTATCAGAGCAAGGTACTCCCTTGTTCTGCGTGATTTTGGTTTAACCACCTGGAGTTTTAGTTATGTCGACTGCAGGAATGATCAAGGTCTCGGCTGGGTGTCCTACCTTCTATGGGATGGACTACCCCTACTGGAAGAATAAGATGTGCATGCATCTTGAGGCAATTGGTAGCAATCTCTGGTATGTTGTGGAAAATGGTGTTCCCTCAGTCACTCCGTCTGTGAATGTTGCTGATGTGAAGAGATTCAAGCTACTCGACTCTCAAGCGAAGAATATCATATGTGGTCATCTGAGCAAAGGACAGTACGACAAAGTGAGTGCTTTGGAAACAACAAAGTTGATCTAGGACAGGCTGTCCAAGGTCAACGAAGGAGTCTCCACTCAACATGACTCCCGTGTTGATGTTCTTCGCAATCTCTTCAACCCCTTCAAAAGACTCAACAATGAAGATGTTCAGCAAACCTTCAATCGCCTCACCGACATATCAAATGAGCTTCAAGAACTTGGTGCCACCAACATCACCGACCATGAGGTGGTGAAGAAACTATTGAGATCACTTGATTCCTCATGCTACTCTTGCAATGATGATTCAAGAACGAGCTGATTACAAGTCACTAGATCCTGCTAATATCCTCGAGAGGCTAAATACTCGTGAGTTCCATCTTGCTGAGAAGAGAGACCTCTATGGGCCGAGCTATGGAAGTTCACACGATCTAAGGGCCAAGGCAGTCTCTGAATCTGAAGGTGCAGATTCTGGTAGCAGCCTTGGTGATCCTGAAGAGCTGAGCTAGGAGCTAGCAATGCTCGTGAATAAATTCTAGAAGTTCTCTCGCCGTGGTCGCTTTGGAAAATCCTCAAGAAGTGATGATTCCTCATCCCATGACTACAAGAAGAGGACTTGCCACAAATGCAAGAAACCTGGTCACTACATGTCTGACTCTCCTCAGTGGGAGAAGGAATCAAATAATAAGAAGTACAAGGATGACGATTCTGATGACTCAAAGAAGAAGAAGAAATCTTCAAATTCCTCATCATCGAAATTTTCAAAGTCCTCATCTCACAAGAAGAGCAGTTCCAAAAAGGCTCGGGCATTTATTGGCAAGGAAATGGACTCTAAAGCTGAATCTGAGGAAAATGTGGACGAGGAGGAATCTGAGGAGTTAGACTCTGGTGTGGGTGTGGCGAGCCTAGCCCTCACTACTGCTTACGTCAGCAAGTCCATCTTCAATGCTGAAGAAAATGACCTCCCCAACACTGCTGACAAGAGCGTCGATGACTATGCTCCCACCTATTGCTTCATGGCAAAAGGTGCCAAGGTACTCAAACATTCCTCCTCTGAATCTAGTGAGTATGAATCTGATGACAATCTTAAACCTAGATATTCCAAACTTGCTAAGATTACTGTCAAACAAAAAAAGGCTTTGGAAAAGGTTCAAATCTGCTAGACAAAAGCGATGACCTGTTGGGTGAGGAATTGAATCGAACTAAGACTTTGACTAATAATCTTCAGAGACTTCAGTTTAAGTTTGAAAATCTTCAGGGTCATCATAACTCTCTCTTAGCTGATCATGAGAAGTTTTCTTATGAATTTCTTGAGAGAAAGCAAGATCTTGAGAACTTAAAAGTGAGTTATGAAGATCTTCAGAAGGAAAACGATTCATTGCTAGCTCAATAGATCATTTCCGCTCAGGAAGAATTTATTCCACCATGTTTGAAATGCATTGAGCGTGAATTCTGCTAATTCTTCACTTGAATGTTCAAATGCTTCCATTACTGCAAATTCTTCAACTGTCTCTGTGGTCACAAATTCCTCATCTGAGGATACCACAAGTATCACTGACGATAATGCAGGGTTGAAGGAATTGTATGTGACAGGCATATACAAAAGCCTCAAAGGGCATCAAACTCTTTGCGGTGTGCTCAAAAAGCAGATCTTGAACAAGAACCCTAGGAAGGAGGGTATTACCTTTGAGAGGAAACCCAATGCTGATGGGACCTACTGGAAACCTGAGCAGTACCCCAAAACCTCATGGGTTGCTGCAAAAGGACCTCCTGTGGATCCATCCACTTTATCTGGCTTTACTTGTGAATCTTCATATTCCTCGGATGAGTCATTTGACTCCAACTATAAACTGTTCAAGAATCAGAACGGTGAAGTATTTGCTCAATATGTTGGAACTAACTGTACGAATGGTCCCCCTATGAAGAAAATCTGGGTTCCTGATATCTCTCCAACGTATCTACTTTTCCAAACACTTTTGCCCTTGTTTTAGACTCTAACTTGCATGATTTGAATGGAACTAACTCGGACTGACGCTGTTTTTAGCAGAATTGCCATGGTGTTATTTTTGTGCAGAAATAAAAGTTCTCGGAATGACCCGAAACTCCGCGGAGACACATTTTGGAATTAATAAAAAGTATTGGCAAAATAATCAACAGAGGGGGACCCACACCCTGTCCACGAGGGTGTAGGGGGCGCCCCCTGCCTCGTGGGTCCCCTGGACCTCCACCAACCTCAACTCCAACTCTATATATTCACGTTCGGGGAGAAAAAAGTCAGAGAGAAGGATTCATCGCGTTTTACGATACGGAGCCGCCGCCAAGCCCTAATCTTCCTCGGGAGGGCTGATCTGGAGTCCGTTTGAGGCTCCGGAGAGGGTAATCCGTCGCCATCGTCATCATCGACCATCCTCCATCACCAATTTCATGATGCTCACCGTTGTGCGTGAGTAATCCCATTGTAGGCTTGCTGGATGGTGATGGGTGATACGTCTCCAACGTATCTATAATTTTTTATTATTCCATGCTATTATATTACCTGTTTTGGATGTTTATGGGCTTTATTATACACTTTTATATCATTTTCGGGACTAACCTACTAACCGGAGGCCCAACCCAAATTGCTGTTTTTTGCCTATTTTAGTGTTTCGAAGAAAAGGAATATCAAACAGAGTCCAAACGGAATGAAACCTTCGGGAGCGATCTTTTTGGAACAAATGCAATCCAGGAGACTTGGAGTGGACGTCAAGAAGCAGCCGAGGCGGCCACGAGACAGGAGGGCGCGCCCTAGGGGAGTGGGTGCCCCCCCACCCTCGTGGGCCCCTCGTGGGCCCCTCGTGGATCCCCTGACCGACCTCCTTCGCCTATATATACCTTCGTACCCTGAACACATCCAGGAGAACCACGAAACCCTATTTCCACCGCCGCAACCTTCTTTACCCATGAGATCCCATCTTGGGGCCTTTTTCGGCGCTTCGCCGAAGGGGGGATCGATCACGGAGGGCTTCTACATCAACACCATAGCCTCTCCGATGAGTTGTGAGTAGTTTACCACAGACCTTCGGGTCCATAGTTATAGCTAGATGGCTTCTTCTCTCTCTTTGAATCTCAATACAAAGTTCTCCTCGATCTTCTTGGAGATCTATTCGATGTAACTCTTTTTGCGGTGTGTTTGTCGAGATCCGATGAATTGTGGGTTTATGATCAAGTTTATCTATGAGAAATATTTGAATCTCCTCTGAATTCTTTTATGTATGATTGGTTATCTTTGCAAGTCTCTTCGAATTATCAGTTTGGTTTGGCCTACTAGATTGATCTTTCTTGCAATGGGAGAAGTGCTTAGCCTTGGGTTCAATCTTGCGGTGTCCTTTCCCAAAGGATGTTAGGGAAGCAAGGAACGATTTTATTGTTGCCATCGAGGATAAAAAGATGGGGTTTATATCATATTGCTTGAGTTTATCCCTCTACATCATGTCATCTTGCCTAATGCGTTACTCCGTTCTTATGAACTTAATACTCTAGATGCATGCTGGATAGCGGTCGACGTGTGGAGTAATAGTAGTAGATGCGAATCGTTTGGTCTACTTGTCGCGACGTGATGCCTATATACATGATCATGCCTAGATATTCTCATAACTATGCACTTTTCTATCAATTGCTCGACAGTAATTTGTTCACCCACCGTAATACTTATGCTATCTTGAGAGAAGCCACTAGTGAAACCTATGGCCCCGGGTCTATTTTCCATCATATAAGTTTCCAATCTACTTTATTTTGCAATCTTTACTTTTCAATCTATATCATAAAAATACCAAAAATATTTATCTTATCTTATTATCTCTATCAGATCTCACTTTCGCAAGTGGTCGTGAAGGTATTGACAACCCCTTTATCGCGTTGGTTGCGAGGTTCTTGTTTGTTTGTGTAGATACGAGGAACTTGCGTGAAGCCTCCTACTGGATTGATACCTTGGTTCTCAAAAACTAAGGGAAATACTTACGCTACTTTGCTGCATCACCCTTTACTCTTCAAGGGAAAACCAACGCAGTGCTCAAGAGGTAGCAATGGGTTGGATGAGATTTACCATGTAATCAAGTTAGTTTTGTTAGGGTTTGATCCCTAGTATCCACTATGTTCTAAGATTGATGTTGCTATGACTTTGCCATGCTTAATGCTTGTCACTAGGGCCCGAGTGCTAGATTTCAGATCTGAACCTATTACGTTTTCATGAATACATGTGATTTCTTGATCCTATCTTGCAAGTTATAGTCACCTACTACGTGTAATGATTCGGCAAACCCCGGAGTGACAATAGTTGGGAGACTTCCTTGTGATGACCGTAGTTTGAGGAGTTTGTGTATTCACTAAGTGCTAATGGTTTGGTCCAGTACTCTATTAAAAGGAGGCCTTAATATCCCTTAGTTTCCAATAGGACACTGTTGCCACGGGAGGGTACGACAAAAGATGCCATGTGATACGTCTCCAACGTATCTATAATTTTTGGTTGTTCCATGCTATTATAATACCCCTTGTGGCTCCCCTGGCTGACCTCCTTCGCCTATATATACCTCCGTACCCTCAAAACATCAAGGAGCAGCACAAAACCCTATTTCCACCGCCGCAACCTTCTGTACCTGTGAGATCCCATCTTGGGGCCTTTTCCAGCGCTCCGCCGGAGGGGGAATCGATCATGGAGGGCTTCTACATCAACACCATAGCCTCTCCGATGAGTTGTGAGTAGTTTACCACAGACCTTCGGGTCCATAGTTATTAGCTAGATGGCTTCTTCTCTCTCTTTGAATCTCAATACAAAGTTCTCCTCGATCTTCTTGGAGATCTATGCAATGCAACTCTTTTTGCGGTGTGTTTGTCGGGATCCGATGAATTGTGGGTTTATGATCAAGTTTATCTATGAGAAACATTTGAATACCCTATGAATTCTTTTATGTATGATTGGTTATCTTTGCAAGTCTCTTCGAATTATCAGTTTGGTTTGGCCTACTAGATTGATCTTTCTTGCAATGGGAGAAGTGCTTAGCTTTGGGTTCAATCTTGCGGTGTCCTTTCCCAGTGATAGCAGGGGCAGCAAGGCACATATTGTATTGTTGCCATCGAGGCTAAAAAGATGGGGTTTATATCATATTGCTTGAGTTTATCCCTCTACATCATGTCATCTTGCCTAATGCGTTACTCTGTTCTTATGAACTTAATAGTCTTGCTGCATGCTGGATAGCGGTCGATGTGTGGAGTAATAGTAGTAGATGCAGAATCATTTCGGTCTACTTGTCGCGGACGTGATGCCTATATACATGATCATGCCTAGATATTCTCATAACTATGCACTTTTCTATCAATTGCTCAACAGTAAATTGTTCACCCACTGTAATACTTATGCTATCTTGAGAGAAGCCACTAGTGAAACCTATGGCCCCCGGGTCTATTTTCCATCATATAAGTTTCCAATCTACTTTATTTTGCAATCTTTACTTTTCAATCTATATCATAAAAATACCAAAAATAGTTATCTTATCTTATTATCTCTATCAGATCTCTCTTTCGCAAGTGGCCATGAAGGGATTGACAACCCCTTTATCACATTGGTTGAGAGGTTCTTGTTTGTTTGTGTAGGTACGAGGGACTTGCGTGAAGCCTCCTACTAGATTGATACCTTGGTTCTCAAAAACTGAGGGAAATACTTACGCTACTTTGTTGCATCACCGTTTCCTCTTCAAGGGAAAACCAATGCAGTGCTCAAGAGGTAGCAAGAAGGATTTCTGGCGCCGTTGCTGGGGAGGTCTACGCACAAGTCAAGACATACCAAGTACCCATCACAAACTCTTCTCCCTCGCATTACATTATTTGCCATTTGCCTCTCGTTTTTCTCTCCGCCACTTCACCCTTGCCGTTTTATTCGCCCTCTCTTTTCCGTTCGCCTCTTTTATTCGCTTGCCTCTTGTGTGTTTGTGTGTTGGATTGCTTGTCACGATGGCTCAAGATAATACTAAATTGTGTGACTTTTCCAATACAAACAATAAAGATTTCCTTAGCACTCTGATTGCTCCTCTTAACGATGCTGAATCTTGCGAAATCAATGCTGCCTTGTTGAATCTTGTTATGAAAGATCAATTCTCCGGCCTTCCTAGTGAAGATGCCACTACTCATCTAAACAAGTTTGTTGATTTGTGTGATATGCAAAAGAAGAAAGACATGGATAATGACATTATTAAATATAAGTCATTTCCTTTTCACTTAGAGATCGTGCTAAAACTTGGTTTTCGTCTTTGCCTAAAAATATTATTGATTCTTGGAATAAGTGCAATGGTGCTTTTATCTCTAAGCATTTTCCTCCCGCTAAGATCATCTTAGAAACGATATTATGAATTTTAAGCAACTTGATCATGAACATGTTGCACAATCTTGGGAGAGGATGAAATTAATGATTCGCAATTGCCCTACTCATGGATTAAATTTATGGATGATCATACAAAATTTGTATGTCGGATTGAATTTTGCTTCTAGAAATCTTTTAGATTCGGCCGCGGGAGGCACTTTTATGGAAATCACTTTAGGAGAAGCTACTAAACTCCTAGATAATATTATGGTTAATTATTCTCAATGGCACACCAAAAGATCTACTAGTAAAAAAGTTCATGCGATAGAAGAGATTAATGTTTTGGGTGGAAAGATGGATGAACTTATGAAATTGTTTGCTAATAAGAGTGCTCCTATTGATCATAATAATATGCCTGTGTCTACTTTGATTGAGAATAATAATGAATCTATGGATGTGAATTTTGTTGGTAGGAATTATTTTGGTAACAACACGTATAGAGGAAACTTTAATCCTAGGCCGTTCCCTAGTAATTCCTCTAATAATTATGGTAATTCCTACAACAACTCTTATGGAAATTTTAATAAGATGCCCTCTGATTTTGAGAATATTGTTAAAGAATTTATGATCTCTCAAAAGAATTCCAATGCTTTGCTTGAAAAAAAATTGCTTAAATTTGATGAATTGGCTAGGAACGTGGATAGAATTTCTCTTACTATTGATTCTTCGAAACTTAGATCTATTCCACCTAAGCATGATATCAATGAGTCTCTCAAAGCCATGAGAATTTCCATTGATGAGTGCAAAGAAAGAACCGCTAGGATGCATGCTAAGAAAGATTGCTTTGTAAGAGCGTGTTCTAGTTTCCATGAAAATAAAGATGAAGATCTAAAAGTGATTGGTGTGTCCCCTATTAAATCTTTGTTTTGCAATATGAATCTTGATAATGATGGGACTGGAGATGAGTCAACTTTAGTTAAAAGGCGTCCCAATGATTCGGAGTTTCTAGATCTTGATGCTAAATTTGGTAAAAGTGGGATTGGAGAGGTCAAAACTTTACATAGCAATGAACCCACTATTTTGGATTTCAAGGAATTTAATTATGACAATTGTTCTTTAATAGATTTTATTTCCTTGTTGCAATCCGTGTTGAATTCTCCTCATGCTTATAGTCAAAATAAAGCTTTTAGCAAACATATCATTGATGCTTTGATGCAATCTTATGAGGAAAAACTTGAATTGTGAGTTTCTATCCCTAGAAAACTTTATGATGAGTGGGAACCTACTATTAAAATTAAAATTAAAGATAAGGAATGCTATGCTTTGTGTGATTTGGGTGCTAGTGTTTCCACGATTCCAAAAACTTTATGTGATGTGCTAGGTTTCTGTGAATTTGATGATTGTTCTTTAAACCTGCACCTTGCGGATTCCACCATTAAAAAACCCATAGGAAGGATTAATGATGTTCTTATTGTTTCAAATAGGAATTATGTGCCCGTAGATTTTATCGTTCTTGATATAGATTGCAATTTTTCATGTCCTATTATTCTTGGTAGACCTTCTCTTAGAACGATTGGTGCAATTATTGATATGAAGGAAGGAAATATTAGATTCCAATTTCCATTAAGTAAAGGCATGGAACACTTTCCTAGAAAGAAAATCAAATTACCTTATGAATCTATTATGAGAGCCACTTATGAAATTAATACCAAATATGGCAATACTTAGATCTGTTCTCGCTTTTATGCCTAGCTAGGGGCATTAAACGATAGCGCTTGTTGGGAGGCAACCCAATTTTATTTTTGTTCCTTGCTTTTTTGCTTATGTTTAGTAATAAATAAAACATCTAGCTTCTGTTTAGATGTGGTTTTATGTTTTAATTAGTGTTTGTGCCAAGTAGAACCTATAGGATCATATAAGGTGATGGTTAATTTGATCTTGCTGAAAAACAGAAACTTTTGCACGCACAAGAATAATTTTAGTAAATCACAGAAACATAATTTTTAGTTGATTCTTTTTGAAGTAGATCAATAAACAAATTTCCTAGGACTTCCTATTTTGGAAGGATTTTGAGAGTTCCAGAAGTATTCAAAAGTTACAGATTGCTACAGACTGTTCCGTTTTTGACAGATTCTGTTTTTAGTGTGTTGTTTGCTTATTTTGATGAATCTATGGCTAGTATCGGGGGATATGAACCATGGAGAAGTTGGAATGCAGTAGGTTTAAAACCAATATAAATAAAGAATGAGTTCATTACAGTACCTTAAGTGGTGGTTTATCTTTCTTGCACTAACAGAGCTTATGAGATTTCCTGTTGAGTTTTGTGTTGTGAAGTTTTCAAGTTTTGGGTAAATATTTGATGGACTATGGAATAAGCAGTGGCAAGAGCCTAAGCTTGGGGATTCCCATGGAACCCCAAGATAATTCAAGTTCAACCAAAAGCCTAAGCTCGGGGATGCCCCGGAAGGCATCCCCTCTTTCATCATCGTCTGTCGGTAACTTTACTTGGAGCTATATTTTTATTCACCACATGATATGTGTTTTTCTTGGAGCGTCTTGTATGATATGAGTCTTTGCTTTTTAGTTTACCACAATCATCCTTGCTGTACACACATTTTGGGGAGAGACACACATGATTCGGAATTTATTAGAATACTCTATGTGCTTCACTTATATCTTTTGAGCTAAACAATTTTGCTCTGGTGCTTTACTTATATGTTTTTAGAGCACGGCGGTGGTTTTATTTTGTAGAAATTGTTGATCTCTCATGCTTCACTTATATTATTTTGAGAGTCTTTTAGGACAGCATGGTATTTTCTATGGTTATAAAATTGGTCCTAGAATGATGGGCATCCAAGTTGGGTATAATAAAAACTACCATAGAAAGTGAATTGGATGCTATGATCAATTTGATGCTTGATAATTGTTTTGAGATGTAAACGTGGTAATGTTAGAGTCATGCTAGTTGGGTAATTATGAAATTGAGAAATACTTGTGTTAAAGTAGGCAAGTCCCATAACATGCACATATGGTAAAAGTTGTGTAACAAATTTGTAGCATGGGGTGCTCTTTTGATTGCCTTCCTTATGAGTGGAGGTCGGGATTGCGTGATGGTTAACTCCAACCAACCCTTCCCCTAGGAGCATGCGTAGTAGTACTTTGCTTCGAGGGATAATAAACTTTTGCAATAAGTATATGAGTTCTTTATGACTAATGTAAGTCCATGGATTATATGCACTCTTACCCTTCCATCATTGCTAGCCTCTACGGTACCGTGCATTGCCCTTTCTCACCTTGAGAGTTGGTGCAAACTTCACCGGTGCATCCCCCGTGATACGATACGCCTATCACACATAAACCTCCTTATATCTTCCTCAAAATAGCCACCATACCTACCTATTATGGCATTTCCATAGCCATTCCGAGATATATTGCCATGCAACTTTCCACCGTTCCGTTTATTATGACACATTCCATCATTGTCATATTGCTTTTGCATGATCATGTAGTTGACATCGTATTTGTGGCAAAGCCACCTTCATAATTCTTTCATACATGTCGCTCTTGATTCATTGTATATCCCGGTACACTGCTGGAGACATTCATATAGAGTCATATTTTGTTCTAGTATCAAGTTGTAATCCATGAGTTGTAAGTAAATAGAAGTGTGATGATCATCATTATTAGAGCATTGTCCCATGAAAAGAAAGGCCAGAAAAAGAGAAAGGCCAAATAAAAAAAAAGAGAAAGGCCAAATAAAAAAAGGAAGGACCCAAAAAAAAGAAAGAAAGGGGGGACAATGTTACTATCCTTTTCCACACTTGTGCTTCAAAGTAGCACCATGATCTTCATGATAGAGAGTCTCCTATGTTGTCACTTTCATATACTAGTGGGAATTTTTCATTATAGAACTTGGCTTGTATATTCCAACGATGGGCTTCCTCAAAGTGCCCTAGGTCTTCGTGAGTAAGCAAGTTGGATGCACACCCACTTAGTTTCTTTTGTTGAGCTTTCATATATTTATAGCTCTAGTGCATCTGTTGCATGGCAATCCCTACTCCTCATGCTGACATCAATATGGGCATCTCCATAGCCTCATCAATGTGAGACTTTCTCCTTTTTTGTGTTCTCCACACAACCTCCATCATCATATTCTATTCCAACCATAGTTCTATATCCATGGCTTACGCTCATGTATTGCGTGAGAGTGAAAAAAGCTGAAGCGTGTTAAAAAGTATGAACCAATTGCTTGGCTGAAACCGGAGTTGTGCATGATGGGAGTATTTTGTGTGATGAAAATGAAGCATAGCCTAAATATATGATTTTGTAGGGATAAGCTTTCTTTGGCCATGTTATTTTGATAAGACATTGTTACTTGTTAGTATGCTTGAAGTATTACTATTTTTATGTCAATATGAACTTTTATCTTGAATCATTACGATCTGAACATTCATGCCACAATAAACAAAATTACATTGAGAAATGTGCTAGGTAGCTTTCCACATCAAAAATTTTGTTTTTATCATTTACCTACTCGAGGACGAGCAGGAATTAAGCTTGGAGATGCTTGATATGTCTCCAACGTATCTATAATTTTTTATCGTTCCATGCTATTATATTACCTATTTGGATATTTATGGGCTTTATTATACACTTTTATATCATTTTTTGGACTAACCTACTAACCGGAGGCCCAACCCAAATTGCTGTTTTTTGCCTATTTCAGTGTTTCGAAGAAAAGGAATATCAAATAGAGTCCAAACGGAATGAAACCTTCGGGAGCGATCTTGTTGGAACAAACGCAATCCAAGAGACTTGGAGTGGACATCAAGAAGCAGCCGAGGCGGCCACAAGGCAGGAGGGCGCGCCCTAGGGGGGTGGGTGCGCCCCCACCCTCATGGGCCCTTGTGGCTCCCCTGGCTGACCTCCTTCGCCTATATATACCTCCGTACCCTCAAAACATCTAGGAGCAGCACAAAACCCTATTTCCACCGCCGCAACCTTCTGTACCCGTGAGATCCCATCTTGGGGCCTTTTCCAGCGCTCACGGAGGGGGAATCGATCATGGAGGGCTTCTACATCAACACCATAGCCTCTCGATGAGTTGTGAGTAGTTTACCACAGACCTTCGGGTCCATAGTTATTAGCTAGATGGCTTCTTCTCTCTCTTTGAATCTCAATACAAAGTTCTCCTCGATCTTCTTGGAGATCTATTCGATGTAACTCTTTTTGCGGTGTGTTTGTCGAGATCCGATGAATTGTGGGTTTATGATCAAGTTTATCTATGAGAAATATTTGAATCTCCTCTGAATTCTTTTATGTATAATTGGTTATCTTTGCAAGTCTCTTCGAATTATCAGTTAGGTTTGGCCTACTAGATTGATCTTTCTTGCAATGGGAGAAGTGCTTAGCCTTGGGTTCAATCTTGCGGTGTCCTTTCCCAGTGACAGCAGGGGCAGCAAGGCACGTATTTTATTGTTGCCATCGAGGATAAAAAGATGGGGTTTATATCATATTGCTTGAGTTTATCCCTCTACATCATGTCATCTTGCCTAATGCGTTACTCCGTTCATATGAACTTAATACTCTAGATGCATGCTGGATAGCGGTCGACGTGTGGAGTAATAGTAGTAGATGCAGAATTGTTTCGGTCTACTTGTCGCGGACGTGATGCCTATATACATGATCATGCCTAGATATTCTCATAACTATGCACTTTTCTATCAATTGCTCGACAGTAATTTGTTCACCCACCGTAATACTTATGCTATCTTGAGAGAAGCCACTAGTGAAACCTATGGCCCCGGGTCTATTTTCCATCATATAAGTTTCCAATCTACTTTATTTTGCAATCTTTACTTTTCAATCTATATCATAAAAATACCAAAAATATTTATCTTATCTTATTATCTCTATCAGATCTCACTTTCGCAAGTGGTCGTGAAGGGATTGACAACCCCTTTATCGCGTTGGTTGCGAGGTTCTTGTTTGTTTGTGTAGATACGAGGAACTTTTGAAGCCTCCTCTTGGATTGATACCTTGGTTCTCAAAAACTAAGGGAAATACTTACGCTACTTTGTTTCATCACCCTTTACTCTTCAAGGAAAACCAACGCAGTGCTCAAGAGGTAGCAATGGGTTGGATGAGATTTACCATGTAATCAAGTTAGTTTTGTTAGGGTTTGATCCCTAGTATCCACTATGTTCTAAGATTGATGTTGCTATGACTTTGCCATGCCTAATGCTTGTCACTAGGGCCCGAGTGCCAGATTTCAGATCTTAACCTATTACGTTTTCATGAATACATGTGATTTCTTGATCCTATCTTGCAAGTTATAGTCACCTACTACGTGTAATGTTTCGGCAAACCCCGGAGTGACAATAGTTGGGAGACTTCCTTGTGATGACCGTAGTTTGAGGAGTTTGTGTATTCACTAAGTGCTAATGGTTTGGTCCAGTACTCTATTAAAAGGAGGCCTTAATATCCCTTAGTTTCCAATAGGACACCGTTGCCACGGGAGGGTACGACAAAAGATGCCATGTGATACGTCTCCAACGTATCTATAATTTTTGATTGTTCCATGCTATTATAATACCCCTTTTGGATGTTTCTAGGCTTTATTTTACACATTTATATCATTTTTGGGACTAACCTACTAACCGGAGGCCGAGCCCGTATTGCTGTTTTTTTGCCTATTTCAGTATTTCGAAGAAAAGGAATATCAAACGGAGTCCAAACGGAATGAAACCTTCAGGAGCGTGATTTTTGGAATGAACGTGATCCACAGGACTTGGAGTGCAAATCAAGAAGCCGAGGCAGCCACGAGGGTGGAGGGCGCGCCCACCCCTACAGGGCATGCCCCCCTGTCTCGTGGGCCCCTCGGGTGGCCACCGACGTACTTATTCCTCCTATATATACCCATGTACCCCGAAAACATCCAGGGAGCCAACGAAAAACAATTTCCACCGCCGTAACCTTCTGTATCCGCGAGATCCCATCCTGGAGCCTTCGCCGGCGCTCCGCCGGAGGGGGAACCGACCATGGAGGGCTTCTACATCAACACCATAGCCCCTCCGATGAGTTGTGGGTAGTTTACCAGAGATCTTCGGGCCCATAGTTATTAGCTAGATGGCTTCTTCTCTCTTTTTGGATCTCAATACCAGGTTCTCCCCCTCTCTTGTGGAGATCTTTTTGATGTAACTCTTTTTGCAGTGTCTTTGTCGAGATCCGATGAATTGTGAGTTTATGATCAAGTTTATCTATGAGAAATATTCGAATCTCCTCTAAATTCTTTTATGTATGATTGAGTTATCTTTGCAAGTCTCTTCGAATTATCAGTTTGGTTTGGCCTACTAGATTGATCTTTCTTGCAATGGGAGAAGTGCTTAGCTTTGGGTTCAATCTTGCGGTGTCCTTACCCAGTGACAATAGGGGTTGCAAGGCACGTATTGTATTGTTGCCATCGAGGATAAAAAGATGGGGTTTATATCATATTGCATGAGTTTATCCCTCTACATCATGTCATCGTTCTTAATGCGTTACTCTGTTCTTATGAACTTAATACTCTAGATGCATGCTGGATAGCGGTCGATGTGTGGAGTAATAGTAGTACATGCAGGAAGGAGTCAGTCTACTTGTCGCGGACGTGATGCCTATATACATGATCATGCCTAGATAATCGCATAATTATTCGCTTTTCTATTAATTGCTCGACAGTAATTTGTTCACCCACCGTAATACTTATGATATCTTGAGAGAAGCCACTAGTGAAACCTATGGCCCCGGGTTTATCTTTTATCATCTAAGCTTTCAATCTACTTTTATTTGCATCTTTACTTTTCCAATCTATATTATAAAATACAAAAATATATTTATCTTATCATACTATCTCTATCAGATCTCACTTTCGCAAGTGACCGTGAAGGGATTGACAACCCCTTTATTGCGTTGGTTGCGAGTTCTTTGTTTGTTTGTGTAGGTGCGTGGGACTTTTGAGGAGCCTCCTACTGGATTGATACCTTGGTTCTCAAAAACTGAGGGAAATACTTACGCTACTATTGTTGCATCACCCTTTCCTCTTCAAGGAAAATCAACGCAAGCTCAAGACGTAGCAAGAAGGATATCTGGCGCCGTTGCCGCGGAGGTCTTCGCTCAAGTCAAGACATACCAAGTAGCCATCACAATCTCATCTCCCTTGCATTTACATTATTTGCCATTTGCCTCTCGTTTTCCTCTCCCCCACTTCACCCTTGCCGTTTTATTTGCCCTCTCTTTCCCAATCTTCTCCTCTCTCTTTGGTCATTTAGTTGGAATTTGTTTATTTATTGCTCGAGAAGCTGTTAGATCGTCATTACCTTGTCATAATGGCTAGTTCCTTATCCGCCAATTGCTATGTCTCCCAAGTTTGAAGTTCTTCACTTCAAGCAAAAATTAGGAGAAAACTTAAAAGATGCTTGGTATAGGATGACGGATCTTATCGCAAATGCACCCTAGAGATGAATTTTAGAATTCTTCTTCAAAATTTTTATGTTGGGCTAAATATGTTGCTAGACAACTCTTGGATTGCATTGCCAAGGGTGATTTTATTGATATTGATCCTAGTATTGCACATGAAATTATAGAGGATAATAGTGGGAACACTACCTCAAAAGTGGGCCACATCCTACTTTAGAAGAAACACAAGTGTTTGGAAAGATTTATGAAATAACAAAAAGTATTACAAAAGTCTCTTGAGCCTCTTAAAAGTGTTAGCGAAAAGTGTCACCGCATGAATGCGGATGTTGATTACTCTTATGCAATAAGCGGTTGGATTCTTTAGATCTAAAAATTTCTGAGTATGAAGGAAAATTTTCGTAAAGAACCTCCATCATGGATTCGAGCATGACTTCGCATAAAAACTGAAAATCAAAGATGGCACTAGTTAGATCTATCATCGCTTTTATGCCTAGTTAGGATGCGTTAAATTCTAGCTTTCAGTTAGCAGGCAACCCAATTTTATTTGTGTTTTGGGAGACAACCCAATATTTTTGTTTATGTTTAGTAATAAATTTTGCATCTACCTTCTGTTTAGATGTTTTTTTATGTTTTAATTAGTGTTTGTGCCAAGTAGAACCTATAGGATAACCTATGGTGATAGTTAATTTGATTCTGCTGAAAAACAGAAACTTTGCGTTCACGAAATTAGTTTTGTTAAATCACAGAAACGTTATTTTGCGTTGATTCTTTTTGATGATGATCAATAGACAAATTTCCCAGGACTTCCTATTTTGGTAGGATTTTTAAAGTTCCATAAGTATTCGTAGGTTACATATTGCTACAGGCTGTTTTGTTTTTGACAGATTCTGTTTTTCGTGTGTTGTTTGCTTATTTTGATGCATCTATGGCTAGTGTTAAGTGGTATGAACCATAGAGAACTTGGAATACAGTAGGTTTAACACCAAAATAAATAAAGAATGAGTTCATTACATTACCTTATGTGGTGGTTTTGCTTTCTTTCACTAACGGAGCTTATGAGATTTCCTGTTGAGTTTTGTGTTGTGAAGTTCTCAAGTTTTGGGTAAAGATTTGATGGACTATGGAATAAGGAGTGGCAAGAGACTAAGCTTGGGGATGCCCATGGAACCCCAAGATATTCAAGAATATCCAAAATCCTAAGCTTGGGGATGCCCCCGAAAGGCATCCCCTCTTTCGTCTTCGTTCATTGGTAACTTGAAGCTATATTTTTATTCGCCACATGATATGTGTTTTGCTTGGAGCGTCGTGTATGATATTAGTATTTTATTTTTAGTTTTCCACAATCATCCTTGCTGTACACATCTTTTGGGAGAATCCCACTTGATTGGAATTTATTAGAATACTCTATGTGCTTCACTTATATCTTTTGAGCTAGATAGTTTTTGCTCTAGTGCTTCACTTATATCTTTTAGAGCACGACGGTGGCTTAAATTTGTAGAAATTGCTAGTCTCTCATGCTTAACTTATATTATTTTTAGAGTCTTTTAGAACTGCATGGTATTTGCTATGGTTATAAAATTGGTCCTAGAATGGTAGGCATCCAAGTTGGGTATAATAAAAACTATCATAGGAAGTGAATTGGATGCTATGATCAATTTGATACTTGATAATTGTTTTGAGATATGGAGATAGTGATACTAAAGTCATGCTAGTTGGGTGATTATGAATTTAAAGAATGCTTGTGTTGAAGTTAGCAAGTCCCATAGCATGCACGTATGGTTAAAGTTGTGTAACAAATTTGAAACATGAAGTGTCCTTGGATTGTGCATCCTTATGAGTGGCGGTCGGCGACGAGCGATGGTCTTTTCCTACCAATCTATCCCTCTAGGAGCATGCTCATAGTTCTTGGTTTTTGATGACTTCTATATTTTTGCAATAAGTATATGAGTTCTTTTCACTAATGTTGAGTCCATGGATTATACGCACTTTTACCTTTCCATCATTGCTAGCCTCTTCGGTACCGTGCATTGCCCTTTCTCACCTTGAGAGTTGGTGCAAACTTCGCCGGTGCATCCAAACCCCGTGATACGATACGCTCTATCACACATAAACCTCCTTATATCTTCCTCAAAACAGCCACCATACCTACCTATTATGGCATTTCCATAGCCATTCCGAGATATATTGCCATGCAACTTTCCACTGTTCCATTTATCATCATGACACGCATTACTATTGTCATATTGCCATTGCATGATCATGTAGTTGACATCGTATTTGTGGCAAGGCCAGTTTGCATAATTTTTCATACATGTGACTCTTGATTCATTGCCCATCCCGGTACACCGCCGGAGGCATTCATATAGAGTCATATCTTGTTCTAGTTTTGAGTTGTAATTCATGTGTTGTAAATCAATAAAAGTGTGATGATCATCATTATTAGAGCATTGTCCCCAAGAAAAAAAAGAAAGGCCAAAGAAAAAAAAGAAAGGCCAAAAAAATTAAAGGCCCAAAAAAAGAAAAAAGAAAAAGAAAAAGAAAGAAAATAAATAAATAAGGGGCAATGTTACTATCTCTTTTTCCACACTTGTGCTTCAAAGTAGCACCATGTTCTTCACATAGCGAGTCTCATATATTGTGCGTCAAATTAGCACCATGTTCTTCATATAGTGAGTCTCATATGTTGTCACTTTCATATACTAGTGGGAACTTGGCTTGTATATTCCTACGATGGGCTTCCTCAAATGCCCTAGGTCTTCGTGAGCAAGCAAGTTGGATGCACACCCACTAGTTTTCTTTTGTTGTGCTTTCATACATTTATAGCTCTAGTGCATCCGTTGCATGGCAATCCCTACTCCTCATGTTGACATCAATTGATGGGCAACTCCATAGCCCATTGATTATCCTCATCAATGTGAGACTTTCTCCTTTTTTGTCTTCTCCACACGATCCCCATCGTCATATTCTATTCCACCCATAGTGCTATATCCATGGCTCACACTCATGTATTGCGTGAAGGTTGAAAAACTTTGAGATTATTTAAGTACGAAATAATTGCTTGCCTTGTCATCGGGGGTGTAGAATTTGGGAACATTTTTGCGTGACAAAAATGAAGCATAGCCTAACTATATGATTTTGTAGGGATGAACTTTCTTTAGCCATGTTATTTTGAGAAGACATGATTGCTTTGATTAGTATGCTTGAAGTATTACTATTTCTTATGTCAATATGAACTTTTATTTTGAATCATTTCGATCTGAAAATTCATGCCACAATAAAGAAAATTACATTGAGAATTATGCTAGGTAGCATTCCACATCAAAAATTCTGTTTTTATCATTTACCTACTCGAGGACGAGCAGGAATTATGCTTGGGGATGCTTGATACGTCTCCAATGTATCTATAAGTTTTGATTGTTCCATGCTATTATATTACCCCTTTTGGATGTTTATGGGCTTTAATTTACACATTTATATCATTCTTGGGACTAACCTACTAACCGGAGGCCCACCTGTATTGTTGTTTTTTGCCTATTTCAGTATATCGAAGAAAAGGAATATCAAACGGAGTCCAAATGGAATGAAACCTTCGGGAGCATGATTTTTGGAACGAACGTGATCCAGAGGACTTGGAGTGCAAGTCAAGAAGCATCCAAGGAGGCCACGAGGGTGGAGGGCACGCCCACCCCTACAAGGCGCGCCCCCTGTCTCGTGGGCCCCTCGGGCGGCCACCGACGTACTTCTTCCTCCTATATATACCCATGTACCCCGAAAACATCCAGGGAGCCAACGAAAAACAATTTCCACCGCTGTAACCTTCTGTATCCGTGAGATCCCATCTTGGAGCCTTCGTCAACGCTCCGCCGGAGGGGGAATCGACCATGGAGGGCTTCTACATCAACACCATAGCCCCTCCGATTAGTTGTGGGTAGTTTACCATAGACCTTCGGGTCCATAGTTATTAGCTAGATGGCTTCTTCTCTCTTTTTGGATCTCAATACCATGTTCTCCCCCTCTCTTGTGGAGATCTATTTGATGTAACTCTTTTTGCGGTGTGTTTGTCGAGATCCGATGAATTGTGGGTTTATGATCAAGTTTATCTATGAGAAATATTTGAATCTCCTCTTAATTCCTTTATGTATGATTGAGTTATCTTTGCAAGTCTCTTCGAATTATCAGTTTGGTTTGGCCTACTAGATTGATCTTTCTTGCAATGGGAGAAGTGCTTAGCTTTGGGTTCAATCTTGCAGTGTCCTTACCCAGTTACAATAGGGGTTGCAAGGCACTTATTGTATTGTTTCCATCGAGGATAAAAAGATGAGGTTTATATCATATTGCATGAGTTTATCCTTCTACATCATGTCATATTTCTTAATGCGTTACTCTGTTCTTATGAACTTAATACTCTAGATGCATGCTTGGATAGCGGTCGATGTGTGGAGTAATAGTAGTAGATGCAGGCAGAGTCGGTCTACTTGTCACGACGTGATGCCTATATACATGATCATGCCTAGATAATCTCATTATTATTCGCTTTTCTATCAATTGCTCGACAAGAATTTGTTCACCCAAAGTAATACTTATGCTATCTTGAGAGAAGCCACTAATGAAACCTATGGCCCCCGGGTCTATCTTTTATCATATAAGCTTTCAATCTACTTTTATTTGCATCTTTACTTTTCCAATCTATATTATAAAATACCAAAAATATATTTATCTTATCATACTATCTCTATCAGATCTCACTTTCGCAAGTGGCCATGAAGGGATTGACAACCCATTTATTGTGTTAGTTGCGAGTTCTTTGTTTGTTTGTGTAGGTGTGTGGGACTTTTGAGGAGCCTCCTACTGGATTGATACCTTGGTTCTCAAAAACTGAGGGAAATACTTACGCTACTATTGCTGCATCACCCTTTCCTCTTCAAGGAAAACCAACGCAAGCTCAAGAGTCAAGACGTAGCATCATGCAAGTTCTTTTCCATAAGCACGTATGACTATATTCAGAATACATGCCTGCATTATATTGATAAGCTGGAGCTAGTTCTGTGTCACCCTATGTTATAACTGTTGCATGATGAATTGCATCCAACATAATTATCCATCATTGATCCATTGCCTATGAGCTTTTCACATATTGATCTTCTCTACTTTACTTCTCCGTTGCTACTGTTACGATTGCTACAAAACTGCTATTGTTACTTTTGCCACCGTTACCTTACTTCCATACTACTTTGCTACTAAATAATTTGCTGCAGATATTAAGTCTTTCAGGTGTGGTTGAATTGACAACTCAGCTGCTAATACTTGAGAATATTCTTTGGCTCCCCTTGTGTCGAATCAATAAATTTGGGTTGAATACTCTACCCTCAAAAACTATTGCGATCCCCTATACTTGTGGGTTATCGAGACCTTTTTCTAGCGCCGTTGCCGGGGAGCATAGATCTATTCTTTGAGTCACTTGGGATTTATATCTGTTGATCACTATGAGGAACTTGAAAGATGAAAGAACCAATATTTTTCCCTCAACTATGAGGGGAGGTAAGGAACTGCCATCTAGCTCTGCACTTGATTCACCTTCTGTTATGATTAAACTTGCGACACCTACACCTGCACCAGCTATTGATTCTGATATGTCGCATGTTATTGATGATGCCACTTATGCTATGCATGATGCTTATGATGAAACTACTTCTCGGCTTGATAATACTGTGCCATTAGGTGAATTTCTGGATGAACAACTTGCTAGGGTTAGAGAGAATGAAATTATTGAAACTGATGATATTAATGAAAGTGATGATGAAGATTATCCCCCTAGATATGAATTTCCTGTTGTGCCTGAGTGTTATGTTATGGATGAAGAAACGACTAGAGACCTTTTTGCTTGCAATGACAGATACGATCTTAAGAAACTGTTAGTTAAGCTGAAAGAAAAGTCTTTGAATGCTAGAATGAAATATGACCCTGCTTTTGCTACTTCACCTATCTGTGTTACTGATAAGGATTATGATTTCTCTGTCAATCCTGAATTAATTACTTTGGTTGTATCTGATCCTTTCTATGGCTATGAATCTGAAACTGTTGTGGCACATCTTACTAAATTGAATGATATAGCCACCCTATTTACTCATGAGTAAAAAATTCGCTATTATTATATCCTTAAATTGTTATCTTTATCACTAAAGGGTGATGCTAAGATATGGTTTAATTCTCTTGCTCCTGGTTGTGTGCGTAGTCCCCAGGATATGATTTATTACTTCTCTGCAAAATATTTCCCCGCTCATAAGAAACAAGCTGCCTTAAGGGAAATATTTAATTTTGTGCAAATTGAAGAAGAGAGTCTCCCACAAGCTTGGGGGAGGCTTCTCCGATTACTTAATGCTTTGCCTGATCCTCTCAAGAAAAATGAAATACTTGATATCGTTTATAATGGACTAACCGGTGCTTCCAGAGACCACCTGGATAGTTGTGCTAGTTGTGTTTTCAAGGAAAGAAGTGTTGAGCAAGTTGAATTGCTATTGAATAATATACTGAGTAATGATAATGATTGGACACTTCCTGAACCAACTCCTAAGCCAACTCCAAAGAAAAGGAGTATTCTATTTCTCAGTCCTGAAGATATGAAAGAGGCAAAGAAACCTATGAAAGAAAAAGGTATTAAAGCTGAAGATGTTAAGAATTTACCACATATTGAAGAAATACATGGTCTTGATAACCCGACACAGGTAGTAAAGGTAAATTCTCTCTATAGATTTGATAAGTGTGAAATCCCATCTACTAAGTTTGCTAGCCAATGCTTGGATGAGTTTGATGACCCAATATATCTTAAGCAACTCAAGGACCCAAGGAGAGAGTTGGAGGTTTCTTATAATTTTCATTTTTGAATTTATTCAAAATTGAAAAGTGGATCGATTTGATTTCAACGAATTCTTTCCAATTATTTCAAAATGATAAAAATAAAAGAGAGAAGATAAAAGGACTTCTTCAAAACAGAGGAGAAATGTTGGAAAAGAAATTTGGGAGTAAAATTATTCTATTTGAGTTTTATTTGCAATTTTATTCGGTTGCATTTTATTTAAATTAGGGGAAAGATGCATTTTTTTAAAATTGCATTTAGTCCAGAAAAATGTTCATATTGTCCCAAATATTAGGAGGGGATGGTGAAAATTGTTTCTGTAATTTTAGGAATTTTATTGTTTTGTTTTTGGATTTTTCTTCGTGACGTTGTTTAAAAAAAATTGTGCGCCCCGAAACTGGGCTGACCCAGCCGAAGCCAGGCCAAGGCCCAGCCGCCGACCGCCTTCCCCCGCGTGTAGCCGCATCTGAGCCAGACTCCGGCTAGGAGTCCGTGCCCCCATCGCCGCCGGTTGCCCCTTGCCCAAGTTGGACCCTCCGACCTCCTTATAAGCCGACCCCGCCGCCCCTCCTCCCCACAAACCGCCGCCACCACCACATCACTGCCGCCGCTCGCTGCTGCTGCTGCCCGCCTTCCTTCCGTGCCGCCGCCTCCTCGCCCCTCGCGCCGCCGCCCGCCGTTGCCGCCAAAGCCGCCTCGCCCCACCGGAGCCACGCCGCCTCACCATTGACCTCAACGGCTGCCGCCGGCCGAAGACCGGTAAAAACCGTCCTGGTTTGCCGGTTTATTCTTTGTTTTTTAGTTTTGCTTTAGTTAGGTTAGATCGGTTTTATTTTCTTAGACTGTTTAAATAACGAACGTTCACCCGATTAGATCTGTTAACAAACGAATTAGTTCGTTAGTCTCTGTTGGTAGACGTTCGTCCGATAAATTTTTCTTTTTCTGTTTATTTTCGTCAAGGGACCTATTCGTGAATAGTTTTGTCGTGATTTAGCCCCTAATCTTCAAAGTAGCGTAACTTTTAGCACGTTTATCAAAATTAGATGAAACCAACGCCTAATTCTTCATAACGATCCCCTCTTTCCAGTAAACCAACTTGAACATGATTTTGACAATTTAAAATTTGAGTTAAGTTTAGATTAGTATTTTGATCTTGTTTTGTTTGTATCTTGAGTTTCGTAGCTCCGCTTGAGTTGATTCTTTTTGCAAATCGTAGCTAATCACATGTACCTACTGTTAAGATTGAATCCACATAAAAATAATGTTGTTAGAAGTTGTTTTCTGCTTAGTTTAGTTGTTTGCTTGTTTTCGAGTTTTATTTGGATCTTTTCTCTATTTCTTTTTTGCATCGTTTGCTTAATTGCTTATTATGCTATTATTTGTCTATGCTAGATTTTCCAGAGTGTGAAGCTTGTTACTACAAATCTCTAGAGTTTTTTGATCATCGGCAAGGCAAGTTACACTTTGTTCATACTCTTCTATACCGTGTTTTTACTATGCATTAGTGTTGCCTCTCAAATATTTGCATGAGTAGGATTGGAACATGTGGTTTGGTTGTAGTACTTGAGGTAGGAACCTATTACCTTTGATCACCCCGGGAATATACGTTATGCTCAATTGTTGCTTAGCCATGCTTGTAGACAGGGATTGGATCATGATACACATGGAAGTTGTGAGAGATAATAATTTTGGACAACATTAAGTTGGCAACTTTAATACACATCTGGGTGGATTTGTTGGGGCACCTGGAGAAACCAGTGCTTGTCCGTTTGGGAAATCATGGATACCCGTGTGATTTTTCCTCGGTTCTCCACCCAGATTCAAAGGGATCATATGATATTTCATGCCTAGAAACTTCCGTGTGCAGCCACAAGCCATTATGGGCTCTGGCATAGTTGAGTAAGTTGTGTGAGCTCTTGAAGAGGTGGACTAGAAGATGTAGGGGAAAGTAGGTGTATCGGTCTACTCAGTGTAGAGAGTTAATGCTTCGGAAAGACTATGTCTCGATCTTCCGATCATGGATGCGGTCCAGTCTTGTGGGGAATAGTGCACAACCTCTGCAGAGTGTATAAACTAATCATGGTTATCCATGTCCCCGGTCATGGACAATTTGAGTATTAGAAGTGGATATTATTGTTGATCTCATCACTCTTTAATTAATGAATTGGGTTTAATGATGATACTTGTTTAAAGGTGGGATTTGAGTTGGAGGAACCTTCTCAAATATTGGTTTAACCTTGTAGTAAATAAAATTTATTCCTTTGTTGTAGGGAAAAATTAGCTTTGCAAAACATTAAACTTAGAGCCTCCACCAGCCAAATATGCATGTAGACATAGTTTATTGCATTCATTTGCTTTACAGTGTAACTCTGCCAGCATATTCCATGTGCTGACCTACACGACTGCAACATCTCATGTTGCAGACTTTACCAACGAAGAATAAGGTGTGATAGGTCATTGTCATGCACTCAGCTATGTCGTTGGAGTTGATGGACTCATTTACCTTTGAAGCTTCCACAGTTATTTAGTTTAGATGGCCTTCAACCATATTATTTGTGTAACAGGTACTCTTTATGAAGACCTCGACGTAATAAGTGTGTGATTGAACTCTGTTAGAATTCCTCGAGTATTGTGTGTGTCAGCATTACTGATCCAGGGATGACACTTAAGCACAGAGACTTCGGTCCATTGGGATCGTGGTTGCTATAGGTTACCACTCAAGTAGAACAAGTGCTGAAGGCACAAGATGATTTGCTCAATGAATTAAATAATAAGAATAATGCTAATGTTGTTAGAGTTATGGCTAGAGGTGGTAGAATGACCCAGGAACCTTTGTATCGTAAGGGCCATCCTAAGAGAGTTGAGCAAGATTCTCAGAGAAGTAATATTGTTGCACCTAGTCCTTCTAAGAAAAAGAAAAATGATAGGACTTTGCATGCTCCTAGTGAACCTGTTATTAACACATCTGAGAACCCCAATGATATTTCTATTTTTGATGCTGAAACACAATCTGGTAATGAACATGAACCTAGTGATAATATTAATGATGATGTTCATGTTGATGCTCAACCTAGTAATAACAATGATGTAGAGATTGAACCTGCTGTTGATATTGATAACCCACAATCAAAGAATCAACGTTATGATAAGAGAGACTTCGTTGCTAGGAATCACGGTAAAGAAAGAGAACCATGGGTTCAGAAACCCATGCCTTTTCCTCCTAAGCCATCCAAGAAAAAGGATGATGAGGATTTTGAGCGCTTTGCTAAAATGATTAGACCTATCTTTTTGCGTATGCGTTTAACTGATATGCTTAAAATGAATCCTTATGCCAAGTATATGAAAGATATTGTTACAAATAAAAGAAAGGTACCGGAAGCTGAAATTTCCACCATGCTTGCCAATTATACTTTTAAGGGTGGAGTACCAAAGAAACTAGGAGACCCAGGAGTACCAACTATACCATGCTCTATTAAAAGGAACTATGTTAAAACTGCTTTATGTGATCTTGGAGCCGGTATTAGTGTTATGCCTCTCTCTTTATATCGTAGACTTGATTTGAATAAGTTGACACCTACTGAAATCTCTTTGCAAATGGCCGATAAATCAACTACTATACCCGTTAGTATTTGTGAGGATTTGCCTGTTGTGGTTGCAAATGTTACTATTTTAACAGACTTTGTTATTCTTGATATTCCCAAGGATGACAGCATGTCGATCATTCTTGGTAGACCTTTTCTAAATACTACAGGGGCTATTATTGATTGCAATAAAGGCAATGTCAGTTTTCATGTTAATGGTAATGAGCATACGGTACACTTTCCGAAGAAACAACCTCAAGTTCATAGTATCAATTCTATTGGAAAATTTTCAACGATTACTGTTGGAGGTTTTGAATTCCCACTTCCTACTGTCAAAAAGAAATATGATATTCTTATTGTTGGGGACATGCATATCCCCGTTGAGGTAACCTAGTATTATTCGAAAATTCTCCAGTTTCATGTTATTCGAAAGAAGTTTGTTAACAAGACTTGATCAACCTTGTTAGTGGATTCCTTTTGATGAGCATGAGATGGATGAAGTTAGAAAGCACAACTCTCTGTACCCTCCTTTTACTTTCTGTTATTTAGAATAATAAAGCAAAAATAGTATTTTTTGTCTGTTTTTTGAATTATCCATGGAATAAAAAAATACCTCGAAAATAAAGGTTCTCCAAATGCCCTGAAAATGGAGTATGATTTTTTGTAGAATATTTAAGAATTTCTGGCACTTAGAACACACCAGGGGAACCCACCATTTGGCCACCAGGGCACAGGGCGTGGCCACCCCCCTGGGGCACGCCCTCTGCCTCGTGGGCCCCATGTGGACCCCCTCCACTTATTCCAGCACCCACACACTTCGTCTTCCTCCAGAAAAATCATCCAGTATCTCAAACCCGTGTTCTAGCTCGTTTTGCTGCCATTTTCGATCTCCTTGGTCAAAGCTCTATTCACAAAACTACTTTGGGGGATTGTTCTTCGGTATGTGACCCCTCGAATGGTCCAATTAGTTTTTGTTCTAGTTCTTTATTTATTGCAAAAAAATTCTACTGAGGTGACCCTGTTCTTGAGCTTGCATGTCAAATTTGTATGGTCCAAAGTAGTTTTAATGCATGATATAGCCTCTAGGCACTTGTGGGAGTAGTTGCTATCAATCTTGTTGAGTTTGGTTCACTTTTATTTTGAGTCACAAAAATTTCAGAAATTTTTCAGAGGAAGAAAAATGTTTAGGAAAATGTACCAAGGTGGTTCTTCGAGGAAGCAAGAACCTAGGCTTGCGATACGTGAGCCGGACCTTGAACCACCAAGGGAAGCTCAAGTGCGTCCTTGTGAATGGCCGTCGGAAGAGTTTATGGTCCAAGCAGGCTTCAAGGATGAATGTGATGTGTATGTACATAATGCTAATCTTGAGGACTTCGTATCAGATAAGTGCCGACAATACTATTACCTTACTGATTCCTTTGTGAGGAGGTTTAAATTTTCATCCACACGCAATGCTCATACTGTTTTATTTGACCTCTATGATAAATCATATACCATGGGCATTGGAAAATTTAACACTACTTGCAAAATCCCACAGTGGGGCAACTTTAGTGAACCTCGCAAATCTGAATATAAAGATTTCCTTGCTAATATCACTGTGGGAGAAACTAGAGAAATCACACAAGCTACCATAGGGAGCATTCATTTCCCTTCCATACATTACTTTGCGCTCTTTACAGGTAGATGCATTAACAGTAAAGATGAGCTTTGTCACATCTGCGTTCCAGATCTTAGTGTTCTCAAGAGTGCGGTATTAGGTGATAAACAATATAACTTGGCGGCCATTGTTGCACGGAGGCTACATCTTAATTGTAAAAGTGGAGATTTGTTTGGTGGAATTTATGCAACTCGTTTAGCTGATTATCTTGGTGTACCCATACATGGAAATGATATTGAGTTGCCACCTACTTATCTAGATTATAATGCTATGGTTCGCCATCAGTTTCTTGAGAGGAACGAACAGTTCCTTCAGTACCGACTAATCTTTGACAGATGGCGTATTGTCCATATTACTCTCCCTGCTCCTACTTTCTTTAACTTTTAGGAAAACAGAAGATATTTTATAACCAGGGAGGAGGAAAGTGAATATGAGAGGAGGACGGAGGCGGCTCGCCTCCAGGCTACAGCTCTCCAGGCAGTAGCTGTTGCATCCTAGTACAACCCCGATTACGACTTTGGATATCCACCAGGCCAGCCATGGGCATAGACCAACTTAGGCCATAAGGCTAAGCTTGGGGAGTACGTATTTCTCACCGACATTACATTCATGTTCACACACTCATTCTAGTTGCCGGTGTTCATACGTTTTCATTGTACTATCCATGCTAGTTTATTTTATTTTCTTGCTTTCTTCTTGTGTGTTTGAAAAACTTTGAGAGAAAACCAACAAAATCAGTTGTAGCTTTTAGCTAGTTTATTTTCCATGCTTGTAGTAGTAGTATTAAAAGAAAACCCAAAAAGATTTCCCGTTCTTCTTTTGCTTGTTGGGAGCTTTCGCGTGTAAATAGTTTTATTTACCTTTGAATTTCTTTTCTTTTCTTTGTGGGTCAAGAGGAGAAGACCACGATGAAAATGTTGAGTGGCTCTCATATGCATTATTGTTGATCTAATCAAGAGCCCATATTACCTTGTCATCTCCTTTGTATTAAATGCTTGCAGATTCCAGCTTAGTCTAATGCACGTGCACTATTATTATTATCCACACCGTTCGGTCGTGCAAGTGAAAGGCAATAATGACGATATATGATGAAATGATTGAGATGAGAAAAGCTGGTATGAACTCGACCTATCTTGTTTTTGTAAATATGATTAGTTCATTGTTCCTGATTCAGCCCATTATGAATGAAACATGTTTGCAATGACAATTAGAGATTATAGTTATTCATGTCATGCTTAATTAGCTAGGAGTTTACATGCTATTAAAATGGTTGTGATGTGGTATTATAGGGTGGTATCCTCCTTTGAATGATTCGAGTGGCTTGACTTGGCACATGTTCACGCATGTAGTTGTAACAAAATCAACATAGCCTCCATGATATTTATGTTCATGGTGATTTATATCCTACTCATGCTTGCACTCATTATTGGTTAATCTTAATGCATGTTCATGATTGTTGTCGCTCTCTAGTTGGTCGCTTCCCAGTTTCTTTCTAGCCTTCACTTGTACTAAGTGGGAATACTGCTTGTGCATCCACTTCCATAAACCCCAAAGTTGTTCCATATGAGTCCACCATACCTTCCTTTATGTGGAATTTACCTGCCGTTCCAAGTAAATTTGTATGTGCCAAACTCTAAACCTTCAAATGAAATTCTATTTTGTATGCTCGAATAACTCATGTATCAACTGGGGTTGTCTATATCTTCCATGCTAGGTGGGTTATTCTCACGACGAGTGGACTCCGCTCATCATTCATGAGAAAATGGCCGGTAACCGAGATGCCCAGTCCCATGCTCAAATCAAATCAAAATAATTGCAAACAAAACTCCCCCAGGATTGTTGTTAGTTGGACGGTACCCGTTGTTTCAGATCAGCCGTGAAATGTGCTTGTTGGTGGTGGGGGAGTATAAACTTTACCACTCTGTTTGGGAACCGCCTATAATGTATGTAGCATGGAAGATATCGAGATCTCTTGGTTGTTATGTTGACAATGAAAGTATGCCGCTCAAAATATTATTTATCTCTGTTTCTAAACTCGAGCTCTGGCACCTCTGCAAATCCCTGCTTCCCTCCGTGAAGGGCCTATCTATTTACTTTTATGTTGAGTCATCATCTTCTTATTAAAAAGCACCAGTTGGAGAGCACTGTTGTCATTTGTATGCATTGTTATTAATTTACATTGAGTATGACTGTGACTGGATCTCTTTTGCCATGAATTACAATGTCTAGTCAGTCCTTGATCTTCGGGGGTGCTCTGCATTTATGTTTGCAGTCTCAGAAAGGGCTAGCGAGATACCATCTTGTTATATCATATTATGATTGTTTTGAGAAAGTGTTGTCATCCGAGATTTATCATTATTGCTCGCTAGTTGATTATGCCATTGATATGAGTAAATGTGAGACCTAAGTGTTATTGTGAATGTGGTTAGTTCATAATCTTTGCTGAAAACTTGAATGCTAGCTTTACATATTTGCAACAACAAGATCAAACAGAGTTTGTAAAAGTTTGTATTTACCACTTTCATTTTGTCAACTGAATTGCTTGAGAACAAGCAAAGGTTTAAGCTTGGGGGAGTTGATACGTCTCCAATGCATCTACTTTTCCAAACACTTTTGCCCTTGTTTTGGACTCTAACTTGCATGATTTGAATGGAACTAACCCGGACTAACGCTGTTTTCAGCAGAATTGCCATGGTGTTATTTTTGTGCAGAAATAAAAGTTCTCAGAATGACCTGAAACTCCACGGAGACACGTTTTGGAATTAATAGAAAACATTGGTGAAAGAATCAACAGAGGGGGACCCACACCCTGTCCACGAGGGTGCAGGGCGCGCCCACCCCCTGGGGTGCGTCCCCTGCCTCATGGGTCCCCTGGACATCCACCGACCTCAACTCCAACTCTATATATTCACGTTCGGGGAGAGAAAAATCAGAGAGAAGGATTCATTGCGTTTTACGATACGGAGCTGCCGCCAAGCCCTAATCTTCCTCAGGAGGGCTGAGTTGGAGTCCGTTCGGGGCTGGAGCTGGAGCCCAACTCATCATCAACCATCCTCCATCACCAATTTCATGATGCTCACCGCTGTGCGTGAGTAATGCCATCATAGGCTTGCTGGACGGTGATGGGTTGGATGAGATTTACCATGTAATTGAGTTAGTTGCATGATGAATTGCATCCGACATAATTATCCATCATTGATCCATTGCCTACAAGATTTTCACATATTGATCTTCGCTACTTTACTTCTCTGTTGCTACTGTTACGATTGATACAACACTACTACTGTTACTTTTGCCACCATTACCGTTACTTCCATACTACTTTGCTACTAAATACTTTGCTGCAGATATTAAGTCTTTCAGGTGTGGTTGAATTGACAACTCAGCTGCGAATACTTGAGAACATTCTTTGGCTCCCCTTGTGTCGAATCAATAAATTTGGGTTGAATACTCTACCCTCAAAAACTGTTGCAATCCCCTATATTTGTGGGTTATCAGTTCCCAAAAGGTGCCTTGAAAGTCTTCAGGTGAATGTCATCATGACACCACCTATGAAGAATAGGAACCCCAGATCAAATTCTTCATATGGATCCAAGTCCTCATATGGACCAAATTCTTCATTTGGATCAAATTCCTCACGTGGATCCAAATCCTCATATGAACATCATCGTGCTAACACTTCTGTTTCGCAGGGAGAGTCTAAAGGCTATGAATATGTGAATTATTCTTCTAATCATTATGTTCATAAGTCTTCGAAGAATTTCTCTGCTTATTCATATGCTTACTCTAACCCCTCGTCTGTGAAATGAAGTGCACTGGCTTCAATGCCATCTTTCTCATATGGAGCTCGCAGAATGATGAACTCTTTGCCACCCCTTCAGATGTGGGTGGTGAAGAAAAAGAACTAATCTCTTATGCAGGGTCAGGTCTCCAGACGAACTTAAATCGTCTGAAGAATTTGCTGGAGACCAGAATATGCTTGAATGGACGCAAGCTAATCATGAAGAAATGAATTATTCATTTCTCACGTCCTCATATTACTATATCTGTTATACTGTTGATGAGATTCAATCTGATGAAATTGATATCATATTCTTCACTGATTAAGTATATGGGTTCGTAAGTTGCACTAATTCATCTGCACGATGAACAACCCAAAGCTACAGAGTGGGTCCTCGACAGTGGATGTGCAAATCACATGACCGGTGACAGGAACTTATTGATGGACACTGCTTTATCTCCATCTCATCTGAAGCATATCACCTACGCTGACAAAGGCAAAAGCAAGGTATTGGGTCTAGGTAGGGTTGCAATCTCAAAGGATAGACACATGGACAAAGTCATGCTTGTCGAGTCCTTAGGATTCAACCTCATGTCTGTCTCAATGCTTTGTGATCTTGATTTCGTTGTCATCTTTGGCAAATATGGTTGCATTGTGATAACAGAGTTTGACAATTCCAAAGTCTTTGAAGGCTTTAGGAGACGAGACTTGTATATTGTTGATTTCTCTGCAGGACCACAGCCTGCCACATGTCTACTTGCAAAAGATTCAGAAGGCTGGTTATGGCATAGACGACTTGGTCATGCTGGGATGAGGAACTTGCATGCACTTGCGAAGAAGAAGCATGTCATTGGCATCGAGGGTGTCAAATTACTCAAAGATCATCTTTGTGGGGCTTGTGAGGCTGGAAAGATCACCAGAGCCAAGCACCCTCAAAGACTATCATGACCACTTCTCGTCCCTTTGAATTACTTCACATGGATCTCTTTGGCACTACTCATTATGCCACATTCACTAATGTTGCATCATTATATGGCTTTGTCATTGTTGATGATTATTCTCGTTACACATGGGTGCATATCATCCTTACAAAAATGAAGTGCAGGAAGTCTTCAAACGATTTTCCTCAAGAGCATCTACGAACTTCGGTGTGAAGATCAAGCATATTAGGAGTGAAAATGGGACTGAGTTCAAGAATACTGGTCTTGATGACTATCTTGATGAACTTGGTGTTACTCATGAGTTATATGCTCCCTATACTCCTCAGCAGAATGGCATCATGGAGCGCACGAACAGGACTCTTGTTGAGATGGCTCGCACTATGCTTGATGAATACAAGACTCCACCTTGTTTCTGGCCTGATGCTATTGATGTTGCATGCCACATCATCAACGGGATATATCTTCACAAATTCTTCAAAAAGACCTCATATGAACTCCTCACTGACAAGAAACCCAATGTAAGTTATTTCAAAGTCTTCGGTGCTAAATGTTGGATTAGAGATCCTCATCACAATTCTAAATTTGCACCGAAAGCACATGAGGGTTTTATGCTTGGTTACGAAAAGGACTCGCACGCCTACAGAGTCTTCAACACCTATCATCACAAGGTTGTTGAAATTGTAGATGTGTGGTTCGATGAGACTAATGGCTCGCAAAGAGAGCAGCTACCTCCTGTGCTAGAAGAAATGTCACCTTAGTAATCCATCAAGTTCAAGGCTACTGAGGACGTTATCCCTACCGAAGAATCTACTGAAGAAGTCATCCCAGAACGTGAAGAAAATCATGCTAGTGCTACTGAAGATAATGGTCCTGAAGAAAATGTTGCGCCAAATCAAAGTCGTCAACCTGCTCATCCTCGCATTGCAAATAAAGTGCAGATTGAGAGAACCATCGACGACATCAACGCACCAGGTCCTCTCATGTGCTCAAAAGCTTCACATTTGTCTAACTTTTGTGGGCATTTGCACTTGTCTCTATCATAGAGCCCACCAAAGTTGATGAAGCATTCACGGAGCTTGAGTGGATTCAAGTTATGCAAGATGAATTGCATCAATTTGAGCTCAATAATGTGTGGGAGCTTGTCAAGCGACCAGACCCACGCAAGCACAATATCATTGGTACCAAATGGATATACCGCAACAAGCAAGATGAAAATGGCCTTGTGTTGAGGAATAAGGCACGTCTTGTAGCTCAAGGCTACACAAAGGTTGAAGGAATTGATTTCGATGAAACTTTTGCACCTGTTGCTAGACTTGAGGCTATTCACATATTGCTTGCTTATGCTAACCATCATAATATCATCTTACATAAAATGGATGTGAAAAGTGCATTCCTCAATGGTAAGCTTGAGGAAGAAGTATATGTTGCTCAACCACCAGGTTTTGAGGATCCAAAACTTCCAGACCATGTTTTCAGACTCAACAAGGCCCTCTATGGCCTCAAGCAAGCACCTCGGGCGTGGTATGATACCTTGAAGGAATTCCTCACGAAGAAAGGCTTCAAACCCGGTTCACTTGACCCAACTCTTTTCACCAAAGCATATGATGATGAATTATTTGTGTGCCAAATATATGTTGATGATATTATCTTTGGCTGTACTAACCAACGTTACAGTGACGAATTTGCCTATATGATGAGTGAGGAATATTAAATGTCTATGATGGGAGAGTTGAAATTCTTCTTAGGTCTTCAAATTCGTCAACAACACAATGGCATTTATATCCTAGGAGAAATACCTCAAGGATGTGTTGAGGAAATTCGACATGCAAGATTGCAAAGGCGTCAAAATCCCAATGGCCACAAATGGCCATCTATGCACCGATGAAAATGGTAAAGACTGATCAAAAGGTATACCGCTCCATGATTGGCTCTTTATTGTATCTATGTGCATCCAAGTCAGATATTATGCTTAGTGTTTGCATGTGTGCCCGATTTCAAGCTACACCGAAGGAATCACACCATAAGCCTATGAAGCATATTCTTCGATATCTAGCTCACACTCCAACACTTGGATTATGGTATCCCAAGGGCTTGGATTGATCTCATTGGATATTCTAACTCTGACTATGTTGGTGATCGGGTGGATCGCAAGTCAACATGAGGCACATGTCATTTCCTCGGACGATCCTTGGTATGTTGGTCCTCGAAGAAGCAGAACTGCGTATCACTCTCTACTGCTGAAGCTGAGTACATTGCTGCTAGATCTTGTTGTGCTCAATTACTATGGATGAAGCAAACCCTCAAGGACTATGGCATCAATGTGAAGAATGTACCACTCTATTGCGACAATGAGAATGCTATCAAGATTGCTCACAACCTAGTTCAGCACTCAAAGACAAAGCACATCCAGATTCGTAATCATTTTCTTCGTGACCATGTGTTGAAGGGCGACATCTCCATCGACCACGTGAATACTGAAGATCAGCCGGTAGATATCTTCAAAAAGCCCTTGGATGAGAAGAGATTTAGCAAGTTGCGGTGTGAGTTAAATATCTTAGAATCTTCAGATGTTCTTTGAAAAGGACACCCATTCTAACACTTATGCAAAATTGATGAGTTAGATGTGCAACACACGAAGTAACATTTTTCTTCAATCAATGAAGACTGACCCTCTAAATGTGAAGAAATTAATGAAGAATTTGATTCTCAGAACCCTACAACAATTGTACGCGGTGTCTGAAATCATCATTCTTATACGGTGGGTTACGCCGCCAACCAAAGTTGAAAATCTTCAATTTGAGTATTTGCAATTTCTTCATTTTTCGAATTCTTGATCTTTGCAATTTCCTCAGTCGTTCCAACTATGTTCTTCATTGCTATACATATATATTTGACTTTTTCATGTCCTCTACATCATTCACTTATAGCTATTTCTTCAAGTTGCTCTTTCATCTAAGTGAATGTGATTGGACCCTTTCCCCCTCTATGCTAAACTCAACCCAGTCTATTCACAAATTCTTCATGTGCGTTCTATTTGAAACCCATTTAAAATCTTCACTGTGTACGTCCTTGGTAGTTGAAGAATTTGCGAACGAAACGTTAAAATTTCCAATTCTAATTTTTCGGCTTTTGCCGCTCAAATCCTTATGCATCCCACGACAGAATTAAACTACTCACCCACGGTCTCACACAATCTCCACCTCTCAGTACGTGGGTGACACATGTCGCTAGAATAGCAAGGGTCAGGGGCACGTTCGTCCAATTTCCTCAAACGAGTGGTTTTTCACTTAATAAATACCCTTCCCCTTCCTCTGAGCTCATTTACTCCGTTCGATCTCTCTCCCTTGCTCGAGCTCTCTCACCTAGCGCCACCGCTACATTCCATCGTCGCCGGTGAGGAAGAGCTTCGCTGCCTCGACCTCGTCGCCATCGTACTCGCGCCGGTGGCATAAATCTTCACCTCCACCACCGCTGTAGATGTCTTCCTTCGCCAAGTTAGGGCGTGGAAGATCTGAATGGACGAACTTCCATTGTTCACCTCTCAGTTCATCGTGTTCTTCATCAAGGGTAAACAAAATTCACTTTTACTACCCTTATTGATTCTGATGATTTACATAAAATCTTCAAAAGGTGTTTATTCTTCAACTTTCATATCCTTAAACACCACAGTTGCTTCTGTTCTTGATCTATTTCTCTAAGATGTATTTTTCTTCAAGATTCCTCAATTGTGTGGATTTCCAATCTATACAACTCTGGAACCTAAGACAAGAACTCTTAGTGAAATTCCTCAAGACTCCCCTGGTCAAATTCCTCAAACTTGATTCCCTTTAAAAACAAATTCTGAGAACGCATATGACCTCTCCGAATTCTTCACATATATACTCTGTTCACAGGTACACATGTCTGCTGCTGAATCACTAGGTTCTCATCAACTTAACTCATTTGCAGTGTTCCTCAAAGAAAAACTGCATACTTGTTCAGAGACATCTATTGTTTAGAATCCTCAGGTGAAGAATATGGCTGATGGAAAGTGTCCTCAGAAGGGAGGAAAAAGGCTTGAAACTAACACTGCCTTCGAAATCCCTGAAGAAATTTATGATGAATATTGTACTCCGGATGAGGCCACACATGGCAAGGAAAACAAAATTAGTGCAAGGTGCGCATTTAGAGGATCGAACGCAGATGGGCAAGAGAATCGAGAGAATATCGCGATGTCACTCCAAAGTATATGAAGAAATTCGCTGTCAATCCTCCATGCCCAAGACCTCCATTGGCTCCAGGCCAAGAAGCTGATCCCACAAGCATCAGAAGAGGTGAGGAATTCCCCAAAGAGTGGGCCAAGCGCCAAAGAAAATTGGTCAAGTTAGCAAAAGAAGCAGTGAAGAAATTCAATGAAGATTCTGCTGCTGCTATTGAGGCCTCTGCTAGCAAGCCCAAGAAGGCCATGCAAAATAAGCCTGCTCACAAGCCACCTTCTTCTTCTGCAATGCCCTCACGGCCCAACTCCTCAAATCCCTCACGGCCTACTACTCAAGCAACACCATCTAGTGCAGCACCTGCTCAGGCAAAATCTTCAGCTGCACCTGTAAAGTCCTCAGCACATGTGCACCTTGCCACGTGCCAAAGGACGACTGGCTTCTCAATTGCTTCAGGAGCCTCAGCTAGTTCCTCAGCTCAGCCTCAGTCCTCAACAGCACCAATTTTGCTGAAGAAAAAGGCTGCTACTAGACGCAGCTCAAGGCCAAGTCCTCACAAGAAGCAGGTCGCCTTTGAAATTCCTTCAAGTAGTGATGAAGCTGATGATGATGAACTTGCTGAAATCATTAGAGACCGCCAACACCGGGCCGTTAGTGCCAAAGGCAGTGTTGTGCCACTTTTATGGATCCGAAGAAGATCCTGGATTTCATAGATCTATGGCACAAAGATCCAAACACACCTCTACCTGATCTGAACCTCTCACTAGGAGAAAGTCACATGCTGACTGCCTTTATCGCTGAAGAAAATGGAAATTTGATAAGGCCAGGTCAATGAAGAAAGCTCAGTACAAGAAGGAGCACTTTCTGAATAAAAATGTTGTAAACATGTCTACTGAAGAACTTGTGACTCTTCAATCTGAGATCAAAGCTCTCAGTGTTGAATTTGACTCATACCGTGCTGATTGGCTAGGTGCCAAAGTCAAATTCATCAAGCTGGCGAAAGGCTTCAAGACCAATGTTGCTGCTGATGCACAACAAGAAACTCCTCGGGGTGAAGCTTCTGCTCAGCCCATTAAAGAACATGCCAGCATAGCTGATGAAAATCAGGCTGTTGATGACACTGAGAGTGCCAGGGCTGATGATGAAATTCTAGCTTCTGAAGAAATTGCCAGGGCAACCGCCAACGTTGCGCCTAACAAACTAGCCAGGCCAGTTGAAGCATCTACTACTGTGCCTGAAGAAACTGAACCTGCCAGGGCAACTGCATCAGTTGCGCCTGAAGAATTTGTGCCACTTTCATCTGCTCCTCCTGCAAAGTCATCACAGATGAAAATCACTCACCTTCCTTCTGCATCAGAAGTGAAGAAGACAAAGGCTGCAGAAAGGGCAGTTGTGAAGAAAAGGAAAGCATCTGATGCCTCAGAGTCTTCAGCTCCAAAGAAAGTGAAGACTTTGACAAGCTAATTCGAGAATCCAATTGATGCCGCTCCTCTGTCAAGCATGCAATCAAAGGAAATTGTTCCCTTTGGAGAAGAATATGTCATCGCTGATGACATTGATGAAGAGAATCCCTCTGCTGCTACGTCAGAGAAGTTGGATGAAGAAATTGAAGTGGATGCAATCCCTTCACCACTACAGGTATCATCTCCCATGCCTCAGTTCACTGCTGAAGAGGCAGGCGTTGAAGAAATTGATGCTGAAGATGAGGATGTGGACATCGGGTCTACAACTCTTGTGCTAAACGATGATTATTGGGAAAGTCATCATCCCAATTCTCCTCTGACCACTCCTCTGCAGAAAATTCCTTAGTCCCTTGTGCAAACTGAAGAAATTCATACGGGTTCTGATGAACATCAAGCTTCACTTCATTCTATTCCAGAAGAAGTTCCAGCCACCAGTGCTGATGAAATGGAGAACAAGACCGCAGAAGAAACTGCTCCTGAAATTCCTCAGTCTGAGGCTCCAGAGGCTATGCATCAAGAGGTCGTGAAGACTTCCACTGCAAATCTCTAGCCCAAGCCACAAAATCCTCACACCAAGAAGCAGAAGTTCAAGGCTGATGACTTCTTTGCTGACCATCATTTCTTCTCTACAATCCATATGACTCTGCTCGACTTCGTCGCAAGTCCTTTTGGACTGCCTCTCAGATGAATTTCTATTCCTCATTGCTGTTTGATAAGGACAAAGTGTTTGACCATGAGCAAATTCCTCATGTGGACATGGAATCACTGCCCTGCTTTCAACCTGTCCTCAGTGTTCTTCATGATGCTGGCTTGCTCAACTTCTGTTCTGAGATGTGTGACTGGAATGATGAACTCATTCTTCAATTCTATGCTACTTTGCACCTCACAGGAAATGTAGATGATGTGAATTCATTGGTGTTGGACTAGATGGCTGAAAATACTCACTACAAATCTCCGGCCTCTGAACTGCTTCATGTCATCCCAGTCAGTCCTCCCACTGAAGGTGCTCTGAAGCTTTATGAGGAACCTGAATTGTCAAATCATCTGATGCAAGTACTGATGAAGCCTTTGAAGGCTGGCCAAGCTCCAAGGACCCAATTCCTCATCAAGGAATTATTGTATGTGCCAAGAACCATTTATCGCATTCTGGCCAAAACCCTCAGGCCAATCAAGGGCGACAACTCTGATGAAGAAGAGGTTGTTGGCATCATGAAGAATCTGCTTTTCAACATCATGCATGGTATTCCTATCAACTACCACGATTTCTTCATGGGGACTTTGGCCAATGCTGCTGTGTCACCTTTTGAGTTGAAGCCTTACGCTCCCTGGATCATGAAATTCATCAGATCAAGGTCTTCAATTCATTATAAGGTTGACTTTCATAATCATCTCAGCTTTTTTTCCACAATTGAAGTCCTCACACGGACTATTTCCTCAGCTGATGAGAAGGGCAAGGCTGCAATCATTGATGAAGGCACTCGTCCTCTGGATGGTCAATTTCAGAAGGCTGCATCCTACTCAACCAATGATGACTTTGCCACTCATGACACTACTGCAAATGCTTCAAAGCAAAATCCTCAAGCCACTGCTCCGCGTGTGATGACTGATCGTGAGCTGCTCCTAAGTCTTCATAAGAAGGTGGATAGAAATCACAAGTGGGTCAAGCGTCACTTTGGTGCAATTCTTCAGGACATGGCTGTCACTCAAAATTCTGTGAAGAATCACTACTATTTGCATCAAGTCTTCGACCGCACCTGGGCTATTCTTTCGCATCTATACACTAATGATGAACTCAAGAAGATGGACTTCCAACAGGACTTTGACTGGTCACAACCACCTTCGAAGAAATTCAAAAAGGTCAAAGTACCTCATCTGGTCGTCAGTTCATATTCTTCATCGTGCGAGACAGACGAAGCTGAAGATTTGGACGACACTACGGCAGGCCCTACAACAACGGACGACCCCAACAACGCTGGCGCTCCTCCATCGACATCATGATGATATTCTTCAGGGGCGTTAGTCCTCATTTTTTGTCCCTTTTGGTCATTTGATGACAAAGGGGAGAAATTTGAGTTAGTCTTCAAGCGGGTCTATTATATGGGCGTTTTTTGCTAAGTTACAACTCTTGCTCTTCTGAAGTGTTTAATTCACCGAGTTGTAAACTTAAGTCCTATGGTGCTCTAATGCTTTTGACTGCTTTCTGCATGCTTATTTCCTCAAGTACCTTAATGCACGCATGCTAAATTAAGTCAGACACCATATTTCATCATGCATTTCAAATTCTTCATACTATATGTCAAATGTGTGTATGAATTACAAGATATAGGGGGAGATCTCCATGATTCTACTCTGTGCATTTGCTATTCAAAGCAAAATTCCTCAAATATGCACATCTTCAGGGGGAGTTCTTCTATATCTTGCAATCAAATTCCTCAATATTAGCATTTACACTTCATATGTTTATCCCTATTGAAAACTTAACCTATTTGTCATCAATCACCAAAAAGGGGGAGATTGTAAGTGCATCTAGTGCCCTTAGAGATTTTGGTGTATTGAAGACTTATAGGTTAAGGGACTAATATGTTTGTAAGTGTACATAGGCTCTATAAGTCGATGAGAAGTTTGATATTTACAATGAAATTCAACCCCTAAAAATGTATGTCTTCAGCTGAAGACTTTGGTTCTCTTGAAGATTTTGAAAGTGAAGAAATTGGTGTGACCTTGAAGACTTGGATATTCATGCGAGGATTATGAAGCATGAAGACTTTTGTTTTCATAGTTTCATTTTCTCTTTGTTGGGTCATAGGAAACATCGTACTGTTAAAGGGGGTCGAGGTAATACTAAGGAAAGTGATTTCCAAGTGATGCTCATCTCAAAATCCTACACCTACACAATCCTTTCGAGTGAAGCCATTGGAAATCTCATATCAGTTTAGTTAATTTCTTTAGTGACAGAGATGAAGATCTTCTGGTCTCTGAGGAATTTGTTCCGACTGAGGAGTTAGGAATTCGCCAGTGTGGATTGCCTACATAGTGAGGAACATGATAGCCCCGAGGAATTTGAACCTCAAATATCCGACCATTGTTGTGCTATGCGCCAACTGTCCCAAAATATCTACCCACCTAACGGTCATATCACTGAAGGGCATTTATGTCGCAGACTAAGGCATAGCCTAGTGGTAGGAAGGGGCTCATGCCTTCCCACCCACCCAGGTTCAAGGAACGGTGCTTGCAATTTGGGTTTGTTGCACCAATTATACTGTAGGGGGTTCCCTTACAGTCTTTCTGTCAAAAAAAGGGCATTTATGTCTTATCATGTCGGGCTGATCCCTAGGCTATAAATAGCCGCACCCTACAACTACTAGCTAGTTGGCTGCTCCGAGAGAAACTGACACTTGTCATTGAGAGCATCCCATCCTCTGAGGACTTTGAGCGAAAATCATCAAGTGAGAAAAAACCCAAAACCCAAACACCTACAACCCAAACTGACTGAGCATCACTGAAGAGATTGTTCCTGTGTGGAACCGACACTTGTTACCTTTGAGGACTGTGCATCCTCCAGATGGTTAGGCATCATGGTCTGAGCATCCAAGAGGAATTGTGGATCCCCGAGTGACCAAGTCTGTGAAGGTTTGGAATTCACCTGAAGACTTACCATGAGTGATTGGGCGAGGTCTGTGTGACTTTAGCTCAAGGAGAATACGGTGAGGACTGTGTGTCCGGGACTGTGTGTCCTCGGGTTTAAATACCCAGCCGCTCCAACCAAACATACAACTGTCACAAAAGTTGGAACTGGTCTACCAAATCATTGTCTTCACCAAGCCAACTGGTTCTATTTCCTCAACCCTTTCATTTTCCACATTCATGTGTTGATGAACCTGATCATTACTGTTTGAAGACTTTGACTGAAGACTTTCTCTATTTCCTCAATCCTAATTCTTCAGTCACATAGTCTTCAGCCTGCTTATCTTGTTTTCACGCTATCTGTACTCTGTGCTTGTTTTCATTTCATCAAGATGACTATGTTTTTGCTCTATTATGCTTATACATGAGTACTTATTCCGCTGCTAGTGTGTCGTTGCTAAGGAATTTCTTCACCTAGAAATTCCTTAGTGACGAATTTGTAAAAATTGCCTATTCACCCCCTCCTCTAGTCGATATAACACACTTTCGCACTCTCACTAGTCTCTCCATGATGTGTGGATGCTTGCTTGTCGGCGATCACTTGGCTTGGTGACATAGGTCGTAGCACGTACTCCTTGCCCTTCATTTTGAAGCCATAATGGTTTATTCTTCCGTTGTGGATGACGCTGCGGTCGAATTGCCAAGGTCTTCCTAAGAGAAGATGGCACACAGACATAGGAACCACGTCGCACTCCAAGGTTTCCTCATAGGCGCCGATCTTGAAAGAAACTTGCACCATATGCTCCACTTGAATAGTGCCGGAGTCGCTTAACCATTGGACCTCGTAGGGACAAGGATGCTTCTTCTTGACCAAATGCAGCTTGGAACATACCTCTTCACTTGCCAAGTTGTGGCAACTTCCTCCATCGATAATGACTTTCATGGAATTCCCGTTGATGATGGCCTTGGTGTGGAAGATATGGCACCATTGGTCTTCTTCTTGGCGGTGTTGGATCTCAAGACCTTGGAGACCACGAGGGAGGGACTTGAATCATTGTCACAAAAGACTTGATCATCTTCATCTTCGTTCACGCACCAGTGCATGGCCACGTGCTCAAGGGCTTCCATTTCTTGTTCACTCATGGAGTCATCTGTGCCATCATCGTTGAAGATCATGGTTCGCTTGTTGGTGCATTCGAATGACTTGTGTCCATGACAACCACATGTGAAGCACTTGATAGAACTTGTCTTGACGGGATCATTCGGTGGCGCCGAAGATGATGGAGTTTTGGATTTGTAGGTGCTTGCCGGAGGACGATCGAGCTGAGGAAGGCGTAACTTGCTGGAACTTGACTTGTCGCCAGTACTTGGTGATGCTCTAGTTGAGGTAGGAGGTGTTGAAGTCGCAGGAGCTTGAGTGTAGGAGCGGTGGTAGGTATTTCCCTCAGATATGAAACCAAGGTTATCGAACCAGTAGGAGAACCAAGCAACACAATGTAAACAACCCCTGCACACAAAGAACAACACCTCGCAACCCGACGTGTTAAAGGGGTTGTCAATCCCTTCCGGGGTACGACGCCTCAAGATAGGCAAAGGAAGTGAGGTAAATTTGTAGATATGATAAATAGATCATGGAACAAATAAATTGGAGCAAGGTATTTTTGTATTTTTTGGTTTAATAAATCTTAAAATAAACACAAGGAAAAAGTAGATCACAAGGCAAATATATGAGAAAGAACACCCGGGGGTCGTAGGTTTCACTAGTGGCTTCTCTCGAGAAAAATAGCAAATGGTGGGTGAACAAATTACTGTTGGGAAATTGATAGAACTTCAAATAATCATGACGATATCCAGGCAATGATCATTACAAAAGCATCACGTCCAAGATTAGTAGACCGACTCCTGCCTGCATCTACTACTATTACTCCACACATCGACCGCTATCCAGCATGCATCTAGTGTATTAAGTTCATGGAAAAACGGACTAATGCAATAAGAACGATGACATGATGTAGACAAGATCCGTTTATCTGTTGCGGTAGATATAGATCCCGTCTTTTTATCCTTAGTAGCAACGATACATACGTGTCGATTCCCTTTCTGTCATTGGGATCAAGCACCGTAAGATCGAACCCACTACCGGGCACCTCTTCCCATTGCAAGATAAATAGATCAAGTTGGCCAAACAAAACCCAAATATCGGAGAAGAAATATGAGGCTATAAGAGATCACACATATAAGAGATCAAAGAACTCAAATAACTTTATAATTGATCATAAACTCAAAGTTCATCAGATCCCAACAAACACACAGCGAAAAGAACTTACATCATATGGATCTCCAAGAGATCATTGTATTGATAATCAAGAGAGAGAGAGAGGAATCCATCTAGCTACTAACTACGGACCCGAAGGTCTACAAAGAACTACTCACGCATCATTGGAGAGGCACCAATGGAAGTGGTGAACCCCTCCGTGATGGTGTCTAGATTGGATCTCGTGGTTCTGATCTCTGCGGCGGCTGGATGAAAAGTGTGTCGACTCCCCTAGGGTTTCTAGAATATCGGGGTAATTATAGAGTAAAGAGTCGGTCCAGGGGGCACCTGAGGTGGGTTGTCCCCTCCTCGGGACTCCCCCCAGGTGCAATCAGGGCCCATTATGTTCCTTCTGGTCCATAAAAAATCATCATAGATTGGCGTGGTATTTGGACCCCTTCTGATATTGATTTCCTGCGATGTAAAAAAACATGCAGAAAACTGCAACTGGCACTTGGCACTATGTCAATAGGTTAGTACCAAAAAATGATACAAAATGACTATATAATGATTATAAAACATCCAAGATTGATAATAAAACAGCACTAAATAGTCAAAAAATATAGATATGTTGGAGACGCATCAATAACCTCCCCAATTTCAGACATGGTGGCAACAAACCAATCTAACAGACAAGCACAAAAAGCAAGCGAGGAAGACGAACGGAAAAGGGGCGAAGAAAAGGCAATCTTTTCAAAAATCATTTTAGAAGTGGGGGAGAGGAAAACAAGAGGAAAATGGCGAATAATGTGTCAAGACCCCGATCCTAAGCCACATCGATCTAGCATGTAACACCTCACATCACTTTGCGGCCTCACGCACGGTATTCCCACGGGTGTCGCCTTACCAGGCCCGGGACCGTTTGTGCCTTTTGGCTCACATATATGATAGTGTTGCTAGCATCCATATGACAGAGAACCCGGGCTGACATGGATAGTCGTAAACCCAAAGTGGTGCTAACTTACAGGGACCGGCATACACGACCCAACAATGAACGTGTCGATCAACAGCAAATGAACCCAAGTCGTAGCAAGCTACCACGACTTAAAGGAACACCGCGTGACATTTCCCCGAAGGGACAGACACAGGAACAAACAAGGACACATGCCGGCCAGCCTAAGTGTTTCGGAGCAGTAGCAAGCTACCTTGGCTCAGTGGAAGCACTAGGAGACATTTCCTTGTAAGAGAGGCTACCAAGGATAAACAACTAGGTAGTCAGATCCCACACATACCAAGCATTTCAATCATACACACAATATGCTCGATGCGTGCAAATACAACATGGCACCACAACAAATCCCTACAACTCGAGTACTATTTAAAAGGCTCCAGAGAGCCATACATATTGGTCATACAGATAGGGGTCACACGACCCGACATTCAAGTCATACAAGCATACAAGTCACAAGCGAAAGCAACATGTCTGAGTACAGACATCTAGAAAGTAAAAAAGGCTTGAGGAAGCCTATCTATCCTATAAGGGTCCTCCATGTGCTCAGGATCACCACCTAGGCCTCAGGCTACTCGTCGATGTCAAGGTCTATGTAAAACCCATCCGAAGGAGCGGCAGTCTCTTGTGCAATTGTAATTAAGCAAACATGAGTACAAAGGTACTCAGCAAGACTTACATCATATCCTACATACATGCACATTATCAATAAAGGGATAGTGGGGTTATTGCAGCAAGCCAGCTTTGACTCTTGGCTAAACTATCTTACGAGACTCCAGCTTGTAATTGTTTTGCGCACTCGAGTCCACTACTCACCACAACAATACACTACCGAGGATCCACTCCCGTCATCCTACGGAAGGGCCATCCACGGCACTCACACTTGTCTTGAGGCTTTTAGTAGTTTCCATTTACTTGTCTATGAACTGTATAGGCAACCAAGTAGTCCTTTACCGCGGATGCAGCTATTCGAATAGATGATGTTAACCCTGCAGAGGTGTACTTCTCCACACACGCTTCCACCACTTATCGTCGTTTACACGACATGTACTCGGCAACCTTCAAGCGTAAGCCCAACGAGGGTGTCGGCCACGGCCTTCCTAAACACTCAAGTCTCTAGTCCAGGTTTATTGCCTATTCAGGTTCCATCTGCAGGGAGTTCGGCTGAGGTTTCCACATACGGTCCCAAACGATGTGTGCAGGGTTCCCGAGACACCAAACGGGCGTCCGGTACACCGTGCCATGTACCTACTGCATCACAGCCCACCCCGAGGGTCAGCGCTGCGCATGGACTCCAGTAAACTACAAACACCAGAAACTACTTGCAACTCCTGGACAGAGGACTAGGGTGGTTAAGAAGCCGAGAGGGTCAATTAAGGATCCCAATGCATGGTAGTAGCTGATTCTTAAATCAGACATACATATCTCAGTTCTTAAGGACGGTTCCAGTGAAACAACCCACCATGTACTCCTACATGGCCTCTCATCGATACCTTTATCAAATCGTGTTCAACACATCACTCTCATTACCGACATGATCATTTCACTCTAGCCCATCACCCAGATGAACCAGACCTGACACGACTCTAAGCATAGCAGGCATAGCAAGGTAGGAAACACAAACATGGCTCAATCAACTCCTACACATGCTAGTGGGTTTCATCTAGTTACTGTGGCAATGACAGGTGATGCAGAGGAAATGGGTTCAACTACCGTAGCACACAGCAATTTGAAACGCGGTTGTCTTAAATGCAGTAAATGAGACCAGGAGCGAGAACATGGGATTTTATCGATATGATGAAATGGGTGGTTGCTTGCCTGGCAGGTCTGCAGACTGGTACCGTCCTTCGATCGAGTACTCACGGTAATCCTCCGGGACAGAACCTACCGTAGAGAGCACCAGTAACACAATCAATACACAACAATATGCAACAATATGATGCATGCATGTGACATGGCAATATGAGTGTGTTGGGCTAATGCAACTATAACCAGATGGGTTTGAGCTATTTTGAACCAAAGATTCAAACCCAAACCCATTTGTGATCCTAAATAGTGCTTTATCATGTTTTTCACTAAACAGCAAGGTTAACTTGTTTAAACATGCATTAAACCAGTACATATGGATAGATTGGATTTTTCTGATCATTTTTCATATATAACACTTTGCATTTGGACTTACAGATTAATTTCTATGAATTATTGAAGTTAGCACTATTTTCTGGAATTTCCTGAATAAGAATAAATCCAGAAAATGCCTTACTGCGTCAGCATTGCATCAGCAAGTCAATTGGGGCAGTCCAGGTCAAACCTGACCAGTGGGACCCACTGGTCAGTGTCACAGTTAGTTAATTAACTAATTAGGATTAGTTTAACTACTAACCTAGGTTTGACTAACGGGCAAGGCCCACGTATCAGTGACTGAGGGGGGTCAAATCCCTGGTCAAACTGGGTTGACTCGCCGGCGTTTAACCGCCGGCGACGTTCAGACGCGGCGGAGGGTGCGGGTTTTGCCATCCATCGACCAAATGGACGGTGGAGGCCACCTACGAGCAGCTAGGAGCAAGCCGCGTCAAGGGGTGGTGGTGGTTGAGCTCAAGGTCGCCGGAAACAACGCCACCGACGAGCTTTGCGGCTGTCGGAGTTCAGGCGAGGCCGAACTCGTCGTCGTAGTGGTCCTAGAGGCATGGGGCCAACTCCTACGTGGTCTACGCGGTGTAGTGAGGTTGTTGGACATGGTGGTGAGGCCATTGTGTGGCCGGAGCTACATCGGCGACGAGCTCATGCGGCGGCGCCGTGCCGTGGTGCTCGTTGCGGTCGTTGTAGTGGATGGCAGCGAGATCGGAGAGGAGGGGGATATGCTGGAGCTCACGATGGTCGCAGCAAGCTAGGCGGCGAGGTCGGGGACGAGCTGGAGCGAGCGTGACGGTGAAGGGGATCTCCGGTGATGGCGAGGTCGAGAGAGGTTGTTGCGGTGGCTCTGGGGTGAACGAGCGCTCGGGGCTCGGTCTGCTCAATGAAGCGAAGGGCGACGGAGGTTCTGGACACGGCGAGGAGGCCTGGAGACGACGGTGGCCGCAGCTGCGTCAGCCATGGGTGGAGAGGGCGAGGGAGAGGTGTTGGGGGCGAATAGAGGTGTCGAGGGGGTCGGGGCGACGACGTGGAGGTCATCCACGCGTCTAGCAGCTCAAGGGGCAAGCAGCTGGCGCCGTGGCGAGCTCGGGTGCGCCAAGGCCACCTCACCGTCTGGCGGGAGGAAGCAATGGTGGCGCGCCAAGATAAAGGTTGGGCCGCCAGGTGGGCCGGCTGGTGGGTTTGGCCAGGTAAGTTCTCTTTCTCTTACTTCTGTTTTTCTTTTCTTTCTGTAAGTTTGTGGCTTTTCTAAAAATGCTTAGGCACTTTCAAAAATCATGAAACTACTCATGCCCACTGTTTAGAATATATCCAATAGTAAACATTTTAGTTTATGATTATTTGGACATTTAAAATATTTAATAACATTTAAATGTCCAAATGCAAATAACATATGATTTAATCCAATGACCTTAGGATGTCCTAGAAAATTGTGCACCATTTTTGTCAGAGTTTCTAGACCAAGGCAAAGACGATGAACATTTTAGAAGGGCATTTCAGGTTCATTGAAAAAGATTTTAGTAAACCCTGGTTGGATTAAGAGGGTGCTATGGGTTCTATCATCCCCATTTCAAAGTTTCTGAGTAAGTAAACATGATGCAGTCACTCTAATGCATGCACTGACTAGGGTTGTGACATAATGTAATGCAAGAGAGGAGAGTTTATGATGGGTACTTGGTATGGCTTGACTTGACGTTGACCTCCCCGGCAATGGCGCCAGAAATTCTTCCTCTACCTCTTGAGCTTGTGTTGGTTTTTCCCTTGAAGAGGAAAGGGTGATGCAGAAAAGTAGAGTAAGTATTTCCCTCAGTTTGAGAACCAAGGTATCAATCCAGTAGGAGACAACGCACAAGTCACTGAATACATGCACAAACAATCAACAACTTGCACCCAACGCGATAAAAGTAAAAGATTGCAAAATAGTAGATCGGAAACTAGTATGATGGAAAAGAGAACTTAATATGATGGAAAAGAGACCCGGTGGCCATAGGTTTCACTAGTGGCTTCTCTCAAGATAGCAAATAATATGGTGGGTGAACAAATTATTGCCAAGCAATTGATAGAAGAGCGCATAACTATGACGATATCTAAGGCAATGATCATGAACATAGGCATCACGTCTGTGTCAAGTAGACCGAAACAATTCTGCATCTACTACTATTACTCCACACATCGACCGGCTCCTGCCTGCATCTAGAGTATTAAGTTCGTGAAGAATAGAGTAACACATTAAGTAAGATGACATGATGTAGAGGAATTACCTCAAGCAATATGATGAATACCCCATCTTTTTATCCTCGATGGCAACAATACAATACGTGCCTTGCTGCCCCTACTGTCACTTGGAAGGACACCACAAAATTGAACCCAAAGCTAAGCACTTCTCCCATTGCAAGAAAAACCAATCTAATAGGCCAAACTAAACCAATAATTCGAAGAGACTTGCAAAGATATCAAATCATGCCTATAGGAATTCAGAGAAGACTCAAATAATATTCATAGACAATCTGATCATAAATCCACAATTCATCGGATCTCGACAAACACACCGCAAAAGAATATTACATCGGATAGACCTCTAAGAACATTGAGGAGAACATAGTATTGAGAATCAAAGAGAGAGAAGAAGCCATCTAGCTACTAGCTATGGACCCGTAGGTCTGTGGTAAACTACTCACGCTTCATCGGAAGGGCAATGGTGTTGATGTAGAAGCCCTCCATGATCGAATCCCCCTCCGGCAGGATGCCGGAAAGGCCCCTAGATGGGATCTCACAGGTACAGAAGGTTGCAGCGGTGGAAAAGTGTTTTCGTGGCTCTCGCTGATGATTTTGGGGTATAAGAGTATATATAGGCGAAAGAATTAGGTCAGGAGAGCTCCGAGGGGCCCATGAGGTAAGGGGCGCACACTACCCCCTGGGCACGCCCTCCACCCTCGTGGACGCCTCGTTGAGTCTCCGGCTTCATCTCCAAGTCTCCTAGTTTGCTTCTGGTCCAAGAAAGATCATCGCGAAAGTTTCATTCCGTTTGGACTCCGTTTGGTATTCCTTTTCTACAAAACTCTAAAACAGGCAAAAAATAGAAGCTAGCACTAGGTTCTAGGTCAATAGGTTAGTCCCAAAAATAATATAAAATAGCATATAAATGCATATAAAACATCCAAAACAGATAATATAATAGCATGGAACAATTAAAAATTATAGATATGTTGGAGACGACGTCCCAAATACCAATGGGAGGGGCGGGCACTGGGGCGGTTGGCGGGCACCGGCCGGGCTGGGCTGCGCCTGTAGGAGAGGCGGGCACACGGGCTCCTTGGCGGGGCACCGGGGTGGGCTGGGCGGCGCCAGAGCTCTGCCGGAACCCGGGCTGTTGTTGGCCGGGCACCCTGGGTGACCCGAGGCTCCATTCCTTCACGCATCTCGAGGCTTCCCTCCTCCCCCTTCTCCATGTGTGCTTGGGGTCTTCGGGTGGACTTGGTGATCCCTCCATGCTTCCTCGCGATCATCTCCGAAGTACCTAAGAATGCATAACGTGTCTCTTTGAGGTAGAACCCAATTCTCATGTGAATCCGAACGAAACTCGAAGAGGAAGGAATTGACCTCGTTCTTGATGGCGCGTGCATGTGCTCTTGTTATTGGTCCTCTCAGTGTTTGTGGTGGTGATGGAGTGTTCATGTGGATGGATGAGGGATGCTCCACATCAACTTGTCTCTTGCAAGTCATACATCTGCCCCAACTTGTCAAAGCCTGTTCATGAATGAATTAGAAGACATGGTTCACCATGAGCCATGGACATGCCCACTTTTGACTAGTTTTCAACTTTGTATAGACCCATGGACCATCGTTTACCCACGCAATCCTCCAACATATCACCCTCAAGGCCTTAAGGATAACATTTGTCATGTGTCAAGAAGCCTTAGGCTACACATGGGCATGTACTCCATCCGTCGGGTGCATAGTGCATATAAGGCTAGTCATAGTGGAAAGTCATAGTGGGAGTAACTTAGGTAGTAATAGAGTGCACTCCAAGAAAATTTTGCTTATATGGCATTGTAGTTAATGAGGGGAGAGGTATTTAGAGTAACATAATATGTTACATAGCGTTTTCCAAGAAAGTATGAGTGTACAAGCTAATAAATGAAGTCATCTATGACACTACTATTATGTTACTTTGCACTATGGAGGAAGTAACTTAGAGCAGTGTCATATGCATGATACTAGTATAAGTTACTCCCCACTATGACCAACCTAAGATCAAGTACAAAAGGGTGACATAAGCAGGTTATAAGGAATATAATAATATATTTGCTTAGTTGGAGGAGAGAGAAGAGAGGCGGGCCCTCTTGGTTAGTAGCCAGTTGCAATACGAGACCCAAGACGCTTTGTGAGGATGAAAGTGGGCCAACTATTGATAAACTAGTACATATTTAAAACTTACTATTGTACATGCCGGCTAAGAGGTTGGTTGTAGATGACATGGCAACTTCTTATAGTCGGCTGTTGGCTGTATTATTAACCATGCTCTAAGGAGGTGCATCGCAACCTAGGTGCGTGGAGATTGGATGGAGAATATTAAACCAAAAATCAATGACAATAATCACTTCTATTTGGCCCGCGGGAAATTCAGAAGAGCCAACCACTATGTTGGTTTTACATGTCATTAATTTCTTAAGAGCAGCACGCAAATCCTATTTAATTTCTCTAGAGTAGCAGCATCTAAAATAAAACTTAATGATTGCAGGGAATGAGGAGCTTCTTCCATGCATCGGGTGACATATATATTTGAAATACTAGATTTTTATTAGATGTCCTATGCACCGGGATGAAGGGAGTACTCTCATTCACTTTACACTTGAATAAACTCAAGAGGAGAGCCATTGTCGCATGGGCTGCAGGTGCAGGCGGGGCCACCTTCCCATGGGGCTTTGCATCGCGCCTGCATGCATCGACTCATGCACTGCCTCACTTGCGAGGACAGGCCGGGTATTTTTGGGAGTCCATGACGCGTAGGTAGTAGGTGCGTGCGGGGCCACCTTCCAGCGGGGCTTTGCGTCACGCCCGAATGTGCCATCTCGTGCACGCCAGGTGAGGTTGAGTCAGCTTGTCAGCGTCCTTCCCCCTATTGGGCTTCTTAGTTTGCATGAGCCTCATGCGTAGAGCCTGCCCAGATGTGTGTGCGCGTGCCGGGCGGCTCAAGGCTTTGGCCTCGTATGTCCTGTGCTGCCACGTGTGTTCGAGAGGCCCTTGCCTAGGCTCTTTGTGTTGGGGAACATAGTAATTTCAAAAAAATTCCTATGCACACGCAAGATCATGGTGATGCATAACAACGAGAGGGGAGAGTGTTGTCCACGTACCCTCATAGACCGAAAGCGGAAGCGTTAGCCAACGCAGTTCATGTAGTCGTACGTCTTCACGATCCGACCAATCAAATACCGAACGTACAACACCTCCGAGTTCAGCACACGTTCAGCTCGATGACGTCCCACGAACTCCGATCCAGCAGAGCTTTGCGGGAGAGTTTCCTCAGCACGACGGTGTGATGACAGTGTCGATGATGCTACCGACGCAGGGCTTCACCTAAGCACCGCTACGATACTACTGAGGTGGAATATGGTGGAAGGGGGCACCGCACACGGCTAAGAGATCAATTGTTATGTCTAGAGGTGCCCCCCTGCCCCCGTATATAAAGGATCAAGGGGGAGGGCCGGCCGGCCAGGAGGAGGCGCGCCAGGGAGGAGTCCTACTCCCACCGGGAGTAGGACTACCTCTTTTCCTATTGGAGTAGGAGGGAGAAAGGAAGGGAGAGAGGAGAGGAAGGAAAGGGGGGCGCCCCCCCTCCTTGTCCTATTCGGACTAGAGGGGGAGGGGGCGCGCGGCCTGCCCTGGCCGCCCCTCCTCTTCTCCACTAGGGCTCATGAGGCCCAATAAACCCCCCGGGGGGTTCCAATAACCCCCCCCCCCCGGTACTGCGGTATATGCCCGAAACCGTCCGAAACCATTCCGGTGTCCGAACATAGTCATCCGATATATCGATATTTACGTCTCGACCATTTCGAGACTCCTCGTCGTGTCTGTGGTCATATCCGGACTCCAAAATACCTTCGGTACATCAAAACACAAAAACTCATAATACCGATCGTCGCCGAACTTTAAGCGTGCGGACCCTACGGGTTCGAGAACTATGTAGACATGACCAAGACACGTCTCTAGTCCATAACCAATAGCGGAACCTGGATGCTCATATTGGCTCCTACATATTCTACAAAGATCTTTATCGGTCAAACCGCATAACAACATATGTTGTTCCCTTTGTCATCGGTATGTTACTTGCCCGAGATTCGATCGTTGGTATCTCAATACCTAGTTCAATCTCGTTACGGGCAAGTCTCTTTACTCGTTACGTAATGCGTCATCCCACAACTAACTCATTATCTACATTTCTTGCAAGGCTTATTGTGATGTGCATTACCAAGAGGGCCCAGAGATACCTCTCCGACAATCGGAGTGACAAATCCTAATCTCGAAATACGCCAACTCAACATGTACTTTCAAAGACACCTGTAGAGCTCCTTTATAATCACCCAGTTACGTTGTGACGTTTGGTAGAACACAAAGTGTTCCTCCGGTAAACAGGAGTTACATAATCTCATAGTCATAGGAACATGTATAAGTCATGAAGAAAGAAATAGCAACATACTAAACGATCAAGTGCTAAGCTAATGGAATGGGTCAAGTCAATCACATCATTCTCCTAATGATGTGATCCCGTTAATCAAATGACAACTCATGTCTATGGTTAGGAAACACAACCATCTTTGATCAACGAGCTAGCCAGGTAGAGGCATACTAGTGACACTATGTTTGTCTATGTATTCACACATTTATTATGTTTCCGGTTAATACAATTCTAGCATGAATAATAAACATTTATCATGATATGAGGAAATAAATAATAACTTTATTATTGCCTCTAGGGCATATTTCCTTCAGTCTCCCACTTGCACTAGAGTCAATAATCTAGATTGCACAGTAATGATTCTAACACCCATGGAGCCTTGGTGTTGATCATGTTTTGCTCGTGGAAGAGGCTCAGTCAACGGGTCTGCAACATTCAGATCCGTATGTATCTTGCAAATCTCTATGTCTCCCACCTGGACTTGGTCCCGGATGGAATTGAAGCGTCTCCTGATGTGCTTGGTCCTCTTGTGAAATCTGGATTCCTTTGCCAAGGCAATTGCACCAGTATTGTCACAAAATATTTTCATTGGTCCCGATGCACTAGGCATGACACCTAGATCGGATATGAACTCCTTCATCCAGACTCCTTCATTTGCTGCTTCTGAAGCAGTTATGTACTCCGCTTCACATGTAGATCCCGCCACGACGCTTTGTATAGAACTGCACCAACTGACAGCTCCACCGTTCAATATAAACACGTATCCGGTTTGCAACTTAGAATCATCCGGACCAGTGTCAAAGCTTGCATCGACGTAACCATTTACGATTAGCTCTTTGTCACCTCCATAAACGAGAAACATATCCTTAGTCATTTTCAGGTATTTCAGGATATTCTTGACCGCTGTCCAGTGATCCACTCCTGGATTACTTTGGTACCAACCTGCTAAGCTAATAGCTGGGCACACATCAGGTCTGGTACACAGCATTGCATACATGATAGAGCCTATGGCTGAAGCATAGGGAACATCTTTCATTTTCTCTCTATCTTCTGTAGTGGTCGGGCATTGAGTCTGACTCAACTTCACACCTTGTAATACAGGCAAGAACCCTTTCTTTGCTTGATCCATTTTGAACTTCGAAACTTTATCAAGGTATGTGCTTTGTGAAAGTCCAATTAAGCGTCTTGATCTATCTCTATAGATCTTGATGCCCAATATATAAGCAGCATCACCGAGGTCTTTCATTGAAAAACTTTTATTCAAGTATTCTTTTATGCTATCTAGAAATTCTATAGCATTTCCAATCAACAATATGTTGTCTACATATAATATCATAAATGTTATAGAGCTCCCACTCACTTTCTTGTAAATACAGGCTTCTCCAAAAGTCTGTATAAAACCATATGCTTTGACCACATTATCAAAGCATTTATTCCAACTCCGAGAGGCTTGCACCAGTCCATAAATGGATCGCTGGAGCTTGCACACTTTGTTAGCACCTTTTGGATCGACAAAACCTTCTGGTTGCATCATATACAACTCTTCTTCTAGAAATCCATTCAGTAATGCAGTTTTGACATCCATTGGCCATATTTCATAATCATAAAATGCGGCATTTGCTAACATGATTCGAACAGACTTAAGCATCGCTACGGGTGAGAAAGTCTCATCGTAGTCAACCCCTTGAACTTGTCGAAAACCTTTCACAACAAGTCGAGCTTTGTAGACAGTAACATTACCATCAGCGCCAGTCTTCTTCTTGAAGATCCATTTATTCTCGATGGCTAGCCAATCATCGGGCAAGTCAACCAAAGTCCATACTTGTTCTCATGCATGGATCCCATCTCAGATTTCATGGCCTCAAACCATTTTGCGGAATCTGGGCTCATCATCGCTTCCTCATAGTTCATAGGTTCGCCATGGTCAAGTAACATGACTTCCAGAATAGGATTACCATACCACTCTGGTACGAATCTTACTCTGGTTGACCTATGTGGCTCGGTAGTAACTTGATCTGAAGTTTCACGATCAATATCATTAGCTTCCTCAATAATTGGTGTAGGCGCCACAGGAACCGGTTTCTGTGATGAACTACTTTCCAATAAGGGAGCAAGTACAGTTACCTCATCAAGTTCTACTTTCCTCCCACACAGTTCTTTCGATAGAAACTCCTTCTCTAGAAAGGATCCAAATTTAGCAACAAAAATCTTGCCTTTGGATTTGTGATAGAAGGTGTACCCAATAGTCTCCTTTGGGTATCCTATGAAGACACATTTCTCCGATTTTGGATCGAGCTTATCAGGTTGAAGTTTCTTTACATAAGCATCGCAGCCCCAAACTTTAAGAAACGACAACTTTGGTTTCTTGCCAAACCACAGTTCATAAGGCGTCGTCTCAACGGATTTTGATGGTGCCCTATTTAACGTGAATGTAGCCGTCTCTAAAGCATAACCCTAAAACGATAGCAGTAAATCAGTAAGAGACATCATTGATCGCACCATATCTAGTAAAGTACGATTACGATGTTCGGACACACCATTACGTTGTGGTGTTCCGGGTGGTGTGAGTTGTGAAACTATTCCGCATTGTTTCAAATGTAGACCAAACTCGTAACTCAAATTTTCTCCTCCACGATCAGATCGTAGAAATTTTATTTTCTTGTTACGATGATTTTCCACTTCACTCTGAAATTATTTAAACTTTTCAAATGTTTCAAACTTATGTTTCATTAAGTAGATATACCCATATCTACTCCAATCATCGGTGAAGGTGAGAAAATAATGATACCTGCCGCGAGCCTCAATGTTCATTGGACCACATACATCAGTATGTATGATTTCCAATAAATCTGTTGCTCGCTCCATAGTTCCGGAGAACGGCGTTTTAGTCATCTTGCCCATGAGGCATGGTTCGCAAGTACCAAGTGATTCATAATCAAGTGATTCCAAAAGTCCATCAATATGGAGTTTCTTCATGCGCTTTACACCAATATGACCCAAATGGCAGTGCTACAAATAAGTTGCACTATCATTATCAACTCGGCATCTTTTGGTTTCAACATTATGAATATGTGTATCACTATTATCGAGATTCAATAAAAATAGACCACTCTTCAATGGTGCATGGCCATGAAAGATATTACTCATATAAATAAAACAACCATTATTCTCTGATTTAAATGAATAATCGTCTCGCATCAAACAAGATCCAGATATAATGTTCATGCTTAACGCTGGCACCAAATAACAATTATTCAGGTCTAAAACTAATCCCAAAGGTAGATAAAGAGGTAGCGTGCTGACCGCGATCACATCGACTTTGGAACCATATCCCACGCGCATCGTCACCTCGTCCTTAGCCAATCTTCGCTTAATCCGTAGTCCCTGTTTCGAGTTGCAAATATTAGCAACAGAACCTATCAAATACCTAGGTGCTACTGCGAGCATTAGTAAGGTACACATCAATAACATGTATATCACATATACCTTTGTTCACCTTGCCATCTTCTTATCCGCCAAATACTTGGGGCAGTTCCGCTTCCAGTGACCAGTCTGTTTGTAGTAGAAGCACTCAGTCTTAGGCTTAGGTCCAGACTTGGGTTTCTTCTCTTGAGCAGCAACTTGTTTGCCGTTCTTCTTGAAGTTCCCCTTCTTCTTCCCTTTACCCTTTTTGTTGAAACTAGTGGTCTTGTTGACCATCAACACTTGATGCTCCTTTTTGATTTCTACCTCCACAGCTTTTAACATTGCGAAGAGCTCAGGAATAGTCTTGTTCATCCCTTGCATATTACAGTTCATCACGAAGCTCTTGTAGCTTTGGGGCAGTGATTGAAGAATTTTGTCAATGACACTATCATCGGGAAGATTAACTCCCAGTTGAATTAAGTGATTATTATACCCAGACATTTTGAGTATATGTTCACTGACAGAACTATTCTCTTCCATCTTGCAGCTATAGAACTTATTGGAGACTTCATATCTCTCAATTCGGGCATTTTCTTGAAATATTAACTTCAACTCCTGGAACATCTCATATGCTCCATGACGTTCAAAACGGCGTTGAAGTCCCGGTTCTAAGCCGTAAAGCATGGCACACTAAACTATCGAGTAGTCATCAGCTTTGCTCTGTCAGACATTCTTAACATCGTCAGTTGCATCTGCAGTAGGCCTGGCACCTAGCAGTGCTTCCAGGACGTAATTCTCCTATGCAGCAATGAGGATAATCCTCAAGTTATTGACCCAGTCCGTGTAATTGCTACCATCATCTTTCAACTTAGCTTTCTCAAGGAACACATTAAAATTCAACGGAACAACAGCACGAGCCATCTATCTACAATAACATAGACAAGCAAAAAAACTATCAGGTACTAAGTTCATGATAAATTAAAGTTCAATTAATCATATTACTTAAGAATTCCCACTTAGATAGACATCCCTCTAATCATCTAAGTGATTACATGATCCAAATCAACTAAACCATGTCCGATCATCACGTGAGATGGAGTAGTTTTCAATGGTGAACATCACTATGTTGATCATATCTACTATATGATTCACGCTCGACCTTTCGGTCTCAGTGTTCCGAGGCCATATCTGTATATGCTAGGCTCGTCAAGTTTAACTCGAGTATTCGCGTGTGCAACTGTTTTGCACCCGTTGTATTTGAACGTAGAGCCTATCACACCCGATCATCACGTGGTGTCTCAGCACAAAGAACTTTCGCAATGGTGCATACTCAGGGAGAACACTTATACCTTGAAATTTAGTGAGAGATCATCTTATAATGCTACCGTCAATCAAAGCAAACTAAGATGCATAAAGGATAAACATCACATGCAATCAATATAAGTGATATGATATGGCCATCATCATCTTGTGCTTGTGATCACCATCCCCGAAGCACCGTCATGATCACCATCATCACCGGCACGACACCTTGATCTTCATCGTAGCATCGTTGTCGTTTCACCACCTATTGCTTCTACGACTATCGCTACCGCTTAGTGATAAAGTAAAGCAATTACAAGGCAATTGCATTGCATACAATAAAGCGAAAACCATATGGCTCCTGCCAGTTGCCGATAACTTTGTTACGAACCATGATCATCTCATACAATAAAATTTAGCATCATGTCTTGACCATATCACATCACAACATGCCCTGCAAAAACAAGTTACACGTCCTCTACTTTGTTGTTGCAAGTTTTATGTGGCTGCTACGGGCTGAGCAAGAACCATTCTTACCTACGTATCAAAACCACAACAATAGTTCGTCAAGTTAGTGATGTTTTAACCTTCTCAAGGACCGGGCGTAGCCACACTCGGTTCAACTAAAGTTGGAGAAACTAACACCCGCCAGCCACCTATGTGCAAAGCACGTCGGTAGAACCAGTCTTGCGTAAGCGTATGCGTAATGTCGGTCCGGGCCACTTCATCCAACAATACCGCCGAACCAAAGTATGACATGCTGGAAAGCAGTATGACTTGTATCGCCCACAACTCACTTGTGTTCTACTTGTGCATATAACATCTACGCATAAAACCTGGCTCTGATACCACTGTTGGGGAACATAGTAATTTCTACAAAAATCCTACGCACACGCAAGATCATGGTGATGCATAGCAACGAGAGGGGAGAGTGTTGTCCACGTACCCTCGTAGACCGAAAACGGAAGCATTAGCACAATGCGGCTGATGTAGTCGTACGTCTTCATGATCTGACCGATCAAGTACCAAACGTACGGCACCTCCGAGTTTAGCACACGTTCAGATCGATGACGTCCCATGAACTCTGATCCAGCAGAGCTTTGCAGGAGAGTTGTCAGCACAACGGCGTGATGATGATGTTGATGATGCTACCGATGCAGGGCTTCGCCTAAGCACCGCTACGATATTATCGAGGTGGAATATGGTGGAGGGGGCAACGCACACGGCTAAGAGATCAAGAGATCAATTGTTGTGTCTAGAGGTGCCCCTGCCCCCGTATATAATGGATCAAGGGGGAGGGGCCGGCCGGCCAGGAGGAGGCATGCCAGGGAGGAGTCCTACTCCCACCGGGAGTAGGACTCCCTCTTTTCCTAGTTGGAGTAGGAGGGGGAAAGGAAGGGAGAGAGGAGAGGAAGGAAAGGGGGGCGCCGCCCCCTCCTTGTCCTATTCGGACTAGAGGAGGAGGGGGCGCGCGGCCTGCCCTGGCCGCCCCTCCTCTTCCCCACTAGGGCCCATGAGGCCCAATAAACCCCCCGGGTGGTTCCGGTAACCCCCGGTACTCTGGTATATGCCTGAAACCGTCAGAAACCATTCTGGTGTCCGAACATAGTCATCCAATTTATCGATCTTTATGCCTCGACCATTTCGAGACTCCTCGTCATGTCCGTGGTCATATCCGGGACTCCGAACTACCTTCGGTACATCAAAACACAAAAACGCATAATACCGATCGTCATCAAACTTTAAGCGTGCGGACCCTACAGGTTCGAGAACTATGTAGACATGACCGAGAAACGTCTCCGGTCAATTACCAATAGCGGAACCTGGATACTCATATTGGCTCCTACATATTCTACGAAGATCTTTAACGGTCAAACCGCATAACAACATACGTTCTTCCCTTTGTCATCGGTATGTTACTTGCCCGAGATTCGATCGTCGATATCTCAATACCTAGTTCAATCTCGTTACCGGTAAGTCTCTTTACTCGTTACGTAATGCATCATCCCGCAACTAACTCATTAGCTACATTGCTTGCAAGGCTTATTGTGATGTGCATTGCCGAGAGGGCCCATAGATACCTCTTTGACAATCGGAGTGACAAATCCTAATCTCGAAATACACCAACTCAACATGTACTTTCGGAGACACCTGTAGAGCTCCTTTATAATCACCCAGATATGTTGTGACGTTTGGTAGAACACAAAGTGTTCCTCCGGTAAATGGGAGTTACATAATCTCATAGTCATAGGAACATGAATAAGTCATGAAGAAAGCAATAGCAACATACTAAACGATCAAGTGCTAAGCTAACGGAATGGGTCAAGTCAATCACATCATTCTCCTAATGATGTGATCCCGTTAATCAAATGACAACTCATGTCTATGGTTAGGAAACACAACCATCTTTGATCAACGAGCTAGTCAAGTAGAGGCATACTAGTGACACTATGTTTGTCTATGTATTCACACATGTATTATGTTTCTGGTTAATACAATTCTAGCATGAATAATAAACATTTATCATGATATGAGGAAATAAATAATAACTTTATTATTGCCTCTAGGGCATATTTCCTTCGCTTTGCCCACTATGGTTGTTAGATTCTCCTACGCGGGATTATTTCTAGCGGCCGGGTGGGCTGGCCAGATGCCTCGTCGTCTTGTCGCACCCGGCCAGTTTGATTATCGTGGCTGATCATTTGTGTGGCTGCTTGGTTGTTTGGGTGCGCGCGGTTTATGTGCTATTTGGTTGTTGTGTTCGCCTATGGCGGGGGCATCCGTTTGCCCGGGCACCGAACAATTAGGCACGTACATTCGGAACCCTCCAGGTATGCCCATGCGTCCGACCACGTTAATACAATGACATGCGTGGTGTAAAGTATTACCTCGCCATAAGAATTTGAATCTACGTAAATCCACGTTCCGTGTGTAACCTATTCTGATCCTCTATGCGCTCCCACCTCATGAGCAACCCTATGTAGGGAACATGCCCATGGATCCAGCGATTTCTCTAGAAAAGTACCTGATGTCGCTTGAAACTGCGTCGGTATTTCCCCAAAGAGAAAGGGATGATGTCGTACAGATACAGTAGGTATTTTCCTCAGTTGTGAAACCAAGGTATCAATCCAGTAGGTGAACGGTACCTGCACACAAAAAATAAATACTTACAACCCAACGCATAAAGGTGGTTGTCAATCCCTCCACGGTAAAAGATAGATAAATTTGTGGTAGATTGGATAAATAGCTCTCGATAAAACGCGAAATAAAATAAGTAATAAAAAAGTGCGGCAAGGTATTTTTGGGTTTTTGAGATAATAGATCTGAAAATAAAAGCAAATAAAAATAGATCTCAAAGCAAATATGATAAAGAATAGACCTGGGGGCCGTAGATTTCACTAATGGCTACTCTCGAGAAATAGCACACGGTGGGTAAACAAATTACTGTTGGGCAATTAATAGAAGATCGAATAATTATGACGATATCCAAGGCAATGATCAATATATAGGCATCACGTCCAATACTAGTAGACCGACTCCTGCCTGCATCTACTACTATTACTCCACACATCGACCGCTATCTAGCATGCATCTAGTGTATTAAGTTCACGGAGAAGCGGAGTAATGCAATAAGAACGATGACATAATATAGACAAGATCTATTCATGTAGGAATAGTCCCATCTTGTTATCCTTAATAGCAACGATACATGTGTGTCTTGCTGTTCTTTCTGTCACTGGGAAAGAACACAACAAGATCAAACCCATCACAAAGCATCTCTTCCCATGGCAAGAAAAATCGATCTAGTTGGCCTAACCAAACCAAAGATTCGAAGAAGAAATACGAGGCTATAAATAATCGTGCATATAAGAGATCAAAGAAAACTCAAATAATATTCATGGATATAGATCTGATCGTAAACTCAAAGTTCATCGGATCCCAAAAAGCACACCACAAAATAGTTACATCAAATAGATCTCCAAGAGACCATTGTATTTAGAATAAAAAAAATAGAGGAATCCATCTAGCTACTGCCTATGGACCCGTAGGTCTATGGTGGACTACTCACGCATCATCGGAGAGGCACCAATGAGAATGATGAACCCCTCCGTGATGGTGTCTAGATTGGGTCTCGTGGTTCTGGAACTTGCAGCGACTGGAATTGTGTTTCGTCGACTATCTTAGGGTTTCTGGAATATTTGGAAATTTATTGGGCGAAGAGGTGGTGGGGGAGGTCTCCGTGGGGGGCACAACTCCCCTGGGCACACCTGGGCTCCTAGGCGCGCCCTGGTGGGTTGTGCTCCACACGGACCTCCCCTTTGGTGCTTTCTTGGCCCACTGGGTGTCTTCTGGTCCAGAAAAAATCTCCAAAAAGTTTCGCTGCGTTTGGACTCCGTTTGGTACTGATATTCTGCAAAGTAAAAAAAACAAGCAAAAAACAGCAACTGGCACTGGGCACTATGTCAATAGGTTAGTCCCAAAAAATGATATAAAGTTGCTATAAAATGAATATAAAACATCCAAGAATGATAATATAATAGCATGAAACAATAAAAAATTATAAATACGTTGAAGACGTGTCAGTATCTGAAGATCGCTTCCACCTCAAATTGGACCATGAAATCGAAGACCTTCTCGTTTCACTTTCGATGTAGTACAAAATTATGGGACGCAAACATGTGGTGTAGTGATATAATAAGAGAGGGTGACGAATAGCTCGGCCCTATTAAGAACCATGTGGTATTGTGTGACAATGAGGATTTATGACATATTAATACTAGTTCCCATGGAAAAATATTGTATATTGGGACCCTCCCTAATGGAGCTGGCCAAACAGGTGTTTTTCGCGGGTCGGCCCATGATGACGCGTGCCCGACACGTAATGGACCTGACCCAGCATGCGACTACGGCCCATGTTTGGCCCGTGGCACGCCGTGTGCCGTGTTCATCCGCCAAGGTGAGGCCTGACACGGAGCCAAATCCTATTCGGCGCCCTCAGCGCCCGATACTGTTCATTCTACTAACGGGCGCACACCCCCTCATCACGGTTGGGCCGGGCCATTTTGATTTTTTTCTTGTTTCCTAAACTGCAAAAATTGCGCCAGATCTGTGATCCGATCCCACGAACAGCAGCCTAGAGTATAGAATGATAACCAATCAACCACTTCACATCTTGTGTTCACATACATGTTTGCACTCTTTTCTTCTTCATCTGTTCCTTTTTCCATTCTTTTTTTCTATTTCGAGAAACATTCTTTCTTCATGATTTTTTTCTGCAAATTGATGAACATTTTCCTATTTTAATGAACCTTTTTCGAATTCAATGAACTGTTTTTCAAATTCGGTGAACTTTTTTTCAATTTTCGATGAACTTTTTTCAAATTCAATGAATTTTTTAAACTTGGTGAACTATTTTAAAATTTGATGAACTTTTTTCTCAATTTTTGATGAAAATTTTTCAAACTCGGTGAACTTTTTTCAATTTTCGATGAACTTCTTTCAGATCGATGAACTATTTTTATACTCGGTGAACTATTATCAAAATTGATGAACTTTTTTTCAATTTCCGATGAACTTTTTTCAAACTCGGTGAACTATTTTCAACTTTGATGATATTGTTTTTTCAAATTTTGATGAACTGTTTTCAAAGTTCACAAACTTTTATTGAAATTCGATGAACTTTTTCATAATTCATGAACTATGCGGCAAACAGACGCCTCTTCGCACAGAGCGAACGCAACTGAGCCGGCCCATTCTAGTAAAAACTGTTAGTGGTTGGTTGGGCGCAAAAAATCCGAAATAGAAAGAACGCGCAACCTGGAATTCGATCTCTACACCTTTTGTTGTGGTCGGTACCGCACTAGCCATCCGAACTATATACACATGTGAAAATCAGTAGCACCAAGTCTAAAGAACAAAACTGCAGCAACGTAAATGACCATTACTCAATGTTTTAAAAAACACAAAGAATTTGTTAAATAGAAGCAGCATAAATTAATAACATTATATTAAATTGCGAACACAATTCGACAAAATCCCTATTTTTTCTTTCCAAAATTTGAGTAATTTTTTGAACGTAAGTTTTTTTCTTTCAAAAATGCAAACAAATCTATGAAAACGAACAAATTTTGAATTTCCCAAACTTTTTCAAAAACATGATCATTTTTGGAATTTCTGAACAATTTTTTAAAGCACAAACAATTTTTGAATCTTGAGAACAAATTTGGAAGTGCGAACAATTTTTTAAAGCATGAACATTTTTTGAATCCTGAGAATTTTTTTTGAAACGGAGGACAATTTTGAAAAATCCCGAACAAATTTGGAAGTGCGAACAATTTTTTAAAGCATGAACGATTTTTGAATCTTGAGAACAAATTTGAAAACATGAGCAGTTTTTCAATGCTGAGAACAAATTTTGAAATAGAGAACAATTTTGAAAAATTCCTAACAAATTTGGAAGCGCAAACAATTTTTAAAGCACGAACATTTTTTGAATCTTGAAAAGAAATTTCAAAAAATCGCAAAAAATTTAGCAGCGCGGACATTTTTTGTATATGTGAACAAAAAATTGTAATCTGATACATTTTCTGAATTTCAAAAGTTTTGAACTTTTTTGTGTAATGAATTTTGAATTTTGAGAACTTTTGAGAACTTTTTTTAGAAACATGAACTTTTGAGAAAATTTTGAATTTTGAGAACTTTTTTTAGAAACATGAACAAAATTTTTAATTTTCAATTTTTTAAATAGAAGAAAAGAAAAGAAATAAAAAAGAAAAAGTAAACAAAAAAGAAAAAGAACCGAAAAGAAAAAAGAAAGAGAGAAAGACACATAAAAAACCCCGAAAATCCAGTAGAAGAAAATAAACAGAAAAACCCGGTTCTGGGAACCTTCTAGAAGGTTCCCAAACCGGTTGCTCCCACTCTAAGTGGGCCGGCCCAGATCCACGGTCGAGTCGTTGGCCTGTGCATTTCGTCCGCATTTCGACGCAACAAGCGGCGAATAGGAAATATCAAAGAGGAGGTCTCTGACACGGACCTTTATTTATTTTTATTTTATATCTTTTTAAAATGTAATTGGCCCAAAAGGCTAAAAAATGCCCCGAAACAGTCAAAAAAAGCCTTTTTTTTTGTGAAAGCACGCGGGGAGGCCGGCACACATTCCGCCGTGTTGGACTGGCCCGTTTAGTTAATGTGCCGTGCTCGGCCCGCGTGTCAGAATGACACGGCCCGCTTATAAACAGGTTTCCGCGTGCCGTGCCATGCCAGGTCCGTTTACGCGTGTGCTGGGTTTGGGCACCTCTGCTCCATAGCGAAGAGCGAAAGGCACGGCCGCCGCCACGCACCACACCCCCTGCCGCCAACACGCTGTAGGTCCGCCGCCGGCAACACTGAAGGTAAGGAGCCCCCCGTCTAGGTTGCTTCAATCCGACATTGGCCGTCTTCTTTTGGATCCTATGGATTATTGGAACCAATGCGTGTGCTTTCTTGATTCCTCTTAGAACAGGAATTGGTTTCTTTTTTTGGTGATTGGGTGAAATGTGGATCCATTCTTGATTCCACCTAGAACGGGAATCAGGCATTGCATCTTCTCTTTTCCTCTGGAACTTTATGAGTTCGATCTATCTAGTAACAGCTTGCAAAACGATCTTATATTGTGGGACGGAGGGAGTACGATTGAGCGATTGATTTCTTGTAGATTAGATATATTTAATATACACGAATGTGCTAATGTTGCAGGGGCACCACAACACACAAAGCAGAGAGTAATGGCGTCAACAACCATATCGTCCTGCGCATATCAGGCGGTGCAAGGCGCGCACCGATTGAAGATCTGTCAGTTTAGTCACGGTATTGTTGGCATGGACGTCAATGCTGATGGTTTCATCCGCTCCAGCACCTTCAGGGTTGGGGGATTCGACTGGGCTATCTTGTACTACCCAGAGGGTTATGGCGACGACAGTGAGGGATTCATATCAGTTTTTGTTGAGTTCATGAGCAAGTATGGGAAGGCGCCAGCGGTCGTCGACATAAGACTGATTGATCAAGTCACTGGGAAGCCCAAATCGTTATTGTCAAGTGTATTCTTTGAAGAGGATGAGGAGCCATTTCGATTCAAATCTGACAGCTTCGCAGAGGCTACCTGGGGTAAGGAGAGGTGTATAAGAAGGGAGGCGTTGGAGGATTCAGTGTATGTCGGAGATGACTGCCTTGTGATCGAATCTGTCATCACTGTTTTAGGCCAATTAAGGGTGTCTGAAACTAAACCATTGTGTGAAATTGATGTGCCACCCCCTAACGCACTACAGCATTTTCGCAAGATGTTGGAGGATACGTCCGCAGCAGATGTGACCTTCGACGTTCAACAAGAAACATTTGCTGCCCACAGGGCGGTGCTTGCTGCGCGATCACCTGTCTTCCGGAAGCAGTTCAGCGAACCCATGAAGGAGAAGATGAACCGCATAACCATCAACTTTGTGGAACCAGCGGTTTTCAAGGCTCTCCTCCATTTCATTTACACCGATTCCTTGCCTGTGATGGATGATCTCAGTAGAGCTGAAAGCAATGCTGTTTTCCAGCATCTACTTGCAGCTGCGGATCAATATGGTTTAGAGAGATTGAAGCTTATGTGTGCAGGCACCTTGGTTATGAACCTTAATGTGGAGAATGTGGCTAGTGCACTATGGCTAGCTGATAAGTACAATTGCCAGAAGCTTAAAGAAGCTTGCGTCAATTTTATGGCCCCTTCCAACAGAGTCGATGCTGTGGTGGCAAGCCAAGGGTACCAGCTTCTGAAAAGAGGTTCTCCTTCTCCATTAGCAGATGTGTGGGAGAAGAGAAGCCGTGCTCGCCAAAGCTTTCTTTAGAGCAGATCCAAAAGCTACAATGCTAGATTATGAGTGCTTCCGTCAGCAGAATGACTGGTATGATGAAAGCAGTTCCACCAAAATTTATTCTGCGTATCTAGATCCTATGCTTTGAAAAATCATCTAAGCAGTCCCTGGTAACTCTTTAGCTTTTTGCGAGAAATTATTAATGTCATGTTGGTCATGTATGTGTAGCTGTGAAATGTTGATCTTTAGATGCATTCCTGGGTCAATTTAGCGGATATGCTCCAGCAAGTATGTTCCGAATGATGTGTGATCTGTTGATTTGCAGCTTGTTTTGATTTGGTCCATCTTACTCGCACTTTTTGAATTGCTTTGGTCCTTCGCTCTGTTTTGCAACGCACGGTTCAGCTTACCACTGTTGATCTCTTCATATAAAAGATGGATTGTGTTTGTCGCTCAGGACATCTGCTGTCACATGACTGCTGACTGCTCAATGAATGTTGACTTCTGCTGTTTTAGTTGATACTCCATGACTCCGTGTATGATAAAGAAGATGGATAATGTTAGTTCATTATTGGAGTACCATTTAAGTCACAGGGTGCTAACTGTACTATCCAGAGATATGCATCTTACTGCCATAAGCTGATTGTTGCCATTTCCCTCCTTTTACAGATGCACTACAAATTTCTTTATTACATCAGTTCATTACTTTAATTTGAAATGGACCTGTTACCTCTGTTCAAGTTGTCAATAACTTTGAGCAATATGCTGTTTTCCTGTTTCATTATCCAAAGTGCATTTTCTGTTTTGACTGACCGCTCATGTGAAAACATTAACTTGGGGGTGTTTATTGTTTGCTTTTCGCTCTTTCCACAAAACGGTTTGCAAATGTAAATGATTTGATTAATCCAAACACAAACTGGTGGGCTGAGGATCTTGTTACTCAGGTGTTCTGGTTTGTTGATGTGCACATAATCCTCTCTATCCTGCTAGCTGATTACCAAATGGAAGATTTTGTGGCATGGTCTCTTACTAGATCATGCATGTTCTTGGTGAAATCGGCTTACCATGTTGAATTGGAGGCTCATATGGGCAGAAAATAAACCGAAGGGTACTTGCGGAAGGAACAAACCCACATCCAATACGGGCCACTATTTCGGAACTGAAAGTTTTGAGCAAAGTTGAAAAAATTATATGGAGAATTATGCAAGGAATCATGCCGTGTCGTTTTAATCTTGCAAATAGACACTCGAAGGTCCTGGTTGATGTCTGGTTTGTGTTAGGGGTGCTGAGGATACAAAACATGATGTTGTTTCAATGTCCAAGGGCTAAGAAGGTTTGGAAACACACAGGTTTAGATGATCCGATCGAGGAGGCTTGTGAGGGAGTACTTTCATACATCTGGTTCAATCGCCAGTTATGGGGCAGGTGTCATCAACCGAATGGATAGCGGTTGTGTGCTGGCAAGGTTGTCAGAATCACGATTGTGTTATACGATTCTAAGACTTTACGATCCAAACTAACCCCTGTGATTCTATGATTTTAGTTCTTAAAATCTATGTTTCTATGATCTTGATAGTGAAGATTCTACGATTTGCAATCCTACCATCGAAGCTTCGATCCGATTCAAAATCGTGATTTTGACAACCTTGTGTGCTGGTACCTTTGGTGGGGAAAGTAGGCAACATTCTAGAGAGCAGCAGGGCAGAAAATTTTATAGCAGCAGCTAGCCCCCACCCCAAGGTAAGGAAATGTTCTTGGTCACCACCACCAGTAAATTTGTCAAGGTTAATGTCGATGCTTCTTTCAAACCACTGAAGTTGTTATCTGTGACAATAAAGGAATGCCACAAAGAATTCAAATATATCTCTGGTTCGTGATGTCCTATCAGCTGAAGCAATTGCGCTCAGGGAAGGATTGTTAATTGTTGAATCTTCGGGACAACATGGAGTTTATCAACATTTTAAACGAACCCGACGCGCTGGGCGGCGCCCGGGGGCGTCGGGGGAAGCATTTTTGGCGCGAAAGAACGGCGAGCCCGCCGAGTCAGTGACCAGCCGCGTCTCATCTTCCTCAGCGCTTCGTTTTCCACGGGGAATCAATGCCAAGGATGTCGCCGGTCAGCCTTCCATTGATTCCCCACGGGCGGTGCAGTGAAGGCCCGGCGACGCGTCGTCCCTCTCTCGCCACGCGTACACACACGTCTACCATCCCCCGGCGGCTATAAAAAGCCACCCCATCCTCGCTGGTAGACACACTCTCCTTCGCCCGCTGTCCCTCTCTCGTCGCCGCCGCCCCATCTCGTCTCTCTTTCCCCGACACCGGCCATCGCATCTACGTCCTCCAATGGGTGAACGTTTCCCCGGCAATGGTGCAGCGGCCAACGGCTTCGGCCGCCGCACCCTGCACGAGTGGGAGGCGCACCTCCTCCATGAGGCCAACAACCCGGCGGCGCCTGACATGCGCGTGCCGAGGCGGTGGAGGCTCAGCGCCGGAGGCGTCCCAGTCCCCCCGCAACCCGACATCGACCACTCCACGCACTTCCACGACGAGATCGAGCGCGTCCTAGCCTCCCTGCCGAAGGAGGTGCGGCCGCCCGGAGTACGCCGCCGGCAACCACACCAGCTAGGCGGCGTACTTCCAACGCCGCCACGAGGAGCAGCTCGCCTCCACCAACAACGCGCCGGTGAGAGGGCGCAACAACGCTAACAGCCGCCGCCTGTGGTGGGGCGTCCCCGGGCGGACGCGACACTTTGTCCTCGAGCACCTCGAGGGCGGCAACCAACTGCCGCTCCAGTACTCGGCGGCGCCGGCCCTGTCCCCTGCCAGAGCAGCGGCGGCATTTGGTTGCCGCGACGCATGGTGGGTGGGTCCTCCTCCTCCCACTCCCACTCGTCCGGATCGCCGGCGCTCGCTAGCGTCAAGGCCGAGCCCATGGAGACGCCGCTAGGGCGGCGCACCGGTGGCGGCGCCCTCGTCATCAACGAGGGCGGCCGTGGCTCCTCTTCCTCCCTCCTCGTCAAGCTGAAGACGGAGCTGGGGCTAGTTGCTGTGAAGAGCAAGCACGACGACTTGGCCGCCGCCGCCGAGGAGGCCGCGCTCAAGTGAGCGCGCGAGGACTACGTCAAATTGGAGACGGAACGCCAGCGCCGCGCCCTCGAGGAGATCGCCGCCCGGCGCCGCGGCCGCGACATGGGCGGCGTCATCATCCTCGAGGACAGTGACGGCGGCGCACCGCCGCCGCCAACCAAACCCGTCAGCCAAGGCGACACAGGCAAAGGGGTGCAGCAAGGACGGCGGCGATGTGAAGGAGGTCGACGATGGCGACGACTACAACGCCTTCAGCGTGTTCTTCGTCCTGTAGGAGGAGCGGCGGAAGGCAGCACATTAGTTTTTAATTATGATTTTAGTTTTGAATTATGTTTTAAAGTTTTTATGGTAAAATATCAATTACATCGCCTCATATGTGTCGAATTTGGCTGAATTTTATCGTGTTTGGCCGATTTTGGCCGAGTTTATTTTTCAAAAAGATGGCTCTGGGTTGGGCTTGGGGCGGCGGTTGGGAATCCGACCGCCCCCAGGCCTAAAATAGCGCCGGCGCATCCCCAAGCGACGATATTTCAGGCGTCTGGGAGGCCGAACGGCTGGAGATGCTCTAAGCAGCAGGAACTTCATCGACTGTGTTTAACTATTCCTAGTACTATATATCCATAGAGTTTGCTAAAGTAAGTTTTGTACATGAGCTCAGAGAAGCTAATCAATAGCCCATGAGCTTGCTACTAGTATTGTGAAATTCCAAGACACCCATGATCCTCCTCCCCCTATTGTACCATTTTTCATGTTTTTCTAACTTTACTAAGCGGTCAAAAAACATGACCACGAAAGAAGATAAAATAACTTTGGTCAACGTCTGCAGTCCGCGCGGTTATGGAAAAATGAACATTTAAATTCAGAAGTAGTTTTTCTTATCTGGTCCTCTAGAGTCCGGACACAAGAAGTACCAACTCAGATCTGCCTCCAGTTCAAAAAAAAAAAAAAAAAACTCAGATCTGCCTCTCTCTATATATACGGATGAAGCAATGCATTCAATCAAAACTCCGTTTTATCTGTTGCAATCTTGCAACGGCGCCGGCGTTGGTGACCATGGTGGCGGCGACTATCACGAAGACGGCCCGTGGAACGCACGTCCTGGACATCCACGGCTTCAGCGGCCTGAGGAAGAAACAATGTGACGTAGATGGCTTTCTGTACTCGCCGACCTTCACCGTCAGCGGCCTCGACTGGGCCGTCCGCTACTACCCCGACGGCGATAACCACCATGCCGGCGGCAATTCGGAGTCGTCGGACCACGTTGCCGCCTTCGTCGAGCTGGTGACCGAGGGCGCCGCGGCTTGGGCGCGCGTCGGGTTCGGGCTGGTCGACCAGGCCACCGGCGAGACGGTGCCGCTGTTTCGCGAGAAGGACCCGATCCTGTTCGACGCCAGCAGCGAGGACACGTGCACCTGGGGCACCGGCGAGCTCGCCAGGAGGAGGCACCTCCATGCCGGCTCGCGGTACGTCCTCGGCGACCGCCTCAAGATCGAGTGCGGCATCGACGTCTGCAGCGACCTGCTCACCTTCGACGACCCGCCACCGTCCTCCGGCCTGCCGCTCTTCCAGCAAGCCGGCTACGGCAAGGAGGAGCCGGACGTGATCATCGAAGTCGCAGGACAGACGATCGCCGCGCACTACTGCATCCTCGACGCCCGGGCGCCTGGCTTTCTCAAGCGCCACATCCACACGGCGACGACGCGCAGCGACAGGAAGGTACAGATCTCCGTGGACGGCGGAGACATGCCAGCACAGTCGTTCAAGGCGCTAGTCGACTTCGCCTACACGGACGCGCTGCCGGTCGTGGGTGGCCTTAATGGAGCCGGCCACAAGGCGATGATCCGGCACCTCCTTATCGCCGCTGAGCGGTACGGCATGGGCAGGCTAAGAGCGATCTGCGAGCGTGTTCTGTGCAAGAGCCTCGACGTCGAGACCGTGGCAGCCACGCTGGCCATGGCTGACCGACACGGCTTCAAGGAGCTGAGTGAAGCTTGCGCGGAGTTCATGGCTTTTCCCTGACATCCGCCTTCTCCTGTCCTTTCCTGCTCTGAGAAGAAGAAGCAATGAAGGTAGCAACCGTTCCAAAGAGGTGAAAAACAAAGATGTTTAGGTGATATACAAATGCAACACTGCGATATGACCTTTATTTGCACCAGCAAGATACCCGTATATAAGGTAGATCTTGTCTACCTTTTATTTTCAAAAAAAAGAAATACCCGTATGTGTTCCTAGATATTAATTTGAGTAATTTGTTCGATTGTGGCTGGAAAGGGGTAGTGATTGAAAACCTCCTCAAAATCTGATTGAAACCATATGTCGGAAGGGGTTTCTTGCATTAACCAACATCGTTGTACTCCCTCTAATCCATATTAATTAATGTTTGTTTAGTATAAAAGTTGGGACTATATATATATATATATTCCTATGGATGAAAAGTGCTCATCAAAATCCCATTTGCTTTTTCCTTCTTTGTTTGCTGGGGCGCGCTATGAGTCCACTGGCTGATCTTTTTAAAAGATTGACGGGTCACGAGTGGTCCGACTGTATGACCCAAGCCGTCCGGTCGTTTCAACAAGACCCTTAAAAACTACATCAACCATCGAATTCGGTCTATTTGCCTTGAAGATATCAAATATAAATCCAGAATATCTTTGCAATGATAGTGCCAAAAAATATATCTCAAGTTAGTGTTTGCAAAAGCTCCATTACAACAGGACCAAGCATCTCCGGCCTCTTCTCTCTGCTTGTTGCAAAATTTGCAACAACATCTTCGGCCTCTTCTTTGTGTTCCTGCAATAAGACCCTTGTTACATATTTTTTTTGCAACATATTGGTGTTGCAGAAACATCGCCACCACATTGTGCACTAGCTCAGTCGTCATTCGCGGTCACCATTCCACAAATACGTCATTGTTGCATCAACTTGTCTCAAAGGTGATGTTGTGAAGAATGAAGCAGGGCCTAGCGCGGGGTGGGCGTGGATGCACAGCGCGTCGAGTGACAGGACGACGGTGAGGTTGACGGCACTCTGCGCTAGCGTCGCGGATTCCGCGGGATCCTTCAATCCGATCGACTGGGAGGGGTTCGACGGTGGAGATCCTGCATGGAGGCGCTCAGCAACGACGACCTGCAAGCGGTGGCACTCAGCGAGGCAAGGGCAGCAGAACTCCATGGTGGGGTTGTGCAAGGGCCACTCTGGCGGCTTCGAGCAGTAGGAGGGCAGGCGTGCAGTGGGGTGGGCGACCTCGTCTGCGGTCAGCGGAGACCGGTCGTCGTGGGACGCGGTGACGCGAGGCGCTTCTCCCTAACTCGGTGGTGGTTGTGGATCAGGCGAGGCAGTGAGCAGACAGATGGGCTTGGTCGTCTGCAACACGCACCATGTTGCGCTTGTTTGTTTACAACACGATCAATGTTGCAAACACGTATGCGGCAGGGAAGGGTGTTGTGCGCCACATAATCAAACACTAACAAACGGTTGCTGGCGGTTGCAGACGGTCGAAGACCCTGTTTATTAGCTGGTGGAGTCCATTCATTTTCCTTGTCTGCTTAAGGCCCATCCGTACACAGTAATATTTTTTTAAGATGCATCCGACAAAGTAGAATACTGCACGATTCATTCATAGCCAATTAGTCTTCTCTCCTAAAACAACCTTCTCCCCAACCTTAGGCCACCACCACCCATTCCCCCCTCTTCCCCATTGCCATTGACCATAGGCGACCGTCGACAAGCCGTGCGGCGCCAATGAAGGTGACGACGAGGCCCTCATTGCTCCCCCATCGGGAGACGGACTGGCATCGAGGTGGTTGGAGGCGAGATGGCATTACAACAAGATGATGGGGGATCTGGCACAGTGGCATCTAGATCTGGCGGTTCTGCCTATGCTGAAGGCTGGTGGCCCTTTATGGGGGTGATGGCCTTGTATGCAATTTCCTCCTCCATCCTCCTTCACCGCCATCCCCTGCCTAGGGTCTTGATCCGACATGTGGGTGTTGTGGTGGTGCACTTCAGGGTTGTGCCCACAGGGATGTGGTATGCAGATATGCAATGTGGCTGGATCAGTGGTTGGATCTTGGTTGTAACCCTGCGTTGAGTGCTCGTCTCTCCATCATTGACGGGTATCAAAGGCGGTACATCAGCGAGGACCTTTACCTATTTTTGGTGTTCTCTCCAGCGGTGTGGGTGGGATTCAGGGTCTCATAAACACTGGGATCCAACTTGTGAGTCGTCAGTAGTTGGCAGCATTGTTGGTAGTTACAGCTTGGATGACAAATATGTGAATGCTTCTGGTGAAAACCCATGATCTCGTCTTTGATGTTTGATCAGAAAATGTTGACGTGTGTGCCCTATCATAACCTTGTTGAAATTGTTGGCCCGAAATTCGGCTTCATGGATGAAACTACTAATTGCAACCTTTGGTTGGAGCCATCAGCTTTGGTATGCCTATGGCGACCCCTTCCTAGAAGCTTTGTTTGTTATTCGATCACAAGATTCGGAAGTGAGGCTCTTGGGTTTTTGTTTTTATTTTTGATCTGGTTCTTTCTGCATTAACGCTGGGTTTGCTTGACATTGTTGAATAATCCATAAGATATGACTGTGTGAACTAAATCAACCAATTGATGCAGAAGCCGGTGCTTGATCCTCCTTTTCGAATTATGTACCTATAGTACATTTGGATTTGATTCTGACTAGCCGGGTTGGCTGCTTTCACCTCGTGAAATTAGTATTTTTTGTGAAATGGCATAAGGCCATATATTAAGTATCTCAAGTCTTTACAAACACATTCATCTAGAAAAATAAGATTACATCCAAATCCTTAGGGTGCTGAAATCTTCCACCTGCTTCCATCGGTGGTGCATGGTGAGCAAAGCTCAATGCCGCCTCTAGGCGTCCATATTGGCGAAGTAAACTTATTTAAACCCAAGAGCTTGTAGAAGCAGACCTGTTGCGTGAAACACATCGAAACAGGATATGATCGGCCGTGTCTTCGCCTTGGTCACAGGTATAGCACGTAGAGAGCTGGTCATGTAGGCCATGTCTCAGTCGTCGGCCTGAGGTCCATAAATTGTGTTGAACAGTGTACCACATGAAGATTTTGTAGGATAGAGGGCCCCAACACTTCCAAACTGCGCCGGCATAGGCTACAGTTGTCGGTGTCAATACCGGTAGATCTTGGGTAGGGGGGCCCAAGCTGTGCGTCTAAGGATCAATGGTAACAATGGACAAAGGGACACAATGTTTACCCAGGTTCGGGCCCTCTTTAAGGAGGTAAAACCCTACGTCATGCTTGATTGTATTCGGTGAATAAAGGGGTTACAAGAGTTGATCTACCTCGAGATCGTAATGGCTAAACCCTAATTGTCTAGCCTATGAATATTATGAATTTATGATAGCCTCTATGGACTAAACCCTCCGATTTATATACACACCGCAGGGGCCTAGGGTTACACCAAGTCGGTTTATAGGAGAAGGAAAGAGCATATCCGGACACCAATCTTGCTACCCACGCACACAGGAGTCCTACCCGGACACAGGGGGTGGTCTTGCACTTTATCATGGCCCACCAGTCCGGCCCATATTGGATAGGCCAGACATTCGAGGACCCCCGAATCCAGTACTCCCTCAGTAGCCCCCAAACTTGCCTTCAATGACGATGTAATGTCTGGCTTCATGTCTTCGACTTTGCAAGGCGGGTTCTTTAGCATACTTCGGATAAAGGTAGTCCGGCTTTGGCCTCCATATTCTGCCTTTATGATCTCTTCCTGTCGTCGCCTCAATTTCCACGCATTTAGGTGAATGCGAACGGTCCAATACTTTATTACCAATAAGATCCTTGCCTTACACGGGCGGCATCTATATAAAGAAGTCAAATCCCCAAACACCATCCCACATCGCGCAAAGAGCATCGGAGCAAAAACCACGAAAAAACTCCAAAACATGATGAGCACCCCTGGCTCTTCGTCACGCCCCCATGGCCCTCAAGAGGGCGACTGGCGAAGCTTTTCAATATCTCATCTCCAGCTGAGTCAACATCAGACTTAGGGATATCTCCCTCCCTTAGATCTAGTCTTTGTACGGGCGGGTTTGGCTTCGACGGGTAATGACGCACTGGCAGAGAATTTCCCCAGTCCCAGCGGGGAGGAAAGGGTGTGCTTCGTCTCGTTTCTTCTGAGGGGCTTAGGATTCCCGATTCATCCCTTTCTCAGGGGTCTGTTGGAATTCTATGGGATCCAGCTGCACAACCTCACGCCAGGTTCAATCCTGCATATTTCGGGTTTTGTTGCTCTCTGTGAGCTGTTCTTAGGATGCGAGGCTCATTTCGAACTACGGTGAAAGTTCTTCTGCCTCGTCCCCCGCCACCGAGGCCGTTCTATTTTTGAAGTGGGCGGCGCCGAAGTGTGGCGCGTAGCCGGATCAGGCTACCCCATCGGAACTCCCAAGAAGGGGTCCAAAGAATGGTCTCCGGAATGGTTCTATGTTGAAGATGTTCCCCTTCCGGACCCAGTTCGGTGTGGGATTTCCGAATTCTCTAGTGCTCCTCCGAAGAAGCTACTAAATTGGCGTCCCCGGAGCCCCAATCAAGAAGATAGTGCGGAAGTGATGAGGTTAGTCAGCAAGGTTAGAGTACTTGCCCACTCCAGACTATCGATAATTGAAGTCATGGCTATCGTGATTGTAACGCCCTCGATGCGGCTATATCTCCCACGTGTCGAAGCACGACTTAGAGGCATAATCGCATTGAAAGCATTGTCGCAAGTGAGGTAATCTTCACACAACCCATGTAATACATAAGGGAAAGAGATACATAGTTGGCTTACAGTCGCCACTTCACACAATACATAAATAAACATCCATCATTCAAGGTTACACTCAAGGTCCGACTACGAAACCGAAATAAAAGAAGACTACCGCAAAAGCTACACAGATCCCCGATCATCCCAACTGGGCTCCACTACTGATCGTCTGGAAACGAAACATAGTAACGAGCACGGTCCTCGTCAAACTCCCACTTGAGCTCGATTGCGCCACTTGCGCTGGTATCATCGGTAGCTGCATCTGTTTTGGTAGAATCTGTGAGTCACGGGGACTCATCAATCTCACACCCGCGAGATCAAGACTATTTAAGCTTATAGGAAGGGTGGTGTAATGAGGTGGAGCTACAGCAAGCGACTAGCATATATGGTGGCTAACATACGCAAGAGAGAGCGAGAAGAGAAGCAAGGCACGGTCGTGAATCTAGAAGCGATCAAGAAGTGATCCTAGAGCAACCTCGCCAAACATAACTCCAACACGTGTTCACTTCCCGGACTCCGCCGAAGCGACCATCACGTTACACACGCGTTGATGCATTTTAATGAAGTCAAGTGTCAAGTTATCTACAACCGACATTAACAAATTCCCATCTGCCTCATAACCGCGGCACGGCTTTGAAAGATAATACCTGCAGGGTGTCCCAACTTAGCCCATCATAAGCTCTCACGGTCAACGAAGGATAAACCTTCTCCCGGGAAGACCCGATCAGTCTCGGAATCCCGGTTCGCATGACATTTCGACAATGGTAAAACAAGACCAAAGCCGCCCGATGTGCCGACAAATCCCGATAGGAGTCGCACGTATCTCGCTCTCAGGGCACACCGGATAAGTCAAGCTACGAGTAAAACCAGGCCTCAAGTTTCCCCATGGTGGCCTCGCAGGTTGCTCGGTTCGGACCAACACTCGAAGGAGCACTGGCCCGGGGGGGGGGGCTAAAATAAAGATGACCCTCGGGCTCGCGAAAACCCAAGGGAAAAAGGGTGTAGGTGGCAAATGGTAAAACCAAGGTTGGGCCTTGCTGGAAGAGTTTTATTCAAAGCGAACTGTCAAGGGGTCCCATAAATCACCCAACCGCGTAAGGAATGCAAAATCAAGGAACATAACACCGGTATGACGGAAACTAGGGCGACAAGAGTGGAACAAGTCAGCAGGCATAAGGCCGAGCCTTCCACCCTTTACCAAGTATATAAGGTGCATTAATTAAACAGGAGATATTGTGATATCCCAAAGTATCCATGTTCCAACAAGGAACAAACTTCATCTTCACCTGCAACTAGCAACGCTATAAGAGGGGCTGAGCAAAAGCGGTGACGTAGCCAAACAACGGTTTGCTAGGAAAGGATGGTTAGAGGTTTGACATGGCAATATGGGTGGCATGATATAGCAAGTGGTAGGTAACGTAGCATAGGCATAGCAAAAGAGCGAGCATCTAGCAAGCAAAGATAGAAGTGATATCGAAGGTATGGTCATCTTGCCTGCAAAGTTCTTAGGGTTGTCGAAGGCTTGATCCTCGTAGGCGTTCTCAATAGGTTCCTCGTTCACGTACTCGTCTCTCGGCTCTACCCAAAGCAAGAACACAAGCAATGGAACCACAATCAAACATGGAGCAATGCACAAGCAATATGATGCAATACATGACATGATATGCGAGATGTGATATGCAATGCATATGTGTGCTCCGGAAGGAAAATGATGAACAAGGCATCAACTTGGCAAACCAAGTATGCCGCTAGAAAGATGAGATGATTTCGGTTGAAATCGATATAAAGATCACCGGAAACGGATGCACGGTTTGCAAATGGCAAGCAAAACAATAATGGCACAAATCTGCGATTAACAGCACGATGCTACTTAGCATGCAACAAGAGACTATGCTACAGCACCCCAACATACAAACAAAGCATATGGAAGTGATCTACCGGAGATGCTTAACAAAAGAGGAACACTGAGCTACGGCTAAATCACACCATAACAGGTTCAAACAAGTATGGGAAAAGTGCAAAAGATATCAGGTTCACAGACTTAGTGAAAACACTAATATGCCAGAAATTAACATCAGGCAGGCATGTTTAGAGCAAGCAAACAACAAGCTACAGGAACTTATAATAGCAAAACAAGACATGGCAGGAATTTACTCAAAGCATATATCAAAAGTCCCTTACTGACCATAGGCCAAAAAGGATCATAAGAAATGATGGCATGCATGTAAACATAGCAAGTTTCATTACAGATCTCAGACTTCGCAGAAAAACTGGACATGGGAAAAACAGATAACAAGTAGGCATGTTCGTGAGCTCGATGCACTCACTACAGAGCATTTCATGATAAACTAAGCATACATCCATCAAGAAGACATGGCATAGAAGCTATACATGGCAAGAACAACATCATAGCATACAAGGATCAACTACAACAACCTTGTAAAAATTGAATATCATGTAAACAATCTGCCAGGAAACATTTTGTAGCAAAAGTAGAGCACGAAAATGACATGCTAGACTACTCCATAATTGCCAACAAAGGCATGGATGGATAGAGCACATCCATATGTTCAAAACACCCTTACTGATCATGCTCAAAATGGGCATAGATCTCTCTGTAACAACATGAACACATGGCATAAAAATAACAGCAGGACATGACTTAGTGAAAATACTAAGTCCCTGAAATCAGCAACATTATGATCCCTAGTTTGCATGCTTGTGCTAGTCACCACAAAGATCACAAAAATACATGGCATACACCTCTGGAAATATAGCATGGCATTGTTCAAAACATATGTAAGGCTCAAGTTCATAAGAAGCACACATCAATCATGGTAAAAATGACAAAAGTGCATGTTCTGTTAAGAAACAGAAACTAACATCACATAGCCCTCTTCCAACAGCATTTCGGGCATCAAGATGAGCTCAAATGAAAATGATGCAATGAGATGAAATGATGTCATCATTGAGACGAACAATTCGGTATGCTACACGTCCAAAACGGAGCCACGGGTGCAAAGTTGTGGTGCGATGAAAATGCAATAAAATATCTGCAAGAAAAAGATTTAGAGGATTTTCGGGGTCAACCTCCACACAGATCTAGGGTTCCTGTGGCACGCGAGCCGAGGCGTGGCCGGAGCTCCCGCCGGAGTTGGACGCCGGAGAGGAGGAAGAAAGGCCGGGGAGGCGAAGGAGAGGTGGATCCGGCCTCTCCCGACCGGATCTGGGCGGCGAGCGGCGAGGGACGAGGCGGCGGTGGCCGGAGGAGGCGCGCAAGCTGCGGCCGAAGCTTCGGGGCGGCGCCGATGCGATGGAGCGGCGAAGCGGCGCGGGCGCAGCGTAGGCGCGGAGGCGCGGCGACGGACAGCAGCGACGCGATGGGCCTCGAGGGCTCGGGCGGGCTCCATGGCCGGCGGGTTCCACGGCAAAGTGGGCGGGCTGCCCACGTGGCAGGCTGCGGTTGGCCGGGCGGCGGCGGCGCGGGTGTTCGGCCCAAACCGGACACGTCCGGCGGCGCATAGAGGAGCGGGGCTAGGGTTAGGGGTGGAATGATGCGGGATTTCGGCGGAGGGGGTGTATTTATAGGTAGAAGGAGCTAGGAAGCTCCAAATGAGGTGCGGTTTTCGCCCACACGATCGTGATCTGACGATGGAGAGCATGGAAGTGACTTAGATGGGTTTTTGGGCTGTTTTGTAGGGGTTTTGGGCTGCAACCCAAAAGAGGCCTTCGCGGTTACCCGGTTAACCGTTGGAGTATCAAACGACCTCCAAATGGCACGAAACTTGACAGGTGGTCTACCGGTGGTGTACCAAGGCCACTTGGCAAGCCTCGGTCCATTCCGAGAAAGTTTAATACCCGCTCACGGAAAAATGTAAAAGGGGACGCCAGGGAACATAGGAGTGCCGGATTGCAAAACGGACAACGAGGAAAATGCTCGGAATCATGAGACGAACACGTATGCAAATGAGATGCACATGATGACATGATATGAGATGCATGACATGAACAAAAGCAAAACAAAAGACAAAACCCAACCACGGAGGGAAAAACCATAGCACAAAGCTGAAAATGGCAAGAGTTGGAGTTACAAATATGGAAAGTTACATCCGGGGTGTTACAACACTCCACCACTACAAGAGGATCTCGTCCCTAGATCTAGGACTGAAAGAACTCCGGATATTCGGAACGGAGGTGATCCTCGCGCTCCCAGGTGGCTTCTCGGTCGGAATGGTGTGACCACTTCACTTTCAGGAATTTGATTGACTTGTTGCGAGTCTTGCGCTTGGTTTCTTCAAGAATAGCGACGGGGTGCTCATGATAAGAGAGATCTTCTTGGAGGTCAATCTCTTCAAAGTTGATAGTGCGCTTAGGAGTCTTGAAGCACTTGCGAAGCTGTGACACGTGAAACACATCATGCACATTTGCAAAATTGGGCGGAAGCTCAAGTTGATAGGCGAGATCGCCTCTTTTGCCAATGATCTTGAAAGGACCCACGTATCTAGGGGCAAGCTTCCCTTTGATACCGAAGCGACGAGTGCCTTTCATTGGAGAGACGCGGAGGTAGACATGGTCTCCGATTTCAAAAGCCACATCATGGTGCTTGTCATCATAATAGCTCTTCTGGCGCGATTGCGCGGCCTTGAGATTCTCACGAATGACTTTGCACATTTCTTCACTTCGTGATCAAGTCGTTGCCAAGAAGTTGGCGTTCACTGTCTCGGACCAATTGAGAGGAGTACGACACTTTCGCCAGAGAGAATTTCGAATGGGGCCTTGCCGAACTCGCTTGGAAGCTATTGTTGTAGTAGAACTTCGGCATATGGAAGACAATCTTCCCACTTCATACCGAAGAGATGACACAAGCCCCGAGCATGTCTTCAAGGATTTGATTGACTCGCTCGACTTGGCCACTTGTTTGAGGATGGAAAGCTGTCTTTGAAGCGAATGTTGGTGCCCATGGCCTTCGAAGGAGTCCCGAACTTAGAAGTGAAAATGCTTCCACGGTCTGAAGAAATCAATTGTGGAATGCCGTGCAAGGAGACAATTCTAGAGGTGTATAGCTCTGCCAGCTGAGCTGCTGTGATAGATTCTTTGATAGGAAGAAAATGAGCCACTTTAGTAAGCTTGTCAATGACAACGAAGATAGCACCATTTCCACGCTTGGACTTAGGAAATCCAGTCACGAAGTCCATCTCGATATGATCAAACTTCCATTCCGGAATAGCAAGAGGTTGGAGGAGACCAGCTGGTCTTTGGTGTTCCTTTCACCCTTCTGCAGACATCACATTCATTCACGAATTGAGCAATTTCTCGCTTCATTCGAGTCCACCAATACGATGCTTGAGGTCATGGTACATCTTCGCACTTCCGGGATGAATGGATAGGAGGGAATTGTGTGCCTCATTCATGATGACTTTTCTCAGATCGCCTTTGGGAACCACAATTCGATCCTCGAAGAAAAGAGTATCTTTGTCATCCAAGCGATAGCACTTGTATTTGGAAATGCCCTTGTCAATACCACGTTTCACCTTTTTCACCATGGTATCCAGGAGTTGTGCCTCATGAATTTGATCTTCCAAAGTAGGAGAGACTATGAGGTTGGGAAGAAAGCCTTGAGGAACAACTTGAAGATTCAGCTTGCGGAAAGCTTCACAAAGATCTGGTTGAAATGGTTTGAGAATTAGACTGTTGCAATAAGCCTTTCTGCTCAGAGCATCTGCAATCACATTCGCCTTGCCAGGAGTATATTCAATACTTGGATTGTACTCTTGAATCATTTCGGCCCATCGAGTTTGCCTGAGGTTGAGGTTGGGTTGAGTGAAGATATACTTGAGACTCTTGTGATCGGTGAAATGTCCACTTTCCTTCCCAACAAGAGATGTCTCCATGTTATCAATGCATGGACAACTGCCGCCAACTCGAGATTGTGAGTGGGGTAGTTCTTTTCGTTGGGCTTCAACTGACGAGAGAGGCCACAACTTTCTTCTCTTGCATTAACACAGCACCGAGACCTTGAAGAGAAGCATCACAGAAAACTTCGAATGGCTTGGATTCATCAGAAGGAGTCAAGACAGGAGCTGTTACTAGCTTCTATTTGAGGGTGTTGAAAGCAACGTCACACTCAGGCGTCCAGACATACTTGACATGCTTCTGGAGGAGGTTGGAAAGAGGCTTTGCAATCTTAGAGAAGTTCTCAACGAATCTTCGGCAATAGCTTGCAAGACCGAGAAAACTGGCGGAGCGGCTTGACATTCTGAGGAGGTTCCCAATTCACAATTGAAGACACCTTCTCGGGATTAACAGCGATGCCCTTGGCGAGATGATGTGACCAAGATAAAGAACTTCATCAAGCCGAACTCACATTTGGAAAACTTCGATAGAATTGATGCTCTCTCGAGCTTGTCGAGCACCAATCGCAAATGTTTGGCATGATCCTGCTTGTTCTTGGAGAAGACCAAAATATCATCGAGATACACAAAGACGAATTCATTGGTGTAGGGGTTGAAGATAAAGTTCATCATTCGAGAGAATGTTGGAGGAGCATTGACAAGGCCGAAAGACATGGCAGTATTTCATAAGAACCATAACTTGTTCTGAATGCTGTCTTGGGAATATCTTGTTCACGAATGCGAATCTGATGATAACCCATACGGAGGTCAAGCTTGGAGAATACTTTAGCACCTTTGAGTTGCTCGAATAGCTCATTGATGTTGGGAAGTGGATACTTGTTCTTGATTGTCTTCTTATTCAATGGACGGTAGTCGACGCAAAGTCGGTCCGTGCCATCCTTCTTCTGGACAAAAAGAACTCCACAACCCCATGGAGATGAACTCGGTCTGATCAAACCCAGACGCTCTTGTTCATCGAGCTGTTTCTTCAATTCCTTCAGTTCTTCAGGTCCAAGCTTGTAAGGACGCTTGCAAACGGGTTCAGTGCCGGGCTCAAGATCGATAACGAACTCGACTGGCCGATGAGGAGGCATACTCGAAAGCTCTTCTGGAAAGACATCTTGGTACTCACAAATGACTGGAATTTGAGAGATTGTGTGTAGCTCGCCCTTCTCATTGAGAGAAAACAACCGAATGGTTTCATCACGAGCGGCATAGATGATAACATCCTCAGAAGAGTGTGTCAATTGAATTTCCCTGGCAGCACAGTCAAGTTGAGCCTTGTGCTGAGAAAGCCAGTCCATCCCGAGAATAAGATTGATATCAGAGTCACCAAGAACAATTGGTTTAGCCAGAAATCTATAGTCGCCCATCTTGATTGTGGTATCCGAACCACCAAACCGAGCTCAACCGTTTACGGAGAAATGACAGCCATGGGTTTATCCAAATGAGAAGAAGTGAAATCATGCTTGGCAAAAACGGTCTTGACATGAAACAATGCGATGCACCAAGATCAAATAAGACTTTTGCAGAATAGAGTTAATCGGAAGGTTACCCATGATCACATCTGAAGAATCCTCTGCCTGAGCTGCATTCATCAAGTTCACCTTTGCATGCTTCGGATTATGCTTGACCACTGCATTACTTGAAGACCTCACAGGAGGAGGAGGATGAAGGCGCCTTTGGTTGAAGCATTTGTTCGCGTAGTGACCTTTCTGCTGGCACTTGTTGCAAGTCGCCTCTGAGAGCGGACGGTGATAAGGAGCATTTGACCTTGGAGCTTGAGGCTGAGACTTGTTCTGATAACCTGGGTTGGGTGGGTGGGAAGATCCACGACCACCTGAGTTCTTCTGTTGGTAAGGCTGACGAAACGGAGGAGGAGGAAGGTAGAACTTTTGCTGCTTAGCTGCCACTTGAGAGGAAGAAGAAGACTGAACTGCATCCCTGATTCTCTTCTTAGAAGCCTCACACTTAAGCTGAGCACCTTCTTGCTTGAGGGCCATATTGTAGAATTGATCAAACTGAGTAGGCTCAACAAGAACAAGAGCTAACTGCAGATCCTCTCTAAGGCCACCTCTGAATTGATAGATCATACTCTGTTCATCAGGAATGTCTTGTTTAGCGAAGCGAGCCAGTTTCTGAAACTGCTTGTTGTATTCGTACACTGACATGTTGCCTTGCTTGAGATTGCGGAACTCCTCACGCTTACTCTCAACAACACTGGTAGGAATGTGGTGAGCTTTAAAGTCCCGACAGAAATCAGTCCAAGTAATCACTCGACCTCCTCTGGAATCCTTATATTGCTAGAACCAATCAGCTGCTTGATCCTTGAGCTGAAAAGAAGCGAACTTGACATAGTCCTCAGGCCTGACATTGCTGCATTCGAAATGCTTGTTGATATCCACGAGTCAATCGTCGGCGTCTGTGGCCTCGACACGATGAGTGAAAGACTTGCTGATTTGCAAGGAACTGGTTGAGGTAGCAAACTGAGGCTGATGGTTGAACTGCCCTTGACCTTGATTCCCTTGGTTGCCTTGGCCTTGGTTACGCTCTTGCATCAGCTGAATCAACAACTGAGCGTTGGCGTTAGTGGTTGACATCAAAGTTTGCCATGCCTCCGGAGGCGGAGGTGGAGGTGGAGGGTTCGCGACTCCCATCACTGCGTTCCGGATTACGACGTTGGCGGAGCCATCTGAAGAGGGTGACATCCGTTAGCATCTTGATGAGCGATGATAGACAAGTTGAATCAACGGATAGAATTTGCAACATATAGTCTTCACAATAAACATTCGAACAGGGATGAACGAATGAATTCCAAAGTAAACATCACGTCCATTAAGGTGAGAAGCCACTTGATAAGAGATTGATGAATGAAAAAACAAGGTACGACTAGAACAAATAAGTGGTAAGGATTACCCAATCACAAACCAAATATCTGCGGGAAGAAATGCTAGAGCTACTTGAATCCCACCTATAAACTCCCGAAACTTTCCGGTTATGCAATCAGGTGTTGGGGATACAGGGGAAGCAATATATCTCACCCAAACTAACAATCCCTACATCCAGCTGTATCCATCCGTCAACACATAACCAAGAAACCTTCGGAAATCGTGTACCTCAACCTTCGAAAAGCATCCGTTATACGAGTCATGGCAATACTCCCGAACTACCAAGTACTGGGTGACGTCGAGGTTATCTCACCAAAAACTGCATAAAAGAGATTTTCGATGTCGGCAAAACTCAGGTATTCCAGAACTGCAACGATAAAATTGTGACGAAAACACCTCGGAGCTCAACTCCCCGGGACACTGCCACAACCCCTAAATGTCAGGAGGCACCAAGAACAATGTTCTCGTCACAAAACCATCGGAACGATTCCAAGATAACCGCGTGATCCTAAAAATTTTTTAGTGAAATTTGAGGAGAGGAGAGTCAAAACTTCTACGTCAGGAGACCTCACCAGAGCGACGAAGGGACTGAGGAGTAAAAAGAATCCTACTCTCCGATATATATAATCCTAAGACTCAAAACATTTTTGTTCTAGACTCAACAACGCTAGCAAACAATCAAGCAGGGGGCTCCTAAGTCGGGGATGGCTCTGATTACCAACTTGTAACGCCCTCGATGCGGCTATATCTCCCACGTGTCGAAGCACGACTTAGAGGCATAATCGCATTGAAAGCAATGTCGCAAGTGAGGTAATCTTCACACAACCCATGTAATACATAAGGGAAAGAGATACATAGTTGGCTTACAGTCGCCACTTCACACAATACATAAATAAACATCCATCATTCAAGGTTACACTCAAGGTCCGACTACGGAACCGAAATAAAAGAAGACTACCCCAAAAGCTACACAGATCCCCGATCGTCCCAACTGGGCTCCACTACTGATCGTCTGGAAAGAAACATAGTAACGACTATGGTCCTCGTCAAACTCCCACTTGAGCTCGATTGCGCCACTTGCACTGGTATCATCGGTAGATGCATCTGTTTTGGTAGAATCTGTGAGTCACGGGGACTCGGCAATCTCACACCCGCGAGATCAAGACTATTTAAGCTTATAGGAAGGGTGGTGTAATGAGGTGGAGCTGCAGCAAGCGACTAGCATATATGGTGGCTAACATACGCAAGAGAGAGCGAGAAGAGAAGCAAGGCACGGTCGTGAATCTAGAAGCGATCAAGAAGTGATCCTAGAGCAACCTACGTCAAACATAACTCCAACATCGTGTTCACTTCCCGGACTCCGCCGAGAAGCGACCATCACGGTTACACACGCGGTTGATGCATTTTAATGAAGTCAAGTGTCAAGTTATCTACAACCGGACATTAACAAATTCCCATCTGCCTCATAACCGCGGGCACGACTTTCGAAAGATAATACCCTGCAGGGGTGTCCCAACTTAGCCCATCATAAGCTCCCACGGTCAACGAAGGATAAACCTTCTCCCGGGAAGACCCGATCAGTCTCGGAATCCCGGTTCGCATGACATTTCGACAATGGTAAAACAAGACCAGCAAAGCCGCCCGATGTGCCGACAAATCCCGATAGGAGTCACACGTATCTCGTTCTCAGGGCACACCGGATAAGTCAAGCTACGAGTAAAACCAGGCCTCGAGTTTCCCCGTGGTGGCCCCGCAGGTTGCTCGATTCAGACCAACACTCGAAGGAGCACTGGCCCGGGGGGCTAAAATAAAGATGACCCTCGGGCTCGCGAAAACCCAAGGGAAAAAGGGTGTAGGTGGCAAATGGTAAAACCAAGGTTGGGCCTTGCTGGAAGAGTTTTATTCAAAGCGAACTGTCAAGGGGGTCCCATAAATCACCCAACCGCATAAGGGACGCAAAATCAAGGAACATAACACCGGTATGACGGAAACTAGGGCGGCAAGAGTGGAACAAGTCAGCAGGCATAAGGCCGAGCCTTCCACCCTTTACCAAGTATATAAGGTGCATTAATTAAACAGGAGATATTGTGATATCCCAAAGTATCTATGTTCCAACAAGGAACAAACTTCATCTTCACCTGCAACTAGCAACGCTATAAGAGGGGCTGAGCAAAAGCGGTGACGTAGCCAAACAACGGTTTGCTAGGAAAGGATGGTTAGAGGTTTGACATGGCAATATGGGTGGCATGATATATCAAGTGGTAGGTAACGTAGCATAGGCATAGCAAAAGAGCGAGCATCTAGCAAGCAAAGATAGAAGTGATATCGAAGGTATGGTCATCTTGCCTGCAAAGTTCTCAGGGTTGTCGAAGGCTTGATCCTCGTAGGCGTTCTCAACAGGTTCCTCGTTCACGTACTCTTCTCCCGGCTCTACCCAAAGCAAGAACACAAGCAATGGAACCACAATCAAACATGGAGCAATGCACAAGCAACATGATGCAATACATGACATGATATGCGAGATGTGATATGCAATGCATATGTGTGCTCCGGAAGGAAAATGATGAACAAGGCATCAACTTGGCAAACCAAGTATGCCGCTGGAAAGATGAGATGATTTCGGTTGAAATCGATATAAAGATCACCGGAAACGGATGCACGGTTTGCAAATGGCAAGCAAAACAATAATGGCACAAATCTACGATTAACAGCACGATGCTACTTAGCATGCAACAAGAGACTATGCTACAGCACCCCAACATACAAACAAAGCATATGGAAGTGATCTACTGGATATGGTTAACAAAAGAGGAACACTGAGCTACGGCTAAATCACACCATAACAGGTTCAAACAAGTATGGGAAAAGTGCAAAAGATATCAGGTTCACAGACTTAGTGAAAACACTAATATGCCAGAAATTAACATCAGGGAGGCATGTTTAGAGCAAGCAAACAACAAGCTACAGGAACTTATAATAGCAAAACAAGACATGGCAGGAATCTACTCAAAGCATAGATCAAAAGTCCCTTACTGACCATAAGCCAAAAAGGATCATAAGAAATGATGGCATGCATGTAAACATAGCAAGTTTCATTACGATCTCGACTTAGCGTAAAAAGCTGGACATGGGAAAAGCAGATAACAAGTAGGCATGTTCGTGAGCTCGATGCACTCACTACAGAGCATTCCATGATAAACTAAGCATACATCCATCAAGAAGACATGGCATAGAAGCTATACATGGCAAGAACAACATCATAGCATACAAGGATCAACTACAACAACCTTGTAAAAATTGAATATCAGGTAAAAAATCTGCCAGGAAACATTTTGTAGCAAACGTAGAGCACGAAAATGACATGCTAGACAACTCCATAATTGCCAACAAAGGCATGGATGGATAGAGCAGATCCATATGTTCAAAACACCCTTACTGATCATGCTCAAAATGGGCATAGATCTCTCTGTAACAACATGAACACATGGCATAAAAATAACAGTAGGACATGACTTAGTGAAAATACCAAGTCCCTGAAATCAGCAACATTATGATCCCTATTTTGCATGCTTGTGCTAGTCACCACAGAGATCACAAAAATACATGGCATACACCTCTGGAAAGATAGCATGGCATTGTTCAAAACACATGTAAGGCTCAAGTTCATAAGAAGCACACATCAATCATGGTAAAAATGACAAAAGTGCATGTTCTGTTAAGAAACAGAAACTAACATCACATAGCCCTCTTCCAACAGCATTTCGGGCATAAAGATGAGCTCAAATGAAAATGATGCAATGAGATGAAATAATGTACTCATTGAGACGAACAATTCGGTATGCTACATGTCCAAAACGGAGCCACGAGTGCAAAGTTGTGGTGCGATGAAAATGCAATAAAATATCTGCAGGAAAAAGATTTAGAGGATTTTCGGGGTCAACCTCCACACAGATCTACGGTTCCTGTGGCACGCGAACCGAGGCGTGGCCGGAGCTCCCTTGGAGTTGGGCGCCAAGAGGAGGAAGAAAGGTCGGGAGGCGGCGGAGAGGTGGATCCGCCTCTCCCGACCGGATCTGGGCGGCGAGCGGCGAGGGACGAGGCGGCGGTGGCCGGAGGAGGCGCTGGCAGCTGGCGCGCCGAAGCCGGGCGAGGGCGGCGCCGGCGATGGAGGCGGCGGCGAAGCGGCGCGGAGGCGCAGGCGAGGCGCGGCGGCGCGGGCGACGGACAAAGCGGCGACGGCGATGGGCCTCGGGGCCCGGACGGCTCTCCATGGTCGGCGGGTTCCATGGCGAAGTGGTATGGCTGCCCACGTGGCGAGCTGCGGTTGGCGGGCGGCGGCGGCGGGTGTCCGCCCAAACCGGACACGTCCGGCGGCGCGGAGAGGAGCGGGGCTAGGGTTAGGGGTGGAATGATCCGGGATTTCGGGGGAGGGGGTGTATTTATAGGTAGGAGCTAGGAAGCTCCAAATGAGGTGCGGTTTTCGCCCACACGATCGTGATCCGACGATGGAGAGCATGGAAGTGACTTAGATGGGTTTTTGGGCTGTTTTGGAGGGGTTTGGGGCTGCAACCCAAAAGAGGCCTTCGCGGTTACCCGGTTAACCGTTGGAGTATGAAACGACCTCCAAATGGCACAAAACTTGACAGGTGGTCTACCGGTGGTGTGCCAAGGCCACTTGGCAAGCCTCGGTCCATTCCGAGAAAGTTTAATACCCGCTCACAGAAAAATGTAAAAGGGGACACCGGGGAACATAGGAGTGCCGAATTGCAGAACGGACAACGGGGAAAATGCTCAGAATCATGAGACGAACACGTATGCAAATGAGATGCACATGATGACATGATATGAGATGCATGACATGAACTAAAGCAAAACAAAAGACAAAACCCAACCACGGAGGGAAAAACCATAGCACAAAGCTGAAAATGGCAAGAGTTGGAGTTACAAATATGGAAAGTTACATCCGGGGTGTTACAGTGATAGAGCGATGTATCCAGCCCCTTCAGTCCAGAGTGACCCCTTTATGGTGTTACAACGGGGATGATGACTCATCTCTCTACAAGCACGAGTGCCTGGATACCACAGCCGCTTTGGCCGCTACTCTGGCAGACCTTTACAAGGGGGAGGAGGAAGAATTTCTACGCTTAAATTGTCGGGAAGGCTTTTCCATGTATAACCCTATTGACTGGGTAAGTTTTATTGTTCTATCAGCATTGTTCTACCTCGTTGTCGAGGGGTGCTAATCATTCTGACTGTCTTTTTAAGCAGACATGGAGGAAGGTAGTCGAAAACATTCACTGCCCTCCCCCTCAGCCAGAGGATCATGGTCGCACCGAAGACATTGGCTTCTGCGAGGATCTGGGTATATTTGTGGAGTTTGATGATGGGGTCTATTATCAAGCGAGTCTTGACGGCTCGGAAGTGTCCATCATAGCCGAATACCCTGGCCTTTACGCCTTCGTTAAGGTAGGTGTTCGTAAATCATCTTCAAAGAGAGGATCCATTGTTGGCACCTTACCCATCACACTGAACCGCGTTTTATAGGATCGGTGCTCAGCGAGCCGAACCCAGTCGAGGGCGGCCTTAAGGAAGGCAACATCTTCGAGGGGAGAGCATTCAAAGCGAAAGGAGACTGGGAGTGCCGCTGATCCTCCTCCGTCTTCAAAGAGGTAGAACTCTTAATATATGCCTAGGCATAAGATCAAATTGTCATATTTCTCCCCCTTCTATTATCCCAGGAGGAGTACATGGTGAACTGTATCCAAGATCCCGGCTAGCCGAGCTTCAGCCAATCCAGCGACGAACTCGTCGACCAGGACGAGGGCCCATACGGAAGCGGCGCCGCCTCATCCACCTCATGAGGATTCGGATGACGTATCTGTCACTAATTCCGAAGTGGAGAGCGCGATGAATCATCAACGCCTGAAAGAGACCCTGCGCGCTCCGGCCTTTACTGAGCAGGAATGTACTGCTCTTAGCACTTTGGACGCATATATCCGGGCCGCCCGATAAGGACTCACTGGAGTTGCTCACCTTTTTTTGAAAGATATGCAGGTGACAGTTTGTGCAAATTTGATAGATATGTGCCAGTAGCCCCCGATACTTGAAGCGGTATAGACTAACCATTTTAAGGATCGTTATGACCACATGTTCTCAAAGAAAAGAACAACACGTTGTCCCGGGAGCTTGAAGCGAGCCGGACACAGCTTAATGCCGCCACCTTAGAACTAGAGGAAATGAAGAAAAACCCAATGACCACCGGTGAACGGAAAAAACTGGAGGAGGAAATGAACAAGTAAATCGAAGAGAGAAGGAGCTTAAAGGCTCAATTATCGGCCGCGCAAGAAGAGAACAAAAAGTTTAAAGGCAGGATATTTGGTATGTCCTTTGAGCTATCCAGTGGACTCATATAATATTATAATATGACATATTATAATGTTGTCCTTGTAGGTCTGTTAACCGGGCGTCCCGAAGAAGAAGTGTCCGGATTCCAAGGTGACGTTCTAAGAGAACTGTCTAGAGTGCATGAGCGGGCCCGTAAATCCATGAAGAGCATGATCAAAGCCGTATGGCCATCCGATGCCCCTCCAGAAAGTATGGAGGGGTTGGCGAACCTGTTCAAAGGTGCCCGACGCTGTTTCGAGCTATGGAAGTCGTCGGCATGTCGGGAAGGTGCACGGGAGGCATGGGCGATGGTGAAGACATGCTACACCGGACTGGATCCGAACCATATGGCCCGAGTTGGACCTCTGGGACTAGACGGGAAAGAAATTTATGTGAACTTGGTATATGACCGGGTGATGATAGCTGTGAAATATTTGCAAGAAGACTATAGGTTAGATAGTCTTATAGATATCATAGAGAAAGAGTAGGCGTTCGATTCGATGTAACAATGTACTTTATCGTCGAACTTTGTCTCCGGCCGAACTTGCCAAAATTTGTCATCGCAGGCCTTCGGTGATGCGGAGCATCCCACGTTCATCCCCATGTACACTCCGACTACTCTCCAAGCCCCAAGGATACATAAGATGAAACCTCGACTATGCACCATTGGACACAAGGTGAATTCACTCCTCTTCGAACCTTCACTTTCCGCATATGAGACATGGCTACTACCTCATGCATGGACCTTGTATACACTCAGGTACAACCAAGATGACCATGGAGAATCCAAGGACCAAGGCCAAGCATGGAAGAGAAGACGGAAGAAAGGAGAAGAAGAAGACGGAGCGGCTGTGGAGACAGGCCGAACATCCGGACCGCCGTCCGGATCATCCGGGTCCAGCCGGATCATCCGGACCCTCCCCCGGATCATCCGGGTAACGGAGCCGGAGACAACAGAAGCTCCTCGACGAAGCCGGATCATCCGGACGGTCGCCCGGATCATCCGGACCCCCGACACCCGGATCATCCGGGCCACCATCCGGATCATCGGACCCGCTGTGTGCAACTTGGCTGAGCCCATGTACCCCTTCGCCCCCAACTCTATAAATAGGACCCCCTCTCCTCACTTTGAGACTTAGCGTTGGTTTAGCTCATGTTAGAGATAGAGCTACGCTCATCTATCGGATCTCCTCCTCGTGAGAGACCGCGGCCTCTTCGGAGAAGATCCTCTCGGATAAAAGACCCCTTTACGGGAAGATCCCCTCGTGGATTCAAGGCCTCCTCTTGGAGATGAACGGTTCCTTTGTATCCTTACCCTAGTTGACTATGTATCTTGTGGATCTCATGTGTGTATGTTGATCTAGCACTTGTGTGATCGATTCCTTGTTGGTTGATTGATTCTCTCGTTTTCCCGTGTTTCCCTTTGTGCTTCGCGTGTTCTTCGTGTTTCCTCCATAGGATCCCTCCAAGCGTGAAAGATCGGCGAATTAGGGTTCCACCTACATCATATGGTATCATGAGCCACGTTGATCACGTTTTGGAGCCCCTACCCGTGTTTTCTAGCTTGATTTTTTGTTTTCGTCCTAAATCCGAAAATCCCCACCAAAAATAGCCCCAAATTTTTTTGTGATTTGTTGGTTTGATGATGTTTTGTTGATTTTGATCCGTGGATTTGCTTGGTTTCAAGTGGATCTAGCATCTCCCCAAGTTTGCCCACCTTCCATCCACGAAATCCATCAAATTTTGCCCCGAAAATCATTCATTTCCGCCCAAAAATTCATCCCCGAGAGGAAATCCCGAGCGGATTGACTTGCCCGGATCGTCCGGACCTTCTCCCGGATCATCCGGACCAAGCCCGGATCAGCCGGACGCCCCCCCCCCCGGACGTCCGGATACCCCATGCACCCGAAAAATGTAACCGAGTAGATTTACCCGGATCATCCGGAAGTACTCCCGAATCATCGGACCTAGCCGGATCATCCGGACCTCCTCCGGATGTCCGGTTAACCCTGGCCCCGAGACGGACAGATTTTTGTTTTGGTCATAACTAATTCATCCGGAGTCCGATTTTGACGTTCTTTAGCTCGTTTTGAAGCTCTTGACATCCCCCATCCCACAAAAATACCACCAACATCATTTGACTCCATCATATTTTCTGAAATTTGGCAAGTTTGCCTAGGCCCTCCACCATATCATCCGCATTACCACCACTGACTTCCGCAACCTAACCCATTTTGTTCCCCATAGCATTAGTGGTTGTTTGAGTTGTGATTTGAGTCTCCTAAGGTGTTTCGGCTACTTAGGGACAATTGCTTCTTCATCAACCAACACCACCACTTCCGCATAACCTTGCCCACCATACAATTTCACCCCAACTTAACCCAATTTTGTTTGAGTTGTGGCTTGTGTCTCCTAAGGTGTTTCGGCTACTTAGGGACGGCAACTTCAACTCCGACTCGTGTATAGCCCATCATTCCATCCGCATTGCCTAGTGCAACAACACCACCGCTTTCCGCTATCACCATTTTGACATTTGTCATTTGAGATTCTGAGTTTGCGGTTTTTCCGTTTCCTAAGGTGTTTCGGCTACTTAGGGACGAGTCTCCATCATCTTGGTATCTACACCAAGAACACCGCTACCCATCATCGCAAAGGACGGTAACCTCGACGACACCTTTGTATATACCCTTGCAATTGCATTGTTAACCCCTAGCCCATTTTGCGTCACTTACCTATTGAGACTAGCCATTTGAGTATTGCCGGCAACGTTACTTGTGCACATTAGTGATCCACCATTCCATTGCATACATACCATATCATATTGGTATCACATCATACATTGTGTCACAATATCGTTCCCGCATATACACAATAGCTATCTTGGTTTGTGCATTGTGCATAAGTGGCCATAAAAAAAGAAAAGAGAAAAAGCTTTTAAGCAAAAAGAGAGCAAAGAGCTCGTGAGCAAGTGCCATAGCATCATACCCCATTGCACATAAAATTGTCAAATCTATATCATATGATATCATGCTTGAGAGAAACACCGGGAACCATACATACATAGCATACTTGGGATAGAAGAATATCCATTTTGCATCTTATAGGTTGTGCACAAGTGTCGTATCCGCCTATTGAGCAATCGTGCTAGCGTCTCTCTTGAGTTGTGCAACACGAGCGTTTTCCGTGGATTCCACATTTTGTGCTCATTCCTTGGTTGCACGACCCCATTTATCTATTTGTGTGTGTGTTTCCGTGTACCTTTCATTGCTATTGGTCTACTTGTTTCACTTGCGAATTTGTGAATCTTTTTCAACATTATTGACTCTTGCTAACATTTTGCATTAAATTTTTGTGCCACTATCCTCACCGAGCTCCACTATAAGCCTTACTTGTGTAGGTGTGAGAATCGACAAGGATCGGTACCAATAGTGCTATTTCATTGTCCACATTTGAGTGAACGTGATTCATCTTCAACTTTGGTCAAAGGTACATTGGTATTAGTTCTTCTCTTTCTCCCACTCATATTTGCTCGAGTCTTGTGATGGATAGGCAAGGCATTTCCTCTCCGGTCTATGACAACAACGACGGCGTGAACAACTACATCTCCAAAGCGTCAATCTTCGATCTACAACGACAAATGCAAGGCGCACAAGCAAGATTGCGAGAGCGCATCGAGAACATCTCCATCAACATTCGTCACTCCGAAGCAAGGAAAAGGGACTACATCGACAAGAAGCTTGCCGCACATAAAGAGGAGCAACATGCAAGGATGGAGGAGATTAGAGACTTGATCAAGTCTTCTTCCCCTTCATCATCCTCAAGACAACGACGGTCAAGCCACAAGTCTTCGGAGCGCAAACAAGATGCAAGCGCAAGTCGTCCAAGTCAACATCTACATGGCGACCACCATCACATTCGTGATCCACATCGTCATGAAGGCCAAGTCACCTCCAAGCAACATGTGCACGACGACGACGAACGACATCTACTACGAGCTCAAGCACGACAACGACATCATCATCATGAAGATGCTCCACAAGCGCAAATGCACAAGTCCCAACAAGACCTACTTCACGCCAAGTCCAAGCTTCAAAAGCAAAAGAGAAGACCGCAAGACGACCACCACCAAGACGGCGCTACGGCTACACCAACCACTTTGGCATCTTCGCCAAGTGCTATCAAGGCATCTTCGCCTTTGGATGTACTGGCATCTTCGCCTACTTCCCACGATGCGCCTACATCGACTTCATCAAGTCCAAGGCGACCACCTCACGAGTGAGGCGACACTTCCATCTTTCGAAGCCCCCAAGGAACATGGCCGAGCATGGGAAACTCCCTTCGGTCATGGAGACGAGCTATGAGGTGCCACATCATATGGGCCTCCTACACCAAGACGGTGACAAGAAGGTCAAGCAAGGGTCATCCCCTTCGACCACGGCGATAGGAGTTGAGCATGGAGACATTTGCACCAACACCTCTCCGACACCCACATATGTCGAGATGCCCCAAGTGCCATGTGAGGAGAGCCACCACCCCATGAGTGCGATGAGTGACTCCACCATATGTGACATTAAGAGCATTTCTTTTGAGCGGATGAGTGTGACCACCACTAGCCCCACACATGAGAGCATGCCACACATCCTAGGTGAGGTTGAGTGCCATTTGAGTGACTCCACCAACCATAAGAGTGAGAGCACCCTTGAGGGAGTGAGTGAGCCACAACACTTAGTGAGTGAGGTAGTTGACAAGGCATGTGAGGCCACTATGATTTCTAACGCCTTAACCTCTACTCCTAGTGTGTTTTCTTCTTTGGTGCTAGGTCTCCTACATGACGACACGCCTACCATTGATGAGTCCATACCTCCTATGGAGACGGCGATGGCCATGATGGACGATGATGCACCCCACACATGGTTCCATCAAGATGAAGATGACAACGAGACGATCTTCAACACCTCACCTACAACACATGAGCGACACTCCAAAGGTAACATAGGTGATGGTGCTTCTCTTGTCCCACTAGTGGACGCTCTTGACAATGATTGCTCCCATGATGATGACCCACCTATTACCATGCTCCATGCTAGTGAGACTTCTTCATGCCTTGACTTACCTATTTATGATGAATATGATGATGAGCATGTTGAGTTGCCTAGTTGTGATGCTATGCTTCATAGGATAAAATGTGAAAATTCTATTGGTCACTTCATGTTTGACAATCAAATGAACTTGTCATATGCTATGAGTGAGATCTCCCATATTGCATCATTTCAATCTCAACATAGTAACTATGCATGCCCCATTAAAATCAATCCCATTTGCACTTATGTCATATATGACGAGATGATGGTCATTGGCTTTTGTTTTTCATGTGATGATATTGCCATGCTTCCTTTACATGATTTGCGCAATTCATCCAATATGTCATGCCATGATCACATTGTTCCAACTATGCATTGTTTTGGATGTTGTCAATATTCTCCACGTGATGTTGCTACTCATGCTCATGAGGAGACCCCCATAGTTTCCTCATACATATCAGGAGATCTTGATGAATTTCATACTTTGCATGATTCCCATGATAGTGTGCACCATATGCATTCCATGAATAACAATGATTTAAATATTACTCATGATGCATTACATCCTTTGAGTCTCCATTATGACACACATCATAACAAACCTCTCATGATGGATGACATGTTTCTATATCACGCATCTCATTTATTTGAGCGTTGGATATTTGGTGCTAACAAACACACGCACGTGCGCATCATGATGGATGATGTGTACATTTACCACGCACACACAATTTTCCCTTTGTCTTGGTTTTGTGTAGGTACTCATGTATACTCGTCAACCTCCCAATCCCAAGAGTTGACGAAACGAGCTCTTGAGAGTAACGATGCTTTGGGATCCCGTGGACTATCCTCACCACCGTCCCCTTCGCGCAAGGACTACGCGCAACTCCTCTACTTTGCTCTCACACGGCTATGGGCCATTTACCACTTGTCACCTTATGCTCATTTTACCGTGTTCACTTTGCATGCTATGCTTGCTTCTATGCCTTTGCCATGCAATTGTGACCCTTGCTTGCATTTACCCATGATGAACCATTATGATATCCCATTGTGTATTTGCATGCTTGGTGGAGATCCTTGTTGCTATTGCCATGTTTATCATGTGCCCCATACTATTGATGCTTGTTGTTGGGAGAGTCATGATGTTCCATTGCTATTTACATATGGCCTCTCGCCAATACATTCATGCTATCCTACTCATACCTTGCCTTCATGCTTGTGATATGTCATGTGAATTATTCATGCCCACTATTTGCACCAATGACATGCTTGCCATGCTTCCTTCTAGTATGTTGCATCTTCGCATTACTAGCTTGCTTGACTTGATCACTATGATTGCTTGCTATGTTGCATCACCCATGTTCCACTATTACTTGCTTTCTTGGGTTGATGACATATATGCTCATGCCTCTCACTTGATTTGTCATGATCATTGTCTCTTGTCTCCATTAGTTGCATCTCTCATATCCCCTTGTATTGAGTGCCAACTTGCTATGCTTATTGATCTCGGAGACTTGGACACTATACTTGTGATGCATGCTTGTTTGATTGAGCCTCTTGTATTTGGATGTTCTTACATCATATGCCTCCATACTTTGAAATGCTCCCTTGTACTTTCTTATGATGAGCATGATGCATACACTTGTTCGGTATCTTACCACACGAATGATAGGTTTTGCATTTCCGCTAACCTCATTTGTTTTTCCGAGTGTTTGTCATGTTCTTTCATTTTGGAGGTTTCACAAGGCGATGCCGTTATGCGACATATTGGTTATGTGAAGGCATACATGATGTGCGACACCAACATTTTCGACATTCTCATTAAGGTGAACTCCTTCTCTTTGAGCAATCCTCAAATATGCATATTGGATGGGTCACTCTATCATTGTTGTTTCCTTCTTGTTGTCTACATGTTACATCTATTGGATGGAGGAGCAACATTGGAGATTGGCTCTATGGACCTTCACATTGAGGAACGCTCGCACTTATTGGATGCACCTTCGGCACTCCACTCATGCCTCGACATCGAGCTTTGGTACACCAACACCTTCATATTTGTTGATTGTGCTCACACATGTCATGCTCGATGGACATATCATACTCACCACAAGTTTGCACCCTATGCATGGATTGACTCACATTGTGATTGCCTTGTTGCATCTTGTATTCCCATGTCATCCATGATATATGATCTTGTTCACTTCCTTAGCAAATTTGTTGTGATCTTCCTTGATGGCATATTCATACATCATGATCATATTGCCCACCATCAATTCCATGATAACATATACATATTGAGCATCCATTGCCATGTCCATGCTTTTGATGCACCATCACATTATGACATCATTTTGCACAATGGTAGAATTTGTCGCTTTGTGCACCATGCTAATTATCCCATGAATGCTTTACATCTCATTCTACTTCTTTTGGATAAGCTTCATGCGCTTTGTCACAACCAATCGTGCCACACGGACTCATTCTTACATGATGGACACTTTGTGTGCGCTAACCATTGTATTTCCGAGTGTTGCTTGTGTTTGCTCTTTTTGCATGTCTATCACTCCGGTGACACCTTGGACTACGTGGATTGCACCATGTCTTCAACTTCGTCCAACTACAAGTCCGTCTACGACAACCATTTCCATGGTGATGAGGATCACGATCCGAGGTCGGACCTTTCCCAAGGGGGGGGATATGATGCGGAGCATCCCACGTTCATCCCATGTACACTCCGACTACTCTCCAAGCCCCAAGGATACATAAGATGAAACCTCGACTATGCACCATTGGACACAAGGTGAATTCACTCCTCTTCGAACCTTCACTTTCCGCATATGAGACATGGCTACTACCTCATGCATGGACCTTGTATACACTCAGGTACAACCAAGATGACCATGGAGAAGACGGAAGAAAGGAGAAGAAGAAGACGGAGCGGCTGTGGAGACAGGCCGGACATCCGGACCGCCGTCCGGATCATCCGGGTCCAGCCGGATCATCCGGACCCTCCCCCGGATCATCCGTAATATGGCGCCGAGACAACAAGCTCCTCGACGGCCGAATCATCCGGACGGTCGCCGGATCATCCGGACCCGACACCCGGATCATCCGGGCCACCATCCGGATCATCCGGACCCGCCAGTCTTGCGACTTGGCTGAGCCCATGTACCCTTCGCCCCCAACTCTATAAATAGGACCCCCTCTCCTCACTTTGAGACTTAGCGTTGGTTTAGCTCATGTTAGAGATAGAGCTACGCTCATCTATCGGATCTCCTCCTCGTGAGAGACCGCGGCCTCTTTGGAGAAGATCCTCTCGGATACAAGACCCCTTTACGGGAAGATCCCCTCGTGGATTCAAGGCCTCCTCTTGGAGATGAACGGTTCCTTTGTATCCTTACCCTAGTTGACTATGTATCTTGTGGATCTCATGTGTGTATGTTGATCTAGCACTTGTGTGATCGATTCCTTGTTGGTTGAGTGATTCTCTCTCGTTTTCCCCGTGTTTCCCTTTGTGCTTCCGCGTGTTCTTCGTGTTTCCTCCGTAGGATCCCCTCCAAACGTGAAAGATCGACGAATTAGGGTTCCACCCTACATCATTCGGCTTCAACCTCCGAACCAGAAAGTTGGAGTGTTTCCGGATACTATGTTGCATAAGAAACATTCAGTATGTCCGGAAACCAGGCAATCCGGTCATATTACTTGAACAGACAAAATTTGTTCGGAGAGTTATGTTATATTACTGTTTAACGTAAGAAACATCTTCCAAGGAAAACAGTTCCATTAGGGGTTCCTTTCCTTGGGTCGGCATGCTGAATTATGCATGCCTAGGCTTGTATTCGAATTACGGGCAGCCTATCCCGTATTTGTTGTAAGTGTAAAAGCAGTCTGTCATTGCTTGCTGACCAATTATTCCCTTAAAAACGCTATCTTTCGGCTTCACCCGTCTGAGGTATAGATCCGGATAACCCGGTTGTAACAATCGTAGAGGTACTCCCTTTACACCCTAGCTGAACAATCGGGAACATAGAGTATAAGCACAGGAGCGAGGCAACCCAGCTTGGCCAAAACTTAAGTCATAGAGGTGCATATAATGGCAAAAGATGTGTAAAACAAACGACATAGACAAAATGTAAGCTATAAGCTTATAATTATAAGCTTTGTTAAAGAAGCCCCCAGTTATAGTGGGGTGTATACATTTAAAGATGTGTACCCCTAACAGTTCGGCAGATCCGAACATACCTTGGGATAAAAAAACAAGAAGGAGAGAAGAAGGAGAAACCTAGTCAAAAATAAAATATAAGGAGACCGAATTATGCATAAAATCTTCGGACCCGAGCGGCGTTCCATGGGTTCGACTCAAGGCGATAATCCAATGCATTACGAAGGTGATAGGCTCCTCTTGTAAGGACTTCATCTATGATGAAGGGCCCCTCCCATTTTGGTTTGATCTTACCCTTTTTCTTCTCCGGGAGGCGCAAAACAAGGTCACCGACGTTATATGTCTGAGTCTACACTTCTCTGCTTTGGAATCGCCTGGCCTGTTTTTGTTAAAATGTGGAACAGGCCTTTGCGACATCTCACTCCTCTTCGAGTCCGTCTAGGTCATCCTGCCGATCGAGCTTGGCTTCTCGCTCTTCGTACATGCACACTCGAGGTGATTCATGAATAATGTCGTAGGACAATACAGCTTCTGTGTTGTACACCATAAAGAAAGGTGTATATCCAGTCGTTCGATTGGGCGTGGTCTGCAGCCCCTAGAGTACGGAATCAAGTTCCTCAACCCAGTGCTTATTTGATTCTCGTAAGGAGCGCACCAGTCTAGGCTTAATGCCACTCATTATCAACCCATTGGCCCGTTCGACTTGACCGTTTGTTTGAGGGTGGTACACGGATGCATAGTCGAGTTTAATGCCCAATTTAGCACACCAGTTTTTCACCTCATCAGTTGTGAAATTGGAGCCATTAGCAGTGATGATACTGTGCGGGACACCATAGTGGTGTACCACACCAGATATAAAGTCAATCACTGGCCCTGCTTCAGCTGTTTTTACTGGTTTGGCCTCTATCCATTTAGTGAATTTATCTACCATCATCAACAATTGTTTCTTTTTGTGGCTTCCCCCTTTAAGGGGACCGACCATATCAAGCCCCCAGACCGTGAAGGGCCAGGTGACGGGGATTGTTCTTAAGGCAGTGGGAGGCATATGACTTTGGTTTGCAAAAAGCTCACAGCCCACACAACGCTGGGCGAGGGCTTGTGCGTCTGCTTGGGACGTTGGCCAGAAAAAACCTGCCCTGAAAGCTTTTACGAGGGCCCGAGATGCGGCATGATGACTGCCCAGACCAGCATGTATTTATGCCAAGAGTTGTCATCCCTCTTCTTCGGAGATACACCTTTGGAGGACTCCGGTAGTGCTCTTCTTGTACAGTTCACCCTCGTGCACTTTGTAGGCTTTAGAGCGCCGAATTATGCGACGGGCTTCATTTTGATCATCAGGAAGCTCCTGCCTATTAAAGTAGGCTAGGAAAGGTTCAGTCCATGGAGCAATAACAGCCATGATCTCATGAGCAGAGGGTGTTATTTCGGCATCTGAACCCCCGATGGTATCTGCATTGTGTTCGGCTGCTGGGGTGTGACCAGGTCCGTACTAGCTTCTCTCCTCTCGCCCTGCCACACTACATATGGCTTAAAGAGCCTTTCCACAAAGGTGTTAGGCTGGACGGGGCCGCGCTTGGTGCCCATGCGAGCGAGGATGGCAGCTGCCTTGATGAGGGCATCCCAGTACATCATGGTGTTCCCATGAAGGAGGAGGTGAAGCCCAACTTCAGGACTCCTCCAAGTTAGAGGTGTGCCAAAGGGGTGACCAAACCATGTACTAGGTCGGTTCCAGTTTTATCTATTTTTATTTCTAGGTCATGTTATGGGCCAGTTAGGATTTTTATTTTGTGTGTTTTGGTGTGGGCCTGTCCAACCGACTAGTTTTCTAATGCCTATATAAGGAGGCCGGTGGCTAGGTTTAGAGGGGGTCAAATTTTTAGATTGAGTTTTGAACATTGTGTCCACGTGGTGAATCATCCCTCTGGGGACGGCAATGCTGTTTATCAAATAAAGTGATGATTGCGTGAAGGTTCTTGTGTGATCAAGGATTATCGTGCCAAGGTTAGAGGCATGTTGTTCATATCCACGTTGCTTGTTGGATTCGTTTCCTTATCTTCAGGTTGCGTGGATTGATCCCGTGATTAGAAGGTTTGCCATTCGGTTGTCTTGTGGTGAAAGATCGGGCAAAAATAGTAGGATCATCACGTTGATCCTTATTATGTGGTATTAGATTACTGGGTTTCTCACTATGAATTCATCCTGTTGAGATTGCATCATTGCCGCCAGTATGTTCTGCGCAGAGTTCTCGTTGATCACGGTGCAAATTGCTGTTCGCGAGGAGATTATTGGCAACAAATTCGGGAGGGCTGAGCGTGCTTGGGTCTGCGTCTCGGCGGAGTTTGTCTTCCAGTCAGATCAAATTGAGGGCATCGGTGCCATCAATTTTCCTTGCAATCTTGCGGACGTTTGGTCGTTGGATAGGAAGGACACACTGTTTTTGGCTGTTTTCGTCTGACTCCGGATTTTCGGGAAGCAGAGCAATTTGGTTGGTACGTGGAGTACTAATTAGTTTTGGAGTTTTGCGATCAGCTTGCCGGATTTTTAAATTAATTAAATCCTAATTAGTTAAGGAAGGAGAGAGAAAGTTGTCTTGTTTCAGTCTGTTTGGAAACCAACTCACGGTAGAGTCGGGCTCGTGGTAACAAAAAAAATACTGTGATTTTATTTTCTATTGGCTAGATCGGGAAGATGCCTTCGACATGGTTTTTTTGGCTGGATGAGAAATCTAAGGAACGTGCTTGTACTGAGATAGTTGATATACAAAAGATCATTAAAGAGATGCCAGTGGAATTTAAAAAGCCCACTACAGTTTTTCCCGTGCATACAGTGCAGCATTCTGCGAAAGTAATTTCCAAGGACACATCCATGGAGAAGATAGATGATGTTAACAACGACAATGAGGCAACGACAATACATATTGGTTCTAAGGAGGACAAGGCTGACGTTGACACGATTTCAGTGGATGATGTTGTACCATTGATTAGGCTAAATGCGTAGCTCAAGCGTGTACATGGTGATGCTTGCATGACAGTTGATAGAAGCCAGCATTGGAATTTATTTCAGATGCAGTGCATGATCAAGGGAAAGGCGTGCAAGTTGATGATTGACGGTGGCAGCTGTACCAATGGCATAAGCAAGGCAATGGTGGCATCTTTGGGATTGTCCACTTGGCGTATTTCTGAACCTAAGCATCTAGAGTGGTTGAATAGCTGCAGTATGCTGAACGTTACACATAAGGCGCGTGTGCCATTTACAATTGGTGAGTATACTGATGAGGTGGAATGCGATGTATTGCCATTGGAGGTGTGTGGATTGTTACTTGGGCGTCCTTGGCAGTATGATCACAATGCTATCCATGCTGGGAGAGCAAATACATATACATTTTTGCATGAAGGCAAACAACGGACGTTGAAGCCTATGACAGATGATCATATCAAGTCTGATGTGGTGTTGGTGGTGCGCAAGGAGAAAGTGCACAAGGCCAAGCCACAACAAAGGATAGTTGAGCTTCCGGAGAAGGAGCATGATGAGAGGAGTGTCAGTAGTGATATTGCTTCAGCCATGCCTGTCGATGACAAGCTAGTTGTGCCTATTGGTGACAAGTCGGTTGATGTTAAACCTCATAGTGGTGAGATGACAAAGATTGCAGCTAGTCCTACACTTCCAATTTGTGTCCGTCAAGTTGTTCAAACAGATGATAGTTTTGTTGCTCGTGTCTCGGTGCTTATGGAGGAGCGGGTAGTACACCGCATGTTTGTTGGACCAGTTGGGCGGAGATTTGTTGGAGCAGCTATGCGTATGCACACAGGCAAAGATGGATGTGTTTGTCAATTGTGTGGCCCAGGCATTGCTCCTATTTTGCAGGGTTGTACAAAGAAGTTCCACGTTCAGCGACAACGAGCTCCATCGACAGTGGAGAAGAAGCTGATGGTGCCTAAGTCCAAGCTTATGTGGCGACGGAAGGTGGTGTCACTCGCTGTGACAAGTACAGCTAGCCGAGAGGGAGGAGGTGATGTGGCAGGTCAGCAAGACTTGCAGATGGCGGCGAAGCGTGCCATTGTTGCTGATTTGATGCCACTCATTAGAGAAGACCCTCCAACGTTGAGGACAACGCCTTTTCAAGGGGGGAGGATGATGAGGGCATCCCAGTACCTCATGTTGTTCCCATGAAGGAGGAGGTGAAGCCCAACTTTAGGACTCCTCCAAGTTAGAGGTGTGCAAAAGGGGTAACCAAACCATGTACTAGGTCGGTTCCAGTTTTATCTATTTTTATTTCTAGGTCATGTTATGGGCCACTTAGGATTTTTATTTTGTGTGTTTTGGTGTGGGCCTGTCCAACCGACTAGTTTTCTAATGCCTATATAAGGAGGCCGGTGGTTAGGTTTAGAGGGGGTCAAATTTTTAGATTGAGTTTTGAACATTGTGTCCACGTGGTGAATCATCCCTCTGGGGACGACGATGTTGTTTACCAAATAAAGTGATGATTGCGTGAAGGTTCTTCTGTTATAAAGGATTATCGTGCCAAGGTTAGAGGCGTGTTGTTCATCTCCACGTTGCTTGCTGGACTCGTTTCCTCGTCTTCAGGTTGCGTGGATTGATCCCGTGATTAGAAGGTTTGCTATTCGGTTGTCTTGCGGTGAAAGATCGGGCAAAAATAGTAGGATCATCATGTTGATCCTTATTATGGCTGGTTACTGTCTCGAGCAACATGATGGAATTCAAGTCCCTCGAACCAAGCTGATATTTTTAATACGGCATTTCGATATGCCACCATTTTTGGATCTTTTGCATCGAACTCTCCATTGACCTAGGATATTGCGAGGTTAGAATCTCTGCGCACCTCGAGGCGTTGTACACCCGTGGAGACAGCCATGCGAAGACCGTGTAGAAGCGCCTCATATTCGGCTGCATTATTGGAGTCCGTATACATGATTTGTAACACGTAGCGGATTGTGTCCCCGGTGGCGGATGTCAAGATGACGCCAGCCCCCAGTCCGGCTAGCATTTTACAGACGTCAAAGTACATAGTCCAGTTGGAGTATGAACTATACTCTTTAGGGAGTTTGGCTTCCGTCCATTCAGCGATGAAGTCGGCCAGCACCTGAGATTTAATAGCCCGGCGTGGCTTGTATGTTATTTCGAACGGTAGGAGTTCGATGGCCCATTTGGCTATGCGGCCAGTGGCATCCCTGTTGTTGATAATGTCGTTAAGTGGTACTTCAGATGCCACTGTGATCGAACACTCTTGAAAATAGTGTCGTAGTTTTCGGGATGCCATAAAGACCGTATAAGCTATCTTTTGATAGTGGGGGTATCGGGATTTGCATGGTGTGAGGACCTCCGATATGTAGTAAACTGGCTTTTGGATGGGTAATTTATGTCCCTCTTCCCCTCACTCGATGACGAGCACAACACTTACTACCTAGTGAGTTGCGGAGATATAAAGCAACATGGGCTCACCAACACCTGGGGCAGCCAGGATTGGGTTGCCTGCTAGTAAGGCTTTGATTTCTTCCAATCCGGATGTGGCAGCGTCCGTCCATTCAAAGCTATCAGTGCGTCTAAGTAGCTTGTAAACTGGTAATGCTTTCTCTCCTAATATGGAGATAAAGCGGCTTAAAGCCACCACACACCCTACTAGTTTTTGGACTTGCTTTAGGTCTGTTGGTATAGCCAATTATGACAAGGCTAGGTTTTTAGCCGGATTTGGTTCAATTCCTCTATGGGAAACAATGAACCCTAGTAGCTTTCCGGCTAGAACTCCGAAGACACATTTTTTCGGATTGAGTCGTATGTCGTATGCTCAGAGGTTGTTGAAGGTGAGGCGAAGGTCGTCCACCAGTGTTTCAACGTGTTTGGTTTTGATGACCACATCATCCACATATGCTTCGACTATTTTGCCAATTTGTTTTTCCAAGCATGTTTGAATCATAAGTTGGTAAGTGGCGCCAGTGTTTTTGAGCCCAAAGGACATAGTGTTGAAGCAGAAAGGGCCATACGGGGTGATGAATGTCGTGGCGGCCTGGTCGGATTCCTTCATTTTGATCTAATGGTATCCGGAATAAGCGTCGAGGAAACACAATGAGTCGAGCCTTGCGGTCGCATCGATGATTTTATCAATGCGGGGTAACGGGAAAGGATCTTTGGGGCAAGCTTTATTGAGGTCTTTGAAATCGACCTGAAGGCACCGGGATTTGTCCTTCTTTGGCACCATGACCAAGTTGGCTAGCCAATCCGGGTGTTTGATTTGCCTGATGAACCCGGCTTCTAACAGTTTGGCCAGCTCTTCCCCCATGGCTCGACGTTTGGGTTCGGAAATCGCCGCAATGTCTGCTTGACGGGTTTAAACCCCTTAATGATGTTTAGGCTGTGTTCGGCCAGCCTGCGTGGGATCCTGGGCATGTCCGAAGGGTGCCAGACGAAGATATCCAAATTTTCGCGTAAGAATGTGTGTAAGGCGGCGTCTACTGCCAGATCCAGCTGCGCTCCGATGGACGTTGTTTTATTGGGGTCAGTCAGGTGCAGTTGAAATTTAACTATTTCGTCTGCTGGCTTGAAAGAGGTGGATTTAGGTCTCTTATCGAGAATCACATCATCTCTGTCCACCGTGGATCGTAGGGTGGTAATTTCTTCTGCCACTAAGGCTTCGGATAGTGCCTCGAGGGCTAAGGATGCAGTTTTGTTTTCGGCTCTGAGCACTTTGTCCGGGTCACTCGAAATTGTGATTATTCCATTAGGCCCTGGCATTTTAAGCTTCATATACCCGTAATGGGGTATAGCTTGGAAATGTGAGAAAGCGTCCCGTCCGAGGATAGCGTGATAGCCACTGTTGAAGGGGACCACATGGAAGAGCAACTCTTTGGACCTGTAATTTTCGGGCATGCCAAATACCACATCCAATTTAATTTTCCCAAAGCATCGTGCTTCTTGACTGGGAATGATTCCTTGGAAGGTGGTGCTGCTTTGCTCGATGCGTGTTCTGTCAATCTGCATTTTGTCGAGCGTGTCCTCGTAGATGAGGTTAAGCCCACTGTTGTCGTCCATGAGCACTTTGGTAAGTCGAAAACCGTCCACAATGGGGTTTAGTACTAGGGTTGTGGGTGCTCGGACTAACCGGGCCTTTGGTTCGTCTTCGGCAGTGAAGGTTATTGCCGCCTTGTTCCATGGTCTCAGTGCGGTTACTTGGTGGACTTTGGCGAGGTCATGGAATGCCCTTTTTCGCCGATTATTTGAAGAAAAGGTCTCAAAGACCGTGATGACGTTAAAAGTGTCCCTCTCCGGAGAGTATTTCTCTAGAGTGATGGTGGCGAGGATGACCTCCCCGCTTTTTGCTACCTGCCTGAGTACCCAACATGCGTGAAGACTATGGGTTGAGTCTATACTTGGAGTCGCATGTATCAGACAGGGCTTGTCAAGGAGTTCGTCAAAAACGGACATGTGTCCTGTAAAGGGTTTGTTTTTTCTGCCAACGGACTGATAGTCGGATGCCTCGCTAGGGTGTATCCGTTTAGCCCGGGCCGCACACTGCTTAAAGGCAACAGGCTCTAGTTGAGTTTTCTGGGCCTTCCATGTGCTTTCCATCGCGCAGTACTTTTGTACCACCTGTGATAGTTCCATGAAGCTCTATATGTGATGATGGTCGAGGGCATTCTGGATTCCCTCGTCGGTACAATTGCGATGGAAGACTGAGATTACATCGTCGTAGCAACAATCTTTGATCTTGTTTTTAACAAGTAGGAATTTGGCCCAAAAGTGATGGACCGTTTCCTGAGGTTGCTGTCGTACATACATCAGGTCATATATGTCTGGAGGGCCTGAATTGCTTGGAAAGTATTGATTGTGGTGGGTGGGTGGGCTAAAATTTGAATCCCGACCCACATCTGTGTTCGGAGCTTGCAAAATCTCCGAGGTGACCGGTTCGGGCCCGGGGAGATCCAAGTGCTCCCCCGATCCTACGTCTGATCCAGAGTTTGGGGGACGCAGAGTCCCATCCAAAGGGAGGGTATCCGACTCGAGGGGTTCGGAGACCCGAACATATTTGGTTCTTAACATAGGGAGAGAGATGTCATCGGCTCATTCCTCGACGACCGCTACCAGGTGTGTGATTGGTGGGTGATTGATTTCCCTCTTGTCAGGTTTAAGCCCGATCCGAATCCGTTGAAGCCCCAAGGCGGCGATGCGATCTAGCAGCTCGTTTAAGTACGAGATGTCTGCCGGATCCATCTTTTCGGAGTACTCGAGACCGATGCGGAGACGGTGTTCGGCGATCGTAGGGGGGGGCGCTATTGGCTTGATGGTGATACGGGCACCTATGATGAAACGCCGAGCTAGAGGATCTGCCCAGAAGTTAGGCTCCTTCCAGAGGTGATGGTGTCGTTCATGACTAGGTGAACCATAGATCGCTTTTTCAGGACTGCACAATAGGGCTCTCAATGAAAGCACCAATGTCGGTGTCAAAACCGGCAGATCTCGGGTAGGGGGGCCCAAGCTGTGCATATAAGGATCAACGGTAACAATGGACAAAGGGACACAAGGTTTACCCAGGTTCGGGCCCTCTTTAAGGAGGTAAAACCCTTCGTCCTGCTTGACTGTATTCGATGAATATAGGGGTTACAAGAGTTGATCTACCTCGAGATCGTAATTGCTAAACCCTAATTGTCTAGCCTATGAATATTATGATAGCCTCTACGGACTAGACCCTCCGGTTTATATACACACCGGAGGGGCCTAGGGTTACACCAAGTCGGTTTACAGGAGAAGGAAAGAGCATATCCGGACACCAATCTTGCTACCCACGCACACATGAGTCCTACCCGGACACGGGGGATGGTCTTCCACTTTATCACGGCCCACCAGTCCGGCCCATATTGGATAGGCCGGACATTCGAGGACCCCCGAATCCAGGACTCCCTCAACAGCCACACCACGATGGAAAAGCATTGATAGGCCAACGCCAATGTGTAGATTCCTTGTTCGTTCCACTTCCAGGTTGCTTGATCATCATGCCCAGTCAATAGATCCACCGACAATAGGGCGTCCCACCATTCCTTGAGTGGATAACTCACCTCTAATGTCAGACACCCATTGGTTCAAGTGCAAACCATCAGTGACTTGCGATGGTTGATCGTTTGAGCTTTTATATGAGCAACCACAATTGGTGCGATCTCAGGATAGTAGCACCGTCGAGCCATCGATCCTTCCGAAAAACGATGTGGTCGACCGCGTGCCAACGCACAAGGCTGTTGAAAGTCCCTTGAACATATGAATCGATGGCGAGGGGAAGTCTCTTCCATGGTCTCGTATCAGCAGCGCGTTGCAGCCAAGCCTAGTGTAATTGCAAGGCGATCCCTTCCTTCCTAAGATCAATGATGCCTAGGCCTCCAAGTTGCTTAGGACAACACACCTTATACCATGAAACTAGGCACTTGCCTCCATGTATCTCCTTTGCGGCCTCTAAAAAAACGCTCTGCATCCCTTATCCACTCCCTCGAGAGCCAATTAAACCTCGTCAACAATTGGTTGCCACTCCGAGCGAGTTAACTGCTTGATAGATAGATAAGTCCAAGGTACTTGCAAGGAAAACATTCCATGCGAAAGGGCTATTGTGACCTTACGTTTGTCCCTCTCCTCTCCACGTAGCATAATAGCAGAAGATTTTGCGGAAGGCATGAAGTCGTGCCAAAAATGTTGAGAGTTTCTCTAACGAAGCTCATGTCCGATATGGCAGGCCTCATGAAGAGAACCACGTCATCTGCGTAAATCAACAGTTGATGCATAGGAGTGCATCCATGGCTCCAAGATGATGCACTCTTACTATCATTGCAGTGAGAACATCCATGACAATTACAAATAGAAGTGGCGACAACAGGTCACCTTGACGCAACCCTCGAGCATGCATGAACTTGTGGCCACATAGCCGTTGACGACAACTCAAGAGTTGTTGTCGTGAGTAAAGTGGCTACCTATGATCTCCAGACATTCGAGAAAACTTTCGCGCATAAAACTTCGAAGAGAAAGGGCCAAGCGATGGAGTCAAAGGAACACGAAATATTCAATTTGAGTAACACTCCTTTTGCCTTGTCCTTATGCAATCTCCTCACAACTGATTGGTCATGAATTGATCGACCATGAATCAAAGCTGATTTTTTGATCTGCACCGGTTCGGCCATGCGCAGAGATAGTCTAGGAGCCATCAGTTTTGCGTAAAATTTGGGCATCTATGAAATTATCATGAATTGATATATGAGTCCTGGCAAGAAGATCAGTCACTGTTCTCAGAACCTATGTAAGAAAAATGATCGCGCCTTTAAGGGTTGAATATATCATCCTTTAGATTTACCACATTGACTTCAAGAAACAAGTATAAATCTTCAACGTGTTCAAGATGTTTCTGGATAAGAGAAACAGATAAAATATGATTATTTCCTCTTAGATGTAGTCCCTCCGATCGTTTCGCACGCTGAGAAAACAATTGCTTCATTGCTCTGAATGAGTGTTTTCACTTAGCGCACAGAATTAGCTTAGTCTCTTAGAGCGTCTACAGCCGGTCCCCTCATATCCGCCTCATACGTCTGACAGCTTGGTCATTGTCCAAGGGAGACAAACAAGGTGGCACACAAGTTAGCTGGGAATTCATATGATTCAAACCATGTAATTTTATGGGATGATGACCCTCCGCAATTTATCCTAGCTGAACTTGTTAATGACGTAACCATGATTTGATTTGAATAAAGTGTGCCACAAGTTTAAAAAAACTCATTGCTCTCATGGTTGTTTTTGTACTTCGTTGTAAACAGTTCATCACATTTTTCAAGACAGTAAGGAAATGTTTTTTTAACTAAGACGATACGGAAACGCTAGATAAACAGTACTGGTTACGTTTTGACGTTTTCAGGCAGCAAGAAACCAGTCCACATTTTGTATTCACGACATGCCTCTGGGGTTTGGAGGTATAGGACCACTCCAGGCCCCAGATTATAGCTGAACAACCTGACTCAAAGAAGATAGCTCGCTGGTCTTAGACATCATGTTCTCGTCTACCTCGAGCCTAGTTGTGAGCTTTGGAAATGAATAAGAGGGTGCAACTGCAGGGGTTGATTCTTGGTCGCTTGACTTGTTTGATGTGCCCATGGAGGAGGAAGCAATCTCCTTTCCAAACAGCTGCGCCATGATATTGAGGCAAGGCTTCAAATCATCCTCACTCTGTGCTTTTGTCAACTTACCAAGCAGCTCGTTTGTTTTCGCGTTTCTCACTGTTTGCTGTTTTATGTTCAACTTCACCGGCTTCTTATGGTCATCTAGATTTTGGTCAGAGGAGTTGTCGTCCTCCTCGTAGGCACTGTTCCTCTCTTGCAGTTTCTTCAGCTTCTGGTCCAAGACAGTGGCAATCCTCTCTTTAAAGCCAGCTGCATTTGCGCAATCAGATTTTAACCTCACCTTTGCCTCAGAGACCATTATTTCCATCATTTCTTCTGAGGAAGTTGCTTCAGGTTCATGTTCACCAGCAGAATCTTCTTTGAGATAGAACGTTTCCTCCAGCAATCCAATATTCTGTGTGTACCTATCATATGCTTCATTTTCAACATCAATATCTCCTTGCATATGTTCCTTTAGCTTCATAAACCTCCACTTGTTTATGCTTGCAATGTCCTACAGCACAAGTACTGCAAGTTATTAACCACGAGAGTATAACTACTATAAATAATCAAACAGGGTGGAACAGCCAAGAACCTTCTTGGCAAGGGACTTTCTTGTTCGGATGGAATTCAGAAAATGATGGGGAAGCTTTTGTAGGGAAGACAGCCTCGACGAAGAACTACAAGAAATGACAAGCAAGCATTGGAAATAAGGACTCTTTCTTGCATAAAGATGAATTTTTACTAGTGGGGTTTCTGAAGATTACCCGGTTAAAGGTGAATTGGTTGATGGTTGGTCTGACAAAGGGATAGGAGCTGGTGGTGTCTTCTCTGGCAATGTGTTGCTCTGTTTGAGAACTGCAGTGATAAGTGGAGTAAGAAAAGATTAGTGCCATTTTTCCAAAATAAAGAGTTTAAAGATACACTACTACTACTACCTCCGTTCCTAAATATATGGCGTTTTGGCAGTTCAAATTAAACTGCCAAAACGTCATATATTTAGGAACGGAGGTAGTAATATATTTAATGCAGACATGATGCTGCACCAAAACAATGTAAAAGAAAGTACTCCCTCTGTAAACTAAAACGTCTTATTAGATCACTAGTGATCTAAAACGTCTTATATTAGTTTACAGAGGGAGTAGAAACTAAGATAAATGAGGAGAGGCAGATTTAAATAGTACCATAAATAAAATACCAACAGACATAAGCAAGTGTTCTACCATAATAACTACTAAGCCTGCCATGAAAAATGAGGGAGCGTTCTAATCCTAAATTCTCAAGGCCTAAAGCAAAGATCTCTTATAGGCTTGGCTAGCTAGACTAGGCTTTTGAAACTGTAAAAAACTTGCTGATGCACTCTCGCTAAAAGACTTTTTATCTACGGAATGGGGGAAGATCATTCACTCTCTGTCTCTATTAGCACCTTCTCTCCAATACAATCGCACCTTTCTAGTAAGATTCATGCAAGAGCCTCAGGACTTTTCTTTGTTCATCTTGACCGTCCTCTTCCTCTATCCTTCATTAGATAAAGAAGGGCATTGCTCCTGTTCTGGTTCCACTATATACTAATGCAAGGCCAGACAGTAACCTGAGCAATGTGAGACTTCTATTATGATATTAATACCAAACGCCTTTCCTAGCAAGTTTGGGAGAGACCCAAACATAACCTCAATTTTTGACCAAACGAATGGACACTTGGAAGTTGCCCATTGCCATCAAGTGTAAAATAACAAAACATCATCCCCAGGAAAGATGAATCGGCTAATAATGGCTAGCTAGCCTAGCTAAGATAGAGTGAGCTGACTTGGCTACTGAACCACACAAATTGTGAACTATGACCATCAAACAGGGAGGCTAAATGGTGAAGAAGAAGCTAGCCCAGCTAAGATACAGTCATACAGTGCATATTGGCTAAGCATCCGAACAAAACCTGAACTATGACCATCAAACAGGTGTGGCTGAATGACGAGAGAGGCTAAGGGTGTGTTTGGTTTACAACCTATACTGATAGCACCAAAAATTAGCTTCCCCGTATGATTTGGCTGCCGTTTGACCTGAGGCCAAAACTTTGCCTCGCCCATCGCGCCCTGGACGTCCCCATGCTATTTTCGCCGATTGTTGGTGCGCAGAGGGCACGGAAAAAGCTCGCGAAAAGCCGGCGAGTGTGAATACGTTTGGTGCTGTTAAAAAGGCAGGCAGATTATCCTGCTAAATTAAAGCTAACTGAATCCAAAGCGCCACGCGCTCACGCACATCTTACCTGATTAAATTGCTTGGTCGTTTCCTCCTATAATTAACTGCAGATGTTTTGCATGAGACTCGCTCGATGCCGTGCATACCCAATTTTACTAACACGTGTATTGGCTGCATGCTTCGCAGCTTCGGAGGCCTCCTCCCCTCTTAATTGATGTGATTTGTTTCCTACTTGCGCTTTCAATGCCGTGGACTTGGCCGGCTGACCCTATAATCCTTTATGTGCCTCACTTTTTGAAACCAAGCACTAATCAATCCAAGTTGCCAAACTTATGCTAACTCCAAATGGATGCCTAGCAATTTTGCCAAAATCTTGGCAGGTACAATGGCTATAATCCACACAACAACTTACCAAATTTTTGGTTCGGCTGGTTGGGGCTCAAACCAAACACACCCGAAAACCAAAAGGTCGCCATTGGGAAATTATTCCAGGCAGGCTGAGCTAAATTAGTGAGCATATACTTGGAAAGCAGCTAACTGCTCATCATCCTCACCGTGTGGTGGCTGTGGAAGACGTGCAACGCTGAAGAACCCACACTCACCTGTCTACAGAGACGAGGCTTGTTCGTGGGCTCGCGCTGGAGCCACTGCTTTGGTTAGCATGGTCCCCATGAGGTAGCCATTTCCTCGCCTTGTGGCAATTAGTGGTGCTCCCCGTGTCACATATGCTCAATGCTCATGTGCACGTGGAATATTTGGTTGTCATGTATTGAACCTTTCTCCTATATTTAACTGAGTTTTTTTGCGTGAGACTCGCTCCATGCCGTGCATGCCCAATTTTACCAACACGTGTATTGCCTGCATCGCAGCTTCGGAGGCCTCCTCCCCTCCAATTGATGTGATTTGTTTCCTACTTGCGCTTTCAATGCCGTGGACTTGGCTGTCTGTACCTATAATCCTTTATGTGCCTCACTTTTAAAACCAAGCACTAATCAATCCAAGTTGTCAAACTTATGCGAACCCCAAATGGATGCCTAGCAATTTTGCCAAAATCTTGGCAGGTACAATGGCTATAATCCAAGCAACAACTTAGGGTACCAAATTTTTGGTCATGCCAGGTTGGGCTAGTTGGGGCTCAAACCAAACACACCCGAAAACTAAATTAGCGACTGTGCATATACTTGGAAAGCAGCTAACTGCTCATCATCCTCATTGCGTGGTGGCTGTGGAAGACGTGCAACACCGAACAACCCACACTCACCTGTCTAACTCAGATCACCAGAGACGAGGCGTTCATGGGCTCGCACTGGAGTCACTGCTTTGGTTAACATAATCCCCGAAATGTAGCCATTTCCTCGCCTTGTGGCCGTTAGGGCTGCTCCCCATATGTCAATATGTGCATGTGGCATATTTGGCTATGTATTGAACCGTTCTCTCCCCCCACTCCACCTCCTCAATGAAATGGTATGCAAATCTTTGTGTGTTCGCGAAAAAAACTGCTCCGGTGTGGCTAACAACAAAAAAATGCAATTTAATCTACTATCAGCAGCAGCTTTAGTGGCATTATTAGGCATACCATGAATGTGGCAAGGGTTCTGAGCTTTGTAGCAGCAGCTCTTGCAACACTGGAACGGGCACCTGAAAAGCCAACCAATGCACAAATTTCACGAACCCAGACAGATACAGAGATAAGCGCCAGCGCGAGAAACAAATCCTGCCTAAGAAGCTTGAGAAGTCCTGGTCCCCTTACCGGGAGCGGGCGACGTTGCCGCACTGGATGCACTTGGGCTTGTTGAGGCCACGGAGGTTGGGCTTGGGCATGTCGAATCCGGCGACGGGGGGCGGCTTCTGCGGCGTTCCATTACCATTGGATACCACGGGGGAAGGGGCCGGAGGAGGAGCGGAGGAGTCGCTCGCCGCCTTGCCGCTGGAGGCCGGAGACGACGCGGCCATCGAACCCTGGATTGCGCGACGGTAAGGTCCGCGTAGGCGGTGGAAGGCGTCGGTTCCGTCGAGGTGTCAGCGGCGTCTCCGGCGAGATGTCGCTGGTGGAACCGGGCTCAAATTAGATGCTGGTCGCGGCTAGGGTTTCAGTTGATAGGGGATTTTGCGAATTTTGCGAAACGGCCTTTCGACTATTGTGATATCGCAAAACTACTCGCTCACCCGTTCAAATAAAAAGAAACTTACAAATACCCTATATAACCAGGATAAAATAATAGATATTGTCACACTATATCCCTTTTTTTCGCGAAACTTTCAATCTATTCATCTTAAAAAATGGCGGTACGACGAACAACAGAAATAATAAAAATTGCATCCGGATCTATAGACCACCTAGCGATGACTACAAGTACTGAAGCGAGTCGAAGGCGCACCACCGTCATCGCCCCTTCCTCGGTGGAGCCAGGCAAAACTTGTTGTAGTAGACAAACGTGAAGTCGTCGTGCTAAGATTCCATAGGACCAGCGCAGTAGTAGAACACTCGCCACCGTTGAAGCATAGCATAGATCGAAAGGATCCAACCTAAAGACACACGAACGTAGACGAACTACGACTAGATCCGAGCAAATCCACCTAGGACAAATACAGCGGAGACACACCTCCACACACCCATCGGCGATACTAAACGCACCACCGGGATGGTGGGCTAGGCGGAAAGAATTTTATTTCATTTTTAAGGAACCACCGTCATCTCGTCTTCCTGAGTAAGACACAAATCCTAACAAAACTCGAAGAAACATCTAAAAATGAAGCGAATATATTCTTGAAGAGTCCAGCCGCACCGTCTCCATCTGCAAGCGCCAACACGAGGAGCAAAACATCAAAAATTTGCCGGTGAAAGAGTAAATCAACAAGAGGAGGAACGGGAACGGGTTAAGCACCTCATGGGACACGTCTTCGTCGTCGCTGCTCAAGCACTCCGGAGAGCTATCACTGCCCGAGTGCTCCTCGTCGGCTTCGTTGGTGCGGCGCTCCTCCTCACCATGGCTGGAGGGTGGGCATCGCGTTGTCGCCCGAAGAAAGCCCCCTCCTCCTCTGCTGGCGTAGTCCCCGACATAGTGTAGTGCGCGTGGCGTCCCTGTTGGGTGTTTGCGGAACACCCACCACACACTCCGCCGTCGCTGCCTGTCGGCAGCTGTTGCCGGCCGCCGTTGCCGCCACCCCACCATCGATAGCCAGGGCCATCGCCCGCTCCACCGCGGCGGCCAGAAGGCGGGTGGTGGCCATCGTGGCCGCCACTCCACTGCCAGCCACCATGGCCATCACCCGCTCCGCCATCGCGGCCCGAAGGCAACGATGAGGCGCCTAGCGCCTTTGACCTTCCTCGCGAAGTACCCGTCTTCGTACACCTCCTCCGTACGACGACGCGCCTGCCCCCGAAGCTCCACCGCGTCCTTTTTCAGGCGGCATCACGGGCTTCACAGGCTGCCTGGTACCTGACTTCCTCCTCCGCCATCTCCTTCTTGAACGCCACTTGTCCGGCTTTCTCAGCCGGCGGCAGCGACTTCCATAGACAAAGATTGTACTGGCCCAAAACCACTCCAAATTTGGGGTGGGGGGTCCGGTACAACATCATCCGGCGGCGCGTAGGGGTCCTCCTCGTCGCTGCTCTTCGACTGAGCATCCTCGGGGGTGGCGCCTCCTCGTCGGCACGTGGGCATATCATCGGCGCCATGGCAGAGATTAGAGAGCGAGAGAGAGAGAGAGAGAGAGAGAGAGAGAGGGAAGAGAGGAGGATGTAGATGAGAATGCAGGCGGGGCGACATGAGCAAGGTAGTATTTATTGGCAGACGGAATCTAGATCGACAGGAACAGTACACATGCCGGTCGCCGGAATTTACGAGTACTGTAGTTTGAATTACACACGATTCTCATAGCAAAAGCCGTGTAAGAACTTAATAGCTGACGGTTTCGAATATAGAACCGCGTCTGATTAATAACCCGCGCCACTCACCTTCCAAACCTCGAGGTGCGAAATAGAGTGCCAATCGTGTGGGGCCCGGTTGTCTTGCCAGATCTTTACATTTTTCTTTTTTGAACAACAGATATTTACATCGTCTAGACATTTTTTAATTTTTTGGAATTTAAATGTCATGGCACTCCTTGCACGTGTCCAATCCGTGACACCAATATGTTTAAAAATTCGTTCCAATTTACTACACATGGAATTAACTCGCACACAAGTACACAAATATGATTTTTCAAAACGTTATGGTTAGTCGTTGCATTTAGATGTAGTTCAAATTTGGATGTACCCTAAATTTGGAAAATTTCAGGGGTCATTTGACCTTTTTAAGACATTTAAGTGATTTTCCCTTGGGCCAGACTTATAGGGATTTCCAGTTTGAGGAAACTCGGCTCACTCATCCTCAATTTATGACAACTAAATGGAATTCACATGTGAAACTTGATAAAAAATATCAGTAAGTTTTGGTTGGCACTTGAGAAGCTCAAAAACCGCCTCTAAAGCGTGGGGTGTGAATGTCAGACATCATGCTCTATTTGACAAAAGAAAGATTTGATGGATGAATTAGAAGATCTTGAGTTGTTGGAAGAGATTCATGTTTTGGTGGCCAAATTGCCAAAAAATAATGGGAGTGTTGAATGTATGATATTGCACATATATTCTGAAGGGGAAATATATAGTTATAGCAGATTAGCAAAAGATGGCTCCTACAAGAGAGATGCCAACACTGAGTACTATCACGCAGAGAGCAAATGGGAGAAGAAAACATACCTTGTATTATACAATCCATTGTTGATTTGCCGGAGCATCAACTCCTTTTACAAAGAACTCTTTAGCCATGTGGAAGAAAATCACATGACCTTGGTGATGGTGTTGAGAGACTATCTGCTAATGAAGTGGTCGAATTGGACATGTCCTTCAGTAAGAATGAATTGACAAAATGGCCACAAATAGAGCTACTAGGGCCGCTAATGTTGAAATAACTCATAAATACATACCAATCTGCTTCTAGTGTTGTACAAAATTGTGACTATGGCCTAAGGTAGCCACCCTCGAAGTGGATCTTGTCGTGAAGAAACTAATGTCCCTTTGCCAGACTGCTTTTATAAAGGAAAGAAACATCATGAAAGGTGGCTGCCTTTACTTTAGATACTTCATGAGTCTAGAAAGGAAGATCATTATGGGGTGAGTGTCTATTGGCACCAAGGAGGTCGTCAATCATGTAGCTAGATCAGCTCAAAAGGTCGTTGTCATGGCATCTCCGGACCTACCAGCAAGCCATTGAATTCATTGTCGGTGTGATGAAGCAATCGTGGGTATTGGAGACCGGGCCACTACCACAGATCAAGGTGTCTCCTTCGACTCCGCCTAGTGACCTTGGGGCATTGCTCGAGGAAAAGGGCAGGGCATATAACGCTTGATATTCTGAGGGAAGTCCTTCACCGTGCACAAGATGTTGTTGGCGGCACGATCGCTAGTGTTCAAGGAAGAGCTCTATGAGTCCACTAGGGAGAATGAGTCTGGTCATGTGACGTGGAGGATGTGCAGTCGTCCGTCTTCAGGGCCTCCCTCTACTTCGTTTACACCGACACACTACCGATATTGATAGAGATGATACATTTGGGGATGTTACAACATCTCATAGTCGAACTGAATTGGGCGTTGTACATGGGCTTAAGGGGTTATGCTAGAGTATTAAGTGAAAATTGGAATTTGCACATGATGATAACCACATTACTTGTGCCCGACCAACACCACATTTTACAAGCTTAAGAAGGCCCACAACCAATTTTTGTTAACTAATATTATCTCCGTCCAAATGTAGTAAATAGAACTAGTAAATTTTGTGACAATCTGGAACCTCACAAGCCCATGGTTTGGCACGAGGGAACAGACTTCGTTTCCGTACATTTACATGTGACTTGCTTAAATGTGTATCTTTATCACCTGAACATTAATCAAGACAACCATCCAATATCAGTTAATAGGACCTTGAGCCCATAGAAAAGTAAATATAGTTATCCGTACAAAACTTTATTATTTGTGTATAATTTTTTTGTCAAATCACATCATAGCTAACATATATATGGTAAATTTAAATTCTATTTTGTGTTCAAATATTACAATGCTCGTCTAATGGGAGTAACATGTCGCTATAGTAAACATTGGGTGTTTACACCACCTGACTACACATCGCCAAGTCACAGCCTCCACGCCGGGAAAGGCATGGCAAAAGGTAGACCCATCCTGAAGCAAACAAGTCATGGTGAATAATATCGTGAAGAAGACCTCACTACTAGGAAAAAGCCTAGCAGTAGCGCTGGTTTTGGGGCTAGCAGCAGCGCGGGTGCCCGCACTACTACAACGATGCTACAGCTAACTTGTAGCAGTAGCGTTGGTCTAACCCACGCTACTGCTATCCTTGCCTAGCAGTAGCGTGGGTTGGACTGGAGATACTGCTAGATAGTTGTAGCGCTGGTCTCTAGCCAACGCTTTTGATAAACTCGCGCTGTTGCTTCTTGTTGACCAGCTCTACTCCTAACATTACATGCATTCTTTTTCTGCTACGTATTTGCGCTGTATTTGTACTGGTTTTCTATAGTAGTCTAGTCATATCATGAACGTACAATATGCTCATCATATCATACACATAATAGTCTCATCACATCATTCAACACAAAATGATGCCGTCCCTCATCATAATCTCGATATAGCGATACAAGTTAAGTGACATGTCTAGAATAAAAGCAACTGCATGTTCATCACATACACATGTTTCATTATCTATATTTAAACTAAGATATATAGAAGAGAAGAGCGATCACTATGAGCAAGAGTGCGATAATGTAGTAGTTCTTGAGGCGCCGGTTCCGATCCCTCTCTCGCGCTAGCGTGAACCTCAAGTAACTATCTTCCGCTTCGACTCTTCTCTTGAACCCTCTCTGGTTGTCGCCCGAGAACCCCGACACCTGGGCCTGACACTCTGGCCACTTGTCGTATACTCTTGGAACTTTCCCTACATACACACCGTAGCACTTCTTCGCCATTGATGATCTATATACTTGCATCATCACATGATGAATTCGATAATATACAACATAATATAGTTGAGCAACACGAAGAGTCAGAGTTAGCAAAAATAGAAGCAACATATCATAAACATAAATAACAAAGTTCATCGTACCCAAACTAATTAACTAGAGTGTTCTACGCTAGTTGAGGAGGACAGTTTAATTACATCACAAAGTTTTGTCGTGCATAAATTCAAAGTTTTCATCATAGATAAAGTAGTGACTAAATGGACACATTGTCATATATCATCAATCACTCCAACATGTCGTGCCATCCATCCAAATCAGGGAGGAATGACCGAGCTCCGTGAAAGGCTTGAGGTCGAGACGCTGAGCGGCTACGCGTGTTCGGACGTCTTCCCGCGACATTTGCCCTTCTCATAGAACATCCCTGTTTTTTCTACGACCTCCTTCATGATGACTTGGGCAAGTTCACGCTGAATGTGATAGAACTCCCCTCGTAGATGATCCGGTACATTTCCTAGGCTTGGCCCGTTGCAGAATATTAGCATCGTCGGATTTAGGTGACATGTGAAGGTTCTGGCAATCCCTTCTATACTCCAGCATGTGGTGGATGACATAGAATCCATCACTAAGAGCACCCCTCGGTTGTTGGATGCAGCAGAACTCGGTCTTATGGCCGAAGCAGGGCGCGCGGTTCTTTGTCCTCTTGACCGTGATCTCTCCACCCCGGTGACTGTAGCTTAAGATAGCACTGTCAAGAACAGCCTTGATGTGTGTGTAATAATTTTTGTTGATGTTCTTCGACGAGTCCAAGTAAAGAGCGTGTGAGAATTGGGGGTAAAGAATGATGAGCACGGCGCGCCCCTCGCTGCACAAAACAAGTACACCTCAAATTAGCCTCCACGCGTGCAAATGAATGATTGAAATTTACAAAATTATGTATGTGTCACAAAGGATAGCCGCGGATGAATTACATGGGATGATAAGGCAGGAGAATCGTCTCCTTGTCCTTATTGGCGACCATGAAATTGGCAATGTAGTTCCTCGCATATTCACGGTGCTCTGCGCAGACTGACAAGAAGCCCTTGTGCATAAAGTACGGTTCAACGACACAGATATAATATATTTGCTCGCGCCTCATGATGTAGTTCATGTACAAGGCATAAAGGCAGACAAATGTAAAATCCAGCTTTGTCCTGTGAAACATGTCGAAGATGTAATCAAATTGAAGGAAGAACTTATCCACGGGGAATGTCTGGACATACAACCTTTGTTGTGGCACGTTAACCACGTAGAGCGGGTATCCTGGATTTTTCGAGACGACAAGGCTTTTCTCTTTCAAAAGAACATCGTCACGAAGTCTCCTTAGATCGTCGTCTATGGCCTCTAGCGCTGCCTTAGGTAGGATCGGATCACCGGGGACATGGAATTTCTCCTTTGATAGGTATACGTCTACAACCCGAGGTTGTAGAGGCGGTTGGCTCATAGAAGAAGCTTTGGCGTCAATAGGGCCTTTCTTCAGTATCTTACTATGCTTCTTTGGTACCGGAAGTGAGCCTATCATATCGTCCGTGACCCGCCCTAGTGTTGTCGGGCTCAACATTGCACGACCCTCATGTTGTTGTTGCTGGGTTGAGGCGGCATCCAGAGGCGTGTCCTGCAAGGATTGTAGGAAGAGAGACTTCTTGCAATCAGCCTTAAGACGTTCCTACTCTGGCAATTCAGGCATCAACTCATCATGCTCAAACCCTAAGTCATACTGCTGAGCCATCAATCCTCCATCGTCATAGCCGCCGGTATTGATATACTGTAGAGGGTCCATGGCATCATCCATTGCTTCTTCGACGACGGCGACGTCATCAGCCACTAATGGAGTCACATCCTCATGTTATCTGCTATCACCCGGCACGATAGGCGCCGCTAATTGGTTAGGTGGGGTGTTGGTGTTCATACCTTGTTGAGGCTGCTTGGTCGTTGGTGTGCTCCCGGCCGCCTCCAAATGAAGGAGACTCTTCGGCCACAACAGGACCCAACCCTTGCAATCGCCAAGCCGCAGCGGGGTCTCGTCGTCATCTCCCCCTAGTGGTACCGGAGGAGCCAAATTCTCATGGCCTGCTTTGACACTGGCCACGGAAACCTTGAAGACGCCGGGGGCATCGGCTGGTTGTGGAACAATTGTTCCTTCGGCTTCACTATCGTCGCCTTTCTCACGTCCACCTTCTAGCCGCTGATGGTGTAGAGCATGGTGCATGGGGTTTCGTTGGCCTGTGAAGACATGTTTGTGATGTGAGACAACCGAAAGCCGATTGAAAGGGGTGTCCCACTTGGGCCTCGCCGATGACTCAGACGACGAGTCGCTTTCGGCCGCAATCATGTGCTGCACTTTCTGCAAAAGGAACGTGGATCGTTTACAAATGTGACTAAACATGTAGTTGATGTGATCATAAGCTAAAATAAGGTGGTAAATTAATAATTACCAGCAGTCTCATGAACTCCCTCGTGGGTGCGTCTGTTTTGAAAACCTTGTTGCCTGGGTCCCAAGTGTACCGGGTCCTGATGAAGTCATGCTCCTGTGGGAAAGTGAACTCCGCCAAGGGGTCTGGGAGCCCCAGACTTTCACGTTCTGCGTCCTCCTTGGCCCATATGTGCCTCTTGCCCGAGTAAACACAACTTTCGAGGCGGTGGTACCCCATGTTCCTTTCTTGAAGCCCCTTCATGTATTCCGACTTTTCTTTGGCAGCTTCGGTAGCGCAAGCCGTCTTGAATATTTCAAACTGCTCTTCTGTAATTGTCGAATTATCCTTTACAATCTCGGAGTAGGGTTCCTTTTTTGTCAATCCGACTTTTCACCCTTACTTTCCAGGCGGACAACGCACCGCTAAACTTGCCCATGGCTTTGTTGTTTATCTTCTTCATTGTCGGGTCAAGCCACGGTGATGGATATTCAATTTCATCCCAGACGGGGAACAAGAATCTCTAATGCAACTTCATTAGGAGGAAGTGCTCCCACTACAAAAAAATACACTTCCGTGATGATACGTGTTTGTCACAGTAGGTCGCGTTTTTTTGTCATGCATGTACATCCATGACGATTTTATGACAGAATCAAGATAGTCATACATGTGCTATCGTAGAAGTGTTCCATGACATTACCAAAATTATCATCACGTAAGTGTCCACTTCCATGACGATAAATCGCGCGTCATAGAAGTGCTTTCGTCAAGGGTGACCGACACGTGGCATCCACCGTAACGGAACATTGTTAAGCTATCAGGTCTAGTTTTGGATTCGATAACCCGTTAACAACCCCGACCAATGGGGATTTTCCACGTGTAAAATCATCATTGGCTGGAGGAAACACGTATCGGCTCATCGTTGGGACAGATGTCATCCACTCATTGGACAGAAGGCACCTATGATACGTCGACACGTGGCACGGCCCAACAGAGGCCCATTCCTGTGAAAAGGCCGGCCCATTTGACTTGGTCAAAAGGTGGCGGGCCGGCCCATGGAAAGCCTATTAACGGCCTGTTCGCATATAGCCCATTTACAGCCCGCTAACCCAAGGCCCGTTACGCGCTATCCGAATTAGGCCTTGTAGCGTCATTTGGGCCATCCAATATGATTCCAGCCCGTTTTCACTTCTGGCCCATGACGTCTTTCGGCCCATATGAGGCCCTTTGTAACTCTTGGCCCATTAACGGCCGTGGTGAAACTGGCCCGTAATGAACAGTGTATCACTTTATACCCATTAACGGCCCGTGGTGAAACTGGCCCGTAATGAACAGTGTATCACTTTATACCCATTAACGGCCGTTATTCCGTTGGGCCATTTCAGCCCATGTTATCTTCGGCCTTCTCGAGCCCATTTATTCTTGGGCTCATTTTCCAAAGATTCGCGTTTACTTACCACCGTTCTTGTCATTTTTGCTTGTGGGCTAAATTCAGCCCGAGGTTACAGTCGGCCCGTTTGTGGCCCGTTAATACGTTGGGCCATTTTCATAGCGTCATCAAATACGACCGATTAATGACGGCCCATTATGGTCGGCCCATGCAAAGACGATTCCAACTCTAGCCCGTTTACGGCCATAATGCGGTCTGTTATTGGCCCATGTTTGGCCAGCCGATCATACGACCCGTAGAAGGCCCATTGATGATACGGCCCGTAGAAGGCCCATTGTGTCTATGACCCGTATAAGGCCCATTGTTTCTACGACCCATAGAAGGCCCATTGTTTCTACGGCCCGTAGGAGGGAAATGGTAACTACAGTAAATATGTAGTCCATGGTTATTGTGGCCTAGTTTAAAAAAATAGGTTATTGCGGCCACTAGCAAACCGCGGAAAAAGAACTGCACTGACTACAAGCAAAGAAATAAACAAGACAATAAGGAAATAAAGAAGCAAGCAACTTACGCTAGGTATCACAGCTATTACACATATTATATCCACTGGGCATCAAAGTTCGCCACTAGTGCAAATATAGGGAACATAGCAGCATATAAACGCCGCAGCAAAACAAGTCTAGAACTGAAACCACTTCAGAAGAGCTCAAGAAACAATATCCTGGGTACTCATAATGCTGGCAAGATGCTTAACAAGCTTATTAACTTTCTCTAGTTTGGCTCTTAAGTCCTCGAGCACTTGCTGTTGCACCAAAAATTATGAATATGAATTCTGCAGGGACTTCCTCAGTCCTTCGGCTTCCTGTCGCATAATGATGACCCGCAAGTATACGGGATAGTTGTAGCCTCTTTCGATAAGTAAGAGTGTCGAACCCAACGAGGAGCAAAAGGTAGAACAAATACTCTCTCAAGTCCTATCGGCCAATGATACGAGTCTACGCACGATTGACGTTCGCTTTACCTAGAACAAGTATGAAACTAGGGTGTTTTTGGGTAAGCTTGCAAGAAAGTAAAGAACATGTAAATAAAAGCTAGGGGCTGTTTAGGAAAAGATGCAATAAAGTAAATATAGCGAGTGTGGAAAAGTGGTGGTAGGAGTTGTGAAATTGTCCCTAAGCAATTGACTATGTTACTAGACCGGTAATCGCTATTGCAATTCTATTTAAGGGAGAGGCATAAGCTAACATACTTTCTCTACTTGGATCATATGCACTTATGATTGGAACTCTAGCAAGCATCCGCAACTACTAAAGATTCATTAAGGTAAAACCCAACCATAGCATTAAAGCATCAAGTCCCCTTTATCCCATACGTAAACAACCTACTTACTCGGGTCTGTGCTTCTGTCACTCACGCCACCCACCATAAGCAAATCATAAACATATTGCAAACCCTACAGCGGGAATCCCTCATGCTTGCGCGACACGGAGGGCACAATAGGACATCACCAATAATAAAACATGCAACTCAAACCAATCACAGCAATTCATCAATCACCGATAGGACAATGAAAATCTACTCAGACATCATAGGTTGGCAACACATCATTGGATAATAATATGAAGCATAAAGCACCATGTTCAAGTAGAGGGTACAGCAGGTTGCGGGAGAGTGGACCGCTGAATATAGATGGGGGAAGGTGATCGAGATGTTGGTGAAGACGGCGGAGGTGTTGGTGAAGATCGCGGTGATGATGATGGCCCCCGGTGGCGTTCCGGCGCCACCGAAAGCAAGGGGGAGAGAGCCCCCCTTCTTCTTCTTCTTCCTTGACCTTCTCCCTAGATGGCAGAAGGGTTTCCCCTCTGGTCCTTGGCTCCCATGGCTTGGGAGGGGCGAGAGCCCCTCCGATATTGGATCTATCTCTCTATTTCTGCATTCTATTCTGGCTCTGTTTCACCGTTTCGTGTATATATGGAGATCCATAACTCCGATTGGCCTGAAACCTTCGCCGTGATTTTTTTTCCGAATATTAGCTTTCTTGCGGCAAAAGAATAGCATCAACCTCCTTACGGTGGGCTCACGAGGGTAGGGGCGCGCCCAGGGGGGCAGGCGCGCCCTCTGCCTCGTGACCACCTCGGGCACTGGTTCGCGTTGATTTTTCTTCCGGAATTTTCCATATTTTCCAAAAATAAGCTCCGTCCGTTTTTATCTCGTTTGGACTCCGTTTGATATGGATATTCTGCAAAACATAAAACATGCAACAGACAGGAACTGGCCCTGGGCACTGGATCAATAAGTTAGTCCCAAAAATAATATAAAAAGTTCCCAAAAAGTATAAGAAAGTGAATAATATTGGCATGAAACAATCAAAAATTATAGATACGACGGAGACGTATCAGCATCCCCAAGCTTAATTCCTACTCGTCCTCGAGTAGGTAAATGATAAAACAAGAATAATTTTTGATGTGGAATGCTACCTAGCATAATCTTGATCATATGTCTAATCATGGCATGAATATTAAGACATGAGTGATTCAAAGCAATAGTCTATCATTTGACATAAAACAATAATATTTTCGAGTGTACCAATAAAGCAATCATGTCTTTTCAAAACAACAAGGCAAAAGCAAGCTTATCCCTACAAAATCATACAGTTTGGCCATGCTTCATTTTCGTCACACAAATGCCCCCATCATGCACAACCCCGATGACAAGCCGAGCAATTGGTTCATACTTTTAAACGCGCTTCAGCTTTTTCAACCCTCACGCAATACATGAGCGCAAGCCATGGATATAGCACTATAGGTGGAATAGAATATAATGATGGAGGTTATGTGGAGAAGACAAAAAAGGAGAAAGTCTCACATCGATGCGGCTAATCAACGGGCTATGGAGATGCCCATCAATTGATGTCAATGCGAGGAGTAGGGATTGTCATGCAACGGATGCACTAAGAGCTATAAGTGTATGAAAGCTCAACAAAAGAAACTAAGTGGGTGTGCATCGAACTTGCTTGTTCATGAAGACCTAGGGCATTTGAGGAAGCCCATCGTTGGAATATACAAGCCAAGTTCTATAATGAAAATTCCCACTAGTATATGAAAGTGACAACATAGGAGACAATCTATATGAAGAACATGGTGCTACTTTGAAGCAGAAGTGTGGAAAAAGAGATAGTAACATTGCCCCTTTTCTTTCTTTTTTTGGGTGGGCTTCTTTGGCCCCCTTTTTTATTTAGGCTTCTTTGGCCTTTCGTTTTTATGGGGCAATGTTCTATAATGATGATCATCACACTTTTATTTACTTACAACTCGATATTACAACTCGATACTGGAACAAAGATATGACTCTATATGAATGCTTCCGGCGGTGTACCGGGATGTGCAATGATCTAGCATAGCAATGACATCAAAAAACGGACAATCCATGAAAACATCATGCTAGCTATCTTACAATCATGCAAAGCAATATGACAATGTATGCTCAAGTCATGAATATGATGATGATGGAAGTTGCATGGCAATATATCTCGGAATGGCTATGGAAATGCCATGATAGCTAGGTATGGCGGCTGTTTTGAGGAAGATATAATGAGGCTTATGTGTGATAGAGCGTATTGTATCACGGGGTTTGGATGCACCAGCGAAGTTTGCACCAACTCTCGAGGTGAGAAAGGGCAATGCACGGTACCGAAGAGGCTAGCAATGATGGAAAGGTAAAAATGTGCATAATCCATGGACTCACATTAGTCATAAAGAACTCATATACTTATTGCAAGAATTTATTAGCCCTCGAAGCAAAGTACTACTACGCATGCCCCTAGAGGGATAGATTGGTAGGAAAAGACCATCGCTCATCCCCGACCGCCACTCATAAGGAAGACAATCAAAGAAACACCCCATGCTTCAAATTTGTCACACAACGGTTACCATACGTGCATGCTACGAGACTTGCAAACCTCAACACAAGTGTCTCTACAATCCACAACCACCCACTAGCATAACTCTAATATCACCATCTTTATATCGCAAAACTATTGCAAGGAATCAAACATATCATATTCAGCGATCTACAAGTTTATGTAGGATTTTATGACTAACCATGTGAATGACCAATTCCCGTCATCTCTCTAAATAGATATAAGTGAAGCAAGAGAGTTTAATTCTTTCTACAAAAGATATGCCCATGCTCTAAGTGAAGCAAAAGAGCATTCTACCAATGGCGGTTTTCTATGTAAAGAGAAACATGCAATCCAACTTCAAATGATATAAGTGAAGAACATGAAGCATTCTATAAAGCCACACTCAAAAAATTTAAGTGAAGTGAATGAGCATTCTATAAATCAACCAAGGACTATATCATACCAGCATGGTGCATAAAAGGAAAATAAAAACCTAATTGCAAAAGACGCTCCAAGACTTGCACATAATGCATGAACGAAACGAATCCGAAACATACCGATACTTGTTGAAGAAAGAGGATGCCTCCCAGATCCCCAAGCTTAGGCGCTTGAGTCTCCTTGAATATTTACTTGGGGTGCCTCGGGCATCCCCAAGCTTGAGCTCTTGCCTCTCTTCCTTCTTCTCACATCGAAACATCCTCGATTAGACACTACATCCACACAAAACTTCAATGAAAACTTCGGTAAGATCCGTTAGTATAATAAAGAAAATCACCACTCTAAGTACTGTTGCAAACCAATTAATATTTTGTTTTTGCATTGTGTCTACTGTAATATAACTTTTCCATGGCTTAATCCACTGATATAAATTGATAGATTCATCAAAACAAGCAAACTATGCATCAAAAACAGAATCTGTCAAAAACAGAACAGTCTGTAGCAATCTGAACATCCACCATACTTCTGGTACCCCAAATATTCTACCAAAATTAGGAAAAATAAAAAAGTTCTATAGAAAGACAGTGAAAAAGTAATCAGAACCAATTGACGTTCCAGTTAAAATGTAAAATCGCGCACTACAGCCAAAGTTTCTGTCCTGCACCGTACAAACCAACAAGCATTGTAAACATCCTAAAGGCAAACCTTGGCACATTATTTTTATAATACAATGGAATTATACAAGGGGATAATTATTTTTGATGAAAAGTTTCTGTAATTAAGATTCACAAAGTTCCCATGGGCATGAACAAAGTTCAAGGACGTCCCCCACTTTCACAATGCTCGTCTCTCTTACTTTCACTTCTCTTTTTGAAAAGTTTTGGGTTCCCCTATTTATTTTTGTTGTTTTTAAACTATATGAAAGCACTCAACATAAATAAATGACTCTCTAAAACTTCCGGGTTGTCTCCCTGGCAGCGCTTTCTTTAAAGCCATTAAGCTAGGCATATAGTGCTCAAGTAGTGAATCCACCCGGATCCCAAGGTATATCAAAGCCAATTTTAATTAACAATGATTTGTAATTTAGTAGTGAGCACAAAGTAACATATATCATGCAACAACAAAGTCTAACTCTCTTTCTATGCATCAGCATGTCATAAAAGAAAATTCGTGCACACCGAGTAAAGGCCAATGCATAGTATAAGCAGTTTCTTGCAATTTTAGCGTATGGGAAACATAGAGAGGCGGAGATATAGTTCCTCTCTCATAATAATTGCAAGTAGGAGAAGCAAGCACATGCATATTACATTTATCGAAATCATCATGTGTAGTAGTAAAAGGCAACCCATCAATATAATCCTTAATAAGTGCAAGCTTCTCCGATATAGTGTAGTCGGGAGAATTCAAAAAGATAATAGGACTATCATGCGTGGGTGCAATAGCAACAATTTCATTCATAACATAAGGAACTATAGCAAGTTCATCTCCATAAGCATAATTCATATTGGCATCTTGGCCACAAGCATAGCAAGCATCATCAAAAAGGGATATTTCAAGAGAATCAACGGGATCATAGCAATCATCATGGCAATCATCCTTCGGTAAGCACGAAGGGGAATTAAATAATGTATGAGTTGGAGGGTTACTCTCATTAGAAGGTGGGCACGGGTGATCAATCCGCTCTTCCTCCTTTTGTTCTTCGCTCTCTTAACCATCTTTTTCATTCAATGAGCTCACAGTTTCATCAATTTCCTCTTCCATAGGCTCCTGCAAAATATTAGTCTCTTCTTGGACAGCGGGGTAAGCCTCGATATATTGTTTAACATAGGCATTAGAAGCATAATTCTCATAACAATATTCAAGTATGGCAAAAATTTCAGATTTGTAAAGAGTAGCATGATACTTTTCAATCAAAGAAGCAATTTCAAAAGCACCCTTAAAAGCAACAAATTCTTTAATTTGTTGAACATCATAGTAACTATAAACACCCTTAGCATATGAAGATAAGATCCCATTATCAATAAACTCACATTGGTAGGGAAGGTGTTTTTTAGGGTTTTCAGAACAACAAGTAAAATCATATTCCCAACATAAATTCCAAGCATAGCGTTGTAAACATTGAATTTGATCCCATAATAGTTTCCCCTTTTCAGATAAACGGTGTCGCACATAACAAGCATGCTCATCTAAAGATTTGCCCTCAACTAAGCTAGTTGGGGTTTCAGCACGAGCACATAGGGATCGAAGATGATCCAAGTAAAAAGCTTCAGTAGTGTGATAGATTTTGAGTGGTTCTTCAACCATTGGAGCAGTAGGTACAACTATTTTTTTTGGTATTTTGCGTTTCCTACCCATGACTAAAGATAGGAAACAACTAAGGACAACAAATAAAAATTACTTAGTGATAAAGCAAACAAGCACACATGAGCATATTCACCCCGCGCTATGACTCCCCAGCAACGGCGCCAGAAAAAGGTCTTGATGACCCGCAAGTATACATGATAGTTGTAGCCTCTTTCGATAAGTAAGAGTGTCGAATCCAACGAGGATCTAAAGGTAGAACAAATACTCTCTCAAGTCCTATCGGCCACTGATACGACTCTATGCACGCTTGACGTTCGCTTTACCTAGAACAAGTATGAAACTAGAAGTACTTTGTAGGTGTTTTTGGGTAAGCTTGCAAGAAAGTAAAGAACACGTAAATAAAAGCTAGGGGCTGTTTAGGAAAAGATGCAATAAAGCAAATATAGCGAGTGTGGAAAAATGGTGGTAGGAGTTGTGAAATTGTCCCTAAGCAATTGACTATGTTACTAGACCGGTAATCGCTATTGCAGTTCTATTTGAGGGAGAGGCATAAGCTAACATACTTTTTCTACTTGGATCATATGCACTTATGATTGGAACTCTAGCAAGCATCCGCAACTACTAAAGATTCATTAAGGTAAAACCCAACCATAGCATTAAAGCATCATGTCCCCTTTATCCCATACGTAAACAACCTACTTACTCGGGTCTGTGCTTCTGTCACTCATGCCACCCACCATAAGCAAATCATAAACATATTGCAAACCCTACAGCGGGAATCCCTCACGCTTATGCCGACACGGAGGGCACAATAGGACAGCACCAATAATAAAACATGCAACTCAAACCAATCATAGCAATTCATCAATCACCGATAGGACAATGAAAATCTACTCAGACATCATAGGATGGCAACACATCATTGGATAATAATATGAAGCATAAAGCACCATGTTCAAGTAGAGGGTACAACGGGTTGCGGGAGAGTGGACCGCTGAATATAGATGGGGGAAGGTGATGGAGATGTTGGTGAAGACGGCGGAGGTGTTGGTGAAGACCGCGGTGATGATGATGGCCCCCGGTGGCGTTCCGGCGCCACCGGAAGCAAGGGGGAGTGAGCCCCCCTTCTTCTCCTTCTTCCTTGACCTTCTCCCTAGATGGGAGAAGGGTTTCCCCTCTGGTCCTTGGCTCCCATGGCTTGGGAGGGGCGAGAGCCCCTCCGAGATTGGATCTATCTCTCTGTTTACGTGTTACTTACGCTCTGTTTCACCATTTCGTGTATATATGGAGATCCATAACTCCGATTGGCCTGAAACCTTCGCCGTGATTTTTTTTTCCGAATATTAGCTTTCTTGCGGCAAAAGAATAGCATCAACCGCCTTATAGTGGGCTCACGAGGGTAGGGGCGCGCCCCCCTGCCTCGTGACCACATCGGGCACTGGTTCGCGTTGATTTTTCTTCCGGAATTTTCCATATTTTCCAAAAATAAGCTCCGTCCGTTTTTATCCCATTTGGACTCCGTTTGGTATGGATATTCTGCGAAACATAAAACATGCAACAGACAGGAACTGGCATTGGGCACTGGATCAATAAGTTAGTCCCAAAATAATATAAAAAGTTGCCAAAAAGTATATGAAAGTGAATAATATTGGCATGGAACAATCAAAAATTATAGATACGACGGAGACGTATCACATAACATCTGATCAATGTCTTTCAACTTGAAGTTGAGACTCAAGAAGCTGAACTGATTCAGGCAACGAGTTCAAAGAGCTGGTGCCAACAGTAGTAGCCAGTAACTCGAACACTACATCAAGACATGACTTTGGGGTTGTCTTAGTGTCTTCAATATAGTTCTTATCAGCTTTCTTGGAGACCAACAGGGATGTATCACTATCTTGAACCTTATCTGCATTACTTCCTTTACCATTGCATAACGGGGTACTCTTCTCCAATATTTTATCCGTGTTCTAAAAGAGAAACAAACAAACACATCACATGTTTACAATGTAGTATATGAAACTCATTTTGGTAAACCAGTTCAGTAGTAAGGTGGACAGGATAACAGCATGAAACAAACATATATCTATGTAGTATGGTCACTGTATGGTCTATATCATTCTAGTTTATGTTGCCAAATCAAGATAGATACAGTTTGAATCATATCTATTTAAGACAAAGCAGCATAGATAGAATATAAGTGTGGGAAACTACATAACAATAACAACACTTGTGATGTGCATGGCATGAGAACATAATTGTTTATTCAATTGAAACTGAAATCAACATAGAGCAAATTACAACAACAAACACGTTAAAGAAACAGGTTTAAAACATACCTGTTGCGCCATTGGAGTTTCAATTGCATCCTTCAAATTTGAAATTAGTTGGTATGAGTAAATACAGTGATGCAAGAGCAAAGTAGTATGAACCATAGCTACGGAACCTGACATGAGAACAATTCTTCTTCTGCTTTAAGCGTTGACTTGGGGTTCGGAGTGGTGGTCCTCGTGCTTTGGGCACTACAGTTGCCTTACTAACTGCTCGTGTTTGGGTGCTCTGTGGTGGAGACGATGCTGTGTCAATTAGAACTGGGTTACTATCTGCTGGGGTTGGGGTTAGAAGGGGTGTAGCTGGTTCTCTGTCCAACTGGGTAGGGGTACAATCTGCATGAGTATGGGTTATGTTTGGTGGGGCTCGTTCTTGGGCAAGTACAACCGTGGTTCTATCTGCATCGACAGGTAGCACGATCTTTTCTGAGGACCGTGTTTTTACTCCCACAGATACTGCCATCACCCCCTCCAATTAAATGGCTGATAAACAAGAAAAGTAATTGAATGTACAGACATTGTAAGATAGACAGGTGCAATGGATAGTAGGGAAGAAAACAGGGCATGAAATAATTCACATTTATGTTGTCTAACCAAACAGAATAGCAGGACATAATTTCACATATATGATGGCTAATTAAACAGGATAGCATGACACAATTTCACATGTATGATGGCTAACTAAACAGGATAGAATGACATACTTCAAAATATGATGACTATGTAAACAGGATGACATGATATAACTATACGATGTGTCTATTAAAGTGGTTGGCATGCCATAAATCACAAACATGCTGTCGATGGAAACATGATGGCATGATATAATACACGGATAGAATGACATAATTTAAAATATGATGACTATGTAAATAGGATGAGATGATATAACTATATTATGTCTTTAGAAAATGGGTTGGCATACCATAATTCAGATACATGCTGTCTATGTAAACATCATGGCATGACATAATTCAAATATATGATTTATATACTAAGGAAGTGAGCAGAGGGCAATCGCATATATGATGTGTCAACTAAGGAGATGGCATTCAATATTGTGTATATGATGTAAAAACTAAGCATTGCGATACAACATATGCATGATATGAGTAATATAACCCTGCCAAGTTTGAGCATACACCTCAGGGGGATAATAGGACTGGTCATCTGCCTTTGAATCCTCCTTTGAAGAGCTATCTGTAACCAGCAAGATATCTGCTTCAGCAGGTAGCATTGTTTGCTCTGAAGACCTTGTTTTCACTCCAGATTTCTCCATCACCAATTCAAATGGCTGATGCACAGGAAGAGCAGTTGAATATACAAACATTGTCAACAAAAGCAATGAGAAATACAGAAAAAGGACGGCATGATATAATTCACATATATGACGCTTGCCTAAACAACATGGCATTGCATAATTCACATATATAATGCCTTGCAACAAGATAACATTGCATAATTCACATACATAATGTCTTGCAACAAGATGGCATTGCATAATTCACATATATGGTAATTAGACACTAAACAGGTGGCATTCACACAAAGCATGTCTAAACTAAGAAAATGACATAGCAATGCAAGATACCATATGCACTATATGAGCAACATAACCCTGCCAAGTTAGAGCATGCACCTGGGGGGGGGGGGAATATGGCAGGTCATCTGTCTATGAATCCTCCTTTGAGGAGCTATCGGTAACCAGCAAGACATGCGCTTCGTCAGATAGCATTGTTTGCTCTAAAGACCTTGTTTCCACTCCATATTTTTCCATGACCGTGCCGAATGGCTGATGCACAGGAAGAGTAATTGAATGTACTAAAATTGTTGACAAATTTAACACATAATAAAAAAACGATGGCATGATATAATTCACATATAAGATGACTGGCTAACCAGGGTGGCTTGCAAAATTCACATATATGAAGCCTGGCTAAACAAGATGAAATTGCATGATTCACATATACGATAAAGAAACTAAATAGGAGACATTGACACAAAGCATGTCTAAACTAAGCAGATGACATCTTGGGGTAAATAGGAGTGGTCTTCTCCTTCTGAATCCCCCTCAGAACAGTTATCTTCCTCTTGATTACGATCCGAAATGGGTGGAGGGGGGGCTGCCTTTGCGCCCACCATGGAGCGACGTCTGCATGAAATTTTATTGCCACGCAAGGCTCATCTCTTTTGCTCTACATGATCAGTTCCATTGTGTACAATAACTGGCATGCATAGGAATAAAACATAGTGATATTATGTAAGGAGTGCATGCACAAATCCAGAGTGATGGTAGCAAACTGTGGATAGACCCAAAACCAATGATAGCAGGCATATAATAGCTTTAGTTAAAAAATACCGATAATGGCTCCTTTAATGTTTGTTTGCACCCAACATGAAACTCATAGTAGACACCCAAGATTAACCAGATAGTAGACAGATAGTACTGATTGCTGCCCCAATATGTACCCCACAACCATTTAAAAACTCAAGTTTCAACATTAGTTTGGACCTGACTCGGAGTCTAATAGGTGAACACGACGATAATGTAGCATGTCATCAAATGAAGCAATGCATAACGTAAGCAGACACGGAAGAGTACGACCTCTCTTGCGGACCCGTGTAGTCCTCAAGGTCATCTGCTTAGTTGATGATGGTAATGCAGTTGTCGTGGCTGCGGCGAGGAAGAAGATCTAAAGGCGAAAGACAGTCCGGAGGCGGATCCTCTTTGTGGTGAACCCTTCCGTTGTTGGAGCAAATGAGCTGGGTGGAACACACAACATGGATCGGACAAACCACACAAGGTTTTCTTTGACACATATCTGTAATAGAAGTAATTGAGTAAGGGCTTGTTTGAATTTGAGGATTCTAACAATACAGGGATAGGAAATAGACAGGAATAGGATAGGAATGCATGTGCAAAACAGAGAATTTAAAAACACAGGATTTCTGCCAATCTCAAGAATTGGAAGATCACAGGATGCAAAAAAGCATGGTGAGATTAAGTCAAACCACAAGAAAATGTACAGTTATAATGCTATTATGCTACTATCTCTTAGTCTTGTGCTTGATGAATAGGAATATGAAAAGGAGGACAAGTGGAAATTAGAATTCCTACGGTTTTCTTTCAAGGAGACACTAAAGGAACAAATCCTATAGTTATCCTTTGCTCCATTCCTTTGCACCAAATTCATGAAAAGTAGTACCATAGGAAACTTTCTAATTCCTATGTTTTTCATTCACTTTTCCTTTCAAGCACTGGCAATTCTAGTAGGCAGGCTTGAGCAAGGAAAATCCTACACTAAAAAATGTTTTTGTGCTACTTTTATTACTTTGGACCCAGGCCACTGCCATACTAGCTCAACTCCCAGGCCCATCGACAAATGCACAGCTCAAACGCGCAGAGATAAATAATGATGGCGTTCAGGAGAGTCCATCATGGATAGCTAAGTTGCCTGGTACCTCACTGCTTGTCGTATAGTAGGATAAAATTATCGTATTTCACGTTACTACGTGTGCTCAGTGGACAATATATATATATAACATGTAGAGTAAAAAAGAGATGCAACAAGTATACAACCTCTTTGGCGAAGCCATGTCGATCTCAGCGTGATTGGGTTGGCCGGTGAGGATGCTCCGGCTGACTTGGTTGTCGGAGGAGGGGAAGAAGATCTTAGGCGTCTGGAGATGGAGCCTGAGGTACTGCTCCGCTGTGATGGAGGGTTTCGTCGTTGGAACAACTCCGTTGAGTTGTACAACGCCGAGGCTGAAGTAGGACAAGAGAGACAACGTTAACCTGAGTGGAATTCTAATAGCATCTCCAATACATGACGTAAAATACATAACCACAAAGTGCTAGATGTAAAATACATCAGCCGCTCATCTCTGAACTTAACTGTCGAAATTGAATTTAACTATCGAAACTGAACTTAACTATCGAAACTGAATTTTGCCGTCGAAACTGAATTTTACTGTCGAAACTAAACGCACTAGCAAGGTGAGGCTACACGCCAGTCGACTGACTTTTTCATCTATGGTCAGTCAATTTTGCAGCCGTTGGATACAAAATCAAGGGCCTACAGTTCATCTTCAACCTCCACAAACCTGAGCCGCCAGCCACCACCGGCCAAACAGCAGCCCCCCGCCGCCCACGGCCAGCGGTGCGCCGCCCCGCCCGCCCCGAAAACACTCCCCACCGCCGGTCTGTCGCCGCCCTGGCCATCCTCTAGCCCCCCCCCATGCCGAGCTTTTTCTCCGGCGATCCCCACGCCACTGCCCCACCACCGCCGGCGACCACCGCCCCCACCCTGAGCCCTAAGATAGATAGTGGGGTACCTCTCCGGCGAGCCCCCCTCCCCACTACGGCTGGTTCTTCCTTCACTCCGGCGAGCCCCCCTGAAAATCGACTGACCCAGAAGTCGATTCTGTTGACTGAAGTGTAGCTAAATCGGAGCAGCATCACAAGCAAGAGCAAGAGCGAGAGCAGCAGCGCGAGTGAGAGCAGCAGCGCGAGCAAGAGCAATAGCAAGAGCAGACCAGACAGGGGACCGAGAGCAAGAGCAGAGCAGCAGCGCGAGCGAGAGTTAAAGCAGCAACAACTCCTACTGATGTGGACATAGCCGCCGAGGGAGCGACACCATGGAGGAAGTGTCCGGCGACGCCGCCGTGGATGGAGCCGCACCGTGTCGGCTCTGGGCCGAGCGCCGACAGCACCGTGAGATCGAATCAAGAAGAAAATGCAGCCATTAGTGTACAACCTCTTTGGTGGCGCCGATTAGGCCGCAACTTCATTCGAGGAAACGGTAATGATGATGCTCTTCCAGTGGTGCAGGTGAAGACGGCGGTGTGGGAATGGAGGTGGCGCGAAAGATGAGGGGAATGTCGGGGCAGCTCCTTGGAGGTGGAGGACGGGGTGGCTGAACCGGCGGGACGACGAGATCGACGATTGATACGTCTCCAACGTATCTACTTTTCCAAACACTTTTGCCCTTGTTTTGGACTCTAACTTGCATGATTTGAATGAAACTAACCCGGACTGACGCTGTTTTCAGCAGAACTGCCATGATGTTGTTTTATGTGTAGAAAAAAAGTTCTCGGAATGTCCTGGAAATCCACGGAGGCACTTTTCAGAATTAATAAGAATTTTTGGCGAAAGAATGAAGGCCAGGGGGCCCACGGGCTGTCCACGAGACAGGGGGGCGCGCCCCCCTAGGGCGCACCCTCCTATCTCATGGGCCCCCTGGACACTTCTCGACCTCAACTCCAACTCCATATATACCGTCTCGGGGAGAAAAAAATCAGAGGAAAGTTTCATCGCGTTTTACGACACGGAGCCGCCGCCAAGCCCTAATCTCTCTCGGGAGGGACGATCTGGAGTCCGTTCGGGGCTCCGGAGAGGGGGATTCGTCGCCGTCTCATCATCAACCATCCTCCATCACCAATTTCATGATGCTCACCACCGTGCGTGAGTAATTCCATCGTAGGCTTGCTGGACGGTGATGGTTTGGATGAGATTTACCATGTAATCAAGTTAGTTTTGTTAGGGTTTGATCCCTAGTATCCACTATGTTCTGAGATTGATGTTGCTATGACTTTGCTATGCTTAATGCTTGTCACTAGGGCCCGAGTGCCATGATTTCAGATCTGAACCTATTATGTTTTCATGAATATATGTGTGTTCTTGATCCTATGTTGCAAGTCTCTGATCACCTATTATGTGTTATGATCCAACAACCCGAAGTGACAATAATCGGGATACTTCTCGGTGATGACCGTAGTTTGAGGAGTTCATGTATTCACTATGTGCTAATGCTTTGTTCGGTTCTCTATTAAAAGGAGGCCTTAATATCCCTTAGTTTCCATAAGGACCCCACAACAACACGGAGGGTAGCACAAAAGATGTCATGCAAGTTCTTTTCCATAAGCACGTATGACTATTTACGGAATACATGCCTACATTACATTGATGAATTGGAGCTAGTCTTATATCACCCTATGTTATAACTATTGCATGAGGAATCACATCCGGCATAATTATCCATCATTGATCCCTTGCCTACGAGCTTTTCACATATTGTTCTTCACTTATTTACTTTTCTGTTGCTACTATTACAACTACTACAAAAACCCAAAAACATTTATCTTTACTTTTGCTACCGTGTATCCTGAAGGCCACCCTAAGAGAATCGAGCAAGATTCTCAGAGAAATAATTTAGAGGCACCTAGTTCTTCTAAAAAGAAGAAGAAGAAACATGATAGAACTTTGCATGCTTCTAGTGAACCTACTGTAGACACACCTAAGAATCCCAATGATACTTCTATTTCTGATGCTGAAACACAATCAGCTGATGAACATGAACCAAGTGATAATGTTAATGATAATGTTCATGTTGATGCTCAACCTAGCAAAGACAATGATATAGAAATTGAACCTGCTGTTGATCTTGATAACCCACAATCAAAGAATCAACGTTATGATAAGAGAGATTTTTTTGCTAGGAAGCACGGTAAAGAAAGAGAACCATGGGTTCAGAAACCCATGCCCTTTCCTCCTAAACCATCCAAGTCAAAGGATGACGAGGATTTTTAGCGCTTTGCTGAAATGATTAGACCTCTTTTCTTACGTATGCGCTTAACTGATATGCTTAAAGTAAATCCTTATGCTAAGTATATGAAGGATATCATCACAAATAAAAGAAAGATACCGGAAGCTGAAATTTCCACCATGCTTGCTAATTACACTTTTAAGGGTGGAATACCAAAGAAACTTGGAGATCCGGGTGTACCAACTATACCATGCTCTATTAAAAGAAATTATGTTAGAACTGCTTTATGTGATCTTGGAGCCGGTGTTAGTGTTATGCCTCTCTCTTTATATCGTAGACTTGAATTGAATAAGTTGACACCTACTGAAATATCTTTGCAAATGGCTGATAAATCAACTGCTATACCTGTCAGTGTTTGTGAGGATGTGCCTGTTGTGGTTGCAAATGTCACTATCTTAACGGACTTTGTTATTCTTGATATTCCCGAGGACGATAGCATGTCTATTATTCTTGGTAGACCTTTTCTTAATACTGCAGGGGCTGTTATTGATTGCAACAAAGGCAATGTCACTTTTCATGTTAATGGTAATGAGCATACGATACACTTTCCGAGGAAACAATCTCAAGTTCATAGCATCAATTCTATTGAAAAAGTTCCAACTATCATTCTTGGAGGTTTTGAATTTCCTCTCCCTACTGTCAAGAAAAAGTATGATATTCTTATTGTTGGGGATTTTCATATCCCCGTTGAGGTAACTTAGTGTTATTCGAAATTTCTCCAGTTCCGTGTTATTCGGAATGAGTTTGTTAACAAGACTTGATCAACCTTGTTAGTGGGTTCATTTTGATGATCACGAGATGGATGAAACTAGAAGGCACAACCTTCTGTACCCTCTTTTTACTTTCTGTTATTTGGATTAAATAAAGCAAAAATAGTATTATCCGTCTGTTTTCTGAATTATTCGTGCATTAAAAAAATAGTCTGAAAATAAAAGTGCTCCAAATGCCCTGCAAATTTAGTATGATTTTTTTTGGAATATTTGAGGATTTTAGGCACTGAAAACACTGCAAAAGGGGCAAGCACTAGGCCACAAGAGAGGAGGGCACGCCCCCTGTCTCGTGGGCCCCTGGTGGCTCCCCTCCACTTATGCCAGCACCCACACACTTCATCTTCTACCCAAAAAAATCCCCATCCAGCTCAAGCCCGAGTTCTAGCTCGTTTTGCTGCGATTTTCGATCTCTTAGCTCAAAGCTCCATTCGCAAAACTGCTTTGGGAGATTGTTGCTTGGTATGTGACTCCTCCATTGGTCCAAATAGTTTTTATTCTAGTGCTTTATTCATTGCAAATTTTTGCTGCATAGGTGACCATGTTCTTGAGCTTGCATGTTAAAATTTTGAGGTCCCAAGCAATTCCAATGCATGATATAGGCTCTAGGCACTTGTAGGAGTAGTTGTTATCAATCTTGTTTAGTTTTATTCACTTTTATTTTGAAGTTACTAATATTTCAGAAATTTTCAGAAAATGTTAAGGAGGTTCTTTAAAGGATATTCTAGCCAAAGCTCTAAGGAAAAACAAGACAAAGAGAAGGAAAAACCCAAGTATAATCTTCCTCGCTTAGCGGAAGTACGGTCATGTGAATGGCCGTGTGAGGATTTCTTGAAAGAAGCCGGAATTCATGAAGACTTTTATGCTTTAATCGGGAATGCAGGCCTCACCGGTTTCATGAACGACCGAATCGATCAGTATCTCTTACTTACCAATACTTTCGTGCAAATTTTTTATTATTATCCTAAGAAGTCACCGCCTACAGTATCATTTCATTTATATGATGAATTCAGAGAAATGTCTTTACGTGATTTTTGTGCGGTGTGTAGGATACCTTATGAGGGAGAATTAGAGGAACCCCATCGTGAATATGTGGATGGTTTCGTTAAAACTATTGTTGTAGAAGAGCCAAAGAAGGGCTCTGAGGCAAAAGTCTCTAGCATACACTTTCCTGTTTTATGCTACCTTACCATATTTGCTAGTAGATGCTTGATTGGTCATGGGAATAGTGGAAACTTGAGCGTCCCAGATATTATTATTCTTCAACATGCTTTGCTGGGAGACAATACTTTTAGTATGGGTGCCGTCGTTTCTAAAAGGCTAGCCCTAAATCGCACAAAAGGCCCCATATTTGGAGGTATCTATGCTGCACGTCTTGCTGAACATTTTCAGATACCCATTAGGCACCATGAGGAGGAGGAGACAAAATTACCTCCTCACATTTTAGATTACAAGAGCATGGTAGCACATAAGTTTATTGTTGACAACGAAGAGAAGATGCTCTTTTATAGATTTAGATTCAATAAGAAACACTTTGAGTATATTATTTTGCATGCGCCTCTGTTGTTTGATCTGCTTGCAGAAAGTCGTCTTGTTACGCCGGAGGCCATGAACAATCATCTAGCCCAAGCTTTTAATCCGGAACCTGAACCTGAGCCGGAACCTGAGCTGGACCCTTATCATGCATCATCTGTCCAGTGGGATCCGGAGATGACCAGCCAGTGGTATCCTGATTATACCTCCCACTACACCGGGGAGAGTAGCGGCGGTCCTTGGTATTAGACCAACTTAGGCCAAAAGACTAAGCTTGGGGGAGTACGTATTTCTCACCGACTTTACATTCATGTTCACACACTAGTCGTCGGTGCTCATACTCTTTCATTGTATTATCTATGTTAGTATAAATTTCTTTTTCTAACTTTCTTTTTGTGTGTTTGTTAAACCTTAAGAAAAAAACCAAAAAAATTAGTTAGTTTAATTTCCTCTGCTTGTAGTAGAAATTAAAATGAAAACCCAAAAAGATTTCTAGTTCTTCTTCTTACTTGTTGGGAGCTTTCCCGTGTAAATAGTTTTCTTTTCTTTTCTTTCCTTTGGGGGTCGAGTAGACCATATTGAAAATGCTTAGTGGCTCTCATATGCATGATTGTTTATTTAACTTAGAGCCCATATTACTTGTCTTCTCTTTTGAGTTGAATGCTTGCAGATTCCAGCTTAGTCCAATGCACGTGCACTATTATTATTATACACATCGTTCGGTCGTGCGAGTGAAAGGCAATAATGACGATATCTGATGGACTTATTGAGATGAGAAAAGCTGGTATGAACTCGACCTCTCTTGTCTTTGTAAATATGATGAGTTCATCGTTTCTGATTCAGCTTATTATGAAGTAAACATATTTGCAATGACATTTAGAGATTATAGTTGCTTGTGCCATGCTTGATTAGCTATGAGTTATAATGGTTTACCTTGCGTGCCAACATGCTATTAGAATGATTATGATGTGGTATGATGGGATGGTATCCTCCTTTGAATGAATTGAGTGACTCGACTTGGCACATGTTCACGCATGTAGTTGAATCAAATCAACATAGCCTTCATGATATTTATGTTCATGGTGGATTATATCCTACTCATGCTTGTATTCGGTGTGAATTAATTTTAATGCATGTTTATGACTGTTGTCGCTCTCTCAGTTGGTCGCTTCCCAGTCTTTTGCTAGCCTTCACCTGTACTAAGTGGGGATACTGCTTGTGCATCCAAACTCCTTAAACCCCAAAGTTGTTCCATATGAGTCCACTATACCTACCTATATGCGGTACTTACCTGCCGTTCCAAGTAAATTTGTATGTGCCAAACTCTAAACCTTCAAATGAAATTTTGTTTTGTATGCTCGAGCAACTCATGTTTCAACTAGGGCTGCCTATATCTTCCATGCTAGGTGGGTTATTCTCAAGAGGAGTGGACTTCGCTCCTCATTCATGAGAAAGGGCGTGAACCGGATGCCCATCCCATGATCCAAAAAGATCAAAGCAAATCAAATTAATTAAACAAAACTCCCCCAGGGCTATTGTATGTTGGAGGCACTCGTTGTTTCGAGCAAGCCATGGATTGATGCTTGTTGGTGGTTGGGGGAGTATAAACCTTTACCATTCTATTTGGGAACTGCCTATAATGCATGTAGTATGGAAGATACAGCCATCTCATAGTTTTTGTGTTGACAGCAAAAGTATGCCGCTCAAAATGTTATTCAATCTCTATTTTAAAATCGAGCTCTGGCACCTCTACAAATCCTTGCTTCCCTCTGCGAAGGGCCTATCTATTTACTTTTATGTTGAGTCATCACCCTTCTTATTAAAAGCACCCGCTGGAGAGCACACAGTCGTTTGCATTCATTATTATTGATTTATATTGGGTATGACTTGACTGGATCTCTTTTACCATGAATTACAATGTTTAGTCAGTCCTTGATCTTTAAAGGTGCTCTGCATTTATGTTTTGCGGTCTCAAAAAGGGCTAGCGAGATACCATTTTGTTATATCATGTTATGATTATTTTGAGAAAGTGTTGTCATCCGAGTTTTATTATTATAGCTCGCTAGCTGATTATGTTATTGTTAGTATGGTTAGTTCATAATATTTGCTGAAACTTGAATGCTGGCTTTTCATGTTACAACAACAAGAGCAAACAGAGTTTGTAAAAGTTTTTCTTTATCACTTTCAGTTTATCAACTGAATTGCTTGAGGACAAGCAAAGGTTTAAGCTTGGGGGAGATGATACATCTCCAACGTATCTACTTTTCCAAACACTTTTGCCCTTGTTTTGGACTCTAACTTGCATGATTTGAATGAAACTAACCCGGACTGACGCTGTTTTCAGCAGAACTGCCATGATGTTGTTTTATGTGTAGAAAAGAAAAGTTCTCGGAATGTCCTGGAAATCCACGGAGGCACTTTTCAGAATTAATAAGAATTTTTGGTGAAAGAATGAAGGCCAGGGGGCCCTCGGGCTGTCCACGAGACAGGGGGGCGCCCCCCTAGGGCGCGCCCACCTATCTCGTGGGCCCCCTAGACACTTCCCGACCTCAACTCCAAGTCCATATATACCGTATCGGGGAGAAAAAAATCAGAGAGAAAGTTTCATCGCGTTTTACGACATGGAGCCGCCGCCAAGCCCTAATCTCTCTCGGGAGGGCTGATCTGGAGTCGGGGCTCCGGAGAGGGGGATTCGTCGCCGTCATCATCATCAACCATCCTCCATCACCAATTTCATGATGCTCACCGCCGTGCGTGAGTAATTCCATCGTAGGCTTGCTGGACGGCGATGGGTTGGATGAGATTTACCATGTAATCAAGTTAGTTTTGTTAGGGTTTGATCCCTAGTATCCACTATGTTCTGAGATTGATGTTGCTATGACTTTGCTATGCTTAATGCTTGTCACTAGGGCCCGAGTGCCATGATTTCAGATCTGAACCTATTATGTTTTCATGAATATATGTGTGTTCTTGATCCTATCTTGCAAGTCTATAGTCACCTATTATGTGTTATGATCCGACAACCCGAGGCGACAATAACAGGATACTTCTCGGTGATGACCGTAGTTTGAGGAGTTCATGTATTCACTATGTGCTAATGCTTTGTTCCGGTTCTCTATTAAAAGGTGGCCTTAATATCCCTTAGTTTCTGTAAGGACCCCGCTGAACACGGGAGGGTAGGACAAAAGATGTCATGCAAGTTCTTTTCCATAAGCACGTCATTTTACTGAATACATGCCTACATTACATTGATGAATTGGAGCTAGTTCTATATCACCCTATGTTATAACTATTGCATGAGGAATCGCATCCGCATAATTATCCATCATTGATCCATTGCCTCTGAGCTTTTCACATATTGTTCTTCGCTTATTTACTTTTACATTGTTCTTGTTACAACTACTACAAAAACCCAAAAACATTTATCTTTACTTTTGCTACCGCTACTATTATTATCATACCACTTTTGCTACTAAACACTTTGCTACGGATACTAAGTTATCCAGGTGTGGTTGAATTGACAACTCAACTGCTAATACTCAAGAATATTCTTTGGCTTCCCTTGTGTCGAATCAATAAATTTGGATTGAATACTCTACCCTCGAAAGCTGTTGTGATCCCCTATACTTGTGGGTTATCAACGATGGATCCTCATCCAGTACGGTGGATGAGGGACGTCGAGGTGTTGCTGTGGATGCTACGTCTTGAGCTTGGGTTGGTTTTCCTTGAAGAGGAAAGGGTGATGAAGCAATAGTAGCGTAAGTATTTCCCTCAGTTTTTGAGAACCAAGGTATCAATCCAGTAGGAGGCTCCTCAAAAGTCCCACGCACCTACACAAACAAACAAGAACTTGCAACCAACGCAATAAAGGGGTTGTCAATCCCTTCACGACCACTTGCGAAAGTGAGATCTGATAGAGATAATATGATAAGATAAATATATTTTTGGTATTTTATGATATAGATTGGAAAAGTAAAGATGCAAATTAAGCTTATATGATAAAATATAGACCCGGGGGCCATAGGTTTCACTAGTGGCTTCTCTCAAGATAGCATTAGTATTACAATGGGTGAACAAATTACTGTTGAGCAATTGATAGAAAAGTGAATAATTATGAGATTATCTAGGCATGATCATGTATATAGGCATCACGTCCGTGACAAGTAGACCGACTCCTGCCTGCATCTACTACTATTACTCCACACATCGACCGCTATCCAGCATGCATCTAGAATATTAAGTTCATAAAGAATAGAGTAACGCATGAAGAAAGAAGACATGATGTAGAGCGATAAACTCATGCAATATGATATAAACCCCATCTTTTTATCCTCGATGGCAACAATACAATATGTGCCTTGCTGCCCCTGCTGTCACTGGGAAAGGACACCACAAGATTGAACCCAAAGCTAAGCACTTCTTGCATTGCAAGAAAGATCAATCTAGTAGGCCAAACCAAACTGATAAAGAGGGAGATGAGTTTGTGATGGGTACTTGGTATGTCTTGACTTGAGCGAAGACCTCCCCGGCAACGGCGCCAGAAATCCTTCTTGCTATGTCTTGAGCTTGCGTTGGTTTTCCTTGAAGAGGAAAGGATGATGAAGAAATAGTAGCGTAAGTATTTCCCTTGGTTTTTGAGAACCAAGGTATCAATCCAGTAGGAGGCTCCTCAAAAGTCCCACGCACCTACACAAACAAACAAGAACTCGCAACCAACGCAATAAAGGGGTTGTCAATCCCTTCACGACCACTTGCGAAAGTGAGATCTGATAGAGATAATATGATAACATAAACATATTTTTGGTATTTTATGATATAGATTGGAAAAGTAAAGATGCAAATAAAAGTAGATTGAAAGCTTATATGATAAAAGATAGACCCGGGGGCCATAGGTTTCGCTAGTGGCTTCTCTCAAGATAGCATAAGTATTACGGTGGGTGGACAAATTACTGTCGAGCAATTGATAGAAAAGCGAATAATTATGAGATTATCTAGGCATGATCATGTATATAGGCATCATGTCCATGACAAGTAGACCGACTCATGCCTGCATCTACTACTATTACTCCACACATCGACCGCTATCCAACATGCATCTAGAGTATTAAGTTCATAAAGAATAGAGTAACGCATTAAGAAAGATGACATGATGTAGAGGGATAAACTCATGCAATATGATATAAACCCCATCTTTTTATCCTCAATGGCAAAAATACAATACGTGCCTTGCTGCCCCTGCTTTCACTGGGAAAGGACATCGCAAGATGGAACCCAAAGCTAAGCACTTCTCCCATTGCAAGAAAGATCAATCTAGTAGGCCAAACCAAAATGATAATTCGAAGAGACTTGCAAAGATAACTTAATCACACATAAAAGAATTTAGAGGAGATTCAAATATTTCTCATAGATAAACTTGATAATAAACCCACAATTCATCGGATCTCGACAAACACACCGCAAAAAGAGTTACATCGAATAGATCTCCAAGAAGATCAAGGAGAACTTTGTATTGAGATTCAAAGAGAGAGAAGAAGCCATCTAGCTAATAACTATGGACCCGAAGGTCTGTGGTAAACTACTCACAACTCATCGGAGAGGCCTTGGAGATGATGTAGAGGCCCTCCGTGGTCGATTCCCCCTTCGGTGGAGCACCGACGAAGGCTCCAAGATGGGATCTCGCGGATACAGAAGGTTGCGGCGGTGGAATTAGGTTTTCGTTGTTGCTTCTGATGTTTTCGGGGTACGTGGGTATATATAGGAGGAAGAAGTAGGTCGGTGGACGCTCAAGGGGCCCACGAGGGTGGGGGCGCGCCCACGTGTAGGGGGTGCGCCGGGCACCCTCGTGGCTGCCTCCTTTGTTTCTTGACTTCCACTCCAAGTCTCCAGGTTTGCATTTGTTCCAAAAAGATTGTTCCCGAAGGTTTCATCGCGTTTGGACTCCGTTTGATATTCCTTTTCTTCGAAACACCGAAATAGGCAAAAAACAGCAATACGGGCTGGGCCTCTGGTTAGTAGGTTAGTCCCAAAAATGATATAAAAGTGTAAAGTAAAGCCCATAAACATCCATAACGGGTAATATAATAGCATGGAACAATCAAAATTATAGATACGTTGGAGACGTATCAGTGGACGACGTCGTCGGGGAAGTGGCTCCGGCTGGGTGGCGGACGGGGGAGGGTGTGGGGCTTCGTCGCGGGTTTTCGCGGCCTCGATGTACGAATGGGTGGGAGGATGGGATGGGAGTGGGGAACCATGGCTTAGGGACGCGCTTGTCCGAAATGTGGGGTAAGTTATGAAAGTACCCCCACCGATTTGAGGCGGTTCTTTCGGTTCAGGGGTACCACAGGCATTTCACATGTCGGGATTTCACAGGAGGTGGGAGTTTTCGCGCGTGTTGTAATTTCGGAATAGCAAGGCGCGGGTTGAGATGGAGGGAGTTGTCGGAGCACAACGAGACAAAGATATATCTTAAATATTTCGGGCTAACAAGGCGCGGGTTGAAATTTCCAAACATGCCTAACGTCTACTGTACAAAATCAATTCGCACTATAAATGTCATTCAAAACTTTGAATTCATGTTATGTTCAATTAAAATATTTCGCTACGTGTATAATGCATGCAACCTACTACTCAAATGAACGTTTTAGTGCTTTATAAACGTATATACTACCACTTCAATATGAACTAAATTTGAATTCGTTTCTCTATTTTAATAAGATCTACAGTAATGATTGTTGTGAAGTCAAAGCATTTGAATTCGTTTCTCTGTTTTAATAAGATCTACAATCATCATTATTGGAAAGTTAAACCATCGTTTGTGTATTATCTTCACAGCACACCACATGATTAGTCTCGAGTTACATATGAACTATGTGTACTATATGAACTCGGACTCGATTTTTTGAATCCACTTTATGTTGATTTCAAACCACATTACATTTCTAGCTCTAGCTAGATCTTCATAATCTAAACCATGTCTAATATGTATAATGTGTTTATCACATTATGTATGGTGCCCCGCCCCTACGCCTACAAGTATTTAGATGTGAGTTGCAAGCACCACACATTACCACAAATTCAAATAAAATGTGAGAATGTTCGATATATAGTATTGTTTAGATTGTTCGATATTTAGTTGTAAGCTGAAAACGCCACACATTACCACAAATTCAAATAAAATGTGAGATTGTTTTGATGTATAGTATGGTTTAGATTGTTCGACATTTAGCTGTGAGTTGCAAACGCCATGCTTTATCACATTATGGTATAACATGTGCACAACACGCGTATCACCGCTATATTCATGCATGCATATGTTTAAAACACTATGATCTCCTATTCAAATATATGAATCCACTTTCATATCAAATTATGATCTTTGTTAGTCTCTTACACCCACACAATCCTCTAACCTTTGTAGCTACCACTAACTTTCTTTCGTGCATGCACACGCCCTCCTCGCCCTCCCCCTCCCTCGACATTCTATCCACCGTGCACATTCATTTTTTTTCTTTAGGTCGTTCTCCCAGAGTCTCCACAAATCCTTTCCGACAAACACCGATCGATAAACCTCTCCAGCGATGCCTGCCTGTAACATACACACGCACCTTCAATCTCCTCCTTTATGTGTCCTTGCCTCGTGTCTCTCATACAGTCCCACACACGTGTAAACTCTTGCCCCTCTTTTCATCGATCTCACAACCGCACACTCATCCCCCTATCTAGCTAGTAGCTGGGCCTCTCGCACCACCTCCTAGCTCCATTCTCTCTGTCTATCCATGTCGCTGGGTCTTATTTGCCTCTAACAAATGGACGTACACCTACCGATCTCCCGCTATACATATAGCTAGCTAGGTCCTTATAACTCGTTTTTACCCACGCGTCGATCGATCTACCTCATTAGTTATGTCTCTCCCTTCCTCCGACAAACAACAATTGCTCTACCGATCTAGTTAGGTTTGCTTACCAGACACATGGTTCCCCTTCATCATCCATGGATGCGTCCCAATAGATCTATCACGCACAGGAACACACAGAAACACATCCCCACTCTTATTGATAACATTGCAGTTCCACCCTCAGTTTGTCTAGTAGGCCTCTCCCACCACTTCGAGAAGCAACTCCATCACCCATTCAGCACTCTACCCCTGTCCCTCCCTCTCGCTCTCCTCTCTCTCTCTTTGTCCCGTCATATTTCCCATCCTTCAGTTATGTATGGATGTCGACCGATCTCCCTCAAGACATAACTGGGTCTCTCCTTCTCAACACATATACGAGTCGTTCTACCTCTATAGTTAGGCCTCTGCCTACGCCTCCCCCCACCCCCCTCCCCCCACACCAATACATCGAGCGCTCTAGTCATGTCTCCCTGCCACACACAAACTTGACATGTTGTCACGCCCAATATGCGATACTATCCTAAAGAGACACGATGGTCCCACCAAGGATAGAACTGCATATTGATATGCTTTTGCAAGGTGGATATCATTACATCAACATTACATAATAGATGGGGATACATACAAAAGGCATACAATGCCACACGAATACGACATCATCTTACATAAGGGCACAATCCGACTACGGATGAAACACAAACAGAAACTCAAACGACATCCACCATGCTAGCCCAGGCTGCCGACCTGGAACCTATCCCCTGATCAAAGAAGAAGCAGAAGAAGAACTCCAAAACAAGCAAACATCGCTCTCGCGTCATGATCATTGCATAACCTGAACCTGCAACTATTGTTGTAGTAATCTGTGAGCCACGAGGACTCAGCAATCCCATTACCATGGGTATCAAGACTAGCAAAGCTTAATGGGTAAGGAAGGAGTAAAGTGGTGAGGTTGCAGCAGCGACTAAGCATATATGGTGGCTAACATACGCAAATAAGAGCGAGAAGAGAGCAAACGGAACGGTCGTGAAGCTAGCAATGATCATGAGGTGATCCTGAACTCCTACTTACGTCAAACATAACCCAAAACCGTGTTCACTTCCCGGACTCCGCCGAAAAGAGACCATCACGGCTACACACGCGGTTGATGCATTTTAATTCGGATCTGGTGTCAAGTTCTCTACAACCGGACATTAACAAATTCCCATCTGCCACATAACCGCGGACACGACTTTCGAAAGATAATACCCTGCAGGGGTGTCCCAACTTAGCCCATCACAAGCTCTCACGGTCAACGAAGGATATTCCTTCTCCCAGGAAGACCCGATCAGTCTCGGAATCCCGGTTTACAAGACATTTCGACAATGGTAAAACAAGACCAGCAAAGCCGCCTGATGTGCCGACAATCCCGATAGGAGCTGCACATATCTCGTTCTCAGGGCAACACCGGATAAGTCAAGCTACGAGTAAAACCAGCCCTCAAGTTTCCCCAAGGTGGCCCAGCAGACTACTCAGTTCGGACCAGCACTTAGAGAAGCACTGGCCCGGGGGGTGGGGGCTAAAATAAAGATGACCCTCGGGAGAGCGACTCCTAAGGGAAAAGTATAGGTGGTGGTGAGGCAAATGGTAAAACCAAGGTTGGGCCTTGCTGGAGGAGTTTTATTCAAAGCGAACTGTCAAGGGGGTCCCATAAATCACCCAACCGCGTAAGGAACACAAAATCAAGGAACATAACACCGGTATGACAGAAACTAGGGCGGCAAGAGTGGAACAAAACACCAGGCATAAGGCTGAGCCTTCCACCCTTTACCAAGTATATAGATGCATTAATTAAATAAGCGATATTGTGATATCCCAACATAATCCTGTCCACCTTGGAGCAATTTTCAACTTCACCTGCAACTAACAATGCTATAAGAGGGGCTGAGCAAAAGCGGTAACATAGCCAAGCAATGGTTTGCTAGGAAGGGTGAAAAGGTTAGAGGTTGACATGGCAATTTGAGAGGCTTGAAGAACAAGTGATAGGAAGCGCAGCATAGCGATAGAACGAAGCAACTAGCATAGCAATGATAGTAATGAGATCCAAGGTGACGGTCATCTTGCCTGAAATCCTGCAAGGAAGAAGAACGAGTCCATGAAGAAGACGAACGGATGAAGCCGAACCAAGCGTAGACGAACGAATCCTCACGATCGCAACGAAATAGGAACTATTGAGAAGAAGCACACAACATGGTAAACACACCACACATATACATGACATGATGCTCAACCAAGTATGATGCAAGACAAGACTACATGAAGCTACTCATGGCAAGAGATGATGCATACAAGAACAACACATCAAAGCAAGGCTAAATGAGGCCGGAAACAACATATAACAATTCCGGTAAGTCCTCATATGCAAATTTAGAAGTTGGTCCAGAACTGAATAAACCTTATGTTCAAGTTGTTAAACAGCAAGTTAAGATGCACCAAGATGATCTACACAAGATTCTAGTCAAGTTACATATAAAGTTCATTTAATTCGGAGCTACGGCCTAGAAGATATGAGCAAAACAAGTTAAACATGGCATTGATGCTAAATGCATTCAAACATCAAGCAAACACACTCAAAACATGGATGAAACAAGGTAATATGAAACTACATTTAAAATCAATCAAGTTTTATATAGAGCACACTCAAAACAGAGCAACGGTTCAACACATACACTATACAAGTTTAAAGGACAAGCTGTCCAAAACAACAATTGGCATCTAGCAAGCATCAAAACAATATGCTACAACACCTCAACATAAGAACAAAAGGCATGGGCATGAAGTACAGGTAAATCATGGCAAAACATGAACACTGAGATATCTCTAGAAATCACTAGAACATGCTCAAAAGGACATGGTAAGATTGCAAATAATGACAGTTTCAGACTTAGCAGAAATAACATCAGGTTGCAATGTTTAGAGCTATCAAACAACATGCTACAGGAACTTGTCATGGAAAACAAAGGCATGTCACGCTAATACTAAAGACAAAGAACAAAACTCCCTTAGTGAACTAATTCCAAAGATCAACAGAAAACATGGTAGCATCCATGCAAACATGGAAAGTGATAAGACAGATTCAGACATGGCAGGAACAACAATAAGTAGGCATGTTGGTGAGCTTGTACCACTCACCACAGTGCAATACATGCATGACAAGGTAATCAATAGTAAGAATACACATTTATGGATCTAAAAATGGCAATAGCATAGTCATAGGGTGCATGGATCACTAGCAAAGCTCATGGCAAAACTGAACTTAATGTTCACAGGCTGACATCAACATTATTTAGCAAGTTTGGAGCAAGATTAAAACAAGCTACAGCAGGCTATAAATGCAAACAGGGGCATGGATGGATAGATAATGACATGTATAACAAAACATCCTTAGTAAACATCTCCAGATTATGCATAGAATAACTTGTAGCAGCAGGCTTACATAGCATCATGATATAGCAGATTCAGACTAGCAAAACAGTAACATCAAGTGCCCTACTTCACGAGCTCTATGCACTCACTACAAGACTCAAAAAAATACATGGATTGCACCACTGTAAGTATGGCATGATGTAGCTCAAAACTCATGTAGACATCAAGCTCATAAGATGCACACACAAAATACAATGAAAATGACAAATCACCAAGTTCTGTTAACAGACAGCAGTTAACATCATATATCACTCTTGCAACGATGATAATGGCATCAAGATGGACTCAAACAAGCATGGAACAATGGAACAAAATGAAGAGAATCTCCTGATGAACATTTGGAGAGCACAAGTAGTATCTCTGCGCTAATAAGTCATACATATTTAGAGAGCAATTTTTATTGCTTGCACCGATGACAACTTACTTGAAGGATCTTACTCAATCCATAGGTAGGTATGGTGGACTCTCATGGCAAAACTGGGTTTAGGGATATTTGGAAGCACAAGTAGTATCTCTACTTGGTGCAAGGAATTTGGCTAGCATGAGGGGGAAAGGCAAGCTCAACATGTTTGCAAGGTCAATGACAATATACTTTAACTGAGATGTCGGAAAACATAAACCATTACGTTGTCTTCCTTGTCCAACGTCAACTCTTTTAGCATGTCATACTTAATGAGTGCTTCACAATCATAAAAGATGTCCAAGATAATATTTTTATATGTGAACCCCTCTTTCCTTATTACTTCCTATTAATTGCAACGATGACCAAGGCTACGTTCATCAACTCTCAACAATTTTTATGCCTCATACTTTCTATGTGTGAAGTTATCACTATCCATAAGGTCGATATGAACTCTTTTGTTCTTTCTACCTTTTCAAGATCATAGCAACATAGCAAAGCCCTTGACTCAACACTAATCTTTATTATAGATAGCACACGGACTCGATTACATAAAGAGATCACAACGAAAAACTCAAAATTACTTGATATCAAAACTTTGAACTAATAGATCAAGATACTACTAAAGGATCGAACTAAATAAAGCGGTAAAGATAGGAGTGTGATGGTGATACGATACCGGGGCACCTCCCCCAAGCTTGGCAGTTGCCAAGGGGAGTGCCCATACCCATGTGATTAGTTCTTCGGAGGTGATGGAGGTGGTGATGATGGCGGTGGATAATCGCACATCGAGCGTAAAAGCTCCTCCAACTTGCGGATAATGCCCTTGAGCCCAGCAATATGATCTTTCAACAAAATATTCTCCTCTGTGAGGTACTTGTTCTGTATGCGGGCTAACTCAATCATCTTGAAAGCTTCAATCTCTGTTGGAGTGAAAAGGTTAGGTAAAGGTTGAGGGATGTCTTCTTCTTTCACCACCGGAGCTTGAGCCTCCATGGCCTTCTTGATCCCTTCTTCCTTGTTGATCTCCTCTGGTTCCTCTCTTTTCAACTCTATCTTCAATAGCCAAGCATCCTTGTCTTCGCTACTGGAGGAGGGAGAAGTCATGGTGCTCTAAATCTGCAACGGAAACAGCTCGAAACGAAAACATAGGATATTTGCGTGATACGGTGGTCAAAACCTTCGGGAGTATATATAATGAATTTTTACCGACCAAAATACGTAACATACAAGAAAACGGAGTCCGGGAGGCACACGAGGTGCCCACGAGACAGGGGGCGCGCCCTACAGGGGGGCGCCCTCCTCTCTCGTGGGGGCCTCGTGTCCCTTTCGGACTACTTCTTTCTTCCTAAAATCCTTAAATAATCCAAAACTGATGAAAATTGCCATTAGAGTTGTTTTGGAGTCGGTTTACTTACCGTACCACGTACCTATGCCTTTTCGGAGTCTGGAACATTCTAGAAAGTGTCTCTTATGTATTCCTCAGGGGTTATGGTTTCAATAATATTAGTTTCAACGTTGATAGGATTACCTGAAATATAATGTTTAATTCTTTGACCATTTACCACCCTCGGATTTGTGCCTTCGAAGTTGTTGATTTTTATAGCACCAGAACGATAGACCTTCTCGATAACGTAGGGACCTTCCCATTTTAGGAGAAGCTTTCCTGCAAAAAAACTTAAACGAGAGTTGAACAATAACACATAATCTCCTACGTTAAACTCACGCTTTTGTATCCTCTTATCATGCCAGCGTTTGACTTTTCTTTGAAAAGCTTAGCATTCTCATATGCTTGGGTTCTCCATTCATCAAGTGAGCTAATATCAAATAACCTTTTCTCACCGGCAAGTTTGAAGTCATAATTGAGCTCTTTAATAGCCCAATATGCTTTATGTTCAAGTTCAAGAGGTAAATGACATGCTTTTCCATAAACCATCTTATATGGAGACATACCCATAGGATTTTTGTATGCAGTTCTATAGGCCCATAATGCATCATCAAGTTTTTTGGACCAATTCTTTCTAGATCTATTCACAGTCTTTTGCAAAATTAATTTGAGCTCTCTATTTCTCAACTCTACTTGACCACTAGACTGCGGATGATAAGGAGATGCTATTCTATGATTGACATCATACTTAGCGAGCATCTTATGGAAAGCACCATGAATAAAATGTGAACCACCATCAGTCATAAGATATCTAGGGACTCCAAACCTCGGAAAAATAACTTCTTTAAGCATTTTAATAGAAGTGTTATGATCAGCACTACTAGTTGGAATAGCTTCTACCCACTTAGTAACGTAATCAACAGCAACTAAAATATGTGTATAACCATTGGAGACAGGAAAAGGTCCCATATAATCAAAGCCCCAAACATCAAATGGTTCAATAACAAGAGAATAATTCATAGGCATTTCTTGACGTCTACTGATGTTACCTATTCTTTGACATTCATCACAAGATACGACAAACTTACGAGCATCTTTGAGAAGAGTAGGCCAATAAAAACCAGATTGTAGTACCTTGTGTGCAGTTCTATCTCCAGCGTGGTGTCCTCCTGTCACGCCCAAGATGCGACCCTATCCTAAAGGAACTCGAAGGTCCCACCAAGGATAGAAGCGCATCTTGAAGACGCTTTTGCAAGGTGGATATCATTACATCAACATTACATAATAGATGGGGATACATACAAAAGGCATACAATGCCACACGAATACAACATCATCATACAAGAACAACATCCGCTACGGATGAATCATAAACAAACTCAAACAATATCCACCACGCTAGCCAGTGCCGACCGAACCTATCCCCGATCGAAGAAGCGGAAGAAGAACTCAACACACGCAAGCATCGCTCTCGCGTCAAGATCATCGCACAACCTATACCGCAATTGTTGTTGTAGTAATCAGTGAGCCACGAGGACTCAAAGAATCCCATTACCATGGGTATCAAGACTAGCAAAGCTTAATGGGAAAGGAAGGGGTAAAGTGGTGAGGTTGCAAAGGCGACTAAGCATGATATGGTGGCTAACATACGCAAATGAGAGCGAGAAGAGAAACAAAGGAACGGTCGTGAAGCTAGCAATGATCAAGAGGTGATCCTGAACACCTACTTACGTCAATCATAACCCAGAAACCGTGTTCACTTCCCGGACTCCGCCGAGAAGAGACCATCACGGCTACACACGCGATTGATGCGTTTTAATTCGGATCTGGTGTCAAGTTATCTACAACCGGACATTAACAAATTCCCATCTGCCACATAACCGCGGCACGGCTCTCGAAAGTTTATACCTGCAGGGTGTCCCAACTTAGCCCATGACAAGCTCTTGCGATCAACGAAGGAATAGACCTTCTCCCAGGAAGACCCGATCAGTCTCGGAATCCCGATTTACAAGACATTTCGACAATGGTAAAACAAGACCAGCAAAGCCTCCTCCTGTGCCGACAAATCCCGATAGGAGCTGCACATATCTCGTTCTCAGGGCACACCGGATGAGCAAGACGTCGGGTTGGCATAGACCCTGGTTGCCCAGGGGGCGCCGGACATCGCTTGGTTCGGACTAGCACTTAGACAAGCACTGGCCCGGGGGGGGGGGGGGCTAAAATAAAGATGACCCTCGGGTTGGCCGACCCAAGGGAAAGGGATAGGTGGTGGTGAGGCAAATGGTAAAACCAAGGTTGGGCCTTGCTGGACAAGTTTTATTCAAAGCGAACTGTATGGGGGGTCCCATAAATCACCCGACCGCGTAAGGAACACAAAATCCGGGAACATAACACCGGTATGACGGAAACTAGGGCGGCAAGAGTGGAACAAAACACCAGGCATAAGGCCGAGCCTTCCACCCTTTACCAAATATATAGATGCATTCATAATATAAGAGATATTGCGATATCCCAACATAAACCCTGTCCACCATGGAGAAATCTTCAACTTCACCTGCAACTAGCAACGCTATAAGAGGGCTGAGCAAAGCGGTAACATAGCCAAGCAATGGTTTGCTAGGAATGGTGTCAAAGGTTAGAGGTTCATGGCAATTTGGGATGGCTTGATAAACAGGTAATAGGCAGTGCAGCATAGCGATAGAACGAAGCAACTAGCATAGCAATGATAGTAGTGAGATCCAGGGTAGCGGTCATCTTGCCTGAAATCCCGCAAGGAAGAAGAACGAGTCCATGAAGAAGACGAACGGATGAAGCCGAACCAATCGTAGACGAACGAATCCTCACGATCGCAACGAAACAGGAACTAACAAGAAGAAGCACACAGCATAGGTAAACACACCACACATGAACAAGGCATGATGCACAACAAGCATGATGCATGACAAAGCTACATGAAGCTACTCATGGCAAGAGATGATGCAAACAAGCACAACACATCAAGGCAAGTTTAAATGAGGCCGGGAACAACATATAACAATTCCGGTAAGTCCTCATATGCAAATTTCGAAATTAGTCCAGAACTGAATAAACCTTATGTTCAAGTTGTTAAACAGCAAGTTAATATGCACCAAGAGGATCTACACGAAATTCTAGTCAAGTTACATATAAAGTTCATTAGATTCGGAGCTACGGCCTAGAAGATATGAGCAAAACAAGTCAAACATGGCATTGATGCAAAATGCACCCAAACATCAAGCAAACACACCAAAACAAGGATGCAACATGGTAATATGAAGCTACATGCAAAAACAAGCAAGTTTCATACAGAGCACACTCAAAACGGAGCAACGGTGCAACACACACACGCTATACAAGTCATAACAACAATCTGTCCATAACAGCAACTAGGCATCTTGCAAGCATCAAAACAATAAGCTACAGCACCCCAACATAAGAACAAAAGGCATGGACGTGAAGTACACGTAAAGCATAACAAAACATGAACACTGAGCTATCTCCAGAAATCACTAGAACATGCTCCAAAACACATGGTAAGATTGCAAATAATAACAGTTTCAGACTTTAGCAGAAATAACATCAGGTTGCAATGTTTAGAGCAAGCAAGCAACATGTTACAGGAACTTATCATGGCAAACAAAGGCATGGCATGAATCTACTAATTGCATAGATCAAAAGTCCCTTACTGACCATGAGCCAAAAAGGATCGGAAAATATGATGGCACCCATGTAAACATGGCAAGTTATATTACAGATTCAAACATGGCAGGAACAACAATAAGTAGGCATGTTGGTGAGCTTGAACCACTCACCACAGAGCAATACATGGCATGGCAAGGCAACCATCAGTAAGAATGCATGTTTATGAAGCTAAGCATGGCAATAGCAAGGTCATAGGGTGCATGGATCACTAGCAAAACACATGGGAACAAGCGAACTTAATGTTAACAGGCTGACAGCAACATTATCAAGCAACTTTAGTGCAAGATAACAACATGTTCCAGCAGGCTATAATTGCAACCAAGGGCATGAATGGATAGATCATGACATGTAGATCAAAACATGTTTATAGGACATCTCCCGATTATGCATAGAGTGACTAGTAGAAGCATGTTAACATAGCAACAAAATATAACAGAATCTGTCAGGAAAACAGCAACAGCAACTACCCTACTTAACAAGCTTGATACACTCAGCACACAACTCACACAAATACATGGTTGGCACCCCTGGAAAGATGGCATAGCATAGATCAACATTCATGTAGACATCAACCTCATAGGATGAACACATCAATCATGGCAAAAATGTTAAATGAGCAAGTTATAACAGTTTCAGCAGATTAACATCAACATGCACTCTTCCAACAGCATTTCGGGCATCAAGATGAACTCAAATAAAAATGATGCAATGGAATGAAATGATCTACTCGTCAAAACGAACAATTTGACATATTATACGCACGAAACGGAGCTATGGATGCAGAGATGTGATGGCATGAACATGGCATGATAATGTATGAAATCTGGGACTTAGTGGATAAAATACCCTGCGAAAATGGATCCATGGTTTCGGGCTCGCGGATCGAGGCGGCGGCGGCTCGCCGGAGCTGCAGAGGAGGAGGCCGAAGGAGAGGTCGGGGACGGCCGGCGGAGGTTGGGGAAGGTCGTCGGAGGAGGGGCCCGGCCGGATCTGGCCGGGGCGACGCCGGTGGCTGAGCTGCGCGGCAGGGAGGCAGAGGCGGTGGCTCTCGGCCGGAGCCTTGGCGCGCGGCAGGGCGGAGCGGTCCGCCAGGCGGCTCGGCTGGGGCGGCAGGCAGGGCGCCGGGCGCGCGGTCGGCGAGCGCCTCGGCGGGAGAGGAGGCGGACCGCGGCGGAAGACGGAGGCGCGCGCGGGGCGGTGCTGGCGGCGACAGACACGGCGGCCGACGACGGGAAGCGGGCTCGGCGGCGCGGAACCGCCCAATCAGGCGGGCGGCGCAGGCGGATCGGGCCGGGCGGGCCCCCTGGGCTCATGCAGCCCCATGTGTGCATGTGATGGCGAGTGGCGGCGTGGTGGCGGCGGCGGTTGGTCCGGCGACGGCGGCGGTGACGTGGCAGCCCCTGATTCGTCGGGGTGACGCGGCCGGTGGACGCATCCGGCGCGGGCGGACACGTCCGACGGCGGAGAGGGGAATTTTTAGGGTTTCGGGGGAAATCATCCGCGAATTTGGACGGGAGGCACATATTTATAGGTAGAGGGAGCTAGGAGAGTCCAAATGAGGAGCGGTTTTTGGCCACGCGATCGTGATCGAACGACCGAGAGCATGGAAGAGACTTAGATGGGTTTTGGGCCACTTTGGAAGGGGTGTTGGGCTGCAACAACAGGGGGCTTTGCGGTTACCCGGTTAACCGTTGGAGTATCAAACGACCTCCAAATGGCACGAAACTTGACAGGCGGTCTACCGGTGCTATACCAAGGCCGCTTGGCAAACCTCGGGCCATTCCGATAAAGTTTAATACCCGCTCACAACAGAAGACAAAAGGGGAACGCCGGATGACGTAGAAGCGCCGGATTGCAAAACGGACAACGGGGAAAAGGCTCGGATGCAAGAGATGAACACGTATGCAAAATGAGATGAACGTGATGACATGATATGAAATGCATATGATGACATGGCAAAGTGCAACACGCAAGAAAATGACATGGCAATGACGGTGAATAACTGGCAGACACCTGGCGCATCGAATCCGGGGCGTTACAAGACTCCTCCACTAACAAGAGATCTCGTCCCGAGATCTTAGTACCGAGACGGAAGGGAAAAAAAGATGTGGTGAAACAAGAACTCAAGAGAAGAAGCCAAGAATCAAGAGCACTTGAGAAGAAGAGAGGAACGACGAGAATGTCAAGAATGAAAGCTCACGGAATCAGATAGACTATGAGACCACTCGTTCTAACCGGAGTGGTTAGAATGAGAAAAGAAACGGATAAGACTGAAAGGATTTAGGTAGCACTCCGGCTGAAAATGGAAGGATTGGAACATGCGCTAGAGAGGATGGAATGACACTTGACGAACTCTTGCAGAAAGAATTAAATCATGACGATCCACCGTGAAGAACTCCGGTAACGAAAGGATGATGAGATAGAATGAAGGATGAAAGAATAAGATGAGCCTTGCGATGATTTAGATGGAGGTTCCGACAAAATGGTCGAGGAAATTGAACTCCGGAAAAGAAATATGAAAACACTTGGAACTAGAATTTATTCAACAGGAATAAACTCCGAAGAAAAGGATTAATCACTTGGACGAAATAAGAAAATGATTTATTGTATGCTTATCCTTCATCAAATTAAATTGATGACAAGCAATGGATTTTGCATACTACTTATTCTTCTTGAAAAAGAATTGAGAAGTGACATATCGCAAACTTGAGAAGGTCTTCATGAACCACCGGTAGGTTTGAAAAGAACGAATGGATTAATATGATAATGAAGGAAGTGAAATCTTGAACGTGCCACCGTAAGAATTCAAAATGACTGATGAACGAGAATGAATCACCGGGAAGAATTAGAAGAACCAATAAGCTAGAGGGGATTTAGATGCAAAAGAAACGAATAGATCGCGAACTGATTAAAGAACACTTGGATGAAACACCGGGATAAATAGAGAATGATAACTGGGACGATGGCCTCCGGTGAAAAGAAATGGAAAAATAACTCCTGACATACTCCGGATGGGTAAGGAAGAATATCTGACAAACGGAGTAATTCAAGAGGGTAACAAGAAGCTAGAACCACGAATCTCCGGGGAACGGACAAGATTTAAGAGAAATCTTCTTCGATCTTCAAATGACGACGAAAAACAACACCAAAATTACTGAGATACTCCGGGTGAATGAAAAACAAAGAGGTTGAGCCAACAATGAAAAGAATTTGAAAGCGATCTTGGAGAAGGCAAGTGACTGATGGTATCCATTCTTACGTCAAACTTGAAAAGAAATGAGAAATAACTCCGGGGAATCAGAAGAGTCAGGTAAGATCCTGGGAAAAAGACCTGTGGGTTAGGGCCCACTGAAGAGATAACACCGTTGGAAAGGATTGTTGAAGAGGTATATGATGCGCCGGGATGATTGAAATATTTGAATTGCTCCGGTGCATCATGCTCCGGAAGGATAAAATGGTGAGAGGCGAACGAGCAAAGGGAAAACACTTGAGCCAAGGAAAAGAATATGATCAACCCGAAAAACTTGAATTGAGTGCACCGGAAAAGATAAGGGATGAAGAATGACGAATGAGACGAGAATTCATCGGTTGAAATAATTTACGAAAGACTAAAAAGGCTCTGCACGAATGAAATTGATGGTCAAAACAGACTCAGACTCCGGGAAGAAAAGGGTGGGAGGGCGGGAAAACAAAGGCAACTTGGAAGGGGAAACCAACGAATAACTTGAAGGGAAAAAACACCGGTTGAAAACATTGAGGAAAGAAATCAAAGACTTCGCACGAGTAGGAAGGATAGTCGATTACGGACTCCAGATTCGAGAAGAAGAAGGGAGGGCGGGTGGGAAAAACAAGGACAACTTCGGACAGGGAAACAACAACGATGTCGGAGGAAGAACTGAGAATTGATCTCGCGAAAGACAAAGAGGTTCGAGCCGACTTGACGAGAGATGCACCGGACAAAAGAGGATGGACAACTCACAAAACTAACCACGTGATCCTAAAGAAAAATTTGAAGGGGAAGAGGAGTAGTTCAAAACACCTACGTCAAGATTCCTCACCAGAGCGACGAAGGGACAGAGGAGTAAAAGGAATTCCTACTCTCCGATATAACTAGACTCCGAAAACAGTTTTCTTCTAGACTCAACAACGGCCAAACTACACGATCAATCAAGGGGCTCCTAGGGTCGGTCGAGGCTCGATACCAACTTGAACACGCCTAAGATGCGACCCTATCCTAAAGGAACTCGAAGGTCCCACCAAGGATAGAAGCGCATCTTGAAGACGCTTTTGCAAGGTGGATATCATTACATCAACATTACATAATAGATGGGGATACATACAAAAGGCATACAATGCCACACGAATACAACATCATCATACAAGAACAACATCCGGCTACGGATGAATCATAAACAGAAACTCAAACAATATCCACCCTGCTAGCCCAGGCTCCCGACATGGAACCTATCCCCTGATCGAAGAAGCAGAAGAAGAACTCAACGCACGCAAGCATCGCTCTCGCGTGAAGAACATCGCACAACCTGTACCTGCAACTGTTGTTGTAGTAATCTGTGAGCCAGAGGACTCAGCAATCCCATTACCATGGGTATCAAGACTAGCAAAGCTTAATGGGAAAGGGGTAAAGTGGTGAGGTTGCAGCAGCGACTAAGCATCATATGGTGGCTAACATATGCAAATGAGAGCGAGAACAGAAACAAAGGAACAGTCGTGAAGCTAGCAATGATCAAGAGGTGATCCTGAACACCTACTTACGTCAATCATAACCCAAAAACCGTGTTCACTTCCCGGACTCCGTCGAGAAGAGACCATCACGTCTACACACGCGGTTGATGCGTTTTAATTCGGATCTGGTGTCAAGTTATCTACAACCGGACATTAACAAATTCCCATCTGCCACATAACCGCGGGCACGGCTCTCGAAAGTTTATACCCTACGGGGTGTCCCAACTTAGCCCATGACAAGCTCTCGCGATCAACGAAGAATAGACCTTCTCCCAGAAGACCCGATCAGTCTCGGAATCCGGTTTACAAGACATTTCGACAATGGTAAAACAAGACCAGCAAAGCCTCCCGCAGTGCCGACAAATCCCGATAGGAGCTGCACATATCTCGTTCTCGGGCACACCGGATGAGCAAGACGTCGGGTTGGCATAGACCACGGTTGCCAGGGGCGCCGGACATCGCTTCGGTTCGGACCAGCACTTAGACAAGCACTAGCCGGGGGCTAAAATAAAGATGACCCTCGGGTTGGCCGACCCAAGGGAAAGGGATAGGTGGTGGTGAGGCAAATGGTAAAACCAAGGTTCGGCCTTGCTGGACAAGTTTTATTCAAAGCGAACTGTCAGGGGGGGTCCCATAAATCACCTGACCGCGTAAGGAACGCAAAATCCGGGAACATAACACCGGTATGACGGAAACTAGGGCGGCTAGAGTGGAACAAAACACCAGGCATAAGGCCAAGCCTTCCACCCTTTACCAAATATATAGATGCATTAATAATATAAGAGATATTGTGATATCCCAACATAAACCCTATCCACCATGGAGAAATCTTCAACTTCACCTGCAACTAGCAATGCTATAAGAGGGCTGAGCAAAGTGGTAACATAGCCAAGCAATGGTTTGCTAGGAATGGTGTCAAAGGTTAGAGGTTCATGGCAATTTGGGATGGCTTGATAAACAGGTAATAGGTAGCGCAGAATAGCGATAGAACGAAGCAACTAGCATAGCAATGATAGTAGTGAGATCCAGGGTAGCGGTCATCTTGCCTGAAATCCCGCAAGGAAGAAGAACGAGTCCATGAAGAAGACGAACGGATGAAGCCGAACCAATCATAGATGAATGAATCCTCACGATCGCAACGAAACAGGAACTAACAAGAAGAAGCACACAACATAGGTAAACACACCACACATGAACAAGGCATGATGCACAACAAGCATGATGCATGACAAAGCTACATGAAGCTACTCATGGCAAGAGATGATGCAAACAAGCACAACACATCAAGGCAAGTTTAAATGAGGCCGGGAACAACATATAACAATTCCGGTAAGTCCTCATATGCAAATTTCGAAATTAGTCCAGAACTGAATAAATCTTATGTTCAAGTTGTTAAACAGCAAGTTAAGATGCACCAAGAGGATCTACACGAAATTCTAGTCAAGTTACATATAAAGTTCATTAGATTCGGAGCTACGGCCTAGAAGATATGAGCAAAACAAGTCAAACATGGCATTGATGCAAAATGCACCCAAACATCAAGCAAACACACCAAAACAAGGATGCAACATGGTAATATGAAGCTACATGCAAAAACAAGCAAGTTTCATATAGAGCACACTCAAAACGGAGCAACGGTGCAACACACACACACTATACAAGTCATAACAACAATCTGTCCATAACAGCAACTAGGCATCTTGCAAGCATCAAAACAATAAGCTACAGCACCCCAACATAAGAACAAAAGGCATGGGCATGAAGTACACGTAAAGCATAACAAAACATGAACACTGAGCTATCTCCAGAAATCACTAGAACATGCTCCAAAACACATGGTAAGATTGCAAATAATAACAGTTTCAGACTTTAGCAGAAATAACATCAGGTCGCAATGTTTAGAGCAAGCAAGCAACATGTTACAGGAACTTATCATGGCAAACAAAGGCATGGCATGAATCTACTAATTGCATAGATCAAAAGTCCCTTACTGACCATGAGCCAAAAAGGATCAGAAAATATGATGGCACCCATGTAAACATGGCAAGTTATATTACAGATTCAAACATGGCAGGAACAACAATAAGTAGGCATGTTGGTGAGCTTGAACCACTCACCACAGAGCAATACATGGCATGGCAAGGCAACCATCAGTAAGAAGGCATGTTTATGAAGCTAAGCATGGCAATAGCAAGGTCATAGGGTGCATGGATCACTAGCAAAACACATGGGAACAAGTGAACTTAATGTTAACAGGCTGACAACAACATTATCAAGCAACTTTACAGCAAGATAACAACATGTTCCAGCAGGCTATAATTGCAACCAAGGGTATGAATGGATATAGCATGACATGTAGATCAAAACATGTTTATAGTACATCTCCCGATTATGCATAGAATGACTAGTAGAAGCATGTTAACATAGCAACAAAATATAACAGAATCTGTCAGGAAAACAGCAACAACAACTACCCTACTTAACAAGCTTGATACACTCAGCACACAACTCACAAAAATACATGGTTGGCACCCCTGGAAAGATGGCATAGCATAGATCAACATTCATGTAGACATCAACCTCATAGGATGCACAGATCAATCATGGCAAAAATGTTAAATGAGCAAGTTATAACAGTTTCAGCAGATTAACATCAACATGCACTCTTCCAACAGCATTTCTGGCATCAAGATGAACTCAAATGAAAATGATGCAATGGAATGAAATGATCTACTCGTCGAGATGAACAATTTGACATATTATACGCACGAAACGGAGCTACGGATGCAGAGATGTGATGACATGAACATGGCATGATAATGTATGAAATCTGGGACTTGGTGGATAAAATACCCTGCGAAAATGGATCCAGGGTTTCGGGCTCGCGGATCGAGGCGGCGGTGGCTCGCCGGAGCTGCAGAGGAGGAGGCCGAAGGAGAGGTCGGGGACGGCCGACGGAGGTTGGGGAAGGTCGCCGGAGGAGGGGCCCGGCCGGATCTGGCCGGAGGCGACGCCGGCGGCCGAGCTGCGGCGGCGGGGAGGCCGAGGGCGGCGGTTCAGCGCGGCGGGCGCTGCGCGGCCGGGCGGAGCGGTCCGCCGGGGGCTGGCCAGTGCGGCGGCGCGGCGGCCGGGCGCTGGTCAGTCAGAGCGCCTCGGAGAGGCGAGGGCGACCGCGGCGGGAAGACGGGAGGCGCGGGCGGAGGCGGTGCGGCGGCGGCGAACACGGCGGCGGTGGCGGGAAGCGGGCTCAGCGGCGCGAGAACCGTCCAGCGGGCGGCGACGCAGCGGATCGGGCGGGCGGGCCCGCTGGGTTTCACGCGCCCATGGCGGCGCTGATGGCCGGGGCGTGGCGACGTGGCGGCGGCGTTTGGTCCGGGCGACGACGGTGGTGACGTGGCAGCCCCTGATTCGTCGGGGTGACGCGGCCGGTGGACGCGTCCGGCGCGGGCGGACACGTCCGGCGGCGGAGAGGGGAATTTTTAGGGTTTCGGGGGAAATCATCCGCGAATTTGGACGGGAGGCACATATTTATAGGTAGAGGGAGCTAGGAGAGTCCAAATGAGGAGCGGTTTTCAGCCACGCGATCGTGATCGAACGACCGAGAGCATGGAAGAGATTTAGATGGGTTTTGGGCCACTTTGGAAGGGGTGTTGGGCTGCAACAACAGGGGGCTTTGCGGTTACCCGGTTAACCGTTGGAGTATCAAACGACCTCCAAATGGCACGAAACTTGACAGGAGGTCTACCGGTGCTATACCAAGGCCGCTTGGCAAACCTCAGGCCATTCCGAGAAAGTTTAATACCCGCTCACAACAGAAGACAAAAGGGGAACGCCGGATGACGTAGAAGCGCCGGATTGCAAAACGGATAACGGGGAAAAGGCTCGGATGCAAGAGATGAACACGTATGCAAAATGAGATGCACGTGATGACATGATATGAAATGCATATGATGACATGGCAAAGTGCAACATGCAAGCAAATGACATGGCAATGACGGCGAATAACTGGCAGACACCTGGCGCATCGAATCCGGGGCGTTACACCTCCATAGGGTTCAGAGTGACACTTGCGTAGGATTTGTTCCTGTTCATGCTCAGGAACACAACGTCTAATAATACCATCTACTCCTTCTTTATAAAGGTGTGGATCATCCCAAAAGTAATGTCTTAAATCATAAAAGAACTTTTTCTTTTGTTGGTATGTGAAACTAGGAGGTATATATTTGGCAACAATGTAATTAGCATAATCAGCATACCAAGGAGTAGTACGAGAAGCATTGACAACCACTAATTGTTCATCAGGAAAACTATCATTAATAGGCAGTGGGTCGTCAAGAACATTCTCTAACCTAGATAAGTTGTCTGCAACGGGGTTCTCAGCTCCCTTTCTATCAACAATATGCAAGTCAAATTCTTGGAGCAAGAGAACCCATCTAATGAGTCTAGGCTTAGCATCTTTCTTTTCCATAAGATATTTAATAGCAGCATGATCAGTGTGAATAGTAACTTTGGAATCAACAATATAAGGTCTAAACTTATCACATGCAAACACAACTGCTAAGAACTCTTTTTCAGTAGTAGCATAATTTCTCAGGCAAGATCAAGAGTCTTACTAGCATCTTGGATAACATTCAATTTCTTATCGACTCTTTGCCCTAAAACAGCACCTACAACATAATCACTAGCATCGCACATAATTTCAAAAGGTAAATTCAATCGGTGGTGAACAATAGGTGCATGATCAAAGCTTTCTTAAGTGTTTCAAAAGCTTCTACACAATCATCATCAAAGACAAAAGGAATATCTTTTTGCAATAAATTAGTCAGAGGCCTAGAGATTTTAGAAAAGTCCTTAATGAACCTCCTATAAAAACCGGCATGACCGAGGAAACTTCTTATACCTTTTATGTCCTTGGGACATGGCATATTTTCAATAGCATCAACTTTGGCTTTATCAACTTCAATACCTCTCTCGGAGATCTTGTGCCCCAAGACAATGCCTTCATTAACCATAAAGTGACACTTTTCCCAATTCAGGACGAGAATAGTGTCTTCGCATCTCTGCAAAACTCGATCAAGGTTACTCAAACAATCATGAAAAGAGGATCCATAGACGGAGAAGTCATCCATGAATACCTCACAAATCTTTTCACAAAAATCAGAAAATATAGCCATCATGCATCTTTGAAAGGTAGCAGGTGCATTACATAAACCAAAAGGCATACGTCTATAAGCAAAAGTACCAAAAGGGCAAGAAAAAGTAGTTTTAGATTGATCCCCCGCTGATACAGGTATCTGAGAGAAGCCAGAGTAACCATCTAGAAAGCAAAAATGTGTGTGTTTGGATAGCCTTTCTAGCATTTGATCAATAAAAGGTAAAGGGTAATGATCTTTCTTAGTAGCTTTATTTAACTTACGGAAATCAATTACCATCCTATAACCTGTAATAATTCTTTGTGGGATCAATTCATCTTTATCATTAGGAACAACAATAATACCGACCTTTTTAGGGACACAATGGACAGGGCTTACCCATTCACTATCAGCAACGGGATAAATAATACCTGCCTCAAGGAGCTTTAGTATCTCCTTTCTTACCACTTCCTTCATTTTGGGATTTAATCATCCTTGAGGATCTCTAACTGGTTTGGCATCTTTCTCCACTAAAATTTTGTGTTGACATAATGTGGGACTACTGCCCTTAAGATCATCCAGAGTATATCCAATAGCAGCTCGGTGCTTCTTCAGAGTTTTCAATAATCTTTCTTCTTATTTCTCTGAAAGGTTAGCACTAATAATAACAGGATATATTTCTTTTTCATCAAGATAAGCATACTTAAGATTATCAGGTAATGGTTTGAGTTCAAACACGGATCACCCTTGGGTGGAGGGGGATCCCAAGAATTTCAACGGAAGGTTATGTTTCAACGTAGGTTCTTGTTTAAGGAACACTTCATCTATTTCTTCCCTTTCTTTCATAAACATATCGTTTTCATGGTCTAGCAAATATTGTTCTAACGGATCAGTTGGAGGAACAGCAATGGAAGCAAGACTAATAATTTCATCCTTACTAGATGGTTCCTTTTTACGATGTTGTCTACTAAACTTGGCAAAATTAAACTCATGAGACGTACCGTCTATGCCAACAGTCACAACCTTCCTCTTACAATCAATCTTAGCACTAGCAGTATTCAAGAAGGGTCTACCAAAAATAATGGGACAAAAATCATCTTGTGGGGAAGCAAGAACAAGAAAATCAGCAGGGTATTTAATCTCCCCACACAAGACTTCAACATCTCTAACAATCCCAATAGGTTTAATGGTGTCCCTATTGGCAAGCTTAATAGTAACATCAATGTCTTCTAATTCAACAGGTGCAATATCGTGCATAATTTCTTTATAAAGATCATATGGTATCGCATTAGCACTAGCACCCATATCACATAAACCATGATAACAATGATCTCCTATTTTAACAGAAATAACAGGCGTGCCTACAACAGGTCTACGTGTCTTAGTATCGGGTATAGCAATATTAGCAGTTTCACCCAAGAAAGAGATAACATGCCCATCTAAATCCTCATCCAAAAGATCTTTAATCATGGCAATACCAGGTTCAACATTAATTTGCTCAGGAGGTGTATAAGTCCTAGTATTACTCTTATGAACAACAGTCGAAGCTTTAACATGATCTTTTATCCTAACAGGAAAAGGAGGTTTTTCAACATAAGCAGTAGGAATAATAGGATCACTATATGTAATAGTTTTCTCTTCGACTGTAATAGGTGCAGCTACTTTCACTTCAACAGGAGGATTATATTTAAACCACTTCTCTTTAGCGAGATCAACATGAGTAGCAAAAGTTTCACAAAAAGTAGCTACTATCTCAGAGCCAAGTCCATACTTAGAGCTAAATCCACGGAAAGCATCGGTATCCATAAAAGATTTAACACAATCAAACTTAGGTGTCATACCTGACTCCTTACCATCGTCGGAACCCCAATCTTCAGAGTTGTGTTTATTTCTTTCCAATAAGCCCCATTTGAAATCAATAGTCTTCAGCATATAGGAACCAACACAGGAAGTATCGAGCAAGTTGCGATTATCAAGAGAAAGCCGAGCATAAAAATTCTGAATAATCATTTCCCGAGAGAGCTCATGATTGGGGCATGAATACAACATTGACTTAAGCCTCCCCCAAGCTTGAGCGATGCTTTCTCCTTCGCGAGGCCAGAAATTATATATGTAATTACGATCACGATGAACAAGATGCATAGGATAGAACTTCTGGTGAAATTCCAACTTCAATCGCTTATAATTCCAATATCTCGTATCATCACATAGCCTATACCATGTCATTGCATCTCCCTTAAAAGATAAAAGGAAGACCTTCCTTTTGACAACATCATCGGGAATACCTGCAAGCTTAAATAATCCACAAACTTCATCCACAAAGAGAAGGTGTAAGTCGGGATGCAATGTTCCGTCTCCTGCAAAAGGATTAGCGAGCAGTTTTTCTACCATACCCGAAGGAATATCAAAGTGGACATTTTCATAAGATTCAGTAGGTTGAGGAGCATCTCTCTCTTCTGGTTGGGGTGAAAATACCCCAAACAAGCCCCTCAAATGATTAGTTTCCATAGTGACAAGTAACAGAAAATTTCAGCACACTATATAAATGTTTCCTTACCAAGTTCCACTCACCAAGAGCGCTACGCTCCCCGGCAACAACGCCAGAAAAGAGTCTTGATGACCCACAAGTATAGGAGATCTATCGTAGTCCTTTCGATAAGTAAGAGTGTCGAACCCAACGAGGAGCAGAAGGAAATGATAAGCGGTTTTCAGTAAGGTTTTCTCTGCAAGCACTGAAATAGTAGATGATAGATAGTTTTGTGATAAGATAAATAGTAACGAGCAAAAAGTAAATAAAGTAAATAAAGTGCAGCAAGGTAGCCCAATCCTTTATATAGCAAAGGATAAGCCTGGATAAATTCTAATAATGAAGAAGGAGCTCCCGAGGACACATTGGGAATTATCGTCAAGCTAGTTTTCATCACGTTCATAAGATTCGCGTTCGGTACTTTGATAATTTGATATGTGGGTGGACCGGCACTTGGGTACTGCCCTAACATGGACAAGCATCCCACTTATGATTAACCCCTATTGCAAGCATCCGCGACTACAAAATGGAGTATTAAGGTAAACCTAACCACAGCATTAAACATATGGGTCCATATCAACCCCTAACGAAGCAACGCATAAAGTAGGGTTTAAGCTTTTGTCACTCTAGCAACCCATCATCTACTTATTACTTCCCTATGCCTTCCTCTAGGCAAAAATAATGGTGAAGTGTCATGTAGTCGACGTTCACATAACACCACTAGAGGAAAGACAACATACATCTCATCAAAATATCGAACGAATACCAAATTCACATGACTACTAATAGCAAGACTTCACCCATGTCCTCAAGAACAAACGTAACTACTCACAAAGCATATTCATCTTCATAATCAGAGGAGTAATAATATGCATAAAGGATCTGAACATATGATCTTCCACCAAGTAAACCAAATAGCATCAACTACAAGGAGTAATCAACACTACTAGCAACCCACAGGTACCAATTTGTGGTTTTGATACAAGATTGGATACAAGAGATGAACTAGGTTTTTGAGATAAGATGGTGCTGGTGAAGATGTTGATGGAGATTGACCCCCTCCCAATGAGAGGATCGTTGGTGATGACGTTGGTGATGATTTCCCCCTCCCGGAGGGAAGTGTCCCCAGCAGAACAGCTCCGCCAGAGCCCTAGATTGATTCCGCCAAGGTTCCGCCTCGTGGCGGCGGAGTTTCGTCCCGTAAGCTTGCCCACGATTTTTTCCAGGGTAAAACCCTTCATATAGCAGAAGATGGACGCCGGAAGCCCAACAGGGGGCCCAGGATATAGGGCGCCCTCTGGGGCGCCTGCCTCTCTGGACAGTGTGGGCCCCCTGGCCTATTTCTTTTGCCCAAAAATTCTTATTAAATCTAAAAAGTTGTTTCGTGGAGTCTCGGGTCTTTTGGAGTTGTGCAGAATAGGTTTCCAACGTTTGCTCCTTTTCTAGCCAGAATTCCAACTGCCGACATCCCCCCTCTTCATGGTAAACCTTGTAAAATAAGGGAGAATAACCATAAGTATTGAAATATAATGTGTAATAACAGCCCATAATGCAATAAATATTGATATAAAGCATGATGCAAAATGGACGTACCAATCCCATGCTAGACTCAGGGGGAGCAAGACATCTAAGGGAAGGAAATCCTTGAATTCATTGCACATCTTTACCTTTGGGGACATGTCTATCCAATGGGGTACTCAGTACTCACTCTCTACATGTCATCCCAGTCTTGGTACTCTTGTGGTTTCTTTTGTTTGCTCTGGCTAGTAGGTGTATCTGTGTTATCTAACCTTGTTTACGCAAGTCCATTCCTTCCTAAGCCAACTCAAGACCACAAGGTAAGTATATGCATCACAGTCATGTGTATGAGGATTTCTTGCTGATGTACATACTGTTTGCAAGAAGTACTCATGAGCATGAAGGTACATTTCCTATATTCACATCATTTGCTCTGATGCATATAGCCAAGATACATGTAACACATTGCTTACTCTGTCATGCTTATGCATTCACATGCTCCTATATTCCATATTTACATGATTGCATACATGTAGGGGGAGCCTATGCATGTTACATGTCTTTCCAAAGCTTTACTTGTTATTCTCTATATCTTTATCTAAAGCTTTGATGTATGTTGTCATCAATTACCAAAAAGAGGGAGATTGAAAGCACAAGTGCTTCCTGGGTGATTTTGGTAATTAATGTCAACATATCTCTTGCTGGACTAATACTCTTACCTAGTATGTTTCAGATAAGTTCAACAATGGAGTGGCATGGACTAGAGGATGTGGAACCCCTTCAAGATGCTAAGGACAAAGGATTGGCTCAAGCTCAAAGCACAAGACTCAACATTTTACTTTTAATGATCCAAGATCACATTGAGTCCATAGGAAAGCTAATACTATTAAGAGGGGATGAGGTGTTGCTTAATGGCTTGCTTGCTCAAAGTGCTTAGTGATATGCTCCAAAGCCCTCAACCACTTTCTCACATCCACATATTTCCCAAACCAAAAGTCAAACTCGGCCCCATCGAATCTTTGTATCCGGCGCCACCGAGTTCTCTTGACATAGCCACTGCCAGAAATCCTAATCAAGTCGGTCTCACTGATGGGATCTCGGTCTCACCGAGATGGGCTTGCAAACTCTCTGTTGCCTATTGCAATAATTTCGGTCCCACCGAGGTATGCAATCGGTCCCACCGACTTTGCCTGGCCAACTCTCTGTTTCGCTTATTACCCAAATTGGTCCCACCGAGTTTGTGTAATCGTCAAACCGAGGTGAGGCTTTACCCTAACCCTAGCACATCGGTCCTACCGAGTTGATCATATCGGTCCTACCCACTCTTCATTCGTAGAGAGAGCCATTAGAACATGCCTACACTTCCAACATACATTTTCTGAGAGAGAACCACCTACACTTGTGTTGAGGTCAAGATATTCCATTCCAACCACATAAATCTTGATCTGTAGCCTTCCCCAAGTTTCTTTCCGCTCAAATCTTCTTTCCACCAAATCCAAATCCTGTGAGAGAGAGTTGGGTGTTGGGGAGACTATCATTTGAAGCACAAGAGCAAGGAGTTCATCATCAACACACCATTTGTTACCTCTTGGAGAGTGGTGTCCCCTAGATTGGTTAGGTGTCACTTGGGAGCCTCCGTCAAGATTGTGGAGTTGAACCAAGGAGTTTGTAAGGGCAAGGAGATCGCCTACTTCGTGAAGATCTACCCGAGTGAGGCAAGTCCTTCGTGGGCGACGGCCATGGTGGGATTGACAAAGTTTCTTCTTCGTGGACCTTTCGTGGGTGGAGCCCTCCGTGGACTCGCGCAACCGTTACCCTTCGTGGGTTGAAGTCTCCATCAACGTGGATGTACGATAGCACCACCTATCGGAACCACTGATAAAAAATCTCTGTGTCTCCAAATTGCGTTTGCACACTTCAATTTCATCCCTTTACATTCTTGCAATTTGCATGCTTTACTTTCCGCTGCTCATATACTCTTGTCATGCTTGCTTGATATGTACTGTGAATGTTAAAACTTGTGCCAAAACTCCACTTCAACTTAAAGAGATTAAAAACTGTAACTTTTCTTACTTAGAGTCTATTCACCCCCCCCCCCTCTAGACACCTCTTCTCGATCCTTTCAGTACATCCTCATTTTTTAGAAAAAAAGGCTGATTAGCGACTGCATGCAGTCTACATGGCGGTGGAAGTCTGAGAGCCCTCCTCGTGATTGTGAGATTGAGAATGCAGAGACCATCGTCGGCTTTAGGCCGGTAAATTGCCTTCCAATTGACCAAGCAATGACCCCCAGCAACGGCTTCAACCCCTTTCCATAAGAAGGTTCTCTGAATTTTGCCGATGGCTTTGAAAACCCAAGCTGATGGACCAAGCGACATCAAGGAGAAAATGCTATCAGAACCGCTTGAACAAGAATAGTACGACCAAACCGTGCGAGGAAACATGTTCTCCATGCAGCTAATTACTCTCTCCGTCCATAACGTAAGACATTTTTTGACACTACATAAATGTCAAAAAGCATTTTACATTACAAGACGGAATAGTAGTTGTTTTCAATGCTAGCCAGTGACGAAGCTTAAGAGTACAGACAATGTCACACAGAATAAAAGTCTGGTGGCTCTATCTTCCTTTTTCTCACTGTTGTGGCCAACATTAACAACGCTCAGGAGCCTACCGGCTACAATGTGATGTTTTGGCCCACATTGTCGAAATAGATTGTGGTTTTCTTCTTCTTCTTCTAAAAAAAATGCAAGTCTTTGACGGTGGTCGCGGCGAGTGTGATGTGCATGTGGTCGTGTGATTAACGTTTCTCATGTTTTCATTACTAGCAAAAGGGCATGTGCCTTGCAACGGGAGAAAAGAATCATAATCTCCAATGGCCATGTTCACATGTTCCTGCATCATCGAGATACACTATCACTCTCAATTTCATGAAATTGCGAATATTTTTTTAAACTCATGAACATATTTGAAATCATGAACATTTTTCAAATTAATGAACACTTCTATAAATTATCAAACATTTTCTAAATCAAGAACATTTTTTGAAGTTGTGAACATTTTATACTTGCAAACAATTTTTTTAAAATTGTGAACATTTTTTCAAAAACAAATCTTGAATCTGTGAACATTTCTAGGATGGACAAACATTGTTTTGAATTTGGTGGAACAATTTTTAAAATTTGCGAACATTTTTTGAAATGCGTGATCCTTTTTTGAATCAGCGAACATTTATGAGTAAACTATTTTGTAAGTCACGAACAGTTTCGATATTTTTTTGCATATTTTCCATTCATGAAAATTTTTTAAATTGGAATTTTTTTATACAATTTCATTAACCTTTTTTAATACATTGATTTTTTTTCAAAAACTCATGGGCAGAAACATTTTTGACTTTAATAGTTAATAAAGTAGGTATAGATATAATAGGCATTTCAAAATACACCATATAAATAAAATTATTAGTTAAGGGTGCATCTTAAACATAATTTTAGAAATAATTAACATGCAAGATAATAGCATATTTGAAATCTACACATTTCTTTGAGGGATTTCCATATATAGGATGTTTATTTTGAAGTTATGGTTTGAAATAAATTTTTTAAAGCATTTGAATCTCTTAGAAAAGAATAGAAAATTTAAAATAGAGTAGCTGGGCCGAAATTGCAAAACATTGCAACCATCAGCTAAGTCACGCTTGGGCGAGGCAATTGTATACTACGCAAACAGAAATTTGTAAGGAAATACAACAGAAAAAAGGGCGAGGCAAGTTGTGAACATTCTATACTTGCAAACAATTTTGTTTAAATTGTGAACATTTATTCAAAAACAATTCTTGAATCTGCGAACATTTCTAGAATGGACAAACATTGTTTCGAACACTGGTTGAACAATTTTTAAAATTTGCGAACATTTTTTGAAATGCATGATCATTTTTTGAATCAGCGAACATTTATGAGTAAACTATTTTGTAAGTCACGAACAGTTTTTGATATTTTTTTGCATATTTTCCATTCATGTACATTTTTTAAATTGGAACTTTTTTATACAATTTCATTAACATTTTTTAAGACATCAATTTTTTCAAAAAAATCATGGGTAGAAACACTTTTGACTTTAATAGTTAATAAAGTAGGTATAGATATAATAGGCATTTCAAAATACACCATATAAATAAAAGTATTAGTTAAGGGTGCATCTTAAACATAATTTTAGAAATAATTAACATGCAAGATAATAGCATATTTGAAATTACACATTTTTTTGAGGGATTTCCATGTATAGGATGTTTATTTTGAAGTTACGGTTTGAAATAATTTGTTTAAAGCATTTGAATCTGTTAAAAAAGAATAGAAATTTTAAAATAGAGTAGCTGCGCCGAACTTGCAACATTGCAACCATCAGCTAAGTCATGCTTGGGCCAGACAATTGTATACTACGCAAACAGAAATTGGTAAGGAAATACAACAACAAATAGGGGGAGAGGTGGGATTTGATCCCATATCCCCGGGATGGAGGGAGGACCATCAGACTACCCACAGTGGGAGTAATATAGGTAGTAACATCACATATATCTAGATAAAATAGCCCAAGCCTCGTCCGATCCATATTCGATGTGTGTGCATGTATCATCGTTGCCCGAGGCCTCTGTGATCGTGACTAGGGTTTTGCACACACCGGGTTTCCTGACTCTTGGCGCGGGATGGGAGACTAGGATCTCCTGCGCCGGCAAGATGGCTGGACGCGGGCCACCTCCCGTAAAGCGTGGGCCGCCGCCCGCCGTTGGTGCCGGCGGTGCTGGCCGTGGCGTTCCGCCCGCCGTTGTGGCCGGTGGTGCCGGTCGTTGTTTTCCGCCTCCACAAGGGCCGCTAGCTGCGGGTCAGCAGGCTGGAGCCGGAGCCGGCCGTGGCGCTCAACCTACTGTGAGGCAGGGGCCGCTGGCTGCAGCCTCGGGTTCTCAGGCGCCGGCACATGCTGCTCGGCCAAGCGCGCGGCAGCCCGAGGAACCGACGTCAGGCGCCGGCCCTAAGAAGGGGTCGAGGCTCACACCATGGATGGGATGGTCAAGGGCGCTGTGGATACATCAGAGATGGTCCGAGATTCAACCGATACGGGCAGTGGGGCAACGGTGGTTACGATGCATATGGTGAGGGGCTGCACCGTGGATCATCCTCCGGTGGCGCCCGTGGTTTCAACTGGTACAACGGCGATGGTCCAGGACTTGGATTTCAGGGCCCGCCCGGTAATTTTGTTGAAGGTGTTGCCGACCCCAATGATTGTTTTCGGGGAGGCTATCGGCGTGGCGAGAGAGGGAGGCACCCACCTCCACCGCGACAACCTCCGCCGCCACCACCGCCCGTTGCGGACACGGCTCCGGGGCGGAGTTCGAGCACTCAGGAAGTGTGGCGGGAGTCTCATCCAAGTTGCCCGCGGCTGCGGTTGACGCGGTCAGGCTCTGGCAGCGGTGACCGTTTCGGCAGCTTCTGGAGTCGTAAAAACTAGGGATGGCGCGACGGACAAAGGGCCGGACAAAGCGGAGGGAGAAAAGCTTTTGAAGTGGGCAATTAAGAAGAAGAAGTTGCCTTGCTATAGATGTGGCGAACCGGGTCACTTTGTTTTTTTTTGACTGGGTTTTTTTTTGCAGAGTGTACTAATGAGCTTTGTCACTATTGCCTCAGATCATAGCATGTGACCGGTGACTGCCCACTCCTATCCGGTCCTAAACCTGGCGTAAACATTTTTGGTGTGTGTTGCAAGGAGTTGATGTTCTTTGAGACACCGGAGGTGGATCCTCTACCACATGTGGTTGAGAGTTCATTCCCAGCAGTGGTCCAGGTTACTAATGGGCAGTTGATTGAGGCTCAGATTGTGAGGCAGCTGTGTGACCTGGTACCGGGTAATTATCAGTAGCATTTGGAAAAGCTGGAGGGACATGCTTACAAGGTGGATTTCCCAACTAAATAGGATCAGATGCATTTTCTTAAGTGGGTTCTGTGTAGAGTTCCAAGTACCAACATTATTATTGCTTTTGATGAGTGGAAGCAAGAAGAACCAGATGGTACACCTTTAGAGAAGCTGTGGGTATGTTTCTTTGGCGCACCACCAAAACTGATTAAGCACTTTCTGATTGCTTGGACCTTGGGTTCCATGATTGGCAAGACAGAAAAGGTGGACATGCCTTTCAGTCGTGCACAAGGGGCCGCGAGGTTGCTGGTCAGTATTGTGAGCGTTGAGTTCATACCAGATGTGGTTAGATGGACACATGCTAGAGTCACGTACGTTTTAGAGCTTGAGATCGAGGACACTCTGATTTCCCAGGATGGGGATGAGATTCAGGATATGGACACAACTAAGGGGGACGGAGCCCCCGGAAATCAGGATAAGGGGTCAGACAATTCACCACGGGAGTCGGCCAAGGGGCCCAATGCGCAACCAGATAAGGCAAATAACTCTGCCAAAGACGTACCCCCGTCCACAACTCCGATGAACACACTTCGCTTTGGTTCGTTTGGAGCGAGGTCGGCTCCTAGTCGGTTATGGAGCACCAGAGTTGAGGCGGACGACCCGGCGAAACTTGAGCTACCACCGGTGTTGGTCCCTGTCTGTGAGGCGACGACGACCCTTACTACGAGAGAGGTTTCCGATATCCCACAGCAGGCACCACAGGGACTACGTCACACTAGCAGTGGTCCAGTCAGGATGGGTTCCATGCCCGGTGGGCAGGTGGACTCTTACGGGCCGATCGCGAGTGGGGGGGGGGTCATGGGCAGGAGGCCCATAGCGCCCGTCTACACGCGTCCGGCTCGACCTCCTTGGGAGGGGCGCCTGGACAGGAGGTCCTAGGTTCTCTTTCTATCCCGGTTGTCCCGGACGAGCTGGGAGTGAGGCACGGGCAGGAGCCCTGTGCCTTAACCCCGCGCCGTGCAGAACGGACCGGGGCCGCATTGCTCTGTTGGCGAGGGGGGAGCGGGAATATTGAGCAGGTGGCTCCACGGTCCTCTTCCCCCTTGACCACTGCGGGTGATTTCCGCTCGACCACGCTCTACCCTCCTTCACCGACGCTAGGGGAAGGGCGTGGGAGTCGGGAGCGTACCCCTCAGGAGAGGACGGCGGAGGAGCTTATCGCTTTCGGCGGGATAGCGGATCCGGTGACGGCTGGCAGGCGTGTCAGCAACCGGATCCAGGGTCAGCCAGATGCGGATGACCCGCAGCTAGCGCGTGCCAAGATGGTAGCCATGCTTCGTCATGTCGAGGCTACTACGATATCCGCGCGTCCAGGAGGAACACCGTGTGGCGGACTGCTAGGTCCGATCACACAGTCGGCGGCGAGTGGAGGTGGCTATTCGCAACACATGCAAACCCTAGTCGCAGCGCCAGAGCAATCAACCACATGAGTGTGCCGCACCTCCACTTTATATAGGCGTCCGTCGCAGGCTCAACACTTGGGCCTCGCACGTACCCTAAAGCCCAAAGTCTACTCGGTCACGTTCCTAGTCCAGTTCGGATCACATCCGACCAGTGTCCTACGAACCGACCTCGTAGGTTCCTTCCCTTAAGCGCACGCGACCCCTTAGGTTCAAGTTGGTTTGGTCACAGTTCGGATCACCTCCGACCTGCACGGTTGGTAGCAGACTCTAGCAAGGCGTGCCGACCACCAAGCAGACTATGAAGCTGGTTAGGCAAACATGTACAACATGTCACACTTCTGTTCCCTTTGCCGCACGATATATGTTGTCGGGATCAAGGCGAGACTGTCATCCTTGTGCTAGCCCGATCTCTTTCTCGTTCCAATGATACCGACCACCATCCGGATTATCTCATAATCCTTGTCGCATGGCCATGCTTATCCTGGTCGGATCACACGAGGAGCCCAGAGTATATCTCTCCTGATCGGAGGGGCAAATCTCATCTTGCTCGACCATGTCTCGTAGCATGGGACAGGACAAACCCGAAACCTACCTTTGTAACTACCCTGTCACGGAGTAGCATTTGGTCGGCCCAAAGCATGTCTGTCACCATCCCGAGTACATGCGTCAGCACAGGTCTTAGGACATAGAACGTATGTTGTACTAGAGACTCACAGATGACATATCGCTGCGTCTCATAGTTGGGTCTATCCGACTCAGACCTTATCTCAACTCGGATCCGACTACGTCGAATCTGACCAGACCTTTCCAAGTCCATATTATCTGGTTAGCATCCAATGCTCCATGGCTAGTGAGACCAAGCCATTGACCATGTCATATGCTAGTCTAGTCGGCTGCGCGTCCACGCAGCCCTTTCGACTAGGGACCTTTTAGGACAGTCATCATACAATGCATAGTCCCACAAACAAGTCACGTACTTGCTGATACACATCATTGATAATGTCCAAGGACTATCTTTATTCATAAACACATAGGAAATATCATCATACATGATTTCCTCTAGGGCATATCTCCAACAGTCTCCCACTTGCACTAGAGTCAATCAAATAGACATCGAATGCCCATAGATCTAACGTGCCCCTCATGCTTGGTTTGTGGAAGTGGCTTAGTCAACGGATCTGCAATATTTGCATCCATGTAAATCTTGCATAACTCTACATCACCATTCTTTACGATCTTTCGTATCAGGTGATATTTCTGGTCTATGTGTCTGACCTTGTGGTGATTCCTCAGCTCCTTGGCTTGCGCGATGGCACCAGAATTATCACAATAAAGGTCCAACGGTTTCACCGAGGCTGGGAAGATACCAAGATCATCCAGAAAATGCCGGATCCAAACACCTTCATTTGCAGCTTCACAAGCTGCAATATATTTGGCTTCTGTGGTAGAATCGGGCACCGTATCCTGCTTGGGACTCATCCAGTGCACTGCTCCTCCGTTCAGGATGTACACAAATCCGGACTGTGATCGACAATCATCTCTGTCGGTTTGGAAACTAGCATCGGCGTAACCCCTTACGACGAGCTCTTCCTCACCTCCATAAACTAGGAACATCTCTTTAGTCCTTTTCAGGTACTTCAAAATAGTCTTTACCGCTGTCCAGTGACTCTCACCTGGGTTGGCTTGGTATCTGCTTGTTAGGCTTATTGCAAAAGCAACATCAGGCCTTGTACATATCATGGCATACATGATGGAACCAATTGCCGAGGCATACGGAATCCTACTCATCCCGCTTCGCTCATCAGATGTCGAAGGACTCTGAGTCTCGCTTAGCCTTATACCATGTGAGAGCGGCAAGAACCCTTTCTTCGCCTCACTCATGTTGAACCGCTTCAACACTTTATCTACATACGTGCTCTGGCTTAAGCCAAGCAGCCTCCTCGATCTATCTCTGTAGATCTTAATGCCTAAAATATACACTACCTCACCAAGGTCTTTCATCGAAAACTTGCCATTCAATGACTCCTTGACTGAGTTCAGCATCAAAACATCATTTCCGATCAGTAGTATGTCATCCACATACAAGGTCAAAAACACTATCGAGCTCCCACTTAACTTCTTGTATAAACAAGAGTATTCTTCGCTTTTGATGAAATCGAGACCAGTGACAACCTCATCAAAATGAATGTTCCAAGTTCGAGATGCTTGCTTTAACCCATAAATGGATCTCTTGAGCTTGCATACCTTACTAGTGCTAGTCGGATCGACAAAACCCTCGGGTTGTATCATATACACGTCCTCGGTTAAATTTTCGTGAAGGAAAGCCGTCTTGACATCCATCTGCCATATCACGTAATCGAAATATGCAGCTATAGCTAGTATGATCCTCACCGATTTCAGCATCGCTACCAGCGAGTAAGTCCTGCCGTAGTCAATTCCTTGAACTTGTCCATAACCTTTAGCGACAAGCCGAGCTTTGTGGATCTGAACATTTCCATCCACATCGGTTTTCTTCTTAAAGACCCATTTGCAGCCAATGGCAGTTATGCCAGGTGGCGGATCAACCAAGTCCCAGACTGGATTCTCATCCATGGACTTTAACTCGGATCTCATGGCCTCCAGCCATGCCTCGGAATCTGGGCTCACCATCGCTTCCGCATACGTGACCGGCTCGTCGCTTTCTAGCAACAATATATCACGCACTCTGCGCAATCTTTCCGACCTCCGTGGTTCTGGTGCCGCTTCCACTACGGGTTCCCTGACAGACTCCGGTATGATCTCATCACCAGCCGAGCCGTCCCCGAGTGGTCCTCGAATTTTTTCGAGTCGAACGGTCTTCCCACTGGCCTCCCGACTTAGAAACTCTTTCTAAAAGAAAACCCTGTTCCGAGCAACAAACACTTTGTTCTCTTCCCGGTTGTAGAAGCTATATCCCAAGGTTTCCCTCGGATATCCCACAAATATGCATTTATCCGACTTGGGTGTAAGCTCTTCTGACATAAGTCGCTTGACAAATGCTTCACAACCCCAAATCTTTAGAAAAGACAAACTGGGACTCTTCCCGGTCCACATCTCATGTGGTGTCTTGTCTATGGATTTTGATGGTACCCTATTAAGTGTGAAAGCTGCCGTTTCTAGAGCGTATCCCCAGAATGACAAGGGTAAATCCGATTTGCTCATCATTGACCGGACCATGTCCAACAAGGTCCTATTCCTCTGTTCCGACATGTCGTTTCTCTATGGCGTACCCGGAGGTGTGAGCTGAGGTACTATACCTCGACTTTTCAGATGATCATCAGACTCCTGGCTCATGTACTCACCTCCACGATCAGATCGCAGAAGTTTTATAGTCTTGCCGAGTTGATTCTCAACCTCGTTCTGAAACTCTTTGAACTTTTCAAAAGTTTCCGACTTGTGCCTCATCAAATAGATATATCCATATCTACTCAAGTCGTCGGTAAAAGTCACGAAGTACTGATAGCCACATCTGGCAGTTGTGCTCATTGGACCACATACATCACTATGTATAAGATCCAACAGCTCGGACGCCCTCTCGCAACTCTTTGCGAAAGGAGACATAGTCATCTTGCCGAGCAAGCATGATTCACATGTCTCGAACGACTCAAAGTCGGACGAAGTTAGGAGCCCATCATCATGGAGCTTCATGCATTTCAGACTAATGTGTCTAAGCCGGCAATGCCAGAAGTATGTCGGATTTATCTCATTAGGCTTATGCCTCTTGACATTCACGTTATAGACCGGTTCCTATTCTAGATTCAATATAAATAGTCCATCAACAATGGGTGCATAGCCGTGGAACATACCATTCAAAAATATCGAACAACCATTATCCTTTAAATTGAGTTCATAACCTTGACTCATCAAACATGAGGCAGAAATAATGTTCCGACTAAGTGCAGTAATGTAATAACAATTATTTAATTCCATAATGAATCCGGAAGGAAGCTGGAGCTGCATCGTGCCGACCTCCAACGCAGCAACTCTTGCTTTGTTGCCGACCCTGATGTCAATCTCCCCTTGTTCCACACGTCTAGTTCTTACCAGCCCCTGCATCGAGTTGCAAATATGAACAATCGATCCGGTATCAAATACCCAAGAGCTACTAGGTATGTCAGCAAGGTAAATGTCTATAACATATGCAACAAGTGTACCTTTGCCTGAAGAAGCATTTCCGGCCTTCTTGCCATGCTCTGCAAGCCACTTGCTACAGTTCCTCTTCCAGTGACCGGTCTCCTTGTAGTGATAGCAAACGGTCTTTGAGTCCGGTCCAGACTTCGGCGCATCGGCAGAGGTTACCGTCTCCGTGCCCTTTGCCTTAGCCTTTTTCTATGACCAACTCTTCTTGAACTTAGTCGATTTCTGCACCATCAACACTTGATGCGTGCCTTTCTGAATATCCTACTCTGCCACTTTGAGCATCCCATGCATTTCAGTGAGCTTCTTATACATGCCATGCATATGATAGTATGCCATGCATATGATAGTTCGAGATGAACGACCCATAGCTGGGCGGAAGAGAACCCAGAACAGCATCAGTAGCGAGCTCATCCAAGAGCGGGAAGCCCGAACGATCCAAAGCTTGCACATATCCGATCATCTTGATCACATGTGGGCTCAGTGGATCACCTTCCTTCAGCTTGCAATCCATCAAGGATCACCAGACGTTGAACCTTTCGGTCCTAGCCTGTGTCTGAAACATGCTCTTGAGACTCTCGATCATATCGTAAGCCTCAACATTTTCGAAATGCTGTTGCAAATCGGGCTCCATACAAGCCAGGATTAGACAGCTGATCTCCGTTGATTCATCAACGAGTTTCTGGTAGGCATTCTTAGTTGTGGTATTAGCATTATCGGCAGGTTCCTCTGGAAGTGGATCCTCTAGAACATGTTCATTTTTATCATGCTTGAGAACAATTCTCAAATTTCTATACCAGGTGGTAAAGTTTGTTCCATTCAGTTTATCCTTTTCCAGAATTTATTTCAATGCAAAGTTGGGTTGAGCAGGTGGTGCCATTGATCTACAACAGAAAATATGCAATCACTAAGCAATGTGTTTATGTAGAGTAATTCTAGCCTAAACAGAATACTCCCATCAAGTCAAGATCCTCCGCAGACTCTCAGTGATTCAGGATTCGACTAGCGCATGCGACTAGTGAGCTTTAGCATCACTGCTAGCCAACACACCTATCCGGTAAGCAACTCCTTGCTAATCGCATCTCTATACGACTCCTGTCGGTCGGGAAAGGATCTCATACCCCGGCTCCCAACCTTCTTTGCCACAAGGCCCAAAACCGTTTTGATAGCCTTGTCAAGTTAACCTGATGCAGTGCATGTCCGTGTCCGACACGAACCCTTCAATTCAAGGACATCCAGCAGCACCCCAATTTTATGAGCCCACTACTAGACGTACTTGACGTGCGAAGGTGCAACATCGAGGATGGCAATTCTCTTGATATTCATGAGGGATCATTCTACCATTCTAACATGCATAGAAACAAAGAAGCATAACAATCACATATAAACATATAATGTGAAATAGTATGGCTCCTTTATGGACGTTCTTCCAGGTCCGATCCGACTCCGATGACCATCTAGGAACTCCATCTTGTTCGTCACGCCGGGACGCCAAGCCACCAACCTGATCTCTGTTATCCAACTACTACAACTAGTAATGAATTTTACATAGAGTCACAAGTCGACACGCAGGTCGTTATACAATATAATGACAGCACTTTGGCTCCTGCCGGCTGACAAACATGACACGCATGCCATGTATAAATTACACACATGCATCACATACAAATGAGCCATACTATTCTCATCAAACCTGCAAAACAAAGTTATGCATAGACTCGCATTCTACCGGTTTGTGTGTCAGGTACGAAATACACGGTGCAACGCACACGGCGGTCCCATCGAGAAATACACGGCGGTCCCATCGGAAATCACAGATCACATCTGAACTCCGATCACACCGAATTTTCTGATCTGACCGATCTTATCAATCATCGTGAGTCCGATTCGGGTTTACGTTTCACTGTTAACCCCGATGGCGGATACCGACCGGTAGGGGTAGGTTGTGTCACGACCTCATCGACTCCGATCATCAGAAAACATAGCCTCTTCAATCCCCATGTGCAATTGATCTCAACAACCGTGCACATAGCCGATCTTATCAAGGACAACAGATCTCATCTGCTGCCACGACATATCTAATATGCATACGATCTGAATCCAAATCCTATGGCAGAGGCTCTAATACCACTGTTAGGATCTACGGTAGGGTGCGTTGACTGTAAATTAAAATTTCCTACGCGCAGAACAACCAAGAACATGCTACGGAAGATGGATCAGTTCATTACCACTAGACGCGCAGTGTCGTGCAGCGGAAGTAGAGTTGGGGCAGCGCGTCCGCGTGGATCGTATCCTCCTCGTCCGATCTCCCTCGAACAGTCGGTCGTCCGATCCCACATACAAGTTCACCGGAGCGGCGCAAGTGCACCGCCTCTAACGATATCCGCGCGTGCAGGAGGAACACCATGTGGCGGACTGCTAGGTCCGATCACACAGTCGGCGGCGAGTGGAGGTGGCTATTCGCAACACATGCAAACCCTAGTCGCAGCGCTGGAGCGATCAACCGCATGAGTGTGCGCACCTCCACTTTATATAGGCGTCTGTCGCAGGCTCAACACTTGGGCCTCGCACGGACCCTAAAGCCCAAAGTCTACTCGGTCATGTTCCTAGTCCAGTTCGGATCACATCCGACCAGTGTCCTACGAACCGACCTCATAGTTTCCTTCCCTTAAGCGCGCGACCCCTTAGGTTCAAGTTGGTTTGGTCACAGTTCGGATCACCTCCGACCTGCACGGTTGGTAGCGGCCTCTAGCAAGGCGTGCCGACCACCAAGCAGACTATGAAGCCGGTTAGGCGAACATGTACAACGTGTCACACTTCTGTTCCCTTTGCCGCACGATATATGTTGTCGGGATCAAGGCGAGACTGTCATCCTTGTGCTAGCCCGATCTCTTTCTCATTCCAATGATACTGACCACCATCCGGATTATCTCATAATCCGTTGTCGCATGGCCATGCTTATCTGGTCGGATCACACAAGGGGCCAGAGTATATCTCTCGATCGGAGGGCAATCCCATCTTGCTCGACCATGTCTCGTAGCATGGACCGACAAATCCAAACCTACCTTTGTAACTACCCTATCACGGAGTAGCGTTTGGTCGGCCCAAAGCAAGTCTGTCACCATTCCGAGTACATGCGTCAGCTCAGGTCTTAGGACATAGAACGTATGTTGTACTAGAGACTCACAGATGACATATCGCTGCTTCTCATAGTTGGGTCTGTCCGACTCGGACCTTATCTCAACTCGGATCCGACTACGTCGAATCCGACCAGACCTTTCCAAGTCCATATTATCTGGTTAGCATCCAATGCTCCATGACTAGTGAGACCAAGCCATCGACCGTGTCATATGCTAGTCTAGTCGGCTGCGCGTCCACACAACCCTTTCGACTAGGGACCTTTTAGGACAGTCATCATACAATGCATAGTCCCACAAACAAGTCACGTACTTGCTGATACACATCATTGATAATGTCCAAGGACTATCTTTATCTTGATACATTATGCTCATTCTACTCATTGTGTCTTTGTCTGTTGTTTGGTAGTTGGCTACAAAGTAGCCATGAGGCTATAGTAGAAACAGAAATTCCATATTAACGGAAATGGAAAGTTCCTTTTCCACGTGTGTTTCACCGGAAAATACCATTCCGTTTTTGTTTCCATTTCTGCATAAAAAATTCCATTCCCATTTCCATTTTGCAAATTTCCATTTCCGTTTTCATATTTCCTCTCCGTTTCCATTTTCCTCTGGAAAAGTGGAAACTTTCCACTTCATTTTCATCCCTAGCTCGGGTTATATTCAACCGGTTCGGATGGCGCTCGCATAACAGGACAGGGGTCTAGGGAGCTTATCCTTCATATTACTGTATCGGTTGCCTTTGTCATCATGTAATTTTCCTTTTTTACTTTGCTCTGCTCCGTTTGCGAGCTGTAAGACTATTATGACGATACTTCATGGATTTTTAATAAAATGGCTGCATGCATCACCATGATGCAGATGCCGGGGGCATGCCTCCATTTCCAAAAAAAAGATAAAATAGATGATGGGGCAAGCAATAAATGAAGAAAGAGAGGAAAGTGTTACTAACATAGCTAGTTACTAGTAGTATGAGTAACATCACACATATCAAGGCAAGATATGTCTATAGCCTAATAAATGAAGTGTTGTATGTTACCACACATATGTTACTTCCCATTATAGAGGTAGTTATATAGACTAGTAACATACGCATGGGACGCGGATTTTTGGCTCCCGGGGGCTCCACCCCCCTATATGAACATTAAATTCGAAAAAATACTGAGAAAATTCAAAAAATATGGGATTTCGGGATATCGAACTTGGGTGCCCAATCTACTTCCGTGCAAATTTCCGCGAAAAAATGACATTCGTGGTACTCTCGGTAAAAAAACAAAAAAAACGCCTATGTACAAAAAAACTGTTTAGGTGGATCATAGGTCGGACTATATTTTCTTCGTCACGGATACATTTCTTGGTATCTTTTCATGAAACTTTACACGGGAGTAGATTGGGCACCTGGGTTTGATATCCCAAGATCCCAGATTTTTTTAATATTCATGGTATTTTTTGAATTTGATATTCATATAGGCGGGTGGAGCACCCAGGTGCTCCTGTGCATTTTCTCATACGCATGTTACTAGTCTATGTTACTAGCCATTGTGGCTAATCTCAAGCCATTGCACTACTATCATGTTTGTGGTATTAGAAGAGCTCATCTTGATAAATAACCAAAATCCGACGATGATTTGTGAAGGGAAAACAGATTATTATTTTTCACTTACCGGTGGTGTGATGGGTAAATATTGATAACTCCTGTTTGTGAAGGGAAAACAGATCTATTTTTCCCCACTTACCGGTGGTGTGATGGGTAAATATTGATAACTCCTGGGACAATTTGTATGACGTACCACCAGAAGCATTAGGCTCTTTATTATTATTAGGGGAAAAAATTTCGTCCATTCCTAGCAGACTGACAAGAGTACCGGTAGGGTGCCGGAACTGCAAACTGAAAATAATTTTCCTTGAAAAGGAGGTTGAAACACCCAGCCTCTGCAAACCGAAAACATAGCTTACATAAACTCGCATGTTTCAGCAATGTCGCTACCAAATCTCTACGCGCGCCGGCCGAAGCTGGTTTCTTCAGGCTAGCACGCACAACTACGCACATACACACACACCAGCCCTTCAAACTGTCCGCCATGCTTACTGAGAAGGTAAGCCAGTGTTTCCCGCGAGAAAAATTCAGATCATACTACATCGAGTTGCCTTCCTACTGGGTATTGTTTCTGACATGAACAAGATTCCTCAGCTCCTCAAATGCGTCCATGGTCTCTGTGTCGAATCCTCCGGCAAACTGAAAAACAAAATGAACGGCCAATTTAGGGCACGCGCCATGAGGTTTCCCTGAGAATAGCCCCCAAACAACCAGAGGTTCTCAAGTAACACAGATAGCATGGAGATTAAACATAAACAAAGAAATCAAGAAGGCAGATGCGATAGTACGTAAATGATAGGTGCTAATCTGATGAATTCTCAAGGCAATGTGTTGCTGCTGCAATGTTGTTACCTGATGAATTCTGAAGGCAAATCTCACAGCCTGAAGGAGCATGTACTCCAGAGCTAGATCCTTGTTCAGAGGTCCCATGTACTGAAGCTCCATAGCAACTCTTTTCATGTACATATTTGCTAATTTCACAGAAGCAAATTTGATCTGCAGTGGCCAAGGGAAATGGATTACTCCGATGATATTTCCAAACTACGTTTGCCGGTACTGGTATGATAGTAATGTGGCACCAGGAGCTCAAAAACCTGCAGAGGGGTGGTATAATAATACATAAAACTATACACCATTTACCTTGCTAATGAGATTGTTGTCAAGCATCCAGTCAACTGGAATGTTGAACTCCTTGCACTGCCTCATCATTGCATCCCTCGTCCTCAGAACGTTGTACACACCTCGCTCAGTCCTGGATTAGGAATGCCAACCAAAGTTCAGTACACAATGTGATTCTACAGATCAATTTTTTCTTATACTAGTAAACTTGGCCATACTTTTCAGACACTGCTATCATTTTCTTAAGTGCAATGTCACAGGGAAGGCGTGGGTCGTCTTTATAGTTAGAAACTTCCGATTCCAATTTTTTGAGGTCTTGGTAGCCAAAAGCCGCCTCTCGCAAAGTGTCCGCCTTCCTCTCAGGCCAATCAAAATGCTTCAGCACTGCTCTCTCATCTACCTTCAAGAAGCACAAATAAATGAAAAAAGAGTAGCTTCAGTGACTGATGCAACTGAAAAGAATGCTTGCAGAATGGTAATATTAGAATATGCATACCAGGAAACCGAGTTCATCATCAAGCCACTTCACAAATGCAACCACGTCTTCTATATCTTTGTAAGCTGCATCAGTCACCTCCTTGATCAATGATTTCACAAATTCACCTTGAGTCTCAACATCCGCCTTGATCTGAAAATGGAATGACAAGTCAAAGCACAGAGTCAGTGCGGGAACCAGCTGCTTACTGTTATCTACATTGTATCAAGGGTATGGGTTCAATCTGGCTACTCTACTTACAGCCTGCAAATGCGAAGAACGGTTCTCGATTTCACCAATCATACTACTCCGCACATTTGCCGAGTTAGCAGTTTCAGTGATTCCACCCCCAGAAGTATCTTTCTTTGAATCCCTTCTCATAAGTGAATGGTAAAGCTCTGCAACTTGTGGTGCCCTCTTCATGACTCCAGTACTTCTTGTGGAAAACTTAGGCGGGGGAGGCGGAGGAGGTGGGCGGGGTGGATTTACAGTCGATCCATTTGATGGACCAGAATGTGGCAGAGACACTGAAGGTCTTGGTGGAGGGTTTGGAATGCGCAGGGTGCGCTTTTCGACATCCAAGCATTGAGACTTGCATATTTCTGGCTTGCCAAGAGCAAATCTTGAACTATCAGATTGACCAAAATCATACTTGTCCACAAGGAGCTCACGCTTCTCCCTGCTTGTCTGATCCTTATTACAGGATACTGCTTCCTCTGTTGCCTCTGGAAGGCAGATAAAGGTATCAGATTGCCTCCTCTTCACAATGTTCAAGTCCTGTGCACATCCCTTTGATCCACCAAGTGAGTGCCTACGTGTGGGGCTCCGCGTTTCTGTGGCTTCAATCCATGCTCTATCAAGAAGAGATTCCTTTTTAGATGTTTGGCAGTTTGTATCGTTCTGAGACCATTGCTTGATACGTTCGGCAATGCTGAGCCTTTTATCATCAGAACTGTTCTCACCATTTCTGGTGTTGCCATCACAATGATCATCATTACAAGCTATGCCATCATTATAATCAAGATCAGTGATTGCTCTGGCTGTTTGATCTGAGCTACAGAGCTCATGACGTAAACATGAATTGATCCACCGAAGATAAGCAAGCTCCTCAACCTCAGTCAGCCGACTCATTTGCAGGCCCTCAACTTGCTTGCTCAAGTTTGCATTGGTGTGCCGCAACAATGAGGCCTCTGCTTGAACCTTGGCGACTATCTCGCTCTGTTGAAAATAAGGAGGACGCAGAAAAGATTAGTTGAAGTAGAACTAGTAGTGTGCTAGAAATGGTCAAAATGATGTGATGGTACCTCTGCATTCTTTTCAAGGACAGCCAATTTGGACTCTGCTGAAGAGAGCTTGATTGCAAGACTTCGTTTCTGAAACTGAAGCTCTTTGTTTAAACGACGCAGCTCAACAACTTCAAACTCCAAGTTTCCTGAAGAAGATACATTGTCCCCATCCGCACTAGAAGCGCGATTGCCATGCCCATCCAACCTTACAGTTTCTTCATGCTGCTCCACCATAGAAGATAGAGCTGATAGCTGTTCAGAAAGGCTTGTTTTCTCGGCTTCCAATGAAGTTTTAAGCCGTGCAAGCTTGTCAATCTCATTCTTCCTAGAATCAAGCTCCTTCTCGAGTGCCGAAACCCTTGGATTTTCTCTGCATTGCTGCAACTCTGATTGCAAAGCTGATTCTCTTTCCTTGGACTCACGCAGTTGTTCCCTGAGATGGTCCAACTCAAGAAAAAGATCATGAGATGCCGGGGACCTAATACCGTGGCAATCAAAGGCATGGGGATGAACTTGAGCACCAGCAGGCGAGCAAGGAAAATCTCCTATCAGAGATCTCTTAACCCTAGATTGGTATGTAATCTGTTGGTTGCTCTGGTTAACATTCTCCACGCTTGCAAGAGGCGGCTTCTTGCTTGCAATAGCTGCTGTCTTCTTGGTTTTCTTGTCGGCTGTGAACCCCTTGACAATTTGGGATCCCCATGATGACCCAAACTTGGGCTTGAGAGGATTTTGGTTACTCTTGGAGTCAACCCTCGATCTGCATGGCTTTGATTGGTTGTCGAACATGATCTCCTCTTTCATCTTTACTCAAGACAAAGATACTCTGAACACCAACCATGCAACGGTGGCAGAACTTTACTACAATGTCACACTACCTGCAAATAAAAGAGGACGGAAATGTGAGTAATTCACCAGGAATAAACAAATGTCACCACCATAATATAAATGCCCTTCCAACTTTTATATCTTCAGCTTAAAGGTTCGATTTCTACAGAACAGGCATTTCTACACAGTTACTGTACTATTTAAACAAACAAGCACATCAACTCAATATCTGATCAAATTAGTCCTTTTCGCTAGACTCTAGCCAGGACCATGAGCTCTTATCGGCGAGACTCTAGGCAGGATCATAAAGAGACACTTAACCTTGAGAATGAATGTCTAGTTGCTCCCATGAATGCCTTTTATGCAGCACTGCGGGCTGGGCTCTGAAGGAAGTAACGTTTATCGCTAGCATAGTAGCATTGGAAACTGAATCTATCAATCCCCCAATCTGAATCCGCAGTAGTATTTACAAGAAGCAAATTGCAAACAGGTAACGTACAAGCCTGAGCAATCAAGTTCAGTGGTATGAGGCCGCACATCGAGAAGTACCAGATCCCTAATCCTTGCTGCCCAGCACAACACATTTGCTCCCAAACAGCATGGCAAAATCGAACCTTTAAGCTGAAGAAATCGAGCTTAAATAGTACAGTAACTGTGTAGTACTACATGCCAGTTGAGATGAGTGTTTTTCAGACAAACTTGCCTCCCATCCCGCTGCCGGGAATGCAGCGGACCGGTGTCCGGCGAAGAAAGAGTGGAGATTGTCAGAACACCTTCCGATGCACCTGAAAACACTGCACAAAAACACGAATCTGAGCTCGAGCAGCAAACAAACCCCCTCGGACATCGGAAACCCCCACCCAAAACAAACATGCTCCAAGCCCTGAGCTTGGGACCTACCCGCGGCGCCACGGACAGAGCCGCGACCTTGGCCTCCCTCCGTGGAAACCGAGCTGAGCAGCTACTGATGAACAAAGAAGGGGACGGGAGCGGGGCGAGGGGGGGACGAGGAAGAGGAGGGGATGGACGCGACAAGGGAGGGAAGGGAGGGCAGGGCAGCTTCGGATGCTCGCCTCGTTCCTGCGTCCCCCTCCCCACGCCCAGGATTTTTCTATGGGGCTCCTCGCCGGATTCCGAGACGAGGTCGCGGAGGGTTCGAGGATTTGCTGCCCTCCTCTCTCTTTGGTCCGGTCTGGTCTGGTCTGGGTGAGGGAGGTGGGTTTTGAATTTTGAAATGAGGGCGACGCGAGGCTAGGGCACTAGGGCGAGCGGGTAGCCGTAGCGGCCAGGGGACACGTGAGACAGGCCGACGCGCAGACACCGACAGGTGGAGCCCGTCTCGGGCAGTCATCGGCTTTTTCGTCTGACTTTGTTTGTTTGTTTTCTCTGCGTGCCTGCGTGTGCAGCGCTGCTGCCCTTCTTCGCCGTCGGAATATAACGTCTTTTTGTACAGGAGAAATATATTAAAGAATAGGAGAAAAAAAAGCAGAAACGTGCATTTCTTTCCTTGACGTAATAGGCAGGCGCTCTGCCAATTTTCATTAAGATGAGAGAATACCAAAAGAGTTCAATATAAGCTATATATCTTTATCTTTATCTAATAACAAAGCAAATTGGTTTCTGATCGTCCATCATACATTTTGCAATAAAGTCCCTCTATTTTTCGTAAATAAACCTGCGGTACACGTTTAAGTCATTTTTGACACTTTTTTTTTGCATTTTCTTGAAAAACCCCTGATGTTTTAGGTAATCAACCCGCCGTCCATATTTAAGTCAACCGACATTTTTTTTCGTTTTAACATAAAACCCCTGACTTTTCGGTTAATCAGTCCGCAGTTTATCTAAAATAAAATTATCAATATCTTTTAAACCGTAACTCCGATTTCAACTTGATTAGAAAAGTGTGTAGAATCTAAATATGATGCTATTTTTAGCTGTTAAATATTTCTAAAATATTATTTTGGTGTGAACTTAATCTATAATGTACGATCCGTTTTTCTTTCTTACTGATAGAGAGGAAAGAAAACATCGATAATCACGCATGCACACTTGTGAAAAATCTCGCAGGAAAAAAGAACATATTTCTCATTTTATTTCGAGCGAGTGTGCGCGCGAGAGAGATGCCTTAGAACTGACCGCATTCAAACACGCTTTCGTTGTATGAGCACTAAGACCGCCATCAACAACAAAAATGTGATGCCATGTGAAAATAAAGGACGTGAACACATTAGGGTCTTGAGTCATGGTTATTGGGTTAAGAACGTGTGTTATTTACTCTTCCGTTGCAATCCACAGGCTCTTTTGCTAGTATTTACAAAAGGAATAGCAACAACAGTAACAAATACTTCCGGTCCCAAGCAAGCTAGGGTAGATTAGGATTAACACTCACAAGATCTTGAAACCAAGTCATGTTGCTGCAAACGTATTCTTGTCCATAGTTAGTTCTTTGGTGACAAAAGCAAAATCTAATACCAAAGCAAGATGATGAAGGATGACTTACGTCGCTCGGCGGGTTCTCAACATGGAAGGGCTCCACGACAACCTCCATAGGGACCTTCGTCGGCTCCAGCCAGTCAAGATGTTGATACGGTGTTGGACCTCCATCGGTCCAAGTTCGTTCCTGGCTACCCGGATCGAATCCTCTGGCCCTGTTTATGCATACAATGGAGTCTCCCGAGCTGCCATCGGGAGGACATGATGCGACACCCAAGTCCTGAGGATGTGCTCCCCCTTGAGCTCGAGGTCCTTCAGCGGGGCTCTAGCTTCAGCGAGCTCCTAGGTGCTTTTGATAGGTAGTCGAGGGGAGCCCAAGAACCTAGCTGTCGGATTACGGGTTCCGCAAACCCTTGAGAGGTTCAAACTCTGGGGTGCGTGCGAAGATCACTCTCTCCCCAGTCTGCTGACCTGCTAATCTCACAGCCTAACGCGTTGAGCTCGAAGGAAACAGGACACGACAGTTTACCCAGGTTCGGGCCATCTTGCGGTGTAAAACTCTACTCCTACTTTGGGGTGGATTTGCCTCGAGGGGCTGAGGAAGAACTAGTACAGTGGAGAATAGCCTCAAGAGGCGAGTTCTTGGGCTCAAGTGAGCTGGTGAGGGTGGAATGGATCCGATCCGACCCGATCCCCTCCCCTTGGTGGTGGCTAGGTCCTATTTATGGTAGCCTTGGTCCTCTTCCCGAATGGAGGCGGGAAGGGATCCCACAACGGCCAAATTTCAAGGGAGAGAACAAGTACATCTTATCCTGACTAAAGTGGTCTTCGCCTACAAAAGCCTCTAGTTGTGACGCTACGGTGGGCTCGGTGATGACCTTCGTCCTAGCGGTCTTGGTCTTGTTGCACGGGAATGGAAACCTTTGGCTTCTTCCTCGGTGAAAGTGCAACTAATCCCTGGGTCGTTTTGGTAATTCTTAACAACATATAGTTCATTGAACTAATGCTCTTTCAAGATAATCATTTCAGAAAGTTCAATGATTGGCATGGCATGGACTAGAGATGTGGACCCCTCAAAATGCAAAGGATATATATTGGCAACAAGCTCAAGACTCTACATTTTCATTTTAGTGATCCAAGATCACATTGAGTCCATAGGAAAGCCAATACTATTAAAAGGGGATGAGGTGTTGCTTAATGGGTTACTTGCTCAAAATGCTTTGTGATATGCTCCAAAAACCCTCAACCACTTTCTCATTTCCACATATGTCCTAAACCTAAAGCCAAATTCGGCCCCACCGATTTGATCTATCCGGCGCCATCGAGTTTCACTTGACATAGCCACTGCCAGAAACCCTAGTTACTTCGGTCTCATCAATAGGGATCTCGGTCTCACCGAGATGGGATTGCAAACTCTCTATTTCCCTTTTGTAACATTTCGGTCTCACCGAAATGAGCAAGTCGGTCCCACCGAGTCTGCGTTGTAAACTCCATGTTTCCTTTTTGTAACACTTCGGTCCCATCGAAGTGAGTGAATTAGTCCCACCGAGTTTACCTGACCAACCCTCTGTGTACCTATTGCTTAAATCGGTCCCACCGAGTTTATGCGATCGATCACACCGAGATTACGTTATGCCCTAACCCTAGCATATTGGTCCCACCGAGATGACCATATTGGTCCCACCAAAAATCCTAACGTTCACATTTTGAACTAAATCGGTCTGACCGAGTTTGTTGATTCGGTCCCACCGAGTTTGGGAATCTATGTGTAACTGTTAGATTTTGTGTGGAGGCTATATATACCTCTCCACCCACTCTTCATTTGTGGAGAGAGCCATCAGAATAAACCTACACTTTCCACTACTCATTTTCTGAGAGAGAACCACCTACTCATGTGTTGAGGCCAAGATATTCCAATCCTACCATATGAATCTTGATCTCTAGCCTTCCCCAAGTTGCTTTCCACTCAAATCATCTTTCAACGATAGCCAAATTAGTGAGAGAGAGTTGAGTGTTGGGGAGACTATCATTTGAAGCACAAGAGCAAGGAGTTCATCAACAACACACCATCTATTACCTTTTGGAGAGTGGTGTCTCCTAGATTGGTTAGGTGTCACTTGGGAGCCTCCGTCAAGATTGTGGAGTACCAAGGAGTTTGTAAGGGCAAGGAGATTGCCTACTTCGTGAAGATCTACCCTAGTGAGGCAAGTCCTTCGTAGGCGATGGCCATGATGGGATAGACAAGGTTGCTTCTTCGTGGACCCTTCGTGGGTGGAATCGTCCATGGACTCGCGCAACCTTTACCCTCCGTGGGTTGAAGTATCCATCAACATGGATGTACGATAGCACCACCTATCGGAACTACGCCAAAAATCTCTGTGTCAACATTGCGTTTTCTCCCTCCAAACTTTCCCCATCTACCTTCTTGCAAGTTGCATGCTTTGCTTTCCGCTGCCCATATACTCTTTGCATGCTTGCTTGGATTGTATTGAGATTTCTTTACTTGCTCTAAGTTGCTAAATCTGCCAAGAACTAAAACTGGGAAAAGGTTAAGTTTTTATTTGGTCAAGTAGTCTAATCACCCCCCAGACATACTTTCGATCCTACAAGTGGTATCAGAGCTTTGGTCTCCATTTGCCTTGATTTCCATCGCTTTGGCGATCATACCCTTGGTTTCACAACCTAGGAGAGTATGGCGTCTAGCGAGGGAAATTACCACCGTAGAGGTCCTTACTTTGATGGTACAGATTTTGCTAGTTGGAAACATAAGATGAAAATGCATATCCTTGGACATAACCCCGCCGTTTGGGCTATTGGGTGTATTGTCTTGCAACGTGAATTCTTTGATGGGAGAGAACCAAACCATGAAGCTACCGCGGAAGAATTGAAGATGGTGCAGTACAATGCTCAAGCTTGTGATATCCTGAAAGTGCAACTAATCCCCGGGTGGTTTTGGTAATTAATAACAACATATATATCATTGAACTAATAGTTTCTTGAGAATCGTTTCAGAAAATTCAGTGATATGGGTATGGCAAGGACTGAAAGAGTGGACCCCTCAAAATGCTAAGGCAAGCATTGGCAAAAGCTCAAGACTCCATTTTTGGTTTAGTGATCCAAGATCACATTGAGTCTATAGGAAAGCCAATACTATTAAAAGGGATGAGGTTATGATAATGATCCGGTTGCTCAAAGTGCTTAGTGATACATCTCCTAAACTATCAAGAACTTTCACCGCCATATACACTCATAAGTAATCTCGGTCCCACCGATTTCCTAAACTCACCACACCGAGATGAACCACCTCGACCATATAGCCAAACCCTAGAAATCTCGGATTTTCCGATTCAACTCGGTCTCACCGAAACTTGAGTTGCCAAGCTTCAGAACCTTCGTCATCAAATCGGTGTCACCGAGATGATGAAGTCGGTCCCACCGAGATTGGCAAGCTCATGTCTTTGGACGAATCGGACTCACCGAGATTGTATTTTCGGTCCCACTGAAAATCCCAACGCTCACATGATTTGAACTTTCGGTCTCACCGAGTTGTCAACTTCGGTCGACCGAGATTGGTCAAATGTGTGTAACGGTTGGATTTTGTGTGGAGGCTATAAATACCCTCCACCCCTCTTCATTCGTGGAGAGAGCCATCGAAAAGAACTACCACTCCTACCTTACATTTCGAGAAGAAAACTACCTACCCTTGTGTTGAGATCAAGTTGCTCCACTCCCACCATATGAAGCTTGATCTCTAGCCTTCCCAAGTTGCTTTCCACTCAATCCTTTCTTCCACCACAGCCAAATCGGTGAGGAGAGTTGAGTGTTGGGGAGATTATCATTTGAAGCACAAGAGCAAGGAGTTCATCATCACCAACACCATCTATTACCTTTTGGAGGGTGGTGCCTCCTAGATTGGTTAGGTGTCGCTTGGGAGCCTCCGTCGAGATGTGGAGTTGAACCAAGAAGTTTGTAAGGGCAAGGAGATCGCCTACTTCGTGAAGATCTACCCGAGTAAGGCTAGCCCTCCGTGGGCGTGAGCCATGATGGCATAGACAAGGTTGCTTCTTCGTGGACCCTTCGTGGGTGGAGCCCTCCGTGGACTCTCGCAGCCGTTACCCTCCGTGGGTTGAAGTCTCCATCAACGTGGATTGACGATAGCACCACCTATCGGAACCACGAGAAAAAATCTCCGTGTCTCCAAATTGCGTTTGCTCTTCTCCACCTCTCTTTACTACATGTGCAATTTACTTTCCGCTGTGTCGTCACCGATAGGCTCGATGGCATCTTCAACCATCAACGCTGTCCAGGGTGAGACTTTTCTCCCCGGACAGATCTTTGTATTCGGCGGCTTTGCACTGCGGGCCAATTCTCTTGGCCATCTGGAGCAGATCGAAAGCTACGCCCATGGCCGTCAGTCGATTCGAAGCTTGAACTTCACGGCCGATGACCGCGGAGACTTGATCTTCGACGGACTCGAGCCACGCCAAGCGCGCCACCGACCGTGACGATGGGCATGATCTAGCTCGCCACGGACAAGTGCTTTGGTGGCCGTGACTCGAACCGCTCGCCACTAGCCCGGCCGGTTGCCCATGTCGAGGGCGGTGGATAGACGCCACAGGGGCTTCAACATCCGTATGATGGAGCCGAATACCAATCTTGTCCCTGCGAACTTCGTGATCCCGAGGCGACTCCTCGCCAGGACTCCGAGCCTCCCGCGCCTCTACCAATTAAACCGGATTGGGCACGGTTATGGAATTCACCGCCGTGGACATCTTCGGCAGACTCGCCTTTTGGCGATATCCTGAATTCTCTCAAGCATCTCTCGCTATCAGAGAATCTGCCGGACTATGGCGGGGCGGTTGGAGTTCGGACGACGAATAAATTCAGAGCCCACCCACCACCCACTTTATAGCCACTATCGAAGATTTAACCGACATGCTAGACTTCGACTCCGATGACATCGACACTATGGACGCATTTATGCCGGAGATTTATCAGACCAGCGCCCACAGTGGCACTGGAAGGTCACCTTGTCATACGATGTCTACATGGTGGATACCCAAAAAGAAGGGGATGGCGAAAAAGCAGCGGAGGAAGATTCTCTAAAGAAGCAGCCCAAACGCCGGCGTCAGCGGCGCCGCTCTAAATCCCGCCACAACAAGAATGGAGATTCCGACGGAGACAATAACACTCGGAGAGTGCCGAAGACGATCCCTCCTGCGAGACTCGGACAGAGGACGCAGGCAAGCCCTCACGACAGGCGACATACTGAAGGGGTTGAGGATGATAACTATATGCCTCCCTCCAAGACGAAGCAAGCCTCAACGATGATGAATTAAATGCGTGAGGATCCCGTCGAACAAGAGCGCTTCAAGCACAGGCTCATAGCCACGGCAAATAGCCTAAAGAAAAAGCAAAGAACAGCTCCAAGCTGATCAAGATCTGCTAGCCGATCGATGGACCGAGGTCCTCGCGTCAAGAGTGTAAACTCGAACTCCCTCCAAAAGTTACCCAAGACGCAAGCTGCTCCCCGATTAGAGGAGGAAGCATACATACCTTCATCACCAACAAGACGACATGGTCGACCGACCACCCGTGGCGCGACAGAGAGGCATTCAGCCCCGACCAAGACCGTACCCGGCATCGATCCAAGAGTACGGCCAAAAGGAACGCTACGGACTTGCAAGACATATTGGAGGACAAAGCAAGACAATCCAGATCCATCTATGGATCACGTGGGCGCCCTACGACCCACAACGAATACCGTCGCGCCGGACATAACGCCGGCCGGGCCGAACATAGCAGGCAGCGCTCCCTCGAGCTGCGTCGCGATATTGCCCAATACAGGGGCACCGCACACCCATTATGCTTCACCGATGAAGTAATGGATCATCAGATCCCCGAAGGGTTTAAACCCGTAAATATCGAATCTTATGATGGCACAACAGACCCCGCGGTGTGGATTGAAGATTATCTTCTCCACATCCATATGGCCCGCGGCGACGATCTCCATGCCATCAAATATCTCCCACTCAAGCTTAAAGGACCAGCTCGGCATTGGCTTAACAGCCTGCCCGCAGAGTCAATTGGGTGTTGGGAAGACCTGGAGGCCGTGTTCCTTGATAACTTCCAAGGTACATATGTGCGACCACCAGACACCGATGACCTAAGCCACATTATTCAGCAGCCAGATGAATCGGCCAGACAATTTTGGACACGGTTCTTGACGAAGAAAAATCAAATCGTCGACTGTCCGGATGCGGAGGCCCTTGCAGCCTTCAAACATAACATCCGGGACGAATGGCTAGCCCGGCACCAAGGCGAAAAGCCAAATCCATGGCAGCCCTCACATCGCTAATGACCCGCTTTTGTGCGGGAGAGGACAGCTAGCTAGCCCGCAGCAACAATCTCCGTAAAAACTCGGCAGTCCGGATACTAAGGACAACAACGGCGGTCACGCCGAATCAAAAACAAGCGCCACATTAACGGCGATTTATAAGGAGGATACTGACGATCAATGCCGGATTCCGAGGCTCTAAACCCGTCAATGGAAGAAGCCATTTAAAAGAACAACTCCGGTCCGTCCCAATCTGGACCGAATACTCGACCGCTCATGCGGATACATGGCACCCCGAAAAGCCGCCTAATCACACCAATAGAGATTGTTGGGTGTTCAAGCGGTAGCAAGTTAATTGCGAACACAATGACAAGGGGCTAAATAGCGATGACGAGGAAGAGACCCGGCCGTCGAACAATAGAGGACAGAAGGGTTTCCCCCCACAAGTGCGGACGGTGAATATGATTTACGCGACCCATATACCCAAGAGGGAGAGGAAGCGTGCACTACGGGACGTCTATGCGATGGAGCCAGTCGCCCCGAAGTTCAATCCATGGTCCTCCGGTCCGATCACTTCGATCGACGAGACCATCCGACCAGCATACGCCATGGCGGATTCGCCGCATTGGTCTTAGACCCAATCGTCGATGGATTTCACCTCACAAGAGTCCTGATGGACGGCGGCAAAGAACTGAACCTGCTTTATCGGGACACGGTCGCAAAATGGGCATAGACCCATCCAGATCAAACCTACTAAGACAACCTTTAAAGGTGTCATCCCAGAGTGGAAGCCAACCATGCAGGCTCACCACATTGAAGTGGTCTTGGATCCCGGATAATTTCCGGCGAAGAGTTAATCTTCAATATAGTCCCGCTCAGTGGCGGCTATCATGCCCTCGCTCGGACGAACGCGTTGCAAAATTCAACGAGGTGCCGATTATGCATACCTAAAGCTCAAGATGCCAGCCCTCGTGGAGTCATTATATCAATGGGAATACGGAACGCCCCTCCGAACGGAGGAACATACAATGCTCTCGCGGCGAATGAGCAGCCTCCTACGGCAATTCTCTAGTCCGCAATTAAAAAGCGGATACATCAAAGCGCCCCGAGCAACACTAACCAAGACCACTGGCGCGATCGAGCATCGCCAGAGTAATGCGGCCCCAACCCGCGCCATGATGATCGGAAGAATAACACTCGCGTACATCATTACGCTTTGGAGATACCATGGGCGCGGGGAGGGCTTAACCATAAGGACCAAAGAGTGCGGCTCGACCACACCAGGCTCATCGCGACGCCCCCTTGGCTTTATTTTTATCTTTTCTTCTTTTGCGTATCAGGACTCCATTAACCGTAAGCCTGTCCGACGGCGAACTTGCCGAACTCACGATGCAACATCGAGGGATTAAAGAAGGCATGATTTACACTCTGGTGGTCTCCATTACGAGCATTAAATTCGATTACATACACCAAGTCTGCAGCTTATCCTCGAGGGGGACATGTTAATTTAGTCCAAATCCTTTGCTTACCGCACCATTTGTATCACCGCTTTATTAGCGGACCTTCTTTCATTAATAACGATCACTTCCTTTTGCAAGTACATCACCTTTTCATTGCAATTCGTTATCTTTTACATATGTTCATTATATGACATTTTGCACCAGATACTTTGGTACGGCCGAATACACCAGGGCTTCGCTCCCCAGATTATGGTGTGATTAAGTCCGAACACTTTCACAAGTGCGGCACCCGAACTTATAGCATTATATGAATCAGCTCGAATCATGTCTTGGGTCAATAGTTGGGTTTGCCCGCTCCCATGTTTTGGTACCTTACGTTCCATTCCGTCGGCTAAGGTAGCACGGAGAACCATCTGCGATTGCGCCCGGTTGAGCCGGGTTAACGCCTCGATGGAAAGCTAAACCGACCGGCATGATAAGGCGAGAGATGGTCGCTGTTCGAGAGGTCCTTCGGGTCCCTAAAGACTCATGCCGCTTCAGCGAAGTTCGGATGATGTCCGAAGGCGTGGATAGCGCCGGATTCGGTCTTCCAATACCGGGGCTTCACCAAATTTAAAATTATAGAATTCTATGGCTAAGTGAGAGTGTTCAAGCATTATAAGTCCGTTTGCCTTGTTCGTCGTGTTGAGCGCCTCCTAGATGGACCCAAAATGGGAACAAGAGTGCTCAAGTTTATCACCGAACACCCCAAAGACTCGTGGCTTGGGGGTGAAGCCAACGACTTGCCATCTCTCGATTTAACAAACGGCCGCATGAAGGTAATATTTTAAATTCAACAAGCGTTGCTCATGGCGCATATAAACGAAGTTTTCAGCGACAGATAAAAACACAATGAAGTTCACTCAAAGATTACATTTCGGGGTACTCATCGCAATATCGCAGCTCCCTTCAGACAACTTTATAATATCGCTCCAGCGTGCGATGCTCCTTGCTGGCGGCGGCGGATCCGTGAGAAGCTTCTCGCATCCGGTTTGCCCATTGCACCTTTATGCGGCAAGGGCCCGACGAGCGCCTTCAATACAAAGTGAGCGCTTGATCACCTCCACTGGGCACGCATCCACCAGCCATCGCACTAGGCCAAAGTAGCTGCCGGGCATGGCCTGTCGAGCCATAGCCGGACTATGAGGCCCTTCATGGCCTCCTCGGCTACCTTGTGGAGTTCGACCACCGCTTCACTGGTCGCTTGAAAGCACCGGATGGCCGGCCTCGGATATTGAGACCGAAGACCTTCTCCATTGAGCTCCCTCCTCGCCACGATAGAATGCGGCGGCATCGGACTCGCGGCAGATCTGCAAATGCCCCGAGAGCTCGAATTCGGGTAAGTATCCGGTAATTTACATTAACATGCTTGCTCTGCATGAAAAACGCCTTACCCGCCGCTATCTTCTTCATGTCCTCTACCTCCCGATGGGCCTTCTGGGCCTCGGCCTTGGCGGACTGGGAACCTTCAAGAGCCGCGGCAAGCTCAGACTCTCGAGTCTTGGAGTCACGCTCCAAACTCTCATGCTTTTCCATGAGATCCTGGAGCTCTTGCCGAACTTCCGCCACCAGCGCCACTTGTTTTTCTCGCTCAGCCCGTTCCGCGACCGCATTGTGTTCGGCCGCGGACACGGCATCCTTCAGGGCTGCCACCTCCTTAGTGGCCCCTGCAATACACATATTATCCTTATTAATTTTGTTTGCAACCAAAACCCTTTTCTGTAAGGTACTTATTTAAAGTGGTGTTATTCACCTTCTTTTTCCTTGAGCTGCCTTTTGGCATGGCCGAGCTCTTGCTCCGACCGCTCAAGGTCCTTCTTCAGCGCCTCGACCTCCGCCGTTAGTGCGGCAGAGGTCAACAGCGCAGCCTGCAAACCCATATTGACATATTTTTAGCAACCCTGCGTATATCTTGTTAGATCCTTAGTCCGGCTTTTCTTTCCGAACACCGAACTAAGCATCAGGGGCTACTGTCTATGCGGTATTACATTACATTATTTTAAACTTCTTACCTCAAAGCCTGTTAGAAGGCTGTTGCAGGCTTCGGTCAGCCCGCCCTTGGCGAGCTGGACCTTCTCAATCATCGCACTCATGAGGATGCGGTGTTCTTCCTCGATGGAAGCGCCTTTAAGCGCCTCCAGCAAGTTATCCGGTGCCTCCGGTTGGACGGAGGCCGCCGGCGTCACGGTCCTGCCCTTCTTTCGAGGGCGCTTGCGGACTCGAACGCCACGGGTTCCGGCAGAGTCCGCACAAAGTCCGGAGGCTGCTCGACAGCGCCTCGGAGCCTCCTCTGGCTCAGGGATTCCGCCTCGTCGTCCTCGTCGACGCGTGGGGTAGGCGGTCGGGATGGAATTTACATCCGATGGCGCCAAAGACCCGCCATCGAGTCGGGAAGATCGTCAATGGCCGGACTACAGGCGAGAATCTTGGCGTTAGAAGGACACTACATGGCATACAATGTACGGCATATAAATGATATGAATACTTACGATCTCGCCGGACGCTTTGCCCTTGGAGGCCACTCTTCCTCGCCAACATTGATGTTGGTGAAACTGTCCGGGGGGATAGTTCTCCCCTCTTGACCCTTCGCCGCCCGATTGGGGAGGCCTTCCTCTTCTTCTCTCCTCCTCCGGAGAGAGTACTCCTCCTCCTCTTCGTCTTCGGAGGAGGAGTCCTCGTCGTCGTCAGACGCCTGATTATGGGAACTCTTTCGAGTCCCCGTGGCCACCTTCTTGGCCTTCTTCTCCGGCACCACGTACGGTGCCGGAACCAGCAGCCTTGCTAAGCGGGCATCCACTGGTTCTTCTGGCATGGGAGCCGGGCTGATGAGCAGCCGGGCCTTCTCCATCCATTCCTGTCAAAGGAAGAGGCAGATTGAAAACCTCGCTAGAGTCAATCTAATTACTACAAGTGTCCCGTAATGGGGTCGAATCACTTACCTCGTCAGTCGGAGACTGCGAGCTGAATCCGCGGTCTTGATCGCGGATGTGGGGCTTGGCGCCCTTGAACAGCACCCTCCAGGCGCCAGACGTTGTATCGAAGAGCCCGCCAACGTCTGGTGTTGTTCCGGATTAAACTCCCACGATTAAATGCCCGTTCTTGGCATGGGAGAATCACGGAGGAGCATGACTGACCACGCCGACGAGCCGAGCCTATTGCTCACCAAATTCTTGATGCAGCTCAAGTCCGTCACCTCCACCGGATCACCCCACCGCAAGCCCTTCTCTTTCCGGAGGTGAGCTGCGTGGGGATTCCAGATCTAAATTGGGGCCGCCGCCCATGTAGGCTCGCGGCTCGGTGATGTAGAACCACCCCAATCGCCACCCCTTGACGGAGTCCACGAAGGTCCCTTCTAGCCAAGGGACGTTGGGCGGCTTGCCCAAGATGGCGCCTCCGCATTCCGCTTATGTCCCCTTCACAACCTTCGCTTGACGTTGAAGGTCTTGAGCCACAGCCAAGTGGGGCGGATGCGGAGAAAGGCCTCGCACACGACGATAAACGCCGAGATGTTGAGGACGAAGTTCGGCGCTAGATCGTGGAAATCCAGGCCGTAGTAAAACATGAGCCCCCGGACGAATGGATGGAGCGGGAAGCCTAGTCCGCGGAGGAAGTGGGAAGGAAGACGACCCTCTCATGAGGCCCAGGGTAAAGATGAGCTGCCCGCGTCGGGCAGCCGGTCTTGCGATGTCGCCGAAAGGTATCCGGCGTCGCGCGGCTTGGTGATGTCCTCCCCTTGGCGGTGGAGGCCATCCATTGCCTCCCCTCCGGACATATTCGGAGAAGGGTCGAGGTGAGATGTGCGAGCTTGGGCGTTGGAGCTTGAGTTCGCAGGACGGATAAGCAAAGGAGGAAGGAGGCGAGGTGAGAAGGTAAATCCTTATCCCTTATATATAGGCGACAAAACTATGCGCCCTCACCGCCCGGTAAAACTCGCTTATCTCCCAAGCGCCAAATCAATGGCGCGGTTGGGTTACCCACGACGTATTGATGAGAATCCGGAATAAGGGGAACACGATCTCGCTTGACAGACGTGCCAAGAAACCGCCGCTAAACGTCTTTGGTGGTATAGTAATTCAAACAAGGGCTTGGTGGCGGTGTGATGTCACGCCGCATAATACGCCAACAGATTGAATCGGTGTATATGTTTTATTCTCTCTACGCTTGGAATGTGGAATTTATTTTGCGAGCCGGACACTATCCCGGTGTTCATTATCTTCTCCAGATTATTCAAGGAGGAACCCGCCTTGCAATGCCGAACATTATGCACGCCGGACTTATCGTCATTGAAGACCGTTCGGGGCTACCGAGGAGTCTGGACTAGGGGTGTCCGGATAGCCCGACTATCAATATCCGCCGACTCCCATACTACGAAGATAGAAGATTGAAGACTCACTCGTGTCCTAAGGTACTTTCCTTGGCGTGGAAGGCAAGCTTGGCAAGACAGATATGTAGATCTCCTACCATTGTAACCGACTCTGTGTAACCCTAGCCTCTCCGGTGTCTATATAAACCGGAGGGCCTTAGTCCGTAGGACGAACATTACATCTCAACAATCATACCATAGGCTAGCTTCTAGGGTTTAGCCTCCTTGATCTCGTGGTAGATCTACTCTTGTACTACCCATATCATCAATATTAATCAAGCAGGAGGGTTTTACCTCCATCGAGAGGGCCCGAACCTGGGTAAAAACATTGTGTCCCTCGTCTCTTGTTACCATCCGCCTAGACGCACAGTTCGGGACCCCCTACCCAAGATCCGCCGGTTTTGACACCGACACAAGCCTTCAATGAAGAACTGAGATTAATGGTGAAGAACTTCAACAAATTCTACAAGAGTATAAGCAAGGAAAGAAGTTCCAAGTCAAGGTCCTACAATGACAAAAGCTCTTCTAGTCGTGAGCGAAACTGCTACAATTATGGAAGACCCGGACACTACTCCAATGAGTGTACGGCTCCCTACAAAAGAAGAGAAGACTCACCTAAAAGAAGAAGCAAAATGGAAGAATCACCTCCAAGAGAGAGAAGGAGTAGAGATGATCGCTATGAACGAAGAACCTCTCGAAGAAGCAAGGATTCGGAAAGAAAGGACAAGTCATCAAGGATCTACACAAAACGAAGACATCAAGCTCATGTTGGTGAATGGGTATCCGGCTCCGACTCCGACCACCACTCTGAGAGAAGTTATCACTCCGACTCTGAATATACTCAAGATGAAGGTGTTGCCGGTCTAGCACTTGTGTCAACCACCTATGACATATTTGATTCACCAAATGAAGGAATTGGGAGATACTTCATGGCTAAAGGCCCCAAGGTAACACACCCCGATTTGTTGATTTCAATAGTGATGAAGATGACTTGCTAGGTGATGATGATTTACTTGTTGACAACTCTAGTGATGAATACTATGATGAAACGTCAATTAATCATGCTAATCAAGATAAAAGGAATGACAACGATAATAAGGAGATTGAGCGTCTAACTAAAGAACTAAACACCCTTAAGTTAGCTCATGAAACTACTTTAGAAGATCATCGAGAACTTTTAAAAAATCATGAGAAGTTACGCTTCGAAAAGCTCAATCTTGAGCAAGAGCATGAGTTCTTAAAGGCCATCAATGATGATCTTCAGAAGAAAAGTTCTTCATACATTGCCAAGCATTTACTCTTGTCTACTTACATGCCACAAGTAAAATCTAGCAACAAAAACAAGAAAGATTCTTCTTCTAGTAGTAACAATAATCATGCTAAATCCAATATTGTTGCTTCTAGTAGTTCTCTTGATTCCACTAATGATTCTCTTAGCCAGTTACACTTGAGCAAGAAAATAGCTTATTGAAGGGAATTATAGAGAAAGGTGTTTATAAGAGCCTTGCCGGAAGTAAGCAATTTGAGGAAATTGTACGCAAGCAAGGAAGGCGCCGGAAGAATCAAGGTGTTGGTTTTGAATGAAAGTTCAATGCCAATGGAGTTGAGTGGGAAGAAGATTAATACACCGAGACGAAGTTTGTTCCTCAACAATAGAAGTATGACCCTACTTCCTTCAAGGGGACACAAGCTCAAGATGATCTTCCACCACAAGACCACAAGCTAAAAGGCAAGGACAAGCTTCAAGAAGAGATTGATGCATTTTAAGATGCTCCGAAGGCCTTGGTCAAGTGGGTTCCCAAGACTACATCAAGTTCTACTTCATCAAGTACATCTACAACTCCAAGGATTCCCATCAAGATGATGTGGATCCCGAAGAAGAAGAACTGGAGAGTTCTTGAGGGTGACTCCGCCAACATACTTCACTGATATTTATTTTGGCAAGAACAAGTGCAAAGAACTTCCACATCTTGCACCAGTTCAAGGAGCCACAAACCCTCTTGTTGGTAAGACAAGGGACAAGGTAACCTAATGCTTTCATGGACATCATCATGTGTGTGCTTCACTCTATGTCTATGGATATCCTTGTTTGTTCCTTGTGGGACTAACCCATGTTGGTATTGAAAGTGCAACTCACTCCAATGGATTGCTTCAAATGATCTACATCAACAATGATTATCCACATCTTCAACATCTACATGAAGTCATCATCGACAAAACCCAAGGTTAGTTGATCCCTCTTAGGGGGGATATCACATCTAGGGGGAGCTTTACTCTAAGAATTGAGCTAAAGCAACTCTAATGGTGTGAACACAACAATGCTTTATGTAAAAGTGGTAACCCCACTTGTGCTTAAACGATGAGTATGACCTATGATCAAATGTTCTCATTTGAATCCTAAGTCAATATACTCATATATAGATGACCTAGTCATCGCCATGCTAGAGTGATTGTGCATGCTTTCCCACATATTTCGTTTGCCATTTTATTGTGTGAGCATGTTGGATGCATACTTTTCTGATTCGAGGACATCCATTTGTTGCTTTGATTGTTTGGAGTTTCTTGTTTTTGCCAAATGGATGGACAAGAATGCCTAAGAACTCCCTCTAGCTATCTATGCTTTTCTCTTCTCAAATTCTATTCATGCTACATCAAAAGTTTGATCTAAGTCAAATTCAAACCCTCTGTGTGAGGAGCACTCGGAGTCCCGTTTTTTCATAGACTTAAAACTTCCAAAACCTCTTTGTGTATTTCGGTCTGACCGACTCCTCCATTTCGGTCACACCGAGTTCACTAGGTGGACCAAGTTTCAATCTCGGTGCAACCGATTAGAACCTTTCGGTCTCATCGAGTTGCAATAACCGCTTGCGATTCTGCGTCTCGGTGCCACCGAGTTGTTCCACTCGGTCACACTAATAGTGTCAGGATATAAATACTGATGGGCCAGGTTTTGGAAATCACTTCAAAACCCTGTCGCCCGCGTGTGTCCTGCTCTACCTCTCGAGTCTCCGGATCATCACCTCGTCGCCAGTGACCTCCCGCCGCTGGTCTTCGCTGCCGTCAACGGATTTCTCTACCGTCGTTGCCGCCATAGTGAACTCACCGCCGAACTAGGGTATGAGTTCGACCCCTTGTGCATTCCTTTTACTTCTGATTCTATGCACAAGGTCAATGCCATGTTCTATTCCACGTATGAGATCGATCCATCCATAGAGAATCTCCATTAGACTAGATTTGATTTGAAAATTTAGGGTTAGGTTTCCACCGGACTCATCTCGGACCGATCGAGTTGTAGGAATCGGTTCCACCGATTTGGCTTAGGCCAAAGCACAAGTGATTTTCGATCTGACCGGAAATTGCAAATCGGTGTGACTGAGACTAGGACTTTGTGAAACCCTAGAAAACTCAGAGTCACCGAACTGTGTCTCGGTCTGACCGATTAAACATGTTTAGATTCCAAAGTTGCTTCGGTGTCACCGAGTCTTACAAATCGGTAGCTCCGAAATGCTTCCTATAGAAAACTAAAACTAAGTTTTTGACTCATTCTTTTTGCAAAAACTCTGCACTTTGTGATGCTCATCTACTCTACCTCATCTATATCAATTCATAGGGTCTGCTGTCATTTTGATTTGCCAGAATGTATGACCAGAGTGATAGCCAGAACAAATCAGAAGAGCAAGTGCACATGAGTGAGGGCAATAGTCCCTCTAGCAGCTCTGATGATGGCAGTAGGAGCACTCCAAGCAACTTTCCCAAGGCAGCAACAAGGACAAGGAAGAAGAGAACCTCAGATTCAGAGGATGAGAACTATGTGGCTGCTGAGGATGAAGTTAGCTCCAAGAAGAAAGTGCTAAAATAGGAATATGGAACTACTGCTGCAACAAAACCTGGTATGCACAAGAAGGCACCTGCCACGAGAGTTCCCATGTCAAAGGCCAGAACTTCCACTCGGGAAACTATGGTCTTCCCACTTGAGCCAAGAGCAGGTGAAGAAGGGAAGAAGAGGGTCAGAAAGACAATAGCTAGAGTGATTGGAAATCCATCTATGAGGAAGGATTCTGAAAGTGAAGAGGAAGAGGAAGAAGATGTTGCTGCTCAAGCACCTCCTGCAAAGGCATAGAAGCTGATGGGGGTTGCCATCAAGTCTGGGGCAGCTCCTTCTAAGCCCAAGACAGCCCCCAAAGCTCCAGCTCAAGCTCCAAAGAGAAGCACCAGAAACATACCTGCAACAGAGAAGAACAAGGCCCCAGTGCCTGAAGCTGCAGAAGAAGCTGAAGCCCAAGTGCTTAGGAAGCTCAAGCCCAAGATTCTAGACCATAATGACAATCACTCAGTGTTTGAAAATATGAAGGAAAGAAAGGATGTTGGTCTTAGGAAGTGGAGACAAGCTGATCCGTATGCTGTGAGGAGGAGGACTGAAGTGGACTACAGGTTCCACACCAAAGAGCAACAGGTTTTTTATGAGACAATGTTGCTGGACAAGAAACCCATAGTCAGTGATATGAGATGGGTGGACTGGAAATTCATTGATGCAAATGCTATTCATTTCCTAGGAGTACATGAAAGCTTCAAAGCTAATGGTGTTGATGACTTTGTTGGTTAGAAGCTCACCAAATGGAATGATGAGCTCATAATGCAATTCTACTCAACAGCTCACTTCTATCCAGATGGAAGAATTGTGTGGATGACAGAAGGGAAAAGGCACCAATCAACTGTTCATGAGTGGGCTAGGATCATAAATTCCCCTGAAGAAGAACATCAAATAGATGTGTATGCTGAGAAGAAGAAGGATCAGAACACCATGGCCAATATGTATAAGGAAATTCCAGATGCGGCCTTGGAAACACATAAGTTTGGATCAGTCTACTTTTTGTTGTCTGGTTTGGCCACCATAAACACTATCTTGAGGCACACTTTGTTGCCCAAATTTGGAGATCACATGATGATCAGAGGGCATTCCATCAACTTGCTACAGTTGTTTGATGTTGTGCCACAAAAATTCAAGGTCATGAGCTTGATTGTTGAGATAATCAAAAGGACAACAGCTAACCAGAAGAGATCTTGTGGATATGCTCCACACATCCAAGAGCTTTTCAATTCCAAGATGAAGCAAGGAGTGTATATTTTGGACAAAGAACATCTTCCTTTCCTACCTGAATTTGAGGACAACACAGTTGTCATAGATGCTAATGTCCATCTTTAGTTGCAGCTCATGAGAAGAAGGAAAAAGCCAGAGCAGCAAAGATGCCAAGTGCAGCAGAGGCTTTAGAAGTCTTTCTCAAGTCAACACAAGACCAACTTGGATTTCTAATTCAAGAAATCCTAAGGATTGATAAAGGACTAGCTACCCTGACTCAGAATCAGGAGAGCTTGGAGAGGATAATACAGACAAAATTCTATGACCTAGAGTTGAAGGTGACTGAGATTCAGACAACTGTTGAAGAACTCTAGGAAGAAGCTCAGGAGAGGAAGGGCAAAGCTACAACACAAGTGTTCCACAAAGTGCCTAGGGCACAGAGGTTTGCAGCAGTGCCAGTGATAGACACTAGAGCTACAACTTCAACGCCTACAGCCACTACTCCCACAGCTCATGTTGCCCCTCCAGTAGCAACCCCTCCAGCTCCAACTTCATCTACAGATGCATTCGTCCTTGGAGTCATCTCAACACCACCTCCCAAAGATCAAGCCTAGAGAGACGCATAGCACTATGCATTTTCGAGCTTTTTGGTAACTTGTTGCCAAAGGGGGAGAAAGTGTATAGATCATAGGCTTCGGAGAGAGAGAGAGGGAGTTGTCTCTTTTTGCTACTTATTTGCTTTGCTTGTTTGGTTGAGATACATTATGTCTGTATGTGAGATACTTTGTATGATCATGTGCTTGATCATATCACACTTTATGCTTATGCTTCAATGATGACATTATCTATCTCATGTATGATCATTCACTTTGCCTTGGTGATGAGTGCTTGTTCTTATTTATTATCTTTTTGAGCGCTCCACCAAGATGTATGTGACATGGAAGAGTGACCCATTGTCGGTGTACTAAAGTAGGGGTACCTTAGTACCCCGAACTTGTGCACGGGCAGTCACAGCACTCGCCACGGCGAGGCTTGCCGGGCGTCCACCAAAACCTCCCCCATGCTTTGTTACTACCATTCAAGAACAAAGTGTACAAGATAGAAGATCGAGACCCCGGCAAGCAGAGCTTGCCGGGAAGGCCGTTCCAGGCTCAAGGCAACATCAACCACGCGAGGCCCTGGCGAGAGGAGCTCGCCGGGAAGACTAGAAGATTACATCATAGTAGACACGCCTCGGCGCTGCATGCGCCCCGGCAAGGGCCCAGGGAGCGACAAGTTACGGAGCCCGATAAGCCCCCGGGCCCGGCAAGATCAAGACCCCGGCAAGGTGCTTGCCGGGAGAGCTGCGCTGTGTGCCTGCGCTCCAGCTCATCGGCCCACGCGTCGCCAGGGCCTTTCGAGGACGCGTGGCGGATGGTCAGGCAGCTGGGGTACACGGTGGCACTTCACGGTGATGAATCCATCGCCGTGGCAGACGGAGACGCACGGGCGGGAGCTTTTGGGGTCGACGGCGACGCGCATTAAATGCCGTTGTCCCCCTCTGTCAAAGTAGGTAGAAACCACTGTTCATGCACTGTAGCTTCACTGTTCCCGCACTGTTCCAACTACCACCTCTTTTACATTTTTACCCCTTTCTCCTATGTTGACACCTGTCGGTGACCCCTTGCCCTATAAAAGGAGGCCCATGCACAACGTAGGGGGGGTTCGGTTCGGTTCGGTTCGGTTCGCGTCCTTCAGCTCGAGACCATCGCCACCCTCGCTCGGTACTGTAGCTCTTCAAGCTCCCGAGCTCAATACAAACTAAAGCAGCAGTAGGAGTCTTATCTCTCCGGAGAGCTCCGAAGCTGGGTAAAAACCCGCCCGCGTGCCTCGCCTCGATCTGCTCTCTGTGCTCCCTCCGCCCTCGTACCGCACAGACAAAGGGGCCCCGGCCCCATAGGTGTCCGTGGCGGGGCGGCCGCAGCCGTCTCCCAAACATCTCGGGCGTGCTGTAGAAGCGTCGAGGTTGTGCGGACTGATCCGCGACGCGGCTGCGCGCTCTTCATCAACCTCTCCAACTCCGTCAGCAACTTCGCCAACAGCTGCGCTATGGCTCCGAAGAGGAGGGCTTCGGAGGTTGGAGGCCCGTCTGCGTCTCTTCCGCCGCCACCGGAGCCAACGGTAGGCGGAGGGGACGCCGACGGAAGGGTGGCCGCCGGCGAGGACACTCGCGGCACCACCAGATCCGAGGACAAGACGGACGACCGCGCCTCAGTCTCCATGGACACGCCGCGTTCATCTCTGGCGCGCGGCGACCCAGCGGCGCCGTACCACAGGAGGTGGTATCCGCCCGCTGAGGCAAATCCAGCAAGTAGCTCTGGTGCTCGTTCCGGCAACCGCACCTCCTTGGAGTGCTGCACCGCCGTCGAGGGCGCGCCATCGAGCCTCGCCGACCGGTCCGCCGACCGGTAGGGCAAAGAAAGTTGCAAAACTCCGAACCCTCGAGCTGTACCCCTTGAGAATCCATACCCTGTATGAGAGACCTAGACGCAAAAGGACGGTTCGTGGTTGAGTTGCGCCGCGGTTAAATCTTGAGTCCGCTCGGCGACAAAAGGCGCGCCAGAACTAACCCGACAAGCTCTCCCGGGTTGCGAGGCTGCACCATACAGGCCGATGCCCGTGCTGCCAATGAGTATGCTTATACCAAGCGGGCTCCCCGGGAGCGTAAGGTCGAGAACATGCAAGGGGGAAGGGTCGAGGGAGGAGTGCGGCCTCGACGGGTCGTCAGAAATGGAAAAGCTAAGTTATTTGAGCTTTTGTGCAGAACGCTCTTTAGTTCCATGCTTTTTTATGTTATGTTCCTCGTGCTTTCGTCCTTCGTGCGAAAAACTCGTCTTGTTGAGGAGCCAAATCGTGGTCGATTCGCGCATTTGTTTTGTTTCCGAGTCCGCTCAACAAACACAAGTGTGCTGCTGCACTTTATCTTGCTTTCGAGCCTGCTTTCGGCAAGGTAAGCGTCGCCCATCGCCCGACAAGGTTGCTTGCCGAAGCAACACCGCCCGGTGGCTGTCCCTTTTCGGCAAGCGTGTTCGCATCGGCGGGTTCCCTAGAAGCGTAGGGTTAAAAACGTACGAAGGATACAACGAAGCAGAGGGCGTAACATAGCGGACCTTGTCGTGAGATGCCCTTCGTATGATAAACTTGTGCGCGGAGGAGCCAAGTCGTGGACCAGTTGCGTACTTGTTTTGTTTCCGAGTCCGCTCAACAAACACAAGTGTGCTGCTGCACCCTTATCTTGCTTCCGAGCACCTTTCAAGAAGATAAGCGTCATAATCGCCCGACAAGGTTGCTTGCCGGAAGCAACACCGCCAGCGGGCTGTCCCGCACTCGGCAAGCGTGTTCGCCCCGGCAAGCTACACGAAAGTGTAGAGTTGAAACATACGAAGGGCAAAGCACGGCATCGTATTGCAAAGTCGTGCAGCAGAGATTTATATACATATACATGCAAGTAACGAAACCGTTGCAGTACTGTCTCAGCTGTTTTCATGGCTAAAATTACAGCAACAAGGAGAAGCCAGTGAGCACACCAGCACCTGGATTTTGGCGGAGCCAGAGTCGCCGGGGGCTGCGAGTGCCATGACGCCTCCCCGGCAAGCCAGAGTCGCCGGGGGCTGCGAGTGCCATGACGCCTCTCCGGCAAGCTAGGGTTGCCGGGGGCTGCAGAGTCAGATAAGTCTATCATCCCTCGTCATGCATCCTCTTATGGACCGGGGACAGCGGGGCTGCGTCAGCGAACGAGCGTGTCTTGTAAAAACCCATACGCGGAGGAGCCAAGTCGTGGTCCAGTTGCGTACTTGGTTTGTTTCCGAGTCCTCTCAACAAACACAAGTGTGCTGCTGCACCTTATCTTGCTTTCGAGCACCTTTCGGCAAGGTAAGCGTCGCCCATCGCCCGACAAGGTTGCTTGCCGAAGCAACACCGCCAGGTGGCTGTCCCAAGCTCGAAGCGTGTTCGCCCGCAAGCTCCCCGAGAGCGTAGGAACATACAAGACACGAAATCAAGTAAAAGACTCAGTCCGGCAAGCATTCCCCTCTTTTCATTAAAAACATCATAGCTTAGTACAAGTCCATAGAGGATGAGAAACATGATAGAGAGGATTACAGATTTTACAGCTAAGGCCCGAAGGCTTACAAATTGAAAGATAAGGTGCCCGTAATCCTTCTCCCTGTTTCCTGCTCAGAGTTCAGGAGGTAGGTCAAGGAGCCCCTGCAAGAGAAGCTTGCCGGAAGGGCAAAGGCGCTGGGAGAGCATGGCGACGAGTGGCGTGCCCCAGGAGCTGCGCAAGGTGGCGGGCATGGGGAAGCGCCGACGGCGCCAAATGACAAGTCCTGGCCCCGGAGAGCTGCGGCGCCAGAAGACACCAAGAGAACTTCCTGGGGCGGCCAGAGCTTGGCGGAGTCGGAGGCGTAGGAGGCAGAGCTTGAAGACGGGGTGGTGGGACGTCAGCACGCTGTCAAGGGCTCCTCGCCCTCGTGCTCCGACGTAACGGCCTTGCCGCCACTCCCCCTCTTCCTCTTCCGCAGCCTCCCTACGCCAGCCGCCAAGAAGACGGCCCCGGGGAGTTCAGAAGGCCGGCGACCCGGACTATGGGGTCGCCGGTGGCGCGCGAGGCAGCGGTGTCCGACGCCTAGTCGGACCCGCCATCCCCCTCGTCGTCGCTGTCGCTCCCCTCCTCGTCACTCTCGCTCGAGGAGGAGCCTTCGCTATCCGAGGAGCTGTCCACACAAAGATCTCGCCCGGTCCCGAACTCCCGAAGACCTTGACGGCGAGAAGGTCGCCCTCCATTAACTTGAAATGGAGGGTAAACCCCGCCGCTGCTATGGATCCGGCGAACGTCTTCCACCCTCGGTCGAAGAACATCACGCCGGGCTGGGGACACGACACTCACTCGAGTGCCGCTGATCCCGCAGCCCCTCATCGCGCAACTCCATCACGTCGGTGGATCCGCCCCATCGCGTCCGCAAGCGGGGCGATGGCCGGAGACGACGATGAGGCGCTCGGCGCAGCTTGATGAAGAACTCCCAGGGGTCGTCTCCGGTGTGGACCGCATCATGGACAGGGCTCGCCGGAGGAGACGGGGGAGGCACGTCGCCACGACCGCCTCTCCCCCGACCGCCTCGACCACGCCCTCGGCCTCGTCCACGGCCTCGTCCCCTCCCTCTCCCCCTCGTGGCCGGCTCCGCCGCCACGGGTGCGGGATAGGGAGAGGTGCGCTGCCTAGAGGCGACTCTCGCTGCAACCGTGGAAGAGCTAGGCTTCCCTCCTTCCATGGTGGCAAGAAGAACAGAAGCTGAAGATGAAGGGAGAAGAGAAAGTGTGAGATTGTTGCGCTCCCCTTCCGCCCTTTTTAAAGGGCGAGGTGGGGGCTCAACCGCCCTGCTCGACCAATCAGGAGGCGAGGAGGGCAGGGGAGCGGGGCCGACTCGTCGTCTTCGCCCGTGACGGCTCGGGTTCCCACCATTGCCGCCCACGACCCCCGTGCATGAGGGCCGCGTGGCGGAAAGGTGGGGCTGGAGCGACGGGTGAAGTGACCGCGCCCTGCACCACGATCACGGGAGTGGATGCCTTAAAGGCCGCACCCACCGCCCACGTCTCCCACGACGCCGCAATCGACGCGTGCCGTTGCAAGGGAGCGCGGTGGGCGCGGAGCCCGACCCCTCGGGTCCCAGGCAGCGTGCCGTCTGCAGCAATCGCTTTTGGGCACAGCCCAACAGCGCTTCGGCTGCAGTGTGGCCCAAGCCCGGGGCTCTGTCGATTAATACTAAAGTAGGGGTACCTTAGTACCCCGAACTTGTGCACGGGCAGTCACAGCACTCGCCATGGCGAGGCTTGCCGGGCGTCCACCAAAACCTCCCCCATGCTTTGTTACTACCATTCAAGAACAAAGTGTACAAGACAGAAGATCGAGACCCCGGCAAGCAGAGCTTGCCGGGAAGGCCGTTCCAGGCTCAAGGCAACATCAACCACGCGAGGCCCTGGCGAGAGGAGCTCGCCGGGAAGACTAGAAGATTACATCATAGAAGACACGCCTCGGCGCTGCATGCGCCCCGGCAAGGGCCCAGGGAGCGACAAGTTACGGAGCCCGATAAGCCCCCGGGCCCGGCAAGATCAAGACCCCGGCAAGGTGCTTGCCGGGAGAGCTGCGCTGTGTGCCTGCGCTCCAGCTCATCGGCCCACGCGTCGCCCTGGGGCCTTTCCAGGGACGCGTGGCGGATGGCTGCGCAGCCTGGGGTACACGGTGGCACTTCACGGTGATGAATCCATCGCCGTGGCAGACGGAGACGCACGGGCGGGAGCTTTTGGGGTCGACGGCGACGCGCATTAAATGCCATTGTCCCCCTCTGTCAAAGTAGGTAGAAACCACTTTGTTCATGCAATCGTAGCTTCACTTTCCCGCGACTGCTCCAACTACCACCTCTTTTACATTTTACCCCTTTCTCCTCGTTGACACTGTCGGTGACCCTTGCCCTATAAAGGAGGCCCATGCACAACGTAGGGGGGGTTCGGTTCGGTTCGGTTCGGTTCGCGTCCTTCAGCTCGAGACCATCGCCACCCTCGCTCGGTACCGTAGCTCTTCAAGCTCCCGAGCTCAATACAAACTAAAGCAGCAGTAGGAGTCTTATCTCTCCGGAGAGCTCCGAAGCTGGGTAAAAACCTGCCCGCGTGCCTCGCCTCGATCTGCTCTCTGTGCTCCCTCCGCCCTCGTACCGCACAGACAAAGGGGCCCCGGCCCCATAGGTGTCCGTGGCGGGGCGGCCGCAGCCGTCTCCCCCGACACCCATGATCCTAACAGATTGTGCATTTGCAGTCCAAAGCAAATTTTAAACAATGCACAAATTTAGGGGGAGCTCTTGCTTATCACATACTTCTCAAAGCGACAATGTACTTCATTCTTATTATCATTTGTCGAAGCTTTGATCTATATGTTGTCATCAATTACCAAAAAGGGGGAGATTGGAAGTGCAACTAATCCCTGGGTGGTTTTGGTAATTCTTAACAACATATAGTTCATTGAACTAATGCTCATTCAAGATAATCATTTCAGAAAGTTCAATGTCTGGCATGGCATGGACTAGAGATGTGGACCCCTCAAAATGCAAAGGATATATATTGGCAACAATCTCAAGACTCTACATTTTCATTTTAGTGATCCAAGATCACATTGAGTCCATAGGAAAGCCAATACTATTAAAAGGGGATGAGGTGTTGCTTAATGGGTTACTTGCTCAAAATGCTTTGTGATATGCTCCAAAAACCCTCAACCACTTTCTCATTTCGACATGTGTCCTAAACCTAAAGTCAAATTCGGCCCCACCGATTTGATCTATCCGGTGCCACCGAGTTTCACTTGACATAGCTACTGCCACAAACCCTAGTTACTTCGGTCTCACCGATAGGGATCTCTGTCTCACCGAGATGGGATTGCAAACTCTCTGTTTCCCTTTTGTAACATTTTGGTCTCACGAAAATGAGCAAATCGGTCCCACCGAGTCTGGATTGTAAACTCCATGTTTCCTTTTCTTAACACTTCGGTCCCACCGAAGTGAGCGAATCGGCCCCACCGAGTTTGCCTAACCAACCCTCTGTGTACCTATTGCTGAAATCGGTCCCACCAAGTTTATGCGACCGGTCACACCGAGATTATGTTATGCCCAAACCCTAGCATATCGGTCCCACCGAGATGACTATATCGGTCCCACCAAAAATCCTAACGTTCACATTTTGAACTAAATCGGTCTGACCGATTTTGTTGATTCAGTCCCACCGAGTTTGGGAATCTATGTGTAATGGTTAGTTCTTGTGTGGAGGCTATATATACCCCTCCACCCACTCTTCATTCATGGAAATAGCCATCAGAACAAACCTACACTTCCACTACACATTTTCTGAGAGAGAACCACCTACTCATGTGTTGTGGCCAAGATATTCCAATCCTACCATATGAATCTTGATCTCTAGCCTTCCCCGAGTTGCTTTCCACTCAAATCATCTTTCCACCGTAGCCAAATCTGTGAGAGAGAGTTGAGTGTTGGGGAGACTATCATTTGAAGCACAAGAGCAAGGAGTTCATCAACAACACACCATCCATTACCTTTTGGAGAGTGGTGTCTCCTAGATTTGTTAGGTGTCACTTGGGAGCCTCCGTCAAGATTATGGAGTTGAACCAAGGAGTTTGTAAGGGCAGGGAGATTGCCTACTTCGTGAAGATCTACCCTAGTGAGGCAAGTCCTTCATGGGCGATGGCCATGATGGGATAAACAAGGTTGCTTCTTCATAGACTATTCATGGGTGGAGCCCTCCATCGGCTCACGCAACCGTTACCCTCTGTGGGTTGAAGTCTCCATCAACGTGGATGTACGATAGCACCACCTATCGGAACGATGCCAAAAATCTCTGTGTCAACATTGCATTTGCTCCCTCCAAACTTTCCCCATTTACCTTCTTGCAAGTTGCATGCTTTACTTTCCACTGCCCATATACCCTTTGCATGCTTGCTTGAATTGTATTGAGATTGATTGACTTGTTCTAAGTTGCTAAAATCTGCCAAGAACTAAGATTGGAAAAAGGTTAAGTTTTTATTTTGTCAAGTAGTCTAATCACACCCCCCCTCTAGACATACTTTTGATCCTACACTCAGGACTCCGCGCTTGCTGCTTGCCTCCTTTGCACCAAAGAGGAAACTGGTACACTGCGCCCGCCTTGCACCCACTTGGCCTCAATCGCATGGCTCACGCCACCCGAACCTCACGAGGTGTGCCTTGCATAGAAACCTTCGCTCCTCGGGAGCCAGCCTGAGGAGGCTGATCCTCATGGAGGTCTTGGCGTCGTCCGCCTCGCGAGGCTTGGCCCCTCGCGAGGGTCTTGAGTTGTTGATGTCGAAACTGGGCCATACCAGGCCGTCGATGGAGCCATGCCGCAGGCTTCAGGCAGACAAGTCTAGCTAACCCCATATCCAGAACGCCGACAGTTGCCCCCGGGCCCAAGGCACGCTCGAACTTGGCTTCTAGGCGAAGCCAAAGGGCAATGTGGAATGTAGTGGGCCCTAACCGCCTGTGGCCTTGGGCAACGCGTGGTGATTGATGGGACGTGGGCACCTCCGCTTCCCCATGCTGCCTCGGTGATACGTCTCCAACGTATCTACTTTTCCAAACACTTTTGCCCTTGTTTTGGACTCTAACTTGCATGATTTGAATGAAACTAACCCGGACTGATGCTGTTTTCAGCAGAACTGCCATGATGTTGTTTTATATGTAGAAAAGAAAAGTTCTTGGAATGTCCGGGAAATCCACGGAGGCACTTTTTGGAAAATATAAAAAATACTAGGGAAAGAATCAAGACCAGGGGGCCCACACCCTGTCCACGAGGGTGGGGGGCGCGCCCCCTCCCCCCGGGCGCGCCCCCTGTCTTGTGGCCCCCCTGGACCTCCACCTACCTCAACTCCAACTCCATATGTTCACGTTCGGGGAGAAAAAAATCAGAGAGAAAGTTACATCGCGTTTTACGAAACGGAGCCGCCGCCAAGCCCTAATCTCTCTCGGGAGGGCTAATCTGGAGTCCGTTCGGGGCTCCGGAGAGGGGATTCCTCGCCGTCATCATCATTAACCATCCTCCATCACCAATTTCATGATGCTCACCGCCGTGCATGAATAATTCCATCGTAGGCTTGCTGGACGGTGATGGGTTGGATGAGATTTACCATGTAATCAAGTTAGTTTTGTTAGGGTTTGATCCCTAGTATCCACTATGTTCTGAGATTGATGTTGCTATGACTTTGCTATGCTTAATACTTGTCACTAGGGCCCGAGTGCCATGATTTCAGATTTGAACCTATTATGTTTTCATGAATATATGTGTGTTCTTGATCCTATCTTGCAAGTCTATAGTCACCTATTATGTGTTATGATCCGACAACCCCGAAGTGACAATAATCGGGATACTTCTCGGTGATGACCGTAGTTTGAGGAGTTCATGTATTCACTATGTGCTAATGCTTTGTTCCGGTTCTCTATTAAAAGGAGGCCTTAATATCCCTTAGTTTCCGCTAGGACCCCGCTGCCACGGGAGGGTAGGACAAAAGATGTCATGCAAGTTCTTTTCCATAAGTACGGAATACATGCCTACATTACATTGATGAACTGGAGCTAGTTCTATATCACCCTATGTTATAGCTATTACATGAGGAATCGCATCCAACATAATTATCCATCACTGATCCATTGCCTACGAGCTTTTCACATATTGTTCTTCTCTTATTTACTTTTCCGTTGCTATTGTTACAACTACTACAAAACCCAAAAACATTACTTTTGCTACTGTTACCTTTATTATCATACTACTTTGCTACTAAATACTTTGCTGCAGATACTAAGTTATCCAGGTGTGGTTGAATTGACAACTCAACTTCTAATACTCAAAAATATTCTTTGGCTCCCCTTGTGTCGAATCAATAAATTTGGGTTGAATACTTTACCCTCGAAAGCTGTTGCAATCCCCTACACTTGTGGGTTATCAAGACTAATTACTGGCGCCGTTGCCGGGGAGCATAGTTCTATTCTCTGAGTCACTTGGGATTTATATCTGTTGATCACTATGAAGAACTTGAAAGACGACAGAACCAAGATTTTGCCCTCAACTACGAGGGGAGGTAAGGAACTGCCATCTAGCTCTGCACTAGATTCTCCTTCTGTTATTAGTAAACTTGCGACACCTAAACCTGCTACTGCTTTGAATTATGATATGTCGCATGTTATTGATGATGCCACTTCTACTATGCATGATACTTATGATGAAACTACTTCTGTGCGTGACACTACTTTGCCATTAGGTGAATTTCTTGATGAACAACTTGCTAGGGCTAGAGAGAATGAAATTATTGAAGATGTTATTATTGATGATAGTGATGATGAATGTTCTCCTAATGATTATGAATTGCATGTTGTTCCTGAGGGTTATGTTATGGAAGAGGAAGCTGCTAGAGCTATCTTTGCTTGTAGAGATAGATATGATCTTAAGAAATTATTAGCTAAATGGAAGCAGCAGTCTCTTGGTGCTAGAATGAAACCTGACCCTGCTTTTGCTACTTCACCTATTTGTGTTAATGATAAGGATTATGAATTCTCTGTTGATCCTGAAATTATTACTTTAGTTGAATCTGATCCTTTTTATGGCCTTGAATGTGAAACTGATGTGGCACATCTTACCAAGTTGAATGACATAGCCACCCTGTTTACTCATGATGATAAATCTCGCTATTATTATATCCTTAAGATATTTCCGTTCTCATTAAAGGGTGATGCTAAAACTTGGTATAATTCTCTTGCTCCTGGTTGTGTGCGTAGTCCCAAGGATATGATTTATTACTTCTCTGCTAAATATTTCCCTGCTCATAAGAAACAAGCTGCCTTGCGGGAAATATATAATTTTGTGCAAATCAAAGAAGAGAGTCTCCCACAAGCTTGGGGGAGGCTTCTCCGATTACTTAATGCTTTGCCTGATCATCCTCTTAAGAAAAATGAAATACTTGATATCTTTTATAATGGACTAACTAATGCTTCCAAGGACTACTTGGATAGTTGTGTTGGTTGTGTTTTCAGGGAAAGAACAGTCGACGAAGCTGAATTACTATTGAATAATATGTTGACTAATGAAAATAATTGGACTCTCCCTGAGCCAATTCCTGAGGCAATTCCTGAACCAATTGAGCCAACTCCTGAGCCTATTCCTAAACGCACTCCAAAGAAGAGAGGTGTTCTATTTCTTAGTCCTGAAGATATGCAAGAGGCAAAGAAATCAATGAAAGAAAAAGGTATTAAAGCTGAAGATGTTAAGAATTTACCACCTATTGAAGAAATACATGGTCTTAATATACCGCCTATTGAAGAACCATATTGTCTTGATAACCCGACACAGGTAATAAAGGTAAATTCTCTCTATAGATATGATAAAGTTGAAATCCCCTCTACTAAATTTCATAGCCCATGCTTAGATGAATTTGATGACTTTATGGCTAGGCAAGAAAGTTTTAATGCTTATGTTGGTAGAGAGTTAAAGAATAATGCTTTCGAGATAGGATGCGTGAGCGATAATATGGCTAGAGTTAAAGGTGAACTTAAACTCATTAGCAAATATACTTCTATGGTTGCTACTCAAGATGAGCAAGTACTCAAAGCTCAAAATGATTTGCTTGATGAATTAAATAATAAAAATGACTTTGCTGTTAGAGTGGCTACTAGAACTGGTAGAATGACTCAGGAACCTCTGTATCCTGAAGGCCACCCTAAGACAATCGAGCAAGATTCTCAACGAAATAATCTAGAGGCACCTAGTTCTTCTAAAAAGAAGAAAAAGAAAAATGATAGGACTTTGCATGCTTCTAGTGAACCTACTGTAGACACACCTGAGAATCCCAATGATATTTCTATCTCCGATGCTGAAACACAATCAGGTGATGAACACGAACCTAGTGATAATGTTAATGATAATGTTCATGTTGATGCTCAACCTAGAAAAAACAATGATGTAGAGATTGAACCTGCTGTTGATCTTGATAACCCACAATCAAAGAATCAATGTTATGATAAGAGAGATTTTGTTGCTAGGAAGTACGGAAGAGAAAGAGAACCATGGGTTCAGAAACCCATGCCCGTTTCTCCTAAACCATCCAAGACAAAGGATGATGAGGATTTTGAGCGCTTTGCTGAAATGATTAGACCTATCTTCTTACGTATGCTCTTAACTGATATGCTCAAAGTAAATCCTTATGCTAAGTATATGAAGGATATCATTACAAATAAAAGAAAGATACTGGAAGCTGAAATTTCCACCATGCTTGCTAATTACACTTTTAAGGGTGGAATACCAAAGAAACTTGGAGATCCGGGTGTACCAACTATACCATGCTCCATTAAAAGAAATTATGTTAGACCTGCTTTATGTGACCTTGGAGCCGGTGTTAGTGTTATGCCTCTCTCTTTATATCGTAGACTTGAATTGAATAAGTTGACACCTACTGAAATATATTTGCAAATGGCTGATAAATCAACTTCTATACCTGTCGGTATTTGTGAGGATGTACCTGTTGTGGTTGCAAATGTCACTATTTTAACAGACTTTGTTATTCTTGATATTCCCGAGGACGATAGTATGTCAATTATCCTTGGTAGACCCTTTTTGAATACTGCAGGGGCTGTTATTGATTGCAACAAAGGCAATGTCACTTTTCATGTTAATGGTAATGAGCATACGGTACACTTTCCGATGAAACAATCTCAAGTTCATAGCATCAATTCTATTGGAAAAGTTCCAACTATTATTATTGGAGGTTTTGAATTTCCTCTTTCTACTGTCAAGAAAAAGTATGATATTCTTATTGTTGATCCCCGTTGAGGTAACTTAGTGTTATTCGAAATTTCTCCGGTTCCGTGTTATTCGGAATGAGTTTGTTAACAATACTTGATCAACCTTGTTAGTGGATTCATTTTGATGATCATGAGATGGATGAAACTAGAAGGCACAACCTTCTGTACCTTCTTTTTACTTTCTGTTATTTAGAATAAATAAAGCAAAAATAGTATTATCTGTCTGTTTTCTGAATTATCCGTGCATTAAAAGAAATATTCCGAAAATAAAAGTGCTCCAAATGCCCTACAAATTTAGTATGATTTTTTTTGGAATATTTGAGGATTTTAGGCACTGAATCAATGCAGAGGGCAAGCACCGAGCCACGAGTGGAGGCGCGCCCACCCCCTAGGCGCGCCCCCTGTCTCGTGGGCCCCTGGTGCCCCCCCTCCACTTATGCTAGCACCCACACACTTCATCTTCTACGCAAAAAATCCCCATCCAGCTCAAGCACGAGTTCTAGCTCATTTTGCTGCGATTTTCGATCTCCTTGCTCAAAGCTCCATTCACAAAACTGCTTTGAAAGATTGTTGTTTGGTATGTGACTCCTCCATTGGTCCAATTAGTTTTTGTTCTAGTGCTTTATTCGTTGCAAATTTTTGCTGCATAGGTGACCATGTTCTTGAGCTTGCATGTTAAATTTTTGAGGTCCCAAGCAATTCTAATGCATGATATAGGCTCTAGGCACTTGAAGGAGTAGTTGCTATCAATCTTATTTAGTTTCATTCACTTTTATTTTGAAGTTACTAAAATTTCAGAATTTTTTTTAGAAAATGTGAAGGAAACTTTTGAGGGGCTCTTCTAGCTAGGGCTCTCGAGAAAAACAAGCCAAAGAGAAGGAAAAAGCAATGTATAATCTTCCTTGCTTAGCGGAAGTACGGTCGTGTGAATGGCCATGCAATGATTTCTTGAAAGAAGCTAGAATTCACGAAGATTTTTATTCTTTGATCGAGAATGCAGGCCTCACCGGTTTCCTCCACGACCGGATCGATTAGTATATCTTACTCACCAATACTTTTGTGCAAATTTTTTATTATTATCCTAAGAAGTCACCGCCTTCAGTATCATTTCACTTATATGATGAATTCAGAGAAATGTCTTTACGTAATTTTTGCGTGGTATGTAGGATACCCTATGAGGGAGAATTAGAGGAACCCCATCGTAAAGATGTGGATGGCTTTGTTAACACTATCGCTGTAGAGGATCCAAAGAAGGGTTCCGAAGCGAAAATCTCTAGCATACACTTTCCTGTTTTACGCTACTTTGCCATATTTGCTAGTAGATGCTTGATTGGTCGTGGAAATAGTGGAAACTTTAGTGTTCCTGATATTATCATTCTTCAACATGCCTTGCTTGGAGATAATAGTTTTAGTATGGGTGTCGTCGTTGCTAAACGGCTAAGCCTGAATCGTACAAAAGGCCCCATATTTGGAGGTATCTAAGCTTCACGTCTTGCTAGACATTTTCAGATACCTATTAGGCACCATGAGAAAGAGGAGACAAAATTGCCTCTTTACATTTTAGATTACAAGATCATGGTAGCACACACGTTTATTGTTAACAACAAAGAGAGGATGCTCTTGTATAACCTTAGATTTAATAAGAAACACAATGAGATTATTATTTTGCCTGCGCCTCTATTGTTTGATTTGATTGCAGATAATTTTCTTGTTACGCCGGAGGCAGTGTATGCTCATCGAGCCCAAGCATCCACTCCAGAACCTGAACCTGAGCCAGAACCTGCACTGGACCCTTATCGTGCACCATCTTTCCAGTGGGATCCGGAGATGACCAGCCAGTGGTATCCTAATTACACCTCCCAGTACACCGGGGAGAGTAGCAGCGGTCCTTGGTATTAGACTAACTTAGGCCGAAAGCCTAAGCTTGGGGGAGTACATATTTCTCACCGACTTTACATTCATGTTCACACACTAGTCGTCGATGCTCATACTCTTTCATTGTATTATCCATGCTAGTTTCATTTCCTTTTTCTCGCTTTCTTCTTGTGTGTTTGGTAAACCTTAAGAAAAACAAAAACGAAAAATTAGTTAGTTTAATTTTCATGCTTGTAGTAGAAATTAGAATGAAAACCCAAAAAGATTTCTTGTTCTTCTTTTACTTGTTGGGAGCTTTCCCGTGTAAATAGTTTTATTTTCTTTCCTTTCCTTTGGGGGTTGAGAAGACCATATTGAAAATGCTTAGTGGCTCTCATATGCATGATTGATTATTTAACTTAGAGCCCATATTACCCTGTCTTCTCTCTTGAGTTGAATGCTTGCAGATTCCAGCTTAGTCCAATGCACGTGCACTATTATTATTATACACATCGTTCGGTTGTGCAAGTGAAAGGCAATAATGACGATATATGATGGACTTATTGAGATGAGAAAAGCTGGTATGAACTCGACCTCTGTTGTTTTTTTAAATATGATGAGTTCATCGTTTCTGATTCAGCTTATTATGAGGTAAACATATTTGCAATGACATTTAGAGATTATAGTTGCTTGTGCCATGCTTGATTAGCTATGAGTTATAATGGTTTACCTTGCGTGCCAACATGCTATTAGAATGATTATGATGTGGTATGATGGGATGGTATCCTCCTTTGAATGAATTGAGTGACTCGACTTGGCACATGTTCACGCATGTAGTTGAAACAAATCAACATAGCCTTCATGATATTTATGTTCATGGTAGATTATATCCTACTCATGCTTGTATTCGGTGTAAATTAATTTTAATGCATGTTTATGACTTTTGTCGCTCTCTCAGTTGGTCGCTTCCAGGTCTTTTGCTAGCCTTCACTGTACTAAGCGGGAATATCTGCTTGTGCATCAAACTCCTTAAACCCCAAAGTTATTCCATATGAGTCCACCATACCTTCCTATATGCGGTATTTACCTGCCGTTCCAAGTAAATTTGTATGTGCCAAACTCCAAACCTTTAAATGAAATTCTGTTTTGTATGCTCGAGCAGCTCATGTTTTAACTAGGGCTGCCTATATCTTCCATTCTAGGTGGGTTATTCTCAAGAGCAGTGGACTCCGCTCCTCATTCACGAGAAAGGGTCGGTAACCGGGTTGCCCAGTCCCATGATCCAAAAAGACCAAAGCAAATCAAAATAATTAAACAAAACTCCCAGAGGGCTGTTGTTAGTTGGAGGCACTCGTTGTTTCGAGCAAGCCATGGATTGATGCTTGTTGGTGGTTGGGGGAGTATAAACCTTTACCATTCTGTTTGGGAACTGCCTATAATGCATGTAGTATGGAAGATACAGCCATCTCATAGTTGTTGCATTGACAGCAAAAGTATGCCGCTCAAAATATTATTCAATCTCTATTTTAAAATCGAGCTCTGGCACCTCTACAAATCCCTGCTTCCCTCTGCGAAGGGCCTATCTATTTACTTTTATGTTGAGTCATCACCTTCTTATTAAAAAGCACCCGCCGGAGAGCACACTATCATTTGCATTCATTATTATTGGTTTATATTGGGTATGACTTGACTGGATCTCTTTTACCATGAATTACAATGTTTTGTCAGTCCTTGATCTTTAAAGGTGCTCTGCATTTATGTTTTGCGGTCTCAGAAAGGGCTAGCGAGATACCATTTTGTTATATCATGTTACGATTGTTTTGAGAAAGTGTTGTCATCCGAGTTTTATTATTATGTCTCGCTAGCTAATTATGCTATTGATATGAGTAATTGTGAGACCTATGTGTTATTGTGAGTATGGTTAGTTCATAATATTTGCTGAAACCTGAATGATGGTTTTGCATGTTTACAACAACAAGAGCAAACAGAGTTTGTAATTTTTTTTCTTTATCACTTTCAGTTTATCAACTGAATTGCTTGAGGACAAGCAAAGGTTTAAGATTGGGGGAGTTGATATGTCACCAACGTATCTACTTTTCCAAACACTTTTGCCCTTGTTTTGGACTCTAACTTGCATGATTTGAATGGAAGTAACCCAGACTGATGCTATTTTCAGCAGAACTGCCATGATGTTGTTTTATGTGTAGAAAAGAAAAGTTCTCGGAATCTCCTGGAAATCCGCGGAGGCACTTTTTGGAAAATATATAAAATACTAGCAAAAGAATCAAGACCAGGGGGCCCACACCCTGTCCACGAGGGTGGGGGCGCGCTCATGGGGCCCACACCCTATCCACGAGGGTGGGGGCGCGCCCCCTCCCCATGGGCGCGCCCCTGTCTCGTGGGCCCCCTGGACCTCCACCTACCTCAACTCCAACTCCATATATTCACGTTTGGGGAGAAAAAAAATCAGAGAGAAAGTTTCATCGCGTTTTACGATATGGAGCCGCCGCCAAGCCCTAATCTCTCTCGGGAGGGCTGATCTGGAGTCCGTTCAGGGCTCTGGAGAGGGGGATTCATCGCCGTCGTCATCATCAACCATCCTCCATCACCAATTTCATGATGCTCACCGCCGTGCATGAGTAATTCCATCGTAGGCTTGCTGGACGGTGATGGGCTGGATGAGATTTACCATGTAACCAAGTTAGTTTTGTTAGGGTTTGATCCCTAGTATCCACTATGTTCTGAGATTGATGTTGCTATAACTTTGCTATGCTTAATGCTTGTCACTAGGGCTCGAGTGCCATGATTTCAGATCTGAACCTATTATGTTTTCATGAATATATGTGTGTTCTGTATCCTATCTTGCAAGTCTATAGTCACCTATTATGTGTTATGATCCGACAACCCCGAAGTGACAATAATCGAGATACTTCTCGGTGATGACCGTAGTTTGAGGAGTTCATGTATTCACTATGTGCTAATGCTTTGTTCCGGTTCTCTATTAAAATAAGGCCTTAATATCCCTTAGTTCCGCTAGGACCCCGCTGCCACGGGAGGGTAGGACAAAAGATGTCATGCAAGTTCTTTTCCATAAGCATGTATGACTATTTACGAAATACATACCTACATTACATTGATGAACTGGAGCTATTTCTATATCACCCTATGTGATTACATGAGGAATCACGTCCAGCATAATTATCCATCACTGATCCATTGCCTACGAGCTTTTCACATATTGTTCTTCGCTTATTTACTTTTCCGTTGCTATTGTTACAACTACTACAAAACCCAAGAGCATTACTTTTGCTACTGTTACCTTTATTATCATACTACTTTGCTACTAAATACTTTGCTGCAGATACTAAGTTATCCAGGTGTGGTTGAATTGACAACTCAACTGCTAATACTCAAGAATATTCTTTGGCTCCCCTTGTGTCGAATCAATAAATTTGGGTTTAATACTTTACCCTCAAAAGCTGTTGCGATCCCCTACCCGAGGGTAGCTCACGTGAGTTCGTGGTGTGGACGGCAATGCCGCCTCGCTTGTGGATCCGTTTCCCGAGGTTCTTTGCCGACGAGATGCCGCCGAGAGGGCCGCTTGAGTTGTGGATGCAACACGCGGGGTGCTGCAGCCTGACCACTAGAGCTGAGGTCGAGGTGGTGTCTCCGGCGATATCTTCATGACCCGTGGATGGGGCGAGGTCGCCCACGCCTGCCGCGCAGAAGGGGCCCTCGCGATCCATTTTCAGTATGACGACGCCTCTTTGTTGTTCTTCAAGGTCTTCGACGAGGAGGGCCGCCGGCTGGAGTGCTGCCCTAGAGGAAGCAGCCCGCAGGGCGTGGTCGCAAGTGCCGGGCCCACCTCCGACCCCACCGGCGTATCCTCCAACAGCAGTGACGACTCCTGGGAATCCAACAACTCTCCCGAGCTCAGCGATTCTCTGGAATCCAGCGACGATAGCTATGTGCCGCCGAGCTCGCGTTGCACTCGGAGTGCAGTAGCGGCATCCGCCCGGCGTCGCCGGTGAGGCCCTTTGGCCCGGTCCTCTAAAGTCTTCCTTCTTTTATTTCCCTGTGCAAAATTATGAAAAGCCCTGTGGGGGTATGTAAAAACCGTGATGCTTTTATTCCAACGTTATTCTTTCTAGCACTATGATGAAATCGCGTATCCCACCCCGGCATGGTTCCCCCTTTCCGTTCCCAAGGTAGCTCAACACTCTATGCTGATGGGACCCAGTCCCCAGGCAGGCTTTAGCCGTCGCTGGTATGCCAGGTCGCGATTCCATGGTCAAGGCCAGGAGGTGAGCGGCCCGAGGTCCGGTGAGAGGTCCTGAGGCACGATGCTCACGAGGTCCCCCTTGGCGTGCAAGCAGCTGCCCACGGATCGGAAAGGGAAGCGACATTGCCCAAGCAAGACTGCGAAGGTCGTGAGATTGTGTCGTGAGGTCTATGCTGACATGCGAGTGACTTATGTTTTAGTAAACTTGCGCTGATTCACTTGCGTGGTGCCCATTCGTGCCTTAGTGGTGGCGCCTCTAGGTAGGGCTCGCGACGGCCATTCCCTTTTCTCGCTCATCTAGGTGCTCTATGTCCTCGGGTCCTGGCCCTCGAGCGATGCTCAGCCGCCGCTGGTATGCCAGGTCGTGATGCCGTGGTCAAGGATAGGGGTGAGGATTGGAGAGCCAGTAGGAGCTTCTAAGGCACGATGCTCAGGAGCCCCCCTTTAACGTGCAAGTGACTTGCGTGAGAAGGGGGTGGCCGTCGGTCCTACCCACAGCTAGGCTTCAGATACCTACGAGCTAGCCCGCGGAGGATAATATGACCCCGAATGGCGCTTGCTGCCTATCCTTTGATCCTTTCGCAGGAAGATGAAGGCACTGAGGACCTGGCGAGGTGGCGTACGCAAGGTGGGTTGCGAGCCAGAGCTTGGTCTCTCAGATTTATCAGCGTTGCTGGGACGGACCCAAGCACAAGCGTTGTGCCAGCATGTGTAGCCCCGGTTGCGGGATGAGCAAAGGGCGAGACAGCAATGCAGAGAGGCCGCGAAGGGTACAGGACTTGAAGCATGCGTGTGACAATCATAAAGCAACTCATGGGAGACGGTTAGCCAGCTCTGATAAATGCAAGAAAGATACATGCCGTAGGGACGGACCCACGCGGCTTGGGGATAGTGCAGCCCTGGGGTGCCCCAAACTGAATGAACTAAAAGATGTCACCTAGCACCGTTGCTGAAGAGGTGTTGGAGTAGTGAAGACGCGCCTGCAGAATTCGCTCCTCATGAGCCGCACTGGCCCTGAACCTCGGGAGGCTCTAGAGGTCTGGGGAGCTCGTGAGGATCCATCGCCATCTACGCCTGGATCACCTGGCTCCTGGCCTCCTAAGCCGCCAGGACACCTCAGATGTGGCGCTGGAACGCAGTAGCTGCGTTCAGCAAACCAAAGGGCATGCAAACGTAGCTGTGAGGGGGGCCCTCGCATCGGCCAACATGGGACGACCAAAAGAGCTTCTGAGACGCGGCCCTGTTGAGCCCTGGGGTGTCGACATAGACGCGCAGCTCCTCATCCTCGCCTGGACGAGGAACCGCGCCTGGCGGTGGGCGTTGATCGCCCCGTATGATCCTTGCCTACCGAATCTCCTTGACTGCCTTGTCGACGAACTCCTGAGCGCTAGGCACCCCGCGCCCAACACTCTCTCTGCGGAAGAGTGCGCTGAAGCATGCCTCCACATGGTGCCCGCGCCTCCCGGACGCTGGCTGCCAGGTCGAGGCCCCTCGGAGAGCCCCGAGCCCAACTGAGAGGGCGCCGAGCGCGCCTTCCTATGCGAGAGGGGAAGGCTCCCCATCCATAGACGCCAGGCTTGAGGCGGCACCGTCGGACGCCCCATCCTCCTGAAATCCCTGGTGAATCTGCTGCTTCTTCTTCTTTGGAACAACCTGAGGAGGGTGGATGACACCCTCGTCATCAGGGTTCTCAACCGCTGTAGCCTGGTAGGCATGCTCCAAAGAGCACACTGCGTCCTTCGCTTCGTAAGCGACCATGATGCTGCTGCAGTTCCCTGGCATCTTGAGGATAGCCGTGGTGCGTTGCCGCCATGAACTTGGCGAGAGCCGTGTACTCGAGGATGGCATTGTATGGCAGGCGAATGTCAGCGACATCAAAATCGATGAGCTTGGTGTGGTAGTTGTCGCGCTTGCCGAAGGTGATGGGGAGGCGGACCTGCCCGATCGGATGCATGGAGCCGTCGGTTACTCCTGAGAAGGGCTTGGTAGGCTGAAGCTGGTGATATGGCACTTGGAGCCTATTGAACGTCTGGACAGAGAGGGCATTGAGCCCCGCACCACCGTCGATGAGCGTCTTGGTGACGAGCATGTTGCTGATGATGGGCGAGCAGAGCATTGGGAGCGCGCCATCCGTGGCCGCGCACATGAGTTGGTCAGAGGAGTCGAAGGTGATGGTGTACTTGGACCACCTGAGGGGGCGCGTCGCGTCAAGATTTTGAAGGGATGCGTTCACCTCACGCGCGAACTGCTTGAAGATCCGATGTGAGGCTGGTGCTTGGGAGCCACCCAGGATGCAGGTGTCGGCGTTCTGGGAATGGGGGTCCCTAGACCTGCCTGCCTGCGGCCTGCGGCATGGCTCGAGTGGTGGCACAGTGCGGCCCATCTTCGTCAGCACAAGACTCAAGACCCTCACGAGGGGCCAAGCCTCGCGGGGCGGATGACGCAAGGCTTCCTCAGGGGTGGCCTCACCAGGCAGGCTCGCGAGGAGGCGGAGAGATCAAGGCAGGGTACCTCGCGAGGTGCTCGTGAAGCAAGCCATGCCGATCGAGGCCAGGCGGGCGCCGACCTGCGCAGTGTCCTTGTTTCCTCTTTGGTGCAAAGGGGGCAATCACGGACGTGGAGTACCGAGGCATCAGGCAAAGGTTGCCATTTCAGTGCAACGAGACCAAGACCAGCGGAGCGGCAGGATGGAGGTCACCGTCGAGCCCAAGACGGAGTCATCGCCGGTGCTTTTGGCAGCCGAAGACCAACTTTAGTCAGGATAACTTGTACTAGATGTTCCCCTCTGAAATGGCCATTGTTAGCGCCCTTCCCGCTCAATATTTCGGGAGAGGCCCAGGGCCTCTATAAATAGAGCTAGCCACCACAGAGTAGAGGCATCTGATAGAACCCTAGCCAGAGAGAGAGGCGATTGAACTCACCCAAGCAGTTCATCGCACCAGCTCAAGAACACCTCTCGCGAGGCTGTTCTCCCCTTGTATTGTTCATCATCAGCCCTTGAGGCAATCCACCACACCACTCACTGGAGTAGGGTATTACACCACAACGGTGGCCCGAACTAGTATAAATCTTGTGTCCCTTGTGTTGCTCATCGTCTCCAGCTTAGATCACACGAGGCGATCGGACATAGATCGGTAGGGGAGAGATCTTCGTGCGCACCCCAGTGTTCGAACCTTAAGGGTCTACCGGAACCCAACATCTGACATTTGGCGCGCCAGGTAGGGGTGCGCCGGAGCTCTTCCTTCCATCGGCCCGCTCTCCACCAACGCCGTGCTTCGCCCTCATGGTGGACAACGCACCTCCGGCTTTGGCGGTCGGCGCCAGCGCTGGGGCCAGGGGGCTCCGAGCCTTGGCCCCCGCCTTGCGGCAGGTGTAGTGGCCGCACAAGTTCAAGCCAGAGATGCCGCCGTGCTATGAGGGTGCGGCGGACCCGCTGGCTTTCCTGCTGGCGTACGAGGAGGCCGTCCTCAAGGCCGGAGGCGACGACAAGGTCATGGCGAAGTGGCTACCCATGGCCCTCACCGGCGTCCCACACATGTGGCTGCTCCACCTGCCAGTAGCTTCTGTGGCCTCCTGGGAGGAGTTGCGCAACCTCTTCCTCGCCCATCATGCTGCGCCGGCACCCTCAGTCGTCGTGGCCATCCTGGGGGGATCACAGGCACCACCTTCGAGCCGCCACATCAAGCCATTTGTCCGCCAGATCGGTGCCGCCCTCAAGCGCCGAGAAACTCCCCTGGGCTGGGTGGCACCCAAGGCCGATTTGACCTTCAGCTCGGATGATCACCCCTCCAACCCCGCCTGTTCGGGCGCGTTCCTGATGCTATGCACCCCCACCATCTGTCAAGTGGCCGTCACCAGGACCCTCATCGACGGTGGTGCCGGCCTCAACATGCTCTCAGTGGAGGCCTTCAACCTCCTTCACGTGCCGCTAGAGCGGCGTCAACCCAGCAGGCCCTTCTCGAGCGTCGGAGGTGGTTCCGCCAGCTCCCTGAGGCAGATCCGCCTCCCGATGACCTTCGGCACCTAGAACAACTTCCGCACGGAGCTGATCGACTTCGACATCGCCCCCATCAGCCTCCCGTACAATGCCATCCTCGGCTACCCAGCCTTGGCCCAGTTCATGGCGGCAACACACCCGGCGTACAACCTCATGAAGATTCTCGGGAGCAGCGGCGTCCTCACCGTGTCCGGAGACACAAGGGATGCGCTGCAGGCGCTCAAGCTTGCTTTCAAGGCGGCCGCGGTGGCGCAGCCCGCCAGCGCAGATGTCCTCGAGCCCAAGGGGGCTGCGCCGGCCAAGAAGAAGCAGCTATTCAGCCAAGACAAGGCGGAGACCAAGTAGGTACGAGTTGACGAGGATGGATCCACTAGCGCCACCTTCACCATAGGCGCCAACCTCGAGCCTGAGCAGGAGGGGGCCTTTGTGAAATTCCTACGCGCAAACAAGAAGGTGTTTGCATGGGAGCCTGATCAGGTGGCAGGAGTCCCAAGGAGTGTGATTGAACATCACCTTAACTTGTGCCCCAATGTGCGCCCCGTGAAGCAGAAGCCAAGGTGGCAGTCCACCAAAAAGCAGGCCTTCATCGTCCAAGAAATCCGCAAGTTAGAGGTAGCAGGAGTCATTCGCAAGGTCGGCTACCCTGACTGGCTGGCCAACCCTGTTGTCGTGCCAAAGAAGGGAGGAAAGGAACACATGTGTGTCGACTTCACCAACCTCAACAAGGCCTGCCCGCAGGATCCATTCCCACTCCCCCGCATTGACCAGATTGTCGACTCTACCGCTGAGTGTGACCTATTGTGCTTCCTGGATTCCTTCTCGGGCTATCACCAGATCAAGATGGCGGTAGAAGACGTGGAGGAAATGGCTTTCCTGACCCCGTGTGGAGTGTACTGCTATACCTGCATGCTGTTTGGGCTACACAACGCAGGAGCGACCTTTCAGCGGCTGATGCACATCGTCTTGGGCCGGCAGCTCGGGAGAAACGCTGAAGCTTACGTCGATGACATTGTGGTGAAGTCTCGGGAGGCGAAAACCCTGATACAGGACCTAGAAGAAACCTTTGCGAGCCTCCGTGAAGTAGATCTGTGGCTCAATCCGGAGAAGTGCGTATTTGGAGTCCCTTCGGGCAAGCTCTTGGGCTTCCTAGTATCCCACAGGGGCATCAAGGCTAACCCAGAGAAGGTCAAAGCGGTTGAAGACATGATTCCGCCGAAGACCCTTAGAGAAATGCAGAAGCTCACCGGGCGCGTAACCGCGCTAGGACGCTTCATCTCCAAGCTGGGGGAGCAGGTGCTGCCTTTCTTCAAACTGATGAAGAAGAAGGGCCCGTTCGAGTGGACTAAAGAGGCCGACAAGGCATTCCAAGATCTTAAGAAGTACCTTACCAGCCCACCAGTAATGGTAGCTCCGCGCCCTCGGGAGCCCTTGGTGCTTTACCTTGCAGCCACCCCCTATTCCGCCAGCGTAGCCCTGGTGGCGGTTAGAGAGGAGCGCCGGACCAAGACTGCGGCCGCCGCTCCGGCCGAAGCAGAGCAAGGCCAAGAAGGCCTCGTGAAGACCACAACCGCAGCAGAAAAGGATCAGCCTCAGCAAGGGAGCGCCCCCAGAGCAGAGGAGGCCCCTCAAGGTGACCAAGCGCTGGGGGCTCCGTCGGCTCAGGAGGTGCCTCAACCACCGGAAGACGCGAGCGGCGCCAGCACCCTCAACCTCGTCCAGCTCCCGGTGTACTTCGTCAGCACGGTGCTACGGGACGCGAGGGCGCGGTACCCCATGCCCCAAAAGCTCCTCCTCGCACTGTTAGTGGCTTCGCACAAGCTGCGGCACTACTTTCAAGGCCATCCCATCAAATTCGTCTCATCATACCCCTTGGAAAGGGTACTCAGGAGCCCCAACTCAGCTGGGAGAGTCGCTGAATGGAACATCGAACTGCAAGCGTTTCAGCTGGAATTCAGCACGACCAGGGTCATCAAGGGAGCCGCACTTGAAGATTTCGTGGTGGAATGGGCAGAGGCACCGGGGCTCAAAGCGGGCGAGGACCGATCGCTTTCCCCAGGAAGTGAAGTGCGCACGGCTGGGTCATGTACTTCGACGGAGCGTTCTCGCGACAGGGCACGGGGGCTGGTGCAGTGGTCATATCCCCCACTCAGGACAAGCTCTACTATGCTGTGCAACTCTGCTTTCAGCATGGAGAGAAGGTCTCCAACAACATAGCAGAGTACGAGATCCTGATAGCAGGCTTGAAAGCTGCAGTCGCCTTGGGGGTAAAGCGCCTCATCATCAAGGGCAATTCACAACTCCTCGTCAACTTCTCCAACAAGGTATACGAGCCGAAGGACGAGCACATGGAAGCGTATCTCACGGAGGTCCGCAGGATGGAGAAACAGTTTTGGGGGCTGGAGTTGCAACATGTGCCTCGCGGCACCAATCAAGAGGCTGATGACATTGCAAAGAGGGCCTCCAGCGGCTGCCTCAGGAGCCTGGCGTCTTCGAGGAGCGACTCTTCAAACCCTCGGCAGCACCATCACTATCAAGCACAGCACAGCCTAGGGAGGAGCTCCCTCAACCGCCCGCCTCGGGAGCCCCGGCCTGTGGCCCAACCTCAGGGGCACGCTTGCTCCTGGCACTGGGGCCTCAGGAGGGATGTTGGACCACGGAGTTCAAGGATTACTTGATGCAAGGGACCCTGCCGGAGAAGGAGGAGGACACGGAGCGCGTGGCGCGGTAGGCCACAACCTACTGCATCCAAGACGGAGAGCTCTACCGAAAGCGGCCGAATGACGTTACTCTGCGTTGCATCTCCAGGGAGTAGTGAAAAGAGCTGCTGGCAGACATTCACGATGGAGACTGCGGGCACCACCCGTCTTCGCGCACACTCGTCGGCAAGATGTTTCGCAGCGGTTTCTATTGGCCGACAGCACTCAATGACGCAATCGAGCTGGTGAAGGCTTGTGAAGCCTGTCAGTTCCACGCCAAGCAGATTCACCAGCCAGCTCAGGGCCTTCAGACCATTCCTCTCTCGTGGCCGTTCGTTGTTTGGGGACTGGACATCCTTGGCCCATTCCTTCGGGCGCCAGGGGCTATCGCTACCTTTACGTCGCCATTGACAAATTCACTAAGTGGGCCGAAGTGGAAGCTGTCCGCACCATCCCGGCCGGCTCAGTAGTCAAGTTCATCAGGGGCCTCGTGAGCCGGTTTGGGGTACCCGGTCGCATCATCACCGACAACGGTTCACAGTTCACCAGCAATCTCTTCAAAACATATTGTGCTAACCTTGGAATGCAGATATGCTACGCTTGATGGCGCACCCTCGAACAGCGGCCAAGCCGAAACACGCCAGCGGAGGTCTGAAGGGCCTCAAAACCCGAACCTTCAAGAAGAAGCCGGAGGCTTGCGGCGGGCTGGAGCAGCGAGCTCCGATGCATTTATGGTCCATCCATACTACTGCTACCAAGTCGACCGGCGAAACCCCGTTCTTCCTCGTCTACAGTGTTGAGGCGGTTGTCGGTGTCAAAACCGGCAGATCTTGGGTAGGGGGTCCCGAACTGTGCGTCTAGGCGGATGGTAACAAGAGATGAGGGACACAATGTTTTACCTGTGTTCGGGCCCTCTCGATGGAGGTAAAACCCTACGTCCTGCTTGATTAATATTGATGATATGGGTAGTACAAGAGTGGATCTACCACGAGATCAAGGAGGCTAAACCCTAGAAGCTAGCCTATGGTATGATTGTTGAGATGTAATGTTCGTTCTATGGACTAAGGCCCTCCGGTTTATATAGACACCGGAGAGGCAAGGGTTACACAGAGTCGGTTACAATGGTAGGAGATCTACATATCCGTATTGCCAAGCTTGCCTTCCACGCCAAGGAAAGTACCTTCCAGACATGAGCCGGAGTCTTCAATCTTCTATCTTCGTGATGCAGGAGTCCGGCGGATATTGACAAATCCGTGTCCGGACACCCCTAGTCCAGGACTCCCTCAGTAGCCCCTGAACCAGTCTTCAATGACGATGAGTCCGGCGTGCATAATGTTCGGCATTGCAAGGCGGGTTCCTTCCTTGAATAATCTTAGAGAAGATGATGAACACCAGGATAGTGTCCGGCTCTGCAAAAATAATTTCCACGTCCCACCGTAGAGAGAATAAAACATATACACTGATTCAATCTGCTAACGTATTATGCGGCGCGTCATCACACCGCTACCAAGCCCTTGTTTGAATTGTTTTTACTTATTCCACCTCAGCACGTTTAGCGAAGCGGTTTCCTTGGCACGTCTTGTCGAAGCAGAGATCGTGTCCCCTTTATTCCGGGATCCTCATCAATACGTGCGTGGGTAACCCAACTGTTCCCGTCGCCACGCCTCCTCTATCGAAGGGGGAATCCTAAACGGTCACGGAGGCGGCCCTTGGTATTTCTTCCCATTTATAAGAGGACCAAGGCCTGTCCTTGTCTTTCAACCTCACATCGAATCTTTCCTCCGCTCCCAGTTCCAACACCTAGAGCTTCAGATTCGAGCGCTTCGGATCCACAACAATGTCCGGCTCCGACCTCCAGGGCCGATGGATGCGCGGAGGAGGACATATTGAAGTTGCGAGAGGCCAAGTACCTAGCCTCGAGGTTTACAGACAGGTTGCTGCCCAGGGGCAGGCCGTGCCAACCCGAGCCCGGCGAATCGTCGTTTTCGTATCTCACCTCCGTCGAGATTGGGCTTCCAGCGGATCCCTTCGTGAGAGGGCTCTGTTCTACTACGGGCTGAACTTCCACGACTTGGCTCCAAAGTCCATCCTCCTCATCTCCGCATTCATTATTGTCTGCGAAGCCTTCCTCCGCGTCATCCCCACTTTAGCTGTGGCTGAAAACATTTAAGGTGGAGCCAAGATGATCGGGCGTCAGCGGAGTCTTGTGGGCGACCATAAGCAAGAAGGTCGATGCCCGTGGCTCAAGGTTCCTTCAAGAGGCTGGGATTGTGGCAGCGAGTGGTTTTACATCACTGCTCCAAGGCGACAAGCAAAAGCCGCCGCCCTCCTTCCGCCGGGGACCTCCACGGCAATCGATATCGTGGGTCGACCAAGGGCTCAGCGGGGGCCGTCCAGGGCGTGCCCGCCTTTGCAGGCAGTTCGAGACCTCCAAACAAGGGAGATCGACCTGGTCAAGGTGATCAGGTCATGCTAATCGGCACCTCCTACCACGCAAACGTCGTCCTCTCCGTCTATGGGAGTTCAATCTGGAGGGACCTCGTATTCTCCAGCATTTTATGGGTGCGACACCCACGGAGATGTACAAGTTGTTCTTGGACCGCGGTGGCGTGTCGGATTCGGCCGAGATGCAGAGGCCTAAGCGCGATCGCCGGATACTCGGTAAATAGCTCGAGCCGGACATTCTATTTGTATGCCTTTCAAAAGTTCGTCTCTGACCCTTTGTTCTTTATAGGAATGGGTGGCGCGATCAAGGCTGATAAGGTGTCGGCCCCCCTCCCGAGACCGCCTTGGAGCCCGTGCTTTGGTCGAGAATGTTGGAGGTTGCGCCCACAGAGAGGCGGCGGAAATAAAGGCTAATACTTAGCCCAAAGGCGTGAAGAGGAGGGAACCAAGGATCCCTCCTTGAGAGGAGAAAGAGGACCGCCTCCGAAGATCCGGAGGTCAAAGCCCCTAAGCGTGGGAAGAAATCCTCACCGGGGGGTCCGGCGTCCGGAGAGAATCCGGACGCGCAATCATCGCCGAAGGACCAGCCCTCCAACAAGCCGTGAGTATGAAAGAGGAAGTTAATTAATAAAGTACCTTCATTTACGCTTCATGAGGTAACGAAATATTTATATCGCGATTCGGATCTGCGGCCGTCTCGAGATGAGTTCATCCTCGGGGACCTTCTTAGGAGATGATGGAGAGCGCGTCGCCTCCGTCTGCAGCGCCGCCAGATGAGGCGGCGAGCCCAAAGTGTAAATCACGGGCGTCCCGAGTCCGGAGGGCGAGAGTTCGGCACCAGCGAAGCCGGCGGGAGAAGCGAAGAGTGCGCGAGAGAGGCGTCCATTTGAAAGATCACCGTGCGTTAATGCGTATGGTGATTGGAAGAATTTCGTCCGCTGGCCCGATTACGTAACGCCGCCATGAGCTTCTTGCGGGTTTTGAGGTATCTGAAAATAACGCACCTTTGTTTTTAACGAGTTGTGCATATAAAAATCGCCTGTATAGATAGTAGCCCACGAGACTCGGTAGGTTGTCGAAGGCGACAGCGTCTTAGGATCGAAAATCTCAACATCTCGGGTAATGAATACGCCGTTCGTCTGGTGGCGGATAGTCGAGGCCAGCCGGACTAATGAGTTGCGAATTAGTCGACAACAGCGTGGCGGATCGCGACATCGCACTTGTCAACCAGCGACTTGCGAGTCGCAAGGTAAATAAATTCTCCGCAGCCGCTTTATTGAGTGGGTCAAAGCCCGCCTCGATAAGTTATATCTTTGTTTATCTGAGCGATCTTCTTTTCTGCGGAGAGCCTTGGGCGAACTTGCTCTAGCTAAAAAGCAAGCCGAAAGAGTACGCCTTGCCGCGAGGGCGGCGAAGAGTTGAAGGCGAAAAGCGCGCGCCTTGCCCTAAGCGGGCGGAGGTGGCCGAGTGGCCAAAAATTAAAGGATCTTGCCGACCGCAATGAGGCTCTTGAAAAGGAGCGCTTATCGGGCGGGAAGACTGAAGAAGGCCACCGCGAAGCCAAGGATGCCCGCTCTGTCTGCGGGCTATGAAGGAGGAGCTGCGCCAATCCGGAGATCGCGGTGGCAAGCCTTTTCTCATCGTCGCCGGTTTATGGATGCCAAATGCGCTCAATTTGGCGGCGATGGAGTTCGGAGGATCCGTATATGGACTTAGCTACGAGTGCGGTGATGCCGTTAAGCACTTCCGAGCCAAAGGGGATCCGAGGCGGAAGAGTTGTATTGGTCTCAATTCCACAGTCCGGATCGCCCTCTTCCGTGACGGACGGGTTTGCGAATGGGCGAACTAAATAGACTGTCGGGATGGCCATGGCCGACATCGTGGCCCATATGCGGCGAGAGGTCAAGCGACGAGCTACTTTGGCTTCTGCAGCAATTCCTTGGGGCGGTGCGCATATAAAGAGATGAAGCGGTCGGCTGCATCGGTAGCGGATGGCTCTTGCCCGTGTGAAGGTGCATTATCCGAGATGGATGCCACCGCCGTTGCCGCCGGTCCGGATGAAAGCGGCTCCTGCCGAGCACTACCCGGAGAAGTCATGCGCGGTGCTTTCGTAAAATAAAGCGCGATGCTCAAAGAATGTAACGTTCAAATGAGCGTAGTACCTTGTAAATCAATGATTATAGTTTGAATGCTTTTTATACTTGTGCTTCCAAGTAGTAAAACTTCTCTGTCTTGACCGTTTAAGTATACTTGTGTATAACACGAAAGATCACGATCTTGACTTCACCCCTCGCACAAGGTGATGGGGTGTTTGCAAAATAGCGTGTTTTCACACTTAATCCGGCGTCTCGGTCTGTTATAAGGAGGTGGTAGCGTAGCGAGCAAGGCAATCCGGACTATAATGCTTTATCTCTTTCACTTAGCCAATGGAGCTCATGGGTGGGGCTACGATATAGCCCTGATGACACCGCACATCTCCGGATTCGAGTGCGTATGTGCTGACCGGAAAGCGGTCCTTCGTCAAAGCGAAATTCTAAACATTCCGATAGTCGATCAAGTGGTGACGGACTCGCTATATCATGACGATCGGTTTTGGCTTTCTCTCTTGAGGTGCTCGCCCGGCCGGCGGGGCTGTCGCGATAGTTCTCCACAGTGCGCGTTAGCCGGTTGATATGGGCGTAAGGCAGCAAAACACGGGGCGGGCAAACCCAACATTTGACCAAAGACATGATTGGGCTGATGCATATAATTCCCTAACTTCGAGGCGCGAACACTCCGAAGGTGTTGGACTTTATGATAATGGGCAGAATTATGCCTAAGCCCTTGTGTCGAGTGCGGGCATGGTCTTACAGCGGCCCGATGCCAAAGCGTCGAGCTCGCTTTGGCTATATGAAGGAGCCAAGGAGAGTAACAACAAGAGACGATAATAAAAGGTCTCTGCGAGGTCTTAATCTGAAAAGAATCCTTGCAGCGGGTCCCTCTTGCGTCTGCGCTGTGTCTCCGTTCTTGCCGTTATCTGGGCCGGGTAAGCACGTTGTTCATCTGTAGAAAAGAGGAACATTTAGTTTTAGAAAGCAGTTTGTGCGAAAGATATGGAAAGAATAAGTATAAATAATTAAAGCTCGGTTTATATGAAACCGCGATCGATTGTCTTGTAGCCCTTGTGAAAGGGTATGCGGCTAGGGAGCCCTAACTTTCTTTGAGTCGGATTCGTCTATCCGAGTCGGGGTCTTTAAATGACCAGCGCCTTTGAAATGGTGCCATGTGGGCGGGCATTTTGAGTGTAAGAGGCAGCGTAATGCGGTATGGCATTGAAGCGGACGAAAGCCTTCGTCCCAACGATGCTTGATATTCACTTTTAAATGGGGCGATATGGAAAATTAGTTTCTCGCGTCGGAAGTTTCTCGGCGATCCGAACCGACTTCTAGTAATATCGAGCACATGCACTTGGCGTAAGGGCCAGCGTCACTCCTTTGAAGGAAGTGCGGCTATGTCGAATTTTGGTAGGGTCTATCCCCATCCGGCGGATTGTGTTTGAATATAGCGAGGTTTAAGTCGCTGCCTCCGTCCATTAGGGCGTTTGTGAATTATAATCCGTCTATGATCGGATTCAATATCGAGGAGTCCTTCCCGTGTTTGACGCTTCGGAATAGTCGGTGGTGAAAGTGATTGGTTTTGATATCAATCTCTATGGTTTCTTTGGGCTGGACCGTGCGAAGCTCTTTTGAAAAGTGCCGCTGTTTTTCCGTGTCCTCACGAAATGAGTTCTTGCTTTGACCCCTTGTGGGAAAGTCTTTTGTTTTCGGTGCCTGCTTGGTGGGGTTTATCTTCTTAAGCAGCGTCGAGCCCCTTGTGTTCGGCGTTTAATCGGCGGACTGTTTGAAAACCCAACAATCCTGTGGGTGTGATTTGCGGGCCTTAAGAATCTTGTGGATTCGACATATCCGACCGAAATTTTATGTAGGTTAGACAATTAAATCCTTGTCATCCTTTAGAGGCTGTGTTTTACTATTTGGCCGTGAGCTTTTAAATCCGGCGTTGACTGCCGTGCTCTTTGGGCTTTTCTCTTTATTCGGCGCTGCTCTTTTCTGCGCCGTGATTTTCGTTCTATCTCTTATCTCGGATGTACTTGGGTCGGTGGTGCTGATTCTTGCTAGCCACTGTCCTCCCCGCCTGAAGCGGGTCATGAGGCTTGTTAATGCGGTCATTGTCCTCGGTTTCTCTTGGCGAGGTGTCGGCAAGCCATTCGTCTCGGACATTGTGCTTGAAAGCTGCTAAGGCTTGATGTCGAGACGATCGACTATTTGGTTCTTTTGGTAGAAACCTGTTCGAAATTTCTGGCGACTCTCCGGGTTGTTGAGTTATATGACTTAAATTATGCGCATCAGGAGGGCGGACATAGGTCCTTGAAAATTTGCTCTAAATGCTTCCTTGAGCTCTTCCCAACTTCCATGATGTTTTACGGGAGGCTTTTGAGCCAATAGCCAGTCAGCCCTTTGAGCTTGAGGGAGATATTTTATGGCGTGGAGATCATCTCCTCGGCCATGTGTATATGCAATATATAGTCTTCTATCCAGACTCCGAGTGCATTGTTCCATCGTAGGCTTCTATGTTTATGGGTTTAAACCCTGCTTTGGGAACTCATGATCCAGCACCTCGTCTGTGAAACATAGTGGGTGTCTGGCGCCCATGCTTGTATGTGCTGCTATCGTCGGACACTTGGCGTGTTGCTTTGCTTCTTGGGGCTTGTTTGGGTCCGTAGATGGACTGGCTGGGCCGTTGGACGGTGGGGGCTCTATGGCCTCCTCGTCGAATCGTGAAGCGGCTTGCGCTTGGGTAGCTCTTCGATTGGTGGCCGTTGCCATATTTATCTGCGGTTTTGAGTACTTTGCTCCATCTTGTCGGGCGCGTCTTCCGCTGTTTTGAGCTTCGCTTTTCCTTCTTGAGCTTCTTCTTTGTAGCGATGAGCTTTGTGCTTAAAAAGCTCTTGTTCGGCGGGGTCCTCGGTAGCAGCAATTAAATAAATCACTTGAGGCTTGTTTAGTCTTGGAGGGAGGTACATAGCTTTGATCCTCAACCTTTTCTTTTGCCGCCCTTTCGTGAGGGCTTGCTACGCATCCTCTGCTGTTGAGTCGTCTTTGGAGGGTTGTCTTCGGCACTCTCCGGGGTATTGTTATTTCTGTGCGGGATCTATAATCTTGTTGTGGCTGGATTTAGGCGGCGCCCGGCGCCGGGCGTTTGGGCTGCTTCTTTAGAGAATCTTCCTCCGCTGCTTTTCACCATCTCCTTCTTTTGGGGTATCCACCATGTAGGCGTCGTATGGCGAGGTGGCCTTCGATTGCCTGTGGTATTTGGGTCTGTTCGTCTCGGCATCGTCGTCCATAAGCGTCGATGTCGTCGGTCGAAGTCTAGCATGTCGGTTAAATCTTGACGGTGGCTATAAAGTGGGTGGTGGGTGGGCTCTGAATTTCTCCATCGTCCGAACTCCAACCGTCACGGCCATAGTCCGGCGAGATTCTCTGATAGCGAGAGATGCTTGAGAATTCGAGGATATCGCCAAAAAGCGAGTCTTGGAAAGATGTCGCGGGTGAATTCCATAACGGCGCCCAATCCGGTTTAATTGGTAGAGGCGCGGGAGGCTCGGTCCGGCAAGGAGTCCGGCGCCTCGGGATCACGACTTCGCGAGGGACAAGATTGGTATTGGCTCCATCACGTGGATGTTGAAGCCCCAGGCGGCGTCTATCCACCGACCCTCGACATGGGCAATCGGCTCGAGCTAGTGGCGGGCGGATCGAATCTGACCACCAAAGCACTGTCCGTGGCGAGCTAGATCATGCCCATCGTCACGGTCTGTGGCGCTTGGCGTGGCTCGAGTCCGTCGAAGATCAAGTCTCCGCGGTCATTGGCCGTGAAGTTCAAGCTTCGAATCGACTGGCGGCCGGGGCATAGCTTCGATCTGCTCCGGATGGCCAAGAGAATTGGCCCGATGCAAAACCGCCCGAATCTGAAGATCTGTCCGGGAGAAAAGTCTCACCACGGACAGCGTTGATGGTTGAAGATGCCATCGAGCCTATCGGTGGCGACACGAGGAACTCTCAATGAAAGCACCAATGTCGGTGTCAAAACCGGCGGATCTCGGGTAGGGGTCCCGAGCTGTGCGTCTAAGCGGATGATAACAAGAGGAGAGGACACAATGTTTTACCCAGGTTGGGCCCTCTCGATGGAGGTAAAACCCTCGTCTGCTTGATTAATATTGATGATATGGGTAGTACAAGAGTGGATCTACCACGAGATCAAGGAGGCTAAACCTAGAATCTAGCCTATGGTATGATTGTTGAGATGTAATTTTCATCCTATGGACTAAGGCCCTCCGGTTTATATAGACACCGAGAGGCTAGGGATTACAAGAGTCGGTTACAATGGTAGGAGATCTACATATCCGTATTGCCAAGCTTGCCTTCACGCCAAGAAAGTACCTTGGGACACGAGCGGAGTCTTCAATCTTCTATCTTCGTGATGCAGGAGTCCAGCGGATATTGTGATCCGGCTGTCCGGACACCCCTAGTCTTGAGACTCCTCGGCGGTCCTCCCTCACAAGGTCGAGCATCACTCCCCTTGGTCTTGGCTTCGGCCAGCCTTGATGGGGCGCCATGCGGGGGGTGGACCTCATGCTTTGGGAGGAACGTTGTCGGGAGGCTGCACTTCGGGCTGCAAGAAACCAACAAGCACTGCGGCGATACCATTGCCGCAGCATCCGCCCCAGTACCCTCGAGGTAGGTGACCTCGTGCTCAGACGGGTGCCCTCCAAGGAGGTGCTGCACAAGCTCTCGCCCATGTGGGAGGGCCCGTTCAAGGTTGTCCATGTCTCTAGGCCCAGCGCTGCACGCTTGGAGACTCAGGAGGGGGTGCCCGTCCCGAACGCCTGGAACATCCAGCATCTCCGGAAGTTCTACCCTTGAAGAAAGGCCAAGAGCCTGTAAAGAAGGCCCAACGCCTGTGAAGCTAGACGAACCAAGAAAGGCCGGTGCTGTGAAGAAGGCCAGCGCTGTGAAGCTCATTTCCACGAGAAAGGCACGGAGCACGTGAAGAAGGCCAATGCATGTGGCTTCGCCGCCCGTGACACTCTCACGTAATAATGAGTTGGGGTTGTACACGCCCCGGAGTCTCCGGAGAGCCGCCCTCGGGCCTCGGGGCACCATACGCCCAGATGGCAACACTTAGCTCAGCTTGGGTGAGAAGACGTCGAAGACTAGATTAGGTGCCGGACGCGGCTTTTTCATTTGCTTTCTGTAGTTGGCTTGTTCGTTCCTATTTGAAGTTTTTTATTGGAGTTGTTGCCCTCCTTAGCTTGTGACTCCTGGTCTCTTTCCCTCACTTGCCTCGTTTTCTCTCGCACAAGTCTCGCGAGGGGGCTACGCGGGCACCCTCGCGAGTGTTTTTTGCTCCAGTTGTCTGAGGTTTTCCCTATCCAAGTCCACTACGGGAGCACCCCTCCCAGTCCATGCCCCACGGGCATCGCGACACGAACACAGGACCTGAGTTGGTCGCCTCCGCAACTGAGACCGTAAGTTACCACTCCTGACTAATCCTTGCAGGACATGAAGCGCATGGTGGAGCCTCAGCCACGGGAAGCGAAGACTGCGGCAAGTCCTCCCGAGCTAAGTAATTCCTGCACACAGGCATGCGGCACAAAAACACAACACAGAAATAGCAGAAACAACATGGTAATTAACAGCAACAGTTCAACACGCCCCCACGGGGCCCTACACTACTTTCTCTTTGCGCAGGGAAGGGAGAAAAACGAAATAGGCGCGACTTGCATGACACCAACTCGCCGCGAGGGCTCATACTGCCTCCGGAGCTCAGCGGGACTCCTCCTCGCGCTTCACCGAGGCATGACGGCAGGCTGACCCGCTACCTCCCTCAAAGCGGCCTTGCGGCCAGCGTGAGGCTGGTCGCTGCCACCGCTGGAGGCTTTCTTGTCGAAGGGCCGCCCGAAGCTTGGCGAACCACGAGCGCCGCCGACCGCGCGCCTGCCGTCGCCGTCATCCAGATCATTGCCAGGGCTGGGTACCCGACCGCGGTCATCCTCTTCGGGGCAGCACCCGGTGCGGCGACCGTCTTCTCCGAACACCCTCACGTAGAGGGTGCCGTCGCCATCAAACTTGAAGTGTAGGGTGCACCGCTGGCTCAGACCACGCGCGCGGGCAAAAATTTGCCTGTCGCGGGTCAGGGCCACATTCCCGGCGGCGGAGACCTCCAGCAAAGACCAGGAGGCCCTGCTGCAGCAACCGTCTGCCCAAGCGAGAGGCAGCCGGGCGCCGGTAAGTTCACCTACAAAGCGGGGGCTGGGCAGTGCGGTTGGGTCCGCCGACCACACGGCGAACTCCGGTAGCACTTCCGTCGAGTGGAAGCGCGGCCTGGGAGGCTGCACAGTCACGACGCGCCTCCCCTCAACAACCTGGCACCCATTGCCGTGCAGGGGATCGCCTCCACGACCGCGGGAAGCCACTACGGGAGCCACATGATGCTTGCGAGGACGGCCTCGGCCGCACTTGGCCGGGGGAGAGTCGGGCCCTTCCCGACGAGCCTTTACCTTCTCTGCAGCTGAGAACCTCTTCGGCGGCGCCATGGGAGATGGCGAGTAGCTGGGATGGGGAGAAAGAAGGACGCAAGGAGGAAGATGCACAAGTGGAGGCCTGCGCCCTCCTGCATTTATAACCAGAAGAGAGCCAACCGTCGGCCTCCACGTTCGCAGGTAAGCATGACCAGTTTCTGTATGCAGGGACTTGTCAAGTCGAGCAGTTGCCGAGGCAGCGTGGGGAAGCGGAGGTGCCCACGACCAATCAACCGCCACGTGGCGCCCAAGGCGCGAGTGATGGGGCCATGGCGCTCCGCCTGCCCCGCCGGCTTCTCCGCTAATCCAAGTCGGCGCCTTGGGCCGGGGGCTACTATCTGCGTTCAGAGCAGGGGTCCCCGAACTTGCACTGCTGCTGCTGCGGCGTGGCTCAGTGGTGGCCAGTCACGGCCCATCTTTGTCGGCACAAGACTCAAGACCCTCGCGAGGCCAAGCCTCGCGAGGCCAGACGACGCAAAGGCTTCCTCGGGGGCGGCCTCGCCCGAGCAGGCTTGCGAGGCGGAGAAGATCAAGGCGAGGTACCTCGCGAGGTGCTCGTGGCATAAGCCATAACGATCGAGGCGGCGAGGCGCCCGGCTGTCGCGATGTCCTTGTTTCCTCTTTGGGGCAAAGGGGGCAAGCACGGACGTGGAGTACCGAGGCATCAGGCAAAGGTTGCCATTTTAGTGCAATGAGACCAAGACCAGCGGAGCGGCAGGATGGAGGTCACCGTGGAGCCCAAGACGGTGTCATCGCCGGTGCTTTTGGCAGCAGAAGACCAACTTTAGTCAGGATAACTTGTACTAGATGTTCCCCTTCAAAATGGCCGTTGTTGGCACCCTTCCCGCTCAATATTTGGGGAGAGGCCCAGGGCCTCTATAAATAGAGCTAGCCACCACAGAGTAGAGGCATATGATAGAACCCTATCGAGAGAGAGAGAGAGGCGATCGAACTCACCCAAGCAGTTCATTGCACCAGCTCAAGAACACCTCTCGCGAGGCTGTTCTCCCCTTGTACTGTTCATCATCATCCCTTGAGGCAATCCACCACACCACTCACTAGAGTAGGGTATTACACCACAATGGTGGCCCGAACCAGTATAAATCTTGTGTCCCTTGTGTTGCTCATCGTCTCCAGCTTAGATCACACGAGGCGATCGGACGTAGATCGGTAGGGGAGAGATCTTCACGCGCAGCCCAATGTTCGAACCTTAAGGGTCCGCCGGAACCCAACATCCGACAACAGGCGATGGCACGAGGCTCTTGGAAGCCCCCAGCCCCCTCATCGTGGGTGGTCTTCGTTCCTTCTTGGCGGCGGCGGCAGCGGAGGAAGACCACCGTTGCCCTGAGGCCGATCCTTGCGAGGCTGATCCCTCCAGGCGCCCTCACTAGGCTGGCCCTACTAGCGGTCCTCCCGAGGCTGGGCGCACCACTCCTGACGATGGTCGTGGCCGTCCCAGCGTCCTCCACCTCGGCTTCCTCCATGATCGTAGCCTCGATTGTTGTGCTCTGGGCAACGACCAAGGTGCCCGTCGCGGATGGCCCTGAGCTCCTGGCAGTCATTGGTGTTGTGGCTGTGCACGTTGTGGAAGATACAGAACGGGTGGCGGCCCTTGGATGACTTTGGGTGATCGCAGCCGCGCTTCATATCTGGCTCGGCTGCGTGTATGGCTGGTCCCTTGCACTTCACGTCCTTGGCCTTGGCCTTCTTGTCTTCTGGGTCTATGTCAGGGAGCTCGAGGAGGGAGAGGCTTCCCTCCTCAGCTCTCACGTTGTCGGATTATGGGTCCCACAAACCCTTGAGAGGTTTGAACTCTGGGGTGCGTGCGGAGATCTCAACCTACCCAGCCTGCCTACTCGCGATCCTCCTAAGCCTAGCGCGACAAGCTTGAAGAGACAAAGCGACACAACAGTTTATCCTGGTTTGGGACACCTTGCGGTGTAATACCCTACTCTAGCGTTTTAGTGGATTGCCTCGGAGGGCTGAGGATGAACTAGTACAATGGATGAACTGGCCTCAGGTGGTGAGGTGTTCTTGAGCTCGACAGAGCTTAGGGGATGTGAACCAGATTCGCTCTCTCCCCTCTATGGTGGTGGCTAAGTCCTATTTATAGTGGCCTTAGTCCTCTTCCCAAATGTTCGCGGGAAGGGATCCCACATTGGCCGGGTTTGAAAGGGGACAAGTAGTACAACTTATCCTGACAAAAGTTGTCTTCGCCTACGAAAAGCCTCTGGTTGTGACGCTGCGGTGGGCTCGTCGATGACCTCCGTCCTACCGTCCTGGCGGTCTTGGTCTCGTTGCACCAGAATGGAAACCTTTGGCTGATTCCTCAGGACTCGTGCCTGTGGCTTGCATCCTTTGCACCAAAGAGGAAACCTGCACTCTGCGCCCGCCTGGCCTTGGTCGTCATGGCTCACATCAGCCGAGCCTCATGAGGTAAACCTTGCATGGAACTCTCCGCCCCTCGAGAGCCAGCCTGAAGAGACTGACCCCCTCAGGGGTCTTGGCGTCATGTGACACTCCAAAAATTTTATTTGGTTTTTAGCAAAAACATTGCTGGTTTCTTTCTTTCTTTAAGAAAGGCCTTTTATTTTCTTTTAGGAAAAAGGCTATTCTCTTTCTTTCTCTTTTCTTTGGCAAGTTTGTCATCTCTGTTTTCTTCTTCAAAACCTTAGGTTTGATCCTTTAAATATTCCCCTCTGTTGTTTCCTTCCAAAATTGGATTTTTGGAGTTTATCTTCTTTCATATTTCAAAGAAAAGATTTAGGGTCACCTTTCTTTTCTTAACCATCCATGACTCTGTATTTTACCCATGTGGTAAAACCACTCCAAAACCTCCTCTCCTCCTTGCCGCAACTTAAGTTCACTATCCCAACTCATCCAAACAAGTTTTGGATTTTATTTGAATTAATTCTTCTCTCAAATCTTTTACGATAATTATTTTGAGCTGAACCATTTACAAAGCAAGTGTTCCTTTTCTTGTGAGTTTTGATCTCAAACCAACTCTCTTGGCTAGTCCTTTGTACTCACAACCCGGGACCATCTTGATCCACTCATCTTCTTTTCAAATTTTTCAAACTACACTCTCTGCAAGTTTGGACCAGATTTGCCAAATTTGGTGAAATTCATACCTACACTCCTCCAAAATTCCACCAAAAATCAGGCAGCCCTCTTTGGGACATTGAGGAGCCACTCCACCAAAAATCAGCCCAAGGAAAAATTCCTACAAGCGAGAATCATTACATCCGAACACTGGCGTGCCTTTGTTCAAACACTGCGATAAATTCAGGTTTGCGGTGTCATTTTTCATCAAGCAGTTTGATCACAAAGTCTTGTGCCTTTGTACGTTGCTTTCGTCGCTGGCTCGCTTGTCCGCAGCCTTGCCGCCGCGCTTAGCGGCTTCCGGCGTCGGGAGCACCACAGCCCTTCAGCGGCGTGTCCCACCAGCAGCGCCACCGTGGCGACCAGCGGAAACGACACACCCATAGCGCCGTTCTGCGCCGCCCATTGCTTCACAGCTCTCCGCGTGGCCTCATGCCGCCGGCACACCCGCTGCACCGTCGTCGTGGCCCGGCAAGCACGGTAGCGCTCCCCACCGCCGGCGTGCCCGCCTTTGCTCCGTTCGTCGAACTCCACCTCGGCAAGCCAAACTTCGGCGCGGCGGCACCAAATCAGCTCGGTGGCAACAACGACAACGCTCCAACTCCTAAACACCTGTCCAGCCTTTGCTCGCCGTAATCCCTCGCGGGACTTATCCCGTTCGCGGCAACCGCCTCGGGTCGCCTATAAAAAGACCCGAGTCCCCTCTCGACACGCCACGCTCACTACACTCCACCTACACCTCACGGGCCACTAGGAGGACCTCGAGGAGGTCTCCTCCCCAACTCCGGCCGCCCGTTCCGCCTCGGGCTCCAGCTCGATTCGCTGCAGTGAGGCCGTCTCCGATGCCCTAACTCCGTCCGGCTTCCTCTCTAGCTACCATATCCCTAACCCCTCGTCAATTTGATCATTGCAGCCCTCTCGGTGAGCTTCATCCTCGCCCGAACTGCCGTCCGCGGGCAGGAGCCACCGTCGGCGTGGTGCTGCGCGGCGACCACCACCACCACCAACCGGCGCGAATGGCACCTGAACACGCTGGTACTCCCGATCACCCTACCTCGCCGTGGATCGCCCCGGCGCTCCATGACTCTCGGCGCGCCAGCGAGCCCAGCCGCCCCTTTCAAATTTGAACTGGCGGGTGGGACCCGCCCGTCGGCCTCTCTGATTCGTTTTTAAGCGAACCGTTTTCTAGCGTCTTTTGCGAATCGTTTTCTCCTCTGAGCCAGTATTCTAATCTGAAACGTTTTCTGTTTTTGCAATAAAAACCACAGGAAGTTTACATTTCATTCTGAGATGGGTCCTGGACAAAAACCCTAATAACTTTTTATCGAAGCATATTTTGATTGATTCTTTTCTGTCCTCTTTGAAATTTTGTCTAGTTTTTATCAGATTTATTTGAAAATTATTTGAGATAATTTTGTGCACCTTCGGTATTCACGATAAGCGTATATTTTACATTATCCGTAGATGCGAAGGAGGTGGCGAACCATGAACTTCACGAGCTAGGCTCCGACTACTCTGAACCAGGCAAGCATGTTGAGACTTTTGATATGATGAGTGTTTGGCATGTTTGCATGTAAGTAGTTTCATAGCATGTTGGTGAGCATCTGATGGAGGTTATTATTCATGCATGTGGAGACATGTAATTTCATTGATCCATACTTGTGGTGTATGGAGGTGCATGGCCATGTGTTGGCATGAGTATGGGTAAGATGGCGGTGTTGTAGCATGCGGTCTTCGCCACATCTCTTTTACTTCGAATCAACCCGTGTCGGTTCGATTCCTTCGATTTCACTCCGTACTACCACATGTTTTCCATAAGAATATGGCATAATAAGTTGCAAACCGCTTTCTGGTACACACCAAAAGGAGGCGGGATGATGGTTCCATATTACTGGATTAAAGCCGATCATCCGGTCGGGGGCATGGGTGTTTCGGTTGGGACGAGAGGGGCACCCTTAGGCGTAGCGTATATAAATTCGATCCCATGCTATTGAGATTGTGATCTCCCGTCTCAAAAGTTTTTCTTGAGCGATGTGCAGGGTGGTTCGACATCGAGAAGTATGATGGGTGTGTCTTTGGATCGCTGTGTTTTCTTCGAAATACCGTGAAGCGGAACTAGTCCCGTGACTACGAAATCCGTTGGTTGTGGGTGATTTTAGTACAAGCTCTGCGAGTCAAAACTCCTTTGAATCATCTTATCATCATCAAATTCTATACTATTCTTATCGACAAGTGTTTGTTGATGACGAAAACTCGGAGAAAGTTCATGAGTACTAAAATGCGATTTAATGGGATATTCTTGTGATGTGCTAACCCGTTTATTATTATGAGCTGAATTTTTGTTATGAGTGTTGTTACATTCTTTTAAAGCCCTTTATGCGGTGTCGCTCGAGCCTTGCATTGTAGCATTTCTTTTAAAGCCCTTTATGCGGTGTCGCTCGGGCCTTGTATAGCATTTCTTTTAAAGCCCTTTATGCGGTGTCGCTCGAGGCCTTGCGGGCATTTCTTTTAAAGCCCTTTATGCGGTGTCGCTCGGGCCTTGCGTATAGCATTTCTTTTAAAGCCCTTTATGCGGTGTCGCTCGGGCCTTGCATTGTAGCATTTCTTTTAAAGCCCTTTATGCGGTGTCGCTCGGGCCTTGCATATGGCATTTCTTTTAAAGCCCTTTATGCGGTGTCGCTCGGGCCTTGGTATGTAGCATTTCTTTTAAAGCCCTTTATGCGGTGTCGCTCGGGCCTTGCGTAGCATTTCTTTTAAAGCCCTTTATGCGGTGTCGCTCGGGCCTTGCATTGTAGCATTTCTTTTAAAGCCCTTTATGCGGTGTCGCTCGGGCCTTGCATTGTATTTCTTTTAAAGCCCTTTATGTGGCGTCGCTCGGGCCTTGCATTATGGCATTTCTTTCCTTCTATTTATTTATTTACCTTCGGCGTCGCTTGGACACCGATCGGGTTTCATTTTGTTTATGTTGTTGGGATTTTACGGCGGACTACGCCGTTTCCCCTTTATTTATTCCGTATGCTAATATCTGTTCATGCATTGGTGTATTTATCGATCGCATTTCATGCATGCATTTGTTATATCTTCGTCCGAGCGGTCTTGCGAGTACTTTTAAAGTACTCAGCGGCTTATTGATTTGGCGGATCTTGTGAAAGCGATCTCATGGATGAAGAGTTCGATAGCGAGTCCGGCGCCTAGAGAGTCGGTCGATCCGTCGACCCTTGGTTTTGGTCATTGTACTATATCCGCTTCCGCTACCCAAATAAATTCACGAGCCTCACCTCGGCCTCGATGAGATGCTAGTTGAGCATATCACTTCTCCTTTGTGATATACCACCACCGCCCGATTTAGTTCGAGTCGATAGTATGCCACCTCACCCTTGTGTTATACCGCCATTATGTATAATTATTGGCGCTTGTAATAAATTTGTTGAGCATCCTTGGCTCAGCCCACATATTATATTTTATACTCTTGGCTTCTTGTATCAAGAATTTGTCTACCGGTGAGGTACTTCTCAAAAGCTGGGGTAACAAGATTGGCTTTTCAATAAATATTTTTATCGGAAAACCGGTCGTGACAAGCTTAGTACGAGCGAGTGGTATAGGAAGCCACTAGGTGCGATCGCTAATCGGTGATTAGCACAGTATTATCTTGTCTTATTTTTTTTTACAATCGTAGACATTCTTTACGGCGGTCGGCATAAATTTATGATCGACCTTTCAAATTTTACTGCTGTTGTAGATGGTGGCGGCGGCTGCGAGTCTCGGATGTTAATAGCGTGCCCGATGGGTTCGTCAAGCTTCTCTCTGCGTCGTTCGGTCGCGATGGGGCCATCTGTGCGCCCAGCTTTCACATTCTACCAGCACAAGGTCAGCAGCGATCGACCATGCACCGAGCAGCGGTGCAATTCAAGGGAGGCGTGTTGAGTTCTGGCGCTTCGGTTTGTGGGAAGAGCCATGCCTACGGAGAAGCATGCTATGCGAGATGGCAGCCCGTGTGGCGATAGCTTCGCCTCGGGGATGTCCTTCCCTCAATGAAGACTTCGTCGTTACCGCTACCTCCCATGCCATGTGCCCTACACTGTCACTATGCATTCTCTGTCCCGAGAGGAGAAGCGGGGCGAGCCTTTGAGATGCTTATTGAGTATCTCCGGGCCTGGAGGCAGCATTCGACAATTTGGTGGGCGACTTCGTGGCTGCCGCATGGACTCGATCCATGGCTGTGCCGCCAACAGGAGGAGCTCCTGCACACCGCACCGCCAGCAGCGTTTGTCTCGTCCTCGGCATCCTATGCAGTAAATCGCCTGCCTACCACCGAGGAATTCAACCAAGTCATCGCGCCCACTCCAACCGTGCTACACCAACCTTTGCGCCCATCCTGTTAGTGTTGCTCCACCTCGCACCGCTCCACCTTCTCAGCGCAGCACTCCACGTCTGGAGCCTATTAGTGAGGAGGAGGTCGACTCCCGACCTCGCCGCCTCACCCTTGGCGAGCCAAGGAGATCGTCAACATCTCCGTGATGCGCTTAACCGACATGCGAGATGCAGCTTATGCGATATGTGTATATGTACATAGGTTGTGAGAAGTAGCCTGTTTGCGCATCATGTAGGAAGTGGAGAAGTGCACTAGCCTAAATAACATGTCGGGATTATATCGCCTATCTGAGTGATGTATTGTATAATTATCGACCGCGTGTAAGATCGTAATGAGCAGTTCTTCTCCGTGCGCAAATCTTTTGTTTCTTTGTGTTGTCTTGGCATTTTATTCTTATTTGAAAACCACAGTGAATTTATGGATTTAAATTTTGGCGATTCTTTTCTGTTTGTTCTTATGGGTTTTACAAAATGTATCCCAGTGAAAAATGTCTGCGTCCTTGGGCGCGCTCCATACCAGCTCCGCGGAAAAAAATTGTGACACTCAACGGACAACGATAACACGCAAGGGCGATCGTGTCAGCGAGGCGATGAAGCGGCACTTTCTCAAATGTGCGCCTTTTTGAACAAAGTCAGCAACAACATCGAGAAATGATGAACCAAGTTTTCAACATGGGAAATCACCATGGGCGATATCCATGACATTCCAAATTATCTGAATTACGAAGACCGTCCTCGGACATTTTCTCATCTTGACAAACCTCTTGAAGCCGAGGCTGGCTTGAGATATGGAGAAAAAATTAAATATTGCAAGATGTTCAGACCAGGAAAAAGTATTATATGCACGCACTATCTCACGAGGAGCAGCAACCGTGGTGGGAAAATTTCCTGCACATGCATCCCAATGAAAATAATATAACACAGGATGATTTCAAGGAAGGTTTTAAGTGGTGCACACATTCCCAAGAGTATTATGAAAATCAAGAAGAGAGTTCGATGACCTCAAACAAAGGAATATGGCGATGTCGATTACAATGGTCGATTCACTTTATTGTCCCTTCGCCAATGAAGAGCGTATGGTGAAAGCAAGAAGATGGAAAAATTCCTTGCGGTCTAAGCGCCCGCACTTAAATGCCAACTGGTTGTACACACTTTTCAGATTTTAAAACACTGGTGGATAAAGCCATTACCACGGAAAATGAGAGGCGCGCTTGGAAGATTTCCATAGCGAAAAAGGACCGGACAAACCATGCTGCAACCATCGAAGCAAGATAGATTTTCGAGAAGGTGGGGCGCACAAATCCACGACAAGCGTCTCACGCCCAATCAAAAATTTTCATGCAAGGGACAAGGAGTTCACATATCGCCCGGCGTTACTTATTACGCTTTGTGGAAGAAGGGCATTATGCCAAGCAATGCCCCAAACCAAGAACTCAACCCGAAGCGAACAACGGTGGCAATAATTCAGCACCAAGCGAAACAATTTCAACCCCAATAACAACCACGGGAAGGTCATCGAACCACGTGACCCCGGAGGAAGCCAGAATGCCGGATATCGTACTCGATGCGTTTCTGTCAACACAATACCTGCCATGGTTTTGTTTGATTACGGAGCTTCTCACTCATTCATTCGAAAGGTTTTGCTTTGAAAAATAATTTTTCGATGCTTCCTTTGGAAAAATCGATGATCATCAAGTCCCACGAAATCAGCAAGTTACTCGGAGTTCTTGTCAAGGTGTGGTTATTAAGTTTGAAGGATTAGAGTTCCGCAAAATCTCATTGTTTTGGAAAACAATGGTGGGCGTCATCCTAGGGATGGATTGGTTAACCACCAACAAAGGTTTTATTATTGTTTCAACGATCCGTAATTCTCACTCATCACCTCGGGAAAAGCAGTGAGAGTTTACGCCCAAGGCAGAAAAATATCTCGGCAACCAAGATTGTATAAAGTGGACATTTACGAACTAAACAAAGTTCGATGGTGTGTGAATTTCGAGCGTATTTCGAAGAATTACGGGCATGCCACGGATCGGAAATAGAATTCAGCATTGAGCTAGCACAGGAACCACCCCATATACAAGAAACCATCTGAAATGGCACCATCCGAGTTGGTAGAATTGAAGAAGCAAATAAAAAATTACTAGACAAAGGATATATCTGAGCCAGCTCCTCCTTGGGGTTCACCAATTTTATTTGCCAAAAGAAGGATGGAACAACTTGAGATTGTGTGTAGACTACCGAGCACTTAATATGGTCACAATCAAGAACAAATACCCAATGCCAGAATAAATGATTTATTTGACCAGCTCGCTCAAGCGGGGTCTTCTCAAAAATTGACTTAAGATCAGGTTACCATCAATTAAAGATGCATACGAGAGGATATCCCCAAGACAGCTTTCACCTCCGGATCTGGATTGTATGAGTTCACGATAATGCCATTTGGAATGACAAGCGCCCCGCATATTTTGTTCACCTCATGAACAAAGTATTTATAAAGTTTATGGACAAGTTTGTTGTGGTATTCATTGGCGATATTTTGATATATTCAAGACACGGAAGAGCATCGAGAACACCTCGAGTTGTGTTAGGGAACTCGAGAAAACATAAATTATGCGCCAAATTCAGCAAGTGTGAATTTTGGTTAAAACAGAGTAGGCTTTTTGGGCCGCGTATTAAATCAAGAAGGTATTGCCGTGGACCCGAGAAAAAGTCAAGGCCGTAATTGGTTGGAAGCCACCTGCCAATGTAACGGATGTCTGAAGTTTCACAGGAATGGCGAGGATATTACATGATTTATTGAGGATTCTCCACCATAGCCAAGCCAATGGCGCGATTACTCAAAAAGACAAGAAATTTGAGTGGTGAAGCACTGTGAGAAAAGTTTCCAAGAACTAAAGAGAAATTAACGACAGACACGGTATTAATTGTGCGGACATACACAAAAATTTTGAAGTATATTGTGATCGTCGAAAGGGTCTCGGATGCGTACTAATGCAAGAGGGCAAAGTTGTTGCATACGCTTCAAGGCAACCGTAAACACGAGGAAAATTATCCCTCATGACCTAGAATTGGCGGCGATCATACATGCACTCAAGGAATGGAGCACTTCCTCTTTGAGGAATCGTTGTGAAATATATCACGGACCATAAAAGCCTCAAGTATATTTTACACAGCGAACTCAATTCGACAACGGCGCTGGTTGGAATTGGTAAAGATTACGATGTGGGTATTCACTATCATCGAGGGAAGGCAAATGTTGTGGCGGATGCTCTTAGTGGAACCCAGTCCGGACGACAACGATCTGCCGGGTTTGAGACCTGAATTCCAACAAGAATTTACCAAACTCAACTTGGTAATGGTCACGGGAGGCACCATAACAAATTTGGAAATTCAACCCAACCTTGTGGAGAAAATCAAAGAAGCTCGATATAAACACCCGACATCGAAGGCATAAAAATAAAAGGTAAAAATGGGCAAGGCCTCGGAATTCATCATAGACAATGAAGGAACCTTATAGTGCGGAGGCAGACTCTGCGTGCCAAATATAGAGGACCTCAAACATCAAATTTTAGCTGAAGCCCACACGCTCCATATTGATCCACCACGGAGGAACCAAAATGTATAAGGATATTAGGGAAAGATTTTGGTGGCACGGTATGAAGAGGATATAGCCACTTTCATTGCATGTTGCGATTCTTGTCAGCGCATAAAAGCTGAACATCAAAGACCAGCGGTCTCTGCAGCGAATAAAATACGAGTGGAAATGGGATGAAATAGGGATGGACTTCATTGTCGGACTACCTCGGTCTGGCGGAAATGATGCCATATGGGTCATCACGGACAGATTAACCAAGGTGGCACATTTCATTCGGTGAAAACAACCCACACCACTCGAAGCTTGCGGTATTTATCTTGCCGTATAGTTTGTTTGCATGGAGTCCCTAAAACAATAATATCGTGAGAGGCACTCGGTTCGTCTCGAGATTTTGGGAGCACCTACAGCAGGCTCAGGGAACTCAAGCGGCCTTGATGCAGCATACCATCCCGGTGATGGACAAGCGAGCAGCGTAAACCAAATACTAGAAGACATGCTAAGAGCATGTGTCCTCACCTATGGGACCAGCTGGGAAGAAAGCTTGCCATATGCGAGTTCGCATACAACAGCGATTACCGAGCCAGCTTGCAAATGGCACCTTTGAAGCCCTCTCACGACGGAGATGCGTACCCGCTAAATTAGTCGAAAGCCGGAGGCGATCGTATCTTGGCCCGGACATGCTCAAAAAGCGAGGAAAAAGTCGAGGCTAATCGGGGACCGACTCAAGACCGCTCAAAGCCGGCGGAAGAGTTATTACAATCAAAAGCATCGAGAGGTCGGGTTTGAGCCGGCGATTATGTATACCTCTGGGTATCCCTATGAGAGGCTGCAGCGGTTCGAGGTCAAAGGAAAGCTAGCACCAAGGTTTGTCGGACCATTTTGTATAGTGGCACGAAGAGGCAAGGTAGCCTACCAACTAGACTTGCCCAAAGAATTATCCGGCGTCCTAGCGTATTCCGTCTCACAATTAAGAAATCGTGAGCAACCCGGAGAAACAAGTATCCACGAGAACATTGGCGTACAACCAGATCTCACCTATCGGGAACATCCGGTAAGAATATTAGAGTGCGAAAGAAGAACTCGACGAGAAAACCATCAAGTTTTGAGTCAATGGAGCAATCACACGAGAATGAAGCAACTTGGGAAAGAGAGATTTTCTTGGACGGAACATCCACACTTATTTAAGGATCAGCTGAAATCTCGGGGCGAGATTTTCCTAAGGGGTAGGTGTTGTGACACTCCAAAAATTTTATTTGGTTTTAGCAAAAACATTGCTGGTTTCTTTCTTTCTTTAAGAAAGGCCTTTTATTTTCTTTTAGGAAAAAGGCTATTCTCTTCTTCTCTTTTCTTTGGCAAGTTTGTCATCTCTGTTTTCTTCTTCAAAACCTTAGGTTTGATCCTTTAAATATTCCCCTCTGTTGTTTCCTTCCAAAATTGGATTTTTGGAGTTTATCTTCTTTCATATTTCAAAGAAAAGATTTAGGGTCACCTTTCTTTTCTTAACCATCCATGACTCTGTATTTTACCCATGTGGTAAAACCACTCCAAAACCTCCTCTCCTCCTTGCCGACAACTTAAGTTCACTATCCCAACTCATCCAAACAAGTTTTGGATTTTATTTGAATTAATTCTTCTCTCAAATCTTTTACGATAATTATTTTGAGCTGAACCATTTACAAAGCAAGTGTTCCTTTTCTTGTGAGTTTTGATCTCAAACCAACTCTCTTGGCTAGTCCTTTGTACTCACAACCCAGGACCATCTTGATCCACTCATCTTCTTTTCAAATTTTTCAAACTACACTCTCTGCAAGTTTGGACCAGATTTGCCAAATTTGGTGAAATTCATACCTACACTCCTCCAAAATTCCACCAAAATCAGGCAGCCCTCTTTGGGACATTGAGAGCCACTCCACCAAAAATCAGCCCAAGGAAAAATTCCTACAAGCGAGAATCATTACAGCCGAACACTGGCGTGCCTTTGTTCAAACACTGCGATAAATTCAGTTTGCGGTGTCATTTTCATCAAGCAGTTTCAGTCACAAAGTCTTGTGCCTTTGTACGTTGCTCGTCGCTTGGCTCGCTTGTCCGCAGCCTTGCCGCGCTTAGCGGCTTCGGCGTCGGGAGCACCACAGCCCTTCAGCGGCGTGTCCCAGCAGCAGCGCCACCGTGGCGACCAGCGAAACGACACACCCCATAGCCGTTCTGCGCCGCCCATTGCTTCACAGCTCTCCGCGTGGCCTCATGCGCGCCGGCACACCCGCTGCACCGTCGTCGTGGCCCGGCAAGCACGGTAGCGCTCCACCGCCGGCGTGCCCGCCTTTGCTCCGTTCGTCGAACTCCACCTCGGCAAGCCAAACTTCGGCGCGGCGGCACCAAATCAGCTCGGTGGCAACAGCGACAACGCTCCAACTCCTAAACACCTGTCCAGCCTTTGCTCGCCGTAATCCCTCGCGGACTTATCCCGTTCGCGGCAACCGCCTCGGGTCGCCTATAAAAAGACCCGAGTCCCCTCTCGAAACACGCGCTCACTACACTCCACCTACACCTCACGGGCCACTAGGAGGACCTCGAGAGTCTCCTCCCCCAACTCCGGCCGCCCGTTCCGCCTCGGGCTCCAGCTCGATTCGCTGCAGTGAGGCCGTCTCCGATGCCCTAACTCCGTCCGGCTTCCTCTCTAGCTACCATATCCCTAACCCCTCGTCAATTTGATCATTGCAGCCCTCTCGGTGAGCTTCATCCTCGCCCGAACTGCCGTCCGCGGGCAGGAGCCACCGTCGGCGTGGTGCTGCTTGGCGACCACCACCACCACCAACCGGCGGAATGGCACCTGAACACGCTGGTACTCCCGATCACCCTACCTCGCCGTGGATCGCCGCCGGCGGCTCCCATGATGACTCTCGGCGCCAGCCAGCCCAGCGCCCTTTCAAATTTGAACTGGCGGGTGGGACCGCCCGTCGGCCTCTCTGATCGTTTTAAGCGAACCGTTTTCTAACGTCTTTTGCGAATCGTTTTCTCCTCTGAGCCGGCGTATTCTAATCTGAAACGTTTTACTGTTTTGCAATAAAAACCACAGGAAGTTTACATTTCATTCTGAGATGGGTCCTGGACAAAAACCCTAATAACTTTTTATCGAAGCATATTTTGATTGATTCTTTTCTGTCCTCTTTGAAATTTTGTCTAGTTTTTATCAGATTTATTTGAAAATTATTTGAGATAATTTTGTGCACCTTCCGGTATTCACGATAAGCGTATATTTTTACATTATACCGTAGATGCGAAGGAGGTGGCGAACCCGAACTTCACGAGCTAGGCTCCGACTACTCTGAACCAGGCAAGCATGTTGAGACTTTTGATATGATGAGTGTTTGGCATGTTTGCATGTAAGTAGTTTCATAGCATGTTGGTGAGCATCTGGATGGAGGTTATTATTCATGCATGTGGAGACATGTAATTTCATTGATCCATACTTGTGGTGTATGGAGGTGCATGGCCATGTGTTGGCATGAGTATGGGTAAGATGGCGGTGTTGTAGCATGCGGTCTTCATACACATCTCTTTACTTCGAATCAACCCGTGTCGGTTCGATTCCTTTCGATTTCACTCCGTACTACCACATGTTTTCCATAAGGAATATGGCATAATAAGTTGCAAACCGCTTTCTGGTACACACCAAAAGGAGGGCGGGATGATGGTTCCATATTACTGGATTAAAGCCGGTCATCGGTCGGGGGCATGGGTGTTTCGGTTGGGACGAGAGGGCACCCTTAGGCGGCGTATATAAATTCGATCCCATGCTATTGAGATTGTGATCTCCCGTCTCAAAAGTTTTTCTTGAGCGATGTGCAGGGTGGTTCGACATCGAGAAGTATGATGGGTGTGTCTTTGGATCGCTGTGTTTTCTTACGAAATACCGTGAAGCGGAACTAGTCCCGTGACTACGAAATCCGTTGGTGTGGGTGATTTTAGTACAAGCTCTGCGAGTCAAAACTCCTTTGAATCATCTTATCATCATCAAATTCTATACTATTCTTATCGACAAGTGTTTGTTGATGACGAAAACTCGGAGAAAGTTCATGAGTACTAAATGCGATTTAATGGGATATTCTTGTGATGTGCTAACCCGTTTATTATTATGAGCTGAATTTTTGTTATGAGTGTTGTTACATTCTTTTAAAGCCCTTTATGCGGTGTCGCTCGGGCCTTGCATTGTAGCATTTCTTTTAAAGCCCTTTATGCGGTGTCGCTCGGGCCTTGGCATATAGCATTTCTTTTAAAGCCCTTTATGCGGTGTCGCTCGGGCCTTGCGTATAGCATTTCTTTTAAAGCCCTTTATGCGGTGTCGCTCGGGCCTTGCATTGTAGCATTTCTTTTAAAGCCCTTTATGCGGTGTCGCTCGGGCCTTGTTATAGCATTTCTTTTAAAGCCCTTTATGCGGTGTCGCTCGGGCCTTGGCTATGATTTCTTTTAAAGCCCTTTATGCGGTGTCGCTCGGGCCTTGGCGTAGCATTTCTTTTAAAGCCCTTTATGCGGTGTCGCTCGGGCCTTGCATTATAGCATTTCTTTTAAAGCCCTTTATGCGGTGTCGCTCGGGCCTTGCGTATAGCATTTCTTTTAAAGCCCTTTATGCGGTGTCGCTCGGGCCTTGCGTATAGCATTTCTTTTAAAGCCCTTTATGTGGCGTCGCTCGGGCCTTGGTTGTGGCATTTCTTTCCTTCTATTTATTTATTTACCTTCGGCGTCGCCGGACACCGATCGGGTTTCATTTTGTTTATGTTGTTGGGATTTTACGGCGGACTACGCCGTTTCCCCTTTATTTATTCCGTATGCTAATATCTGTTCATGCATTGGTGTATTTATCGATCGCATTTCATGCATGCATTTGTTATATCTTCGTCCGAGCGGTCTTGCGAGTACTTTTAAAGTACTCAGCGGCTTATTGATTTGGCGGATCTTGTGAAAGCGATCTCATGGATGAAGAGTTCGATAGCGAGTCCGGCGCCTAGAGAGTCGGTCGATCCGTCGACCCTTGGTTTTGGTCATTGTACTATATCCGCTTCCGCTACCCAAATAAATTCACGAGCCTCACCTCGGCTCGATGAGATGCTAGTTGAGCATATCACTTCTCCTTTGTGATATACCACCACCGCCCGATTTAGTTCGAGTCGGTAGTATGCCACCTCACCCTTGTGTTATACCGCCATTATGTATAATTATTGGCGCTTGTAATAAATTTGTTGAGCATCCTTGGCTCAGCCCTTGTAATATATTTTATACTCTTGGCTTCTTGTATCAAGAATTTGTCTACGGTGAGGTACTTCTCAAAAGCTGGGGTAACAAGATTGGCTTTTCAATAAATATTTTTATCGGAAAACCGGTCGTGACGCTGCGCTCGCCGGGCCATGACGGGCGTGAGAGGATGAAGCAGCTGGAGTCAGCGATGGAGTGGCAATGTGCCCGGTGCGGCGCACGAACGGATGTAGTGAAGAGGCCTATTGCTCATGGCCTGCGAGGCCCGTGGCGGCGTTCGCCACCGACGACGGGGGCCGGTGAGGGCAGCCGTCGCCGTCTGAGCGACGCGGGTGGCAAGGGTGGTCCGGTGCTCAGCACGAGCTCGGCGCGCGTCAGCCATGGAAGCGGTGGAGCGGTGGCGAGTCGATCAATGGAAGAGAAGCTCCGACGCACCCCTACCTGGCGCGCAAAAGTCGGATTACAGGTTTCGCAAACCCTTGAGAGGTTCGAACTCTGGGGTGCGTGCGAAGATCTCACTCTCCCCAGTCCGCCGACCCGCTAATCTCACACCCTAACGCGTCGAGCTCGAAGGAAACATGACACAACAATTTACCCAGGTTCGGGCCACCTTGCGGTGTGAAACCCTATTCCTGCTTTGTGGTGGATTTTCCTCGAGGGGCTGAGGAAGAATTAGTACAGTGGAGAACAGCCTCAGGAGGCGAGTTGTTGGGCTCAAGTGAGTGGGTGGTGGTGAGGTGGAATGGGTCGATCCGACTGATCCCTCCTTGGTGGTGGCTAGGTCCTATTTATAGTGGCTTTGGTCCTATTCCTGAATGGAGGCAGGAAGGGATCCCTCAACAGCCAAATTTGAAGGGAGACAACAAGTACATCTTATCCTGACTAAAGTGGTCTTCGCCTGCAAAAGCCTCTGGTTGTGACCCTGCGATGGGCTCGGTGATGACCTCCGTCCTGCCGTCCTGGCTGCCTTGGTCTTGTTGCACGGGAATGGAAACCTTTGGCTACTTCCTCGGGACTCCGCGCCTGCTGCTTGCCTCCTTTGCACCAAAGAGTAAACTGGTACATTGCGCCTGCTGGCACCCGCCTAGCCTTGATCGTCATGGCTCACGTCACCCGAACCTCACGAGGTGAGCCTTGCATAGAAATCTCCGCTCCTCGGGAGCCAGCCTGAGGAGGTTGATCCCCTGGGACGTCTTGGTGTCGTCCGCCTTGCGAAGGTCTTGAGTTGTTGATGTCGAAACTGGGTCGTACCAGGCCGTTGATGGAGTCACGCCGCGGGCCGCAGGCAGTCAAGTCCGGGTACCCCCGTATCCACAACACCGACACTAGCTTCTTTGGAGGCTTGTTGGCGGCGAATGGGTGTCCCAAGGCGAAAGCATAGAACCATCTGAGCGGTCTATTACGCTAATATTAGCGAATAACTATTACACACCACTTCCGCCTTTGCCGCTGAGCATAAGTGCCTTGCATCTTCTTCGTTGGGCCTTTGCAATGCTTCACGGAGAAGCGCTTCATTTTCGGTGTTCGCCCGCGTGTTCTATGTGGAATCGGGTGTCGCGGGATGATTCGGTTTGTGTCGCATCTCATTTAGCTTTATTCTTTCGATTTACGGAAAATATACTAGAGTGCTTACCGTCGAGGATTTGGCGGACGAGCTTTCTCTGTTCGTTCGTGTTCGCGTCAGATGTGATTTTTTTGTGCTCGGATGTTGTTATTTAGTAGGAATTCTTTGATTGCGTTCGTTTTAATCGGTCCGTTCATTCTATAATTTGTTAATTTTTAGGAGTTAGTTTTCAATTCTTGTTATTTTGGTTGCTCGGGCGGGTGAGCTTCGTCCGCTCCTCTGTTCTTGTTGATTTTTTTGATTTTTGCCCGTCCACGCGTGTTTGATTGTGCATTTTCTTTGGTAGCGTACTTCGTTGTAGCTTTATTACAGTGGTTATGGCTGTTTATGAGATTTCTCCTTTTCTTAAACTACATTCTATGTTACTACATTTTGTGTTCTAGATGGTTGCATAATATGTATTTACATCTTGCATTAGCGGTGTTATTAATTTTCTATTACGCTATTAGAATGGATGGTCCATGATCGCTTGTGTTAGCTGAATAGTTATTATAAGATTTTTTGAACTGCATACTATGAGAATTGTTTTTGAACATCATATGTTAAGTGCAAAGTTTCTACCATTTGCATTTCCTTATTCTTTATTAGGATGGCTGCTTTTTGTTATTATTAGTACCACACTATGTGTTGAGAGAAGCGCATTCTTAACAACAACTTTGCCTAAAAGGATGATAAAATTACAGTTGAGGTTGTATACTTTAAATAGGCATCTTTCAATTATACATTGGACATAATTTTAAAAGCATCTGACATAAGCAAAGCATTAGAAATATTGGTTGCTTCAAATTAGGCGATGTGGATTTGCAAATATTGTAAACTTGATGGAGTCTTCTTCTTTGTAGAAAAAGACCATGGCCACTTCTCCGGCCTCAAAGCCATTGTGGGAGACAAAATCTTTCCAACCAGTAGTTATGTTGATGCAGTCTTCAGAGTCAATGTGGTAGTCATCTTCCATGTCTCCATAGCCATTCTTGTGTTCTGTGTCCAAAGTAAGCTTCCCTGAACTCGGAGCATGATTTTTTATTGCGGATGGCAGTTTCTGCATATTGTAATGGGTGGAAAAAGAATTTATAAGTAAACAACAAATGTTTTTGTTTTATACTTAGTATGATTTGTTTATGTTTACTTAAATAGTTACATACATATGATTGTATTTTGTAAAGTAGTTGCAATGTATGAACAAATTATATACGCAATTGACTCCTAGTTTTATTGGGATATATATTATACTGCAACATGTAAGCACTGCAATGTCAGTAACAGTGTACTTCTCCAGCATGTTAATATAACTGCAATGCTTATCTGCTGACCCTTTTTTTTGTACATATGTCGATACATGGTGTGGTACTGAAGAAAGATAGGTGGAAGCATCTAGTCTTAATAGCTAACAGATCTGAACAACAATACAAATTATGTTTTGTATTTTTGTTGATATTACTGAACAAATTGATTGAACTATATATTCAGATGTGTATTTGCAGTCTAGATTATGTCCAAAAATTGTGAGTGGAAAACATACCCAACTTTCCTGTAGATCTGTGGTTGTGAGGCGATGAAGAAATGGCGCACGAAACCCCTTGTTGGGTATCATCAAGCAGCCGAGCATGCTGCCCCACTCGGCGTTGGTGAGCTGTAGGCCTTCTGCGTAGACGCGTGTGTCCGCTACCGGTGCCATCCTTGCCAAGCACCCACACTTGCAGTCCATGGCGGGTTCAGTGGAATTCCAGAGAAGAGCCGTGGATGTGATGAACCCTAGATCTACGTTTTGAGGAAAATGAGGAACAGGGGGAGGAGTTGTGTTGATGCATGTACGAATGGATAAGTTTTATGCAACCAATCGAGCAATGGAAGTAATAAATGTTGTGGTTGGCGTTAGGTGGTGGATTGGGTCTGATTTAGTGAACACAAATGCATTCAAGAAGGAACAGTACTGCTTACTTGAGAATAGCGAACTGCATTGTCATATCACGACGAGCTATGAGCAGCGTGGTTGGGCTGTGTTTGTGTATAGTGCGTAGCATTTTTTAATTTTTCGATGGCCTTTCTTTTTTTGTTGGCCTGTGTTTTGGTAGTGAAAGGCATAATTGGGCCCAGTCGGCTGTGAGCACAGTATTTGGTTCCGGTCTTGTTGTGTGCGGTCTAATGTTTAGTCCCACCTCGCTTGCATGGAAGCACGTCGACTGTTTATAAGCCTTTGGCGAGGCATCTTGGTCGAACTCCTCCGTATACTTATCTGGCGCTTATACAGGCGCTTCGCACTATATGCTCTATGACCTATGGGCCCATCTGCCAGCCGGCCCCATGCCTTGTGACTCGAGCGACTAGCATATACGTAGGCGCGAGACCTATTCTGAGGCCAGCTGGGGCGGTGCCACTTGTGTGGTCAATTTTTTATTTTTATATTTACGCCCTATGTGTTTTTTCAATGTTGGAGTGTGCCTTTGCATTGATCGGGGTTACATCTTTGCATTGTATCGCATTGCGTCTTGCATGTACATTTGACATTTTTGTTTCCGTCTTTTTGCTATCATTTAATCTTTTTCCCAATGTATGGGGTGCACTACTTAGTAAATCATACAGCGTGTCGTTGATTATGGTTACATCTTGCTGCGTTCATATATTCTGTACTTCATTGATTATTTATGTGTTTACGTTTTTCATTTTCTAGTTTTGCTCTTATGTATTCTTTTTTCAAATTTAGGTTCGTGCACCGCTTTGTTGGGTATGTTAATGCTTCATTGGACAGATTATGTATTGCATTAGTACACAACTTACCTTTATCGTCTGTTTACTGCTGCAACTCATTTTTGTTTTACGCACTACTCGAATCTAATGATACATTAGCGAGACAACGAAAACAAATTATCCTGAGATATTACATGCGAAAATTTCATCACCGGCAAACTAAGTTGAACAGAAAGCAAACTAACATAATTAGAGTTCATCATTACAAAGTGATTCTGCATGGCAAGCAAACTATGTTGACACACAAGCAAACTAACGATACATAAGCAAACAACACAAAGCAAATTTGATGATAATTCTAAAAAACGGCGGCATTCTTGGTTCTCGGCGGCACCATCTTCTTCTTCACGGTCGGCTCTCCCCATCCCGGCTGCTCTAGCGAGCTTCTTGAGGAGCTCCTCCTTCTCCGACTTTGCCTGGCGAAGGCCGTCTGAGTGAGGTGATGCGGTTCCATATCTCGTGCAGCTGCGTGGCGTCCTTGCAGCGTACTCGATGTGCCTCTGAGACGAGGCGGGATGGCCCGGCCAGTGCTTTCGTCGTCGGTGATCTTCTTCTTCATGTTGTTGTCGATGAGCACGCCGGAGACGTCTCCGAGGGAGTCCAACGGCTTGGTTGCCTCGGGCACCCTCCACTCCTTCTGGATGTCGATGAAGTTGGCGACCTCTAGTTTGACGCGCTCCAACCTGTTTTTGTCGCTGTCGATGGAAAAGCCTGCAAAGGTGTACCTAGGGTCGGCGAGGAAGTTGTCGAAGATGGTGCACCTTTCAGTGTCGCTCATTTGTAAGAGCAGCACCGGGTGATTCTTGCCGATGGAGAGCTGGCAGAGGGCGGGTTTCTGCGTCGCTTCAGGGTCGTTGTCGTACTCGAGATCAATGCCGACGATCTTGTGGCGCTAGAGGCTGAGGTGGCGCTCGTACTGCGGGAGGGTGATCGTCATCTGCTTCTTGTCGTTGGTGTGGATGACGTGCAACTTGGTGTTGTCGTGCGCCTCCACGGTGTTGTCGCCCTTGTACTCGTCGGTGAACGTCATCGCCGGTGGCAGGGCTTGGTGCTTTTGGTGGGAGCGCAATGGATACTTGTGTTGTTGTGGATGAGAAGGCCTTTGGCGAGTGCGAATTTAAGGGAGGCGGCGGGATGGGATGGCCTCGTTGGATGAAGCTGCGATCGCGGCGATGATGCGGTTGTGCGGATCGTGGGTTGGTTTTGCATCGGTGATCGTGGGCTTGTGGCGATGGGCGCTCCGTCGGGTGGATGTATCTGACGTGGTTTTTAAGGTGGGTTTGTTTTATTTTGATCGGCACATTTTTAACCACCACCTTTTTCTATAGGAGCGGGCATTTTGTCATGTTTTATAGATGTATCTTGCATGACAACATAACTGCATTGCTTACAATTACGCACTGCGTCGCGTACAAATCAGAACTGCAACATTGTATACATGTGTGTACTTTATCGTTTTTTGCGTGTCTTTGTTATATGCTTCGGCGGTCTACATTGCGCAACAGAATGCACTGCATACTTCTACCGACCCGTACTGCATCTTGTTTTTGTCGGTGCCATTGCGATCCCTAACACAGGACGGATAGGGAAATGGGAGGGTGGGGGCCCACTTTTTTTGAAATTATTGTTTTTCTTGGTCGGTTTTGTTGGGCTGTGTTGGGTATTTGAGCGCATGCGTTGTCAATTTTTTGTGTGGTGGGGCGGTATCATTTGGGTGATCAGTTTTTATTCTTTGTATGCTTTTTAATGTTGTGGAGTGCCTTTGCTTTTTGGTAAATCATCGATTGCCTTTGCATTGATCATAGTTATGTACTAGATGTGAACTTCATTCCTTATTGCATGTCAGTTCTCATTTTTGATCCGTGTTTTTACTTTTTTGTAATCTTTTTTTCAAATGTATGGGACTGCCTTTGCTTAGCAAATTCTGTTGTACTACATTGTTTGTAATCTTTGCCTTTGCAAGTTCGTGTACTTCGCCTTTGCATCAACTTTTTACTGCGTTCGCGTTTTCTTCATCGAAAAGAAATGCATAATGGCGTCTTGCACCCGTATAGAAATGCTTTGCATTTTCGGTGATCGTCTTGCATTTGTTTTTTGCTTGTGCTTACTTCCTTTGTCTGGGGAGGTTTAAGGGGAGGCGGAGGGCACATTTTTTGTGTGGCATAATTGAAGGTAGACTTTTTTCGGATGTGTTTTCTTAACATGCGTTTTGTTTTGATTTTAACTTTTTCTGGCGTATGTATTTTATTTGTTGTTTTACCGTTTTGAACTTCATGATTCTTCCTGAGCGCATCATGTGTGTTTTTGTTGTTTTTATTAATATATGCGTTTTGATGTAGGCGGCTTATTTTGTCGGGCTGTTTTTGGGCGGCCCGTTATTTGACCCTTTTGCGGCTTGGGCCTCCTGCGTGTCATTTCGAGCTATTCCTTTGCTCATTTGTCGAGAAAAGAGGCGAGAACAATCCCCTCTCCTCTCTTGCAGTTTCTCCCGAGGCATCTCTCCCTCGAGCAAAACCGCCGTCGCGCGCAGCAACCGCCGTCGCCCGGAGAATCGCCGCCCTCAAGAGGTCCTTATTCACGCATTAGGCGTTCTTTATCCGCTCCATGAGCCCTTGCAGCTGCGCTCCGCAGCCCTTTCTGTCTGTTCCGTCGTCGCCCCCCCTTCCCTTGCCGTCGCCGCACACTTTTCTTGATGCGTTCGCTTGGCTCGGTGTTGATTGTCCCTCGCCTTGTTTTGTGATTCTTGTAGTTCTTTGTAGCTCTTTTTGCTTGTGTAATTTTTCATAGGCGATCGATTTTATCTCGTTTTGAAGTCGATAGTTGTGTGTAGCAATGCGGATCTAGGGTTTAAATGAGATTTTCGCTGATTTTGTTGCTTATATACATCACCGTCCTTTGTGTTGCGAGGAAGCGCTATGTCTTCGCCGAAGCGGCGGAGAAGAGTTCGAGGTATGTGGACTGCTTATTCCTTAGGCTTTGTTTATTTTGTTTGGTGTTTATCTAGTTTCCTAATTCATCTTGCATATTGGGTTATGCTCTATTAGTTGTCAGCGTTCGTTTGAATTATTTTGTCATGTGATGTTTTTGTAATTTCCTTTTTCTTGTTTTTTTGAATCCAGCAGGTGATTGCAGTGCTCATAATGATACACCAATTGTCTCTCCTTGTCCTGGTGGTAAGGATCATGGTGTCGAGGGAGGACATCAAGTGAATTCAGCGGATTGAATCTTCTCCTATAAGTGTGGCCCCTCATACGGTATGTGATTAATTTGTTTATTTTTGTGTATGCTTTGTTTTATCTAGTTAAACATTTTTGTTGCGAATATCCGTGATTTTAGTATATACGACTTTGCATTTTATTTTTGTATGTGAACTCCGGTGTATGTACTTGTGAACTGCATTGTTGTTTTATTCAAGTTTTTGTACAATGCATTATTTTTTATTTTGAGTTTATGGTTGAGCACTACATTTATATGTCTAAGCTGTCTTGCATTTGTTCTTTTTGTGCAATTTTAACGAGCATAGACAAACTTTATTTTGTGTGATGTCTGTTTTTTCCATGCTAGAGGCGCTGGGTTTGAGGAGGTTACTCAATTGATTGACCATTATTTTGCGAGAGGTAATGTTGGTGTGAGCTTTGATCGAGGCGTCCTTTCTTATACGAAACACGATCGCGATCTGTTGATGAGTCTGAGAGGAAGTTACACGAGTTGGATGGTCCGGAACAACCGTCGATATGAGTTGAAGCAAAGCAAGAAGAAGTTGAGGTTTGAAATTGAGTCAAAAGAGTTTCTTTGAGAAGGAGAAGCGGAGGAGATCTGCGAGATGGTGCCAAGGGTGGTAAATTTGGCAAGGTGAAGAAGAGGTTGAGTCTTATTCTTTGAGGAAGGTGGTACACCTCGGCGAATCCACATGTTCTTTGGAATGAAGAAGAATCTTGGCAAGAGAACCGCTGAAGTTGGTGGAAGTGATGATCCTCGGCATAGCGACTACATGTCACTAAAGGTCCCAATTCGATGGCGACGACTTTGTGCTTGCTGATTATGTGAAGGATGTTCATCCTTCTAGGCATAAATCTTGTGGTTCATCTAAGAGTGTACCCAAGCGTGCCCATGATGATGTCGGCGAAGATGTTGGTGGTGATTACTGGCGAGGAGGTGGATCTTTGCTCCAAAGGTTTGTTGAAGTGCCTTGCATTTGTTTCCTTCCTTTGTTATTCTTTACGTATTTTCTTTTTTATGCCTAATCTTCTAATGTGGTGCATTTCCCTTTGCCTGAGAGGAAGAAGTCTAGTAAAACCATCTGGCTGAAGATGATGGTGAGGAGATGATTCTCGATTTAACAAGACCGTCGTTTATAAGCTTCCCCTTTGTTTGCAAGGCTGCTTCTTTGTTGAAAGAAGCGCATTGCGGTTGTGTTAGGGATCTTTGGATTTGGTGTTGTCTTTGATCGTGATAAAGAAAAATGTGTCGCGCATTCTTATGTGCTATTTGATGGGAGTGATTGACCTGCCACTATGTTAATGGACTTTGGGAATGGCGGGGTTCTTGAATCAATCGTGATGCAGTTCATCACATTTTGATTTACCTATGGGGCGTCACTTTGCACCCATGCACTTCCAGCGGTCATGATGAATCATTGACGCCCTCAAGGATGAGTTTGGCTTTGACCGTTCAAAAAGTATAGGTGTCAGGACTTGCTTGAGAAGTTGAAGGTGTTGGTGGAGGAAGATGATTATGTGAGTGTTGACCTTCTTTGTGAAGGTGTTCTTCACGATACTTTACGAAATTCTTGTGCGGGGCCTTGATTCGTTTGGGTAGAGTTCTTTGCGATGGTAGAGAACATGGATTATCGGCTATGGCTCGGATGGACTTTTGTCGACTTGTTGTTGATGAGTTGCGGCATTTGTGGTTAGGTGGTGTCGAAGGTAGCAAGCGAAATTGTGCGAGAGGTTGTGCCATTGTCCCCGATTATGTATCTTGGTTGCTTGAAGCTTCCAAATTTTCAGTCATGCACGTTAACGCCACGCGTCATACTGATGACCAAGTACCTGATGAAGTTGTACAATGAGGATGTGCTTGTGAAGGGAAAGATTTACTTGGAAAGTTACAAATTTGGGAAGTTGCCGGTTAGTGCACCTGATTTTTTAATATCAGATTTTTTTATAAAAAATTTGCAGTCATTATAAATGTGAACTCTTCTAGTACTCACATGTGTACTTCTCTTTGCGTGTTCTCTTTTTTTGCAGTGGAAGGCGTCGGTGATATTGTGTACAACCGTCTGTTGCGATTGTACAGCGGCTCGATCTGAGGCCTACTGATCATGATAGGTTTATGAGCCTATCTATAGTCGACTTCACACTGTGATGATGAGGTGCCGCATACTCGTGGTTTCATGCCTCGACAGATGTTTGATAATACAAGCTCTTATAAACAGACATTTGTTGGCGGCAAAAAGCATGAGAAGATTGATGAGCTTCTTTTGAAGGTTTTGAAGCTGACTGAAGATTTGCCAACCTCTGGTGACAGGTTGAGGACAGTTGCTAGTTTTTTCCCTGTTGGCCATGGCCCATGTCGGTGTCAAAACCGGCGGATCTCGGGTAGGGGTCCCGAACTGTGCGTCTAAGCGGATGGTAATAGGAGGCGAGGACACGATGTTTTACCAGTTGGGCCCTCTCGATGGAGGTAAAACCCTCGTCTGCTTGATTAATATTGATGATATGGGTAGTGCAAGTGGATCTACCACAAGATCAAGGAGGCTAAACCCTAAAGCTAGCCTATGGTATGATTGTTGTAATGTATGTTGTGTCCTCTGGACTAAAGCCCTCCGGTTTATATAGACAGGAGGAGGCTAGGGATTACACAAAGTCGGTTACAATGGTAGGAGATCTACATATCCGTATTGCCAAGCTTGCCTTCCACGCCAAGGAAAGTCCCATCCGGACCGCAGTGCAGTCTTCAATCTTGTATCTTCGTAGTCTTGGAGTCCGGCGGATGATGATAGTCCGGCTGTCGGACACCCCTAATCGAGGACTCCCTCGGTAGCCTGAACCGGGCTTCAATGGCGATAAGTCCGGTAGCGCATAATGTTCGGCATTGCAAGGCGGGTTCCTCCTTGAATAATCGAGAGAAGATCATGAACACCGGGATAGTGTCGGCTCGCAAAATAAATTCCACATTCCACCGTAGAGAATAAAATGCACACTAGTCCAATCTGGCGGCGTATTCGTGGCGTGACATCACACCACTACCAAGCCCTTTGTTTGAATCGTTTTTTACTTATACCACCTCAACACGTTTAACGAAGCGGTTTCCTTGGTACGTCTTGTCGAGCGAGGATCGTGTTCCCCTTATTCGGGATTCTCATCAATACGTGCATGGGTAACCCAACCGTTCCGTCGCCACGCCTCCTCTATCGAAGGTGAATCCCAAGCGGTCCGCAGGGGCGGCTCTTGGTATTTTCCCCTTTATAAGAGGACCAAGGCTCATCCTTGTTCTTCAATCTCATCGAATCTCCTCTTGCTCCCGGTTCCAACACCTAGAACCTCAGATTGGCGCTTGTTCTCAACCATGTCGGCTCCGACCTCCGGGTCGGTAGATGCCCTCCTCCGTCACGGAGGAGGACATAATGAGATTACGTGAGGCCAAGTGCACAGCCTCGAGGTTTCGCACAAGTTGCCGCCCAAGGGCAGGCCGTGCCCGCCCGAGCCAGTGAGTTCATTGTCTTCATATCCCACCTCCGTCGGGGTTTAGGCTTCTGCGGACCCCTTCGTGAGAGGGCTCATGTTCTACTACGGGCTGGACTTTCACGACTTGGCTCGAGTCCATCCTCCACATCTCCGCATTCATTATCGTCTGCAAGCCTTCCTCCATCCTCCCCACTTTGGCACTGTGGTGAAGACCTTCAATGTGGGCGAAGATGATCGGGGCGTCAAGCGGAGTCTTGTGGGCGACCATAAGCAAAAGGCTGATGCCCGTGGCGAGGTTCCTTCAAGAGGAACTCGGGCGTGGCGGCGAGGTGGTTCTACATCACCGCTCCGAAGGCGACAAGCAAAACCGCCGCCTTCATTCCGCCGGGACTTCCATGCCGTGATGTCATGGGTCGACCAAGGGCTCAATTGGGGCCGTCCAGAAGGCGTGCCCTTCTGCGAGACGGTTGAGACCTCCGGCGAGGAGATCAAGCTGATTGTGGTGATGCGGGTTATGCTAATCGGGCATCTTACGCCTGCAAGCGTCGTCCTCTCCGTCTATGGGAGTTCAACCGGAGGGACCTCGGATTCTCAACACTTCACAGGTGCGACACATGGAGATGTATAAGTTGTTCTTGGACCCGCGGTGGCGTGTCGGAATTGGCGAGGCGAGGCCTAAGCCGCAATCGCTTTCGGATACTCGGGTAAATAGCTCGAGTCCGGACGTCTTGTTTATCTGCCTTTCTAGAGTTCGCCTCCTGACCCATTATTCTTCACAGGAGTGGGTAGCGCGATCAAGGCTGATAAGGTGTCCGGCCCCCCTCGAAGACCGCCTTGGAGCCGTCTTTGGTCGAGAATGTTGGAGGTCGCGCCCATGAAAGGCGATGGGGAAAATAGAGGCTGTTATTTAGCCCAAGGGGGCGTCTGAAGAGGGGGGAATCAAGAACCCCTCCTTCCAGGGGAGAAGAGGACCGCCTCCGAAGATCCGGAGGCCAAAGCCCCTAACGGGGGAAGAGATCTTCACCGGAAGTCGGCGTCCGGGAGAATCCGGACGCATAATCATCGCCAAAGGATCAGCCCTCCGGTGAGCCGTGAGTATGAAAAGGGAGTTAATTAGTGAAATACCTCCATTTGTGCTACATGGGTAACGAAATATTTATCTTGCAGTTCGGATCTGCGGCCTTCTCGAGATGAGTTCATCTTGAGGACCTTCTTAGAAGATGATGGAAAGCAACGCCTCCGTCTGCTGCGCCGTCGGATAAAGCGAGCGAGCTGAAGTATCATCACGGAGGTATCCCGAGTCCGGAGGGGCCATAGAATTCGGCACCCGCTAGTGTCCGGCCGGAAGAACTGAAGAATCTGCTTGAGAGGGCGTCCATCTCAGAAGATCACCGTGCGTTGATGCGTATGGTGATTGGAAGGATTTCATCCGCCGAGGCGGATTCGCGTAATGCCGCTATGAGTTTCTTGGCGGGGTTTGAGTCTGCGAGAATGGCCTTCCCTTTGTCTATTAATAGTTTTGCATATAAAAATGCGCCCTGTATAGATAGTAGCCCCTGAGACTCGATAGGTTGTCGAAAACGACAGCGTGCCAAGGATCGAAATCTTAAGTAATGAATGCCGCCATTCCTATGCAGGTGGCGGATAGTCCGAGGGCTATTCGGACTAGTGGGGTTGCCGAGTTAATGCGGCAACTTGACATAAGCGGATCACGGACATCGCACTTGTCAGCGGCGACTTGATGAGTCGCAAGGTAAATGAGTTCTCCATGATCGCTTTATTAAGGGGTCAAAGCCCTCCTCGATGAATTTTATCTTTGTTATGCAGAGCGGTGCTGCTGTTGTGGAGAGCCTTGGGCGAACTTGCTTAAGCTAAGGAGCAAGCCGAAGGAGTGTGTGACTGCTTGACGACGAGGTTGAAAGCGAAAAGGCTGCACACTTGCCCTAAGCGAGGGAAGAGGTGGCGAATTGGTGCGTGAAAGTAAAGATCTTGCCGACCGCAATGAGGCTCTTGAAAAGGCGCTTATCGGGCGGGAAGACTGAGGAAGGCCACCGCCAAGGCCAAGGATGCCCGCTCTGCAATGCGAGCCATGAGGGAGGAACTGCGCCCGGTGGAGATATCGTGGCTGGCAAGCCTTATCTGCTTCGTCGCGGTTTATGGATCAAAAGTATGCTCAATTTGATCGGTGTGGAGTCCGGAGAATTCGTATATGGATTTAGCGGCGAGTGCGGCCGATCTTTGAAACTTCCGGAGCGGAAGGATCGAAAGCGGAAGAGCTATTTTGGTCTCAATTCCATAGTCCGGATCGCTCACTTCCGTTGACCGACCGGTTGGCGAATGGGCTGAGCTAAATAGATTGTCGGACTTGCCATGGTGACATCGTGGCTCATGTGCGGCGAGAGGCCCAAAGGCGACGAGCTACTTGACTTCTGCGGCAATTCCTTGGGCGGTGCCGCATATCAAGAGATGAATCGGTCGGCCGGCATCGAGTAGCGCGGATAGCTCTTGCCGTGTGAAGGCGCATTGGGCGGAGATGGATGCCACCGCTATTGCCGCCCGAGTTGGATGAAAGCGGCTCCCGCCGAGCACTATTTGGGGAAGTTATGCGTGGCGCTCATGTAATAAGTCGCGGTCGCAAAAAATGTCACGTTCAAATGAGCGTTTTAGCTTATGTCGATGATTATGCTATAACTGCTTTTTATACTTGTGCCTCCCAAGTAGTTAAACTTCTCCTATCGGCCGTTTACGTATACACTTGTATAACACGAAGATTGCGAGTCTTGACTTCAGCCCCCACACACAAGTGCGGGGTGTTCACAAAAATAAGCGTTTCACACTTAATCCGGCGTCTCGGTCTGTTAAGGAGGTGGTAGCGTAGCAAGCGAGGCAATCCGGACTATAATGCTTTATCACTTTCACTTAGCGATGGAGTTCGAGGGTGGGGCTACGATGTAGCCCTTGGAACACCGCACTTCTCGAGTTCGAGGCGGCGTGTGTGCTGACGAAGCGGTCCTTCGTCAGCGAAATTCTAAACATTCCGGTAGTCGATCAGTGGTTGACCGTCTCTCGCTATATCATGACGGTCGGTTTTGGCTTTCTCTCTTGAGGTGCTCGCCCGGCCAGGCGGGGCACAATTGCAGTAGTTCTCCACAGTGCGCGTTAGCGATGATCTGAGCGTAAGGCAGCAAAACACGAGGCGGGCAAACCCAACATTTGACCAAAGACATGATTCGAGCTGATGTATATAATTCCTAACTTCGAGGCGCCGAACACTCCCTAAGGTGTTTGGTCTTTATAGTAATGGGCGAACAATGCCCTAAGCCCTAGTGTCGGTATGGGCATGGTCTTACAGCAGCGCCGATGCCAAAGCGTCGAGCTCGCTTTGGCTATAGGAAGAAACCAAGGAGAATAACAACAAGAGGCAGTAAAAAAGGTTTACGTAGGGTCTTAATCTGAAAAGAATCCTCATAACGGGTCCCTCTGCGTCTGCGCTGTGTCTCCGTTCGCCGTTATCTGGGCGGGTATGCACGTTGTTCATTTGAAAAAATAGAGGCAGCTTAGTTTGAAAACAATTCGTGCGAAAAATATATGTGTAAAGAAGAAATATAAATAAGTAGGCGGGGTTTGTATGAACCGCGGTTGTTTAATGCGCAGCCCACAGCGAAGAGGTGTGCGGCTAGGGAACCCTAGCCCGCTGAAGCCGGACTCGTCTATCGAGTCCGGGGTCTCTGAGTGACCCTCGCCTTGAAATGATGCCACGCGGACTGGCATCTTGAGTGTAAGAGGCAGCGTAGTCGGTATGGCGTTGAAGCGGACAAAAGCCTTCGTCCCAAGAGTGCTTGATATCCACTTTTAAATGGGGCGATGTGAAAAATTAGTTTTCGCGCGAAATTGTTCGGTGATCGAACCGACTTCTAATAACGAGGGCACTGTGCACTTGGCGTAAGGGCTGGCGTCACTCCTTTGAAGGAAGTGCGGCTGTGTCGAATTTTGGTAGGGTCTATCCCCATCTGACAGATTGTGTTTGAATATAGCAGGTTTAAGTCGCTGCCTCCGTCCATTAGGACTTTAATAGATTGTAGTCCATATATTATGGGATTCAATATCAGGGGAGTTCGTCCCGCGTTTCGAGCGCTTCTGGAATAGTCCAGGTGGTCGAAAGTGATTGGTTTGATATCAATCTCTATAGTCTGCTTTGGGTTGGACAGCGAAGCTCTTTTTAGAAAGTGCCGCACTATTTTTCCGTATTATCACATGAAGTGAATTCTTGCTTTGACCCCTTGTGGGAAAGTCTTTTGTTTTCGGTGCTCTCTGCTGGTGGGGTTTATCGTCTTAAGCTTGTGCGTCGAGCCTTGTGTTCGGCGTTTAGTCGGCGGACTGTTTAAAACCCAATAATCCCGATGGAGTGCGGTTTGCGAGCCTTAAAGTCTTGTGGTTTGACATATCCGACCCAAAATCTTGTTTAAGTTGGACACTCATCGCCGTCATCCTTAAGGCGATGTTTTGTTGTTTGGCATGAGCTTTTGAATCCGGCATTGATTGCCGTTCTCTTTGGGCTTTTCTCTTTATTCGGCGCTGCTCTTTTACTGTAGTGATTTTCCGTTCCATCTCTTATCTCGGATGTATTTGGGTCATTGGTGCTGCATCTTGCTAGCCACTATCCTCTCCCGCCTGAAGCGGGTCATGAGGCTTGTTAGCGCGGACATTGTCCTCGGTTTTTCTTGGCCGAGGTGTCTGGCAAGCCATTCGTCTCGGACATTGTGTTTAAAAGCTGCTAAGGCTTCGGCCGACTATTTGGTTCTTTTTGGTGAGGAACCTGTTCCAGAATTTGCGCGCTGACTCTCCGGGCTGTTGAGTTATATGACTTAGATCATCTGCATCCGGAGGGCGGACATAGGTCCCTTGAAAATTTGCTCTGAACGCTTCCTCGAGCTCTTCCCAACTTCCCACCGTATTTTCTGGGAGGCTTTTAAGCCAATGACCGGCTAGCCCTTTGAGCTTGAGGGGTAGGTATTTTATGGCGTGGAGATCATCTCCTCTGGCCATGTGTATATGTAGTATGTAATCTTCTATCTAGACTCAAAGTGCATTGTTCCATCATAGGCCTCTATGTTTATGGGTTTAAATCCTGCTTTGGGAATTCATGGTCCAGCACCTCATCAGTGAAACATAGTGGGTGTCTGGCGCCCTGTATTTGGGTGTGCCACTATCTTGGACACTTGACGTGTTGCCTTGCTTCTGGGGCCTTCTTCTTTGACCCGTAGATGGACTGGCTGGGCCATCTGTCTTTCGAGTTCATTAGTTGGTGCGTGGCGGCGCGCTTTGAATTTGGCCTATCATCGGCGTCTATCCAACAGTGGCCTCTTTATTTCTTGATGGTGGAGGCTCTATGGCCTCCTCGTCGGTCTGTAGCGAGCTTCGCTTGGGCAGCTCTTTCATTGGTGACCATTGCCGTGTTGTCCGCGGTCTTGAGCACTTTGCTCCATCTCATTACGAGTGTGTCTTCGCTGTTTTGAGCTTCCGCTTTTCCTTCTTGAGCTTCTTGCGGTGTTGTGAGTCTTTTCCAAAGGTTTTTGCTCTCGGTAGCGTGTCGGCATGAGATCGTCGAGCTGTCGTTTTCGCGAACTGGACTGATTATCGACTCGTCATGTTGAGCAGTTGCTTATCTACATATTAAATGCGTCCACTTGTGAGCCCTGCTGTATTACGGGCTCCTTAGGGCGTTGTTGTTGTCGGCGGGACTTAGGGCGCGTCTGCGCCGCCGTTTTGGTTGTTTATCAGTGGGGTTATCTTATGCCGCGGCCCGTTGGTCCTCATTATCGCTCTCTTTTGGGGTATCCACCATGTATATGTCATATGGCGAGGTGGTCCTCCGTGCCTTATAGGCTCTGTTTCTTGTTAAGTCTCCGGCATAAATCGTCTATTCGTCGATGTCTTGGAATCATAGTCTAGCATGTCGGTTAGATCGTCGGCAGTGGCTACAAAGTGGGTGGTGGGTGGGCTCTGAATTTCTTCGTCGTCCGTACCCCAACCATCACAGCCATAGTCGGCGGGACTCTCCGATAACGAGAGATGCTTTAGTGAATTTAGGATGTCGCCAAAGGCGAGTGTTGGAAGATGTCATGGCGGTGAATTCCATAACGGCGCCCAATCCGAATTGATTGGTAGGGGCGCGGGAGATTCGGAGTCCGGCAAGGAGTCCGGCACCTCGGAATCATGAGTTTTGCGGGGGACAAGATTAATGTTCGGCTCCATCGCCGTGGAAGTTGGAGCCCCAAGGTGGCGTCTATCCATCGATCCTTGATCAGGCGTCGGCTCCGGACTAATGGCGAGCGGATTCATGTGCGGCCACCAAGGCCTTTACGGCGGCGAGCTAGATCATGCCCATCGTAATGCGGCTTGCACGCTCGGGCTGCGGCTCGAGTCCGTTGAAGATCAAGTCTCCGCGGACGTCGGCCGTGAAGTTTAAACTTCGAATCGACTGATGGCGGGCGTAGCTTCGATCTGCTCTAGATGGCCAGCGAATTAGCCCTTGATGCGAAGCCGCCGAATACAAAGATCTGTCCGGGAGAAAAGTCTCACCACTGGACTGCGTTGTTGGTTGAAGATGCCATCAGACCTATCGGTGGCAACGCGAGAGGAACTCTCAATGAAAGCACCAATGTCGGTGTCAAAACCGGCGGATCTCGGGTAGGGGTCCCGAACTGCGTCTAGGCGGATGGTAACGGAGGCGAGGACACGATGTTTTTACCGAGTTGGGCCCTCTCGATGGAGGTAAAACCCTACGTCTGCTTGATTAATATTGATGATATGGGTAGTGCAAGATTGGATCTACCACGAGATCAAGGAGGCTAAACCCTAAAGCTAGCCTATGGTATGATTGTTGTAATGTATGTTGTGTCCTCTGGGACTAAAGCCCTCCGGTTTATATAGACACGAGGAGGCTAGGAATTACAGAGTCGGTTACAATGGTAGGTGATCTACATATCCGTATTGCCAAGCTTGCCTTCCACGCCAAGGAAAGTCCCATCCGGACACGGGACGGAGTCTTCAATCTTGTATGTTCGTAGTCTTGGAGTCCGGCGGACGATGATAGTCCGGCTGTCCGGACACCCCCTAGTCCAGGACTCCCTCAGCCCACGAGATGAAGATATTGTTGCTGCTCACAATTTTGATTGTGGTGTGATTGAAAGCCTGAAGATTGCAGTGACAAATGTTCGTTCTTTGTATGGTCAATTGAGACATTTACAAGAAGAAAAATGCGGTCGGTTTGAGAAGGATCTTTGGGCATCTTGTGGATGAAATGATCCATCAGGATGCTGGCGTTGGCGCTGATAATGTATGTTGTAGGTTTTTTGTGGCTTTGGACCTCTTTTTTGTGTATTATGTTGACTGCTCCTCACTATTTTTGTTTTTTTTTGTTATAGTGGAGTGGAATCTTACGGTGTCGATGGAACTAGAGGCGATGGAGTTGGTCGGTATAAATACTCCTGCCATGTCTATTACGCCATGCTTCCCTTTTCTTTGAACTTACATTTGTTTGGTTCCCATATTTTTTGTGTACTTCTCTGTTGTGAAGTGTGTCTTTGCTTGTGCATAGTTGGAGTTTTTCTTTTTCGATCGGTACCATCTTATTTCTCTTTTTGGTTTGTTCTATGCCCGTAGGCTGTGTCGTTGCTCGTGATGTGCACAAAGAGACTTCGATGGCTCTGGGAAGGATGAGGTCTTGGGTGATCAGGCGTCCCCTCTGGATGTTGTAGGTGATAAGGTATAGTTGTATTACTTGTTACATTAGTGGGTTGTAATCTAATTTTTTGTTATGCATTATAAACTTGATGTCTGTTGTTATGTTCATCCATATGCATTTTCATTTGCGTATGTTAGCTGCAATAGTTTTACATGTGTGATCTTCTTTGTTTGTGAAGTGAACTGCAGTTCTTTTTGGCATCGTGATCCATACTTATTTACATAAGTGAGCTTGATTATTTAACATAAGCTGAGCTGCGGTGTTTGTCAATGCGAACTGCAGTTTTTTATGTATCGTGGAGTTCTGATTGTAGTTGTGTTTGACACCGTGTGTTGGTGTTGTTTTGCATATGTGGACTGTAGTTGTTATGTGTATGTTGCCAGCAGTCTTTTGACATAAGTGTGCTGTGTGTTGTTGTGTTAGTTATCCCCATGCTTATTTTTGTGTTACTGGGTGTTTTTTAAACTTTCCACAGGTTGGAGATCAAAACGTGGAAGTCCATGTTGATCTGAATCAGGGCAGTTGTGTTGTTGATGGCCGTGGCAGTGTTGATGCTTCTGTATCGGTTGCCGTTGAGTGTGTAGATCCTTCTGTAGCTCAAGTATCCCATGATGTTGTTCCCACCAGTCGGCATGAAGATTCTGATGTTGGCATTGAAAAGCCACTTGAGAATGTTGCCCCTGCTGCTAGTGTTGTTGCTTCCCCTGTGTCTCTGGTGTCCAATGATGTTCCAGAAGTATTGATAGTGGAGCCTCATGTAGTTAAAGTATCTAAGGAAGGCTGCTTGTTGACGGTATTTGTAAATCGAGAGAATCTTGATGTTCTTTGAAAGGAAAGTCCAGTGAGGTTGTTGTGGATTAAATGCAACCTATGCAAGAAAATATTTTGCTCGATTTTGAAGAACGATGCTTTGAAGACTCGACCTTTGAAGGCAAGAGATTTTTTAATGGTGTAATTTGATGTTTTCTCATTCATGTTGTTTAATTACTATGGTATCTGTATTAGATGTTAAATGATAAGTGAAACTTTGATCTTTTGTCTATGATTTTCAAAATAGCTAGCAGAATTCCCTTATCTTAATATTTAAACTTCATTGTTTGGATAAGTGAACTTCATCTTTTTTATTACAGATGATGAACTCCCTGTTGTGACACCGTCGAGCATTGACCCAGCTCTTCTGAAAAGATACAATGAGTTGTCTGCTTCTTTGTTACAAGGGCTCGGAAGGACAAGAAGAAGAAGTATGGTTTTTTAGAAATTGTTTTGTTCATATGTATTATCTAATTTTTGTATTTACCCGTTTTTATTTGTTGTTATTTTTTTAGTATCTTATGTTTGAGTTTTTCATGGAAAATTAAGGGACATGATTGCTTTTAAAACTAAGATGGGTGATATTAGCATTGGCGAAGTTGGTCAATCCTTTTGGGATAAAGGGATGCTCACTACAAGGCTTGTAGATCTTGGGGTTTCTTTGCTGGTAGATAATTTAAGAGATCTCCGACAATGGTTGTCCCGTACCATATTTGTGTAAGAATGCAGAGATTTTTGTTTTATTTTTTTCATTTTCTTTTACGATTTAGATGCGACGACTTGTTTTGCTTATTTGATTTTTAGTTTTGATTTGGCGGACAAATATTTGGAATGGTGGTCTTGTAGGCGGGAGTGTTAAAATGATGTTCTCTTCAAAAACCGAGGCGTGTTGATAAAAGGATATGGTGAGAGACTTTTTATGTGTATTTTACTGTTTTGTTTTATAGCGTTCTGTTTTTTCTTGTTATAATAATTTATTTATTTTTCATGCTTCCAACAGGTCCTTTTGCAACTTTTGATCCATGAATCGAGGATGGTGTTGGTCATTATTGTGTAGTTGCGTTAAATGTGAAAGAAAGGCGGTTTGAATTTCTTGACTCGCTCAACAAACACAGCAGCCCGATGCGGTCAGGGTTTTTAGGAGGATGGTTAAAAATATCAAGCGTGCATGGAAAGAAGGTAGCTTGAGTTCTAATGAGCCGCTAAATCCTCCCACACTTGATGGATTTGTGTTGAAACATGTCATTGTCCCATTGCAGCCAAATGGGTGCGTTCTTTACAGCCCTTATGTGTCATACCGTTCAAGTTTTTTTTTTCACTTAATTTTTGTGAAACTGATGTTTTTCATTCCTTTTATTGCAGGCATGATTGTGGATTCTATATGTTTCAATTCTTGCAGACATGGGATGGTGTTCGAGTTGTTAAGTTTGGGGTGGAGCACATTGGCTACATCAGAAAGGCCATGCTCTATAGCTGGCTAACATCGAGGAAGTGTTGCCTTGATTTAACATCACTTCTAATTTTTGCAGATAAAGGTTGTTTTATTGAACTTCTTTATCCTCGCTTTATTTTATTTTTGACTACTACTTGGTTCCCCTTCTTTATGGGCAAGTGGGCTCCATTGTTATTTATATGTGGGCTGCATTGTTGTATACAAGTGCGAGCTGCATTGCTGTAGAGAAGTGGGCTACATTGTTATTTATATGCGGGCTGCATTGCTGTAGAGAAGTGGGCTGCATTGTTATTTATATGTGGGCTGCATTCTTTGTATACAAGTCACGGGCTGCATTCTTTGTAGAAAGTGGGCTGCATTGCTCTTTTATATGTGGGCTGCATTCTTTGTATACAAGTCTGGGCTGCATTCTTTGTAGAAAGTGGGCTGCATTGTTCTTTTATATGTGGGCTGCATTGCTGTAGAGATGTGGGCTGCATTGATGTATACAACAGTGGGCTGCATTGTTCTTTTATATGTGGGCTGCATTGCTTTATACAAGTATGGGCTGCATTGATGTAGAGAAGTGGGCTGCATTGTTATTTATATGTGGGTGCATTGCTATAGAGATGTGGGCTGCATTGATGTATACAACAGTGGGCTGCATTCTATTTTTTCTCTATACATGTTTTTAGGTTTTTGTGTTTTGTACTGAGTGCTTCCATGTTTTTTCTGCACATTTTAGGTTTTGATTGGGGGCTTCATGAAGGCTGTACGTCCTTTGTTTGAGTCGAGGTTACGATGTGGTTATGGAGGATTGTGTCATTGAAATCTCTCCAGATAATTCTGTTTGAACACAAATGTGGCGTCTGGACACGATGGTGGAAGTGTCTCTCGACCTAGCTCTCCACGATGTATATGATGTTGATGATGATGATTTTGTTACACCGTGTGCACGTGTAACTAGGACTAGGAGTGCAGCAATTAATCGTCCATTTGGATGAGGTTGAAGTATTTTCAACAAGAGGCGGTGAGAGGGCTTTTAAGTTGAGATGCTCTATAGAAATTGAAGCCTCAGGGTTCGAGATATATGGATGAGGCGATTAAAATAAAGGATCTTGTTCTCGGCAAAGATTTTGTAACCAAATACATGAGTAAGTTTTTATGTGATCGTGTGCTCTTTCATGCTTTTTGTGTGTTTTGATTTTAATTCTAATTTTATTGATCCCATCTGTGTATGTTTCTTTGCGAGAACGCGTTCTTTATGGTGCATGGTCCTTTTGGTGATGTCGATACTTACAATATCGACTATATCTATGATACATTTGGCAAAGGAGCTTTAATGGATTCAGATATCATGGATTTTGTCATCAAATCTTTGGAAGCAAGACCTGAATTGGGTTTAGCTTATCAATCCGGTGAGCGTTTGCTACTTTCACCTTTATTTATCACGATAAACATTTCTTTGTCATTCTTTCCTCTGCCTTGGCTTTTTCATGTCCATGCACCTTGCATTGTTTATTCTTTTTTCATGTCCTTTTTTGTTCTTTTTTGTGTGCAGTCGTTCTTCAAATGGAAACCTCTGTGACGAGAGATAATGGCGGAAATCTGTGTTGCGAGTTGTGCATAGCTCGTTTGTTTTAGAAGATGCGATTAAGCGGTTCAAATTTTTTGTGAGCAGCGGCGCAAACCTGTTGGATGCAAAGCTGGTAAATTCATTGTTTTTGTCATTTATTTTTCCTGGTTTGTTGCATTTCTTTTTATAGTTATTTTTGGAGCAGTGGTCTGGTGGTACTTCGAAAGAACTTTTGATTTCATTTTTTATGCGAGCAGATTATGATGCGCGATTCAAGGATGGTCATTATTCCTTATACGATGAACCAGACATCGCGGACCCTTGATATCCATGAAAGTAGGAAGTACATGGCCATCGATGTCACGACAAGGTGGCGCAGGGACTGACTACCACGATTACCTTGAAGTGGTATGTTATTTTTCTTTGCCAAGCGTAAAGCTTTCTTTGTGTTTCTCCTTTGTATTTTTTATAAACTGCAATTGTTTATGTAGTGAACTTCAACATATGCATGACAGAACTGCATTTTTCTCACGTGCACTTAAAAAAGGGATTGTTTAGATATTTGAGAACAACTTTTTTTTGGGTTCATTTGAATATCAACTTTTTGATCCGTGATGTGTGTTATTCTTACCTTGTGCTTCTTTTTTTTGCCAGATGAGGAGGATGACTCAGCTGTTGAAGGCGATTTATGGTGAAAATTTTTATAAATCGAGGAACCTTCCTGATTGGGTTAAATTGGCAGAGAAGCCATCTTACCCGGTCGTGCCAGCGCAGGGAGCAAATGAGTGTGGAATCTATGTGCTGAGGATGACGCAGTTGTATGACGGCCAACGTCTAGTTGAGAAAATTTTGAAATCCGATGTAACAGCTTCTCTGTTTTCTTTTTATTTTTTTGTTCTTTATGACAACCTTTTTTTTAATCACTTGTTTGCATTTGTTTTCTTTTTTTCAGCCTGCTGCTGAAGATTGGAAGGCAGAGTACATGTTCCAGCTGCTGTTCAATCCTTTGAACATGTTGTGTTATGAAGACATGCCGCTTGAGTTGCGTGAACTGATTGTGGACCTCGGGCTCACTTCCCTGTCGCAATCGCAATCGCAGACGCAGCGATGTGAGCAGAATATGATCATTTGGGGCCTTGTTTTTCCACTGGGTGCAAAAGGCTGTGCGTGGACAATAGCTAGGGTTTGATGTTGTGTTTGTGTGTGCTGACTATGTATGAAAAAGACTTTTTTTTGTCGTTGTGTTTCTTCTTGTTCGTTTATGCAGTAGTGCATGTGGATGAATTTGTATATGTATGTGTATTTTATATCCATAACTGATACAATATATATAAGTGTATAATTTTATTTTTTGTTGACGACCACGGTCTATGCGAACTGGCATTTTGTCACGCTTATATGTATGATATGTGTTCGATAAATTGTATCGCATTTGATGCCGAGCTTCTTTGTCCAATATAAGAGAACTGCATTTTTTTGGCTTTCAAGGAAAGTGCTGCACGTGTGTGCATGCCGAAGCTGCATTGCTTTATGACACCGAACTGCTTTTTTTTTGCCAAAACAAAATACGCATTGCTTTTTGCCTATAGTTGCGTTTTGTAGTTGGTTTTTTTATTTGTTTGTACGTTAAGGTACATGGGGGTTAGGGGTCCCCATAATTTAGTTGTCTATATTTTTTTTGTATTGTTCTTGTACGCCTGCTGCGTGCGTTAAGCCTGAGCCGGCGGGGTGGGGAGGGTCGTGACCCCCTCCACATCCTCGCGAGGCCGAGCTAAACGAGCCGGAGCAGGCGGCGACACGGCTTGCCGCGGCGCCGCATGCATAGGCGAGTCCGTCATACCCCGTCGCCCCCTGTCTATCTTAGGGTGCGTGTGTGTGTGGGGGGGGGCGGGTTTGCGCGCGTCCCCTTTGATGGAAAAACAGAATGTCCGCACTCCGCCTGTCAATCAAGCGCACTGCATGCATTAGCGCGAGGCCGAACAGGGGGTGGGGAGGGGGGGTCGTGACCCACCCTCCACATCCCCCTGCGAGGCCGAGCCTGGAACGAGCCAGAGCAGGCAGCGACACGGCTTACCGCGGCGCTGCATGCGTAGGCGAGTCTGTCATACCCCGTCACCCCCTGTCTATCTTAGGGTGTGTGTGTGTGTGGGGGGGGGTTGCGTGCGTCCCCTTTGATGGAAAAAACAGAATGTCCGCACCGCGCCTGTCAACCAAGCGCACTGCGCGCGTTAGCGCGAGCGGCGGGGGTGGGGAGGGGTCGTGACCCCCTCCACATCCCCTGCGAGGCCGAGCTAAACGAGCCGGAAGCGGCGGCGACGCTGCTTGCCGCGGCGCCGCATGCGTGGCGAGTCCGTCATACCCGTCGCCCCTGTCTATCTTAGGGTGTGTGTGTGTGGGGGGGGGGCGCGCATCCTTTGATGGAAAAACAGAATGTCCGCCTTGCGCTGTCAACCAAAGCGCCTGCGTGCGTTAGCGAGAGGCGGCGGGGGGGCGGGTCTTGACCCCCTCCACATCCCCTGCCCGGCCGAGCTTGAAACAGCCGGGCGGCGGCGGCGCGGCTTGCCGGCGCCGCATGCTTAGGCGAGTCCGTCATCCCGTCGCCCCTGTCTATCTTAGGGTGTGTGTGTGGGGGGTTCTTGTGGCGTCCTTTGATGGAAAAAGCAGAATGTCGCGCTGCGCTGTCAACCAAGCGCCTTTGCATGCATTAGCGAGCGGCAGGGTGTGGGGAGGGGGTCGTGACCCCCTCCACATCCCTGCGAGGCCAAGCTGAACGAGCCGAGGCGGCGGCGGCGGCGGCTTGCAGCGGCGCCGCATCGTGGCGCAGTCCGTCATCTGTCGCCCCTGTCTATCTTAGGGTGTGTGTGGGGGGCGGGGTTTGGCGCGTCCTTTGATGGAAAAAACAGAATGTTACTTTCGCTGTCAACCAAGCGCCTTTGCATGCGTTAGCGAGGCGGCGAGGGATGGGGAGGGAGGGGTCGTGACCCCCACCACATCCTCGGCGAGGCCGAGCTGAAACGAGCAGAGCGGCGGCGACGCTGCTTGCCGCGCGCCGCATGCGTGGCGAATCCGTCCTCTGTCGCCCCCTGTCCATCTTAGGGTGTGTTGGGGGTGGGTTCTTGTGCGTCCTTTGATGGAAAAAAGCAGAATGTCCGCCTGCGCTTTGTCGACCAAAGCGCCTTTGCGTGCGTTAGTCTTGAGCGGCGGGGGGGGGGGAGGGGTCGTGACCCCCCCACACATCCTGCGAGGCCGAGCTGAACGAGCTGTAGCGTAGCGGCGACGCAGCTTGCCGCGGCGCGCGCATGCGTGGCGAAGTCCGTCATACCCGTCGCCCCTGTCTATCTTAGGGTGTGTTAGGGGGTTTCTTGTAGCGTCCTTTGATGGAAAAAAAGCAGAATGTCCGCGACTGCGCTGTCAACCAAGCGCCTTTGCGTGCGTTAGCGCGAGCCCGCGAGGGGTGGGGGTCGTGACCCCCTCCACATCCTCTGCGAGGCCGAGCACGAACGAAGCCGGAGGCGGCGGCGGCGGCTTGCCGCGGCGCCTCATGCGTAGGCGAGTCCGTCATACCCCGTCATCCCCTGTCTATCTTACGGTGTGTTGGGGGAGGGTTTCTTGTGCGTCCTTTGATGAAAAAACAGAATGTCGCCTGCGCTTTGTGAACCAAGCGCCTTCGCGTGCGTTAGCGAGCGCCGGCAGGTGGCGATGGGGGGTCGTGACCCCCCTCCACAACCCCCTGCGAGGCGGAGCCTGGAACGAGCCGGAGCTGGCGGCGACACGGCTTTCCGCGGCACCGCATGCGTAGGCGAGTCCGTCATACCCCGTCGCCCCCTGTCTATCTTAGGGTGTGTTGGGGGGGGGGGGGGTTTGCGCGCGTCCCCTTTGATGGGGCCCTTGTCTTTCTTCATTTATGTGTTGGGGCCCTTGTCATTTGTACTGCTTTCTCCAACGTTGAGTACTGCACTTCGTGTAGCAAGTGTGTGTGTTGGGGCCCTTGTCGTTCTTCATTTATGCATGTCCTGCACTTCATGCATACACTTGTTGAACTGCCTTATGTTCGTTCTGTGAACTGTATTGACGTTTGTTTAGAAAGGTATACGGATTATTTTTTTTAGATATATCAATATTAATTTTTATTTTTATATAATTATTATTTTTTGTGGACTGTTATGTTTTGTATGTGCATACTATGTTTCGGTGTCACTCATTAAATTTTTCAAAGTTGTGTATATACTTGTTCTAATGCAAACTAATTTCTGCAAAAGCAATTGATCACAAGCAAACTGACATTGTTTTTATAAAAGAAATGTTCGATATGAAGCAACGGACATTATCAAAATCTTGCATACATGAAACAAAGAACAACACAACGCCTAAAGTAAAGTGAGACTAAACACAACCCTGATTTTTTCTAGTTGCTGTATTGGATTACAGCCTTGTTGTTCTTCTTCTTTTCTTCTTTGTCTCTTTTTGCCCTGTCCAGTCCCATTATGACATCGTAGATGATTCTCCATGACTCATATGTTGCGAATGCATCTATTGCTGCATACTTGATAAGCTTTTTTGGCAGCGGGCAAAATCCCCACAGAGTATGGTTCTCCTTGCGGTTAATTTTTTTCTTCATGTCACGGTAGTAAATGTCTATCATCCTGCCAGCAACATCAACCAAAGAGTCAAACTTCTTTTTATTGTATGGGTCTCTCCATTCCACCTGAATATCAATGTAGTTGTTGGAGTTGATCTCCAAACCAGATACCTTCAGCTTGCTTTTGTCTCCTTCAATAGCGAATCCGACGAAGGTGTACTCATCATTCATCAGGAATTTGTCTAGTTCCATTGGCCTGCAATATATTTGTATAGAGTGAATATATTTTATTTCTTTAGAACTAGCAATGTTTTTTTTGTGTTTTTCTGAAACTGAACTGCAATATGAATATCTGAATCTGTTGCATTGAGCAGTCGCTAATACTTTCTTCAGCATAACTATTAAATCTGATAATAGATTGCATAAACAATGCATGTTTTGTGTATGCTTGTATTCGTGAACCTAATTTCATACATGTTTTGTATGGTAATGTTGCAGTGAAGAAAATATAATTAAACTGCGTGTATTGCTAGATAATATAATTCAAGAATTGAACACATGAGTGACATACATGGAGCCAGATCAAAACTGTCAATAAATTCATATGCCACGCTTTTTCAAGAATGAGAACCAAAGGTTAAATATTATGGCAATTGCAGTGATGAAAATTTAAAATCAATATTGACAAGCAACAATTATTCTTACCTGTCTTTAGCTCCAGATATGTGGTAGACAAGGCATTCTTTTTCTACGCATAGCTGTAGTACCGCTGCACGTTGTGGCTTCTTGTAGTGTGTGTACTCGACATCAACGCCGACTAGTTTGACGGGCATTCCACCGAGCTTCCTCCTGAACGTGGACAACATCTTGTCCATGTCTTTGCCCTTGCTTGTGCAAAGGACGTGGAGCTTGTGATTGCTGTGGAGGTGGACGTCGTGGAGATCCCTGGTGTACTTGCGGCGCTACTTGTATAGAGGTGCATCCGCCATGATTCTCCTGTGTTCTCTGGTGTTTGTTATACAGAGAGAGGTTAGTGAAAGGAAGAGCGAAGAAGAAGATGCAATTGGTTTTTTTGGGGGGACGAAGCAGTTGTGTTTTCTCCTCTGCTCTCCTTGACAGGACGTGGGAGAGGTGGAGCGGGGCAGTAGCGTGGTGGGGCTCTGTTTTAAGTTTACGTGGCAACTGCGAAGAGGTTCTGCTATGAGGAGGCTCTTATTAGTGCATTGGAAATCCGGAACGTCGTCGCCTCTTTTTTCGTGATTAGATCAATGTATTGACGCAACTATCAAAAAATGTGATGATTGTGTTTTCGGTCAATTGTCCAAGCCAGTGCACTTATTTTTTATTAGAAACGAACTGCTCAGGTCCACGTAGTGTACTGCAATTTGATTCACACAGATGTACTTTTTTTTCTCTCTTGATGGTGTTCTTTCTTTTCTTCTCTTGATCATTGTGGTAATATAGCGTTTGTGTGGATGGAGGGTAGTGTGGTTAGGGGTTGTCGGAGTGCTTTGGTTAAGTAACAGGGCTGCATTCTTATTTCAGCCATACTGCATTGCAGAGCGAAGATAACTGCAATTCAGAAGAAAAAAAATAGTTTGTGCTTCCACATGGAGAACTGCGTTGTTGTACGTCGTCGATCGTTCTCAGACGTTGACATTGGGCTTCCTGCATTTTATTTATTAATATTCTTACAGTGCCGATGCACATTTTATTTTGTTTGTTGTTATTCATTTAAAAAATGTTTGTCATTTTTCTTTTCAATGTTTTATTTTTGAACGTATTGTTTTTTCTTAGTGGGCTTTGTTGGCCGTGTGTTTGGGTAATGAAGATGGAATTGGGCCCAAGTCGGCCTGTGAGCACGGCTTGGTTCCTGTTTCGCTGTGTGTGCGTCCTAATGTTTAGTCCCACCTCGCCAATGGTAGCGCTTGACCTGTTTATAAGTTACCAAGCGAGGCATACTGGTCGAACTCTTCCGTATACTTATCTGGGCGCTTATACATGGCGCTCGCAGCTATATGCTCTATGACCTGTGGGCCCATGTGCAACCGGCCCCGTGCACTGTGACTTAGAACGACTCGCCTTCTATGGGTGCAGACCTTTTACGAGACTGGCTGGGGCCGGTAGCACTTGGGTGGTCATTTTTTTCTGCCCTATGTTTTTTCAGTGTTGGAGTGTGCACTACATTGATCAGGGTTCCGTACTGCATATGTATGCATTGCGTACTACATGTATAGTTGCCATTTTTTTTGCTTCCGTCTTTTTGCTATTATGTAATCTTTTTTCCCAATGTATGGGAGTGCACTGCTTAGTAAATCATACCTGTACTTCACTCATTATGGTTCTGTGCTGTACTTTCGTGTACTTCCGTACTGTATTGAATTATTTTACGTGTTTTGCATTTTTCTATTTGTGTTTTTGCTCTTATGTATTCCTTTTTTCAAATTTATGTTCGTGCACTGCTTTGTTGGGTATGTTAAGACTTCATTCGACAAATTCAGTGTATCAGATTGCATTAAATCTTGCAACTTACCTTTGCATCGTCCAGATTTGCGATCTCTCTTTGCATTAAATGCGCAACTTGCACTTCATGCATCCGGTTTGCATTCTGTACGACAATTTCATCACCAGCAAGCTAAGTTGAATAGAAAGCAAACTAACATAATCTGAGTTCATCATTACAGGCGATTGTGCATGGCAAGCAAACTAGGTTCAGCACACAAGCAAACTAACGATACATAAGCAAACAACACAAAACAAATTTGATGATAATTCTAAAAGAACGCTGGCATTGTTGGCTCCTGGCTGGCACCATCTTCTTCTTCACCAGTCAGGCTCTCCCCATCCCCAGCTGCTCCTGGTGCGCTTCTTGGGGGGCTCCTCCTTCTCTAGCTTTGCACGGCGAAGGCCGTCCTGGGTAAGGGTGATGCGGTTCCATATCTCGTATGTTGCGTAGGCGTCCTTTGCCGCGTACTCGATGTGCCTCCTGGACAGAGGCAGGATGGCCCAGTGCTGGTGCTCGTCGTCGGTGATCTTCTTCTTCATGTTGTTGTCGATGAGCACGCCGGAAACGTCTCCGAGGGAGTCCAACGGCGTGGTTGCCTCGGGCACCCTCCTCTCCTTCTGGATGTCGACGAAGTTGGCGACCTCCAGTTTGACGTGCTCCAGCCTAGTTTTGTCACCGTCGATGGAGAAGCCCGCAAAGGTGTACCTGGGGTCGGCGAGGAAGTTGTCGAAGACGGTGCACCTTTCAGTGTCGCTCATTTGGAAGAGCAGCACCGAGTGATTCTTGCCGATGGAGAGCTGCCAGAGGGCGGGTTTCTGCGTCGCTTCAGGGTCGTTGTCATACTCGAGATCAATGCCGACGATCTTGTGGCGCTGGAGGCTGAAGTGGCGCTCGTACTGCGCGAGGGTGATCGACATCTGCTTCTTGTCGTTGGTGTGGATGACGTGCAACTTGGTGTTGCCGTGCGCCTCCACGGCGTTGTCGCCCTTGTACTCGTCGGTGAACGTCATCGCCGGTGGCAGGGCTTGGTGCTTTTGGTGGGAGCGCAATGGATACTTGTGTTGTTGTGGATGAGAAGGCCTTTGGCAGGGGTCTGAATTTAAGGGGAGGGCGCGGGGTGGGATGGCCTCGTCGGATGAACTGCTGCGATCGCTACCGATGATGCGGTTGTGCGGATCGTGGGTTGGTTTTGCATCTATGATCGTGGGCTTGTGGCGATGGGCTGCTCCGTCGGGTGGTTGTATCTGACGTGGTTTTTTAAGGTGGGTTTGTTTTATTTTTGATCAGCACATTTTTTTAACCACCATTTTTTCTATGCGAATGGGCATTTTTTTACGTTTTATAGATGCATCCTGTGCGATAATGAACTGCATTAGTATACAGTCCTGCACTGCATCTTCTAGAATTTAGTACTGCACTTGTGTATACATGTGCGTACTTCACTGTTTTTTGAGTTTATTTATTCGTGTAGGGGTAATCGGGAACAGATTGCCATACCGCACTGCATCGTGTAACGTAATGCACTGTATTGTTTACAGCTACGTACTGCATCTTGTTTTTGCTTGTACCTACTACAATCGCTGGTACGAGAGGGGTAGGGAAAGGGGGGAACATTTTTTTAACTTATTGTTTTTTCTTAGTCGGCCTTGTTGGGACTTTGTTCGGCTAGTTTATAGACATACTTGGGTCCAAGTAGGCCTGTGAGCACGGCTTGGTTCCCATTTCGATGTGTGTGCGTCCTAATGTTTAGTCCCACCTCGCCTGCGGAAGGCGCGCCCGACCTGTTTATAAGCGCTGGCGAGGCATACTGGTCGAACTCCTCCGTATACTTATCTGGGCGCTTATACACGGTGCTCGCAGCTATATGCTCTATGACCTATGGGCCCATGTGCAACCGGCCCCATGCATTGTGTTGAGAACGACTACATATACGTGGGCGCAAACCTATTACTGAGACCGGTGGGGCGGTAGCACTGAGTGCTCAATTTTTTTCCTTTGTTACTTTTTTCAGCGTTGGGCGTGCCTTCGCTTTTTTTAGTAAATCATGCCTTTGCATTGATTTAGTTTCGATCTTGCATGTGCACGCATACCGTACTGCACATTTTCCGGGCTACATTTTGTGCCTTTGCATTGGTATCATTTTTCTTTATTGTTTTTCCTCTTTCGTATCCTTTTTTTCTTATTGTACGGGTGTGCCTTTGCTTTTGTGCCCCTATCGCCTTGCATTCGCTATAGTTACGTGCGCAGGTGTACACATCTTGCACTGCGTGCATCCTTCTTTGTGCCAAAAAGCACGTACTGCAGTTCATGCATACATATAGTGAACTTCCTGATACGAATTTGGAGAACTGCACACATAAAATGGTCCGTGGATTATAATTTTTCAGAGTATTATTTTTTAATGATCTGTGGTTTTGTTCGTGGGAATTTCTGCAATCAAAGTACACCTTCTTTTTCCGTCCCTCTTTCTTTGGTAACATAAGCTTTCATTGATTGTCCTTTATTCTTGGGAACATAATTTCCATTAAGTCCCCTTTAATTTCCAGTTTTGACCTTTTTGCATTCCTCTTATATAAATGAAGGCTAACTTATACCCTTCGTTTGCATTTCATTTTTCTCCTCTAGCCGCAAGTTCTCTCCTTTCTCGAGCCTATTATTATTTTTTTGCTTCTCTAGGTTTTTGTTGCGATGGCTCCAGGCCCCTGTGCGTATCTCTTCTGTTGCGGCCATGGTTGTGGTGTGCCGACGTACTGCAATTGTTCAGCTTGCTCGCAGGCCCATCATGCTCGTCGTGGTGGGAAGGTATTGTGCCGAACTGGGCGAGCCGAGCAGCTTGCATATGGTACAGTATTCATAGAAGGATTGGATATGGGCCAGATCAACGTATCTGCGTTCTATTCTGTGCTGCTTCGCCGTGGCCTTGGCTGCACGAGTCCTTTTGTCCATCAGCTTATGCCAACAGATGTGGAGACTCACTACAAGATGGTATGTTTCATTAGATATGATTTTTTTTCTTAGTGTTTTTTTGTATAATTCCATTGTATCCTGAACTTGTAGTATTTTAGGAACGCACTTTTTTCTTTTGTGTTTTTTGAAGTGTACTGCAATGTGTTCCTATTTTCTTGTTTTTTTGCTCGTGTGCATGTAGCTTATGTTTTAGTTTACAGGTTAGAATATGTGAACTGCTTATATATCAGCTGAGCACTTCATATTTCTACATTTTTTTCCAATTTTGTATGGTGTGTACTACATGTAGCCAGTCTATAGCACTGCATGATTGTTCGAAGAGAACTGCATATTTGTAAGTTCCATACTGCATATTGAAAACGTTTTATATGTACTACTTGTTGGACTGTTGTGCACTTCATCTATCTCTATTCAAAACATGAGAATTGTACTGCTAGTTTTGTTCTCAAACAGTTTTATTATTTTTTACAGAAAATTCCTCAGCAAGCTGTTAGGTATGTGCGGCTCAAGAAGAAAGGAATTCTTCAAGTTGTTCTTGGTAATGGATACCTTAAACCAGCCAAGTATAGTGTAGGCGTTGACGGGCGGCTGTGTCTGCACAAAGGGTGGAAGGAATTTGTCATTGATAGCGGCCTGAAGTCTGAGCAAGTTGTTGTCCTCAACTTCTTTAAACTTGAGGATCGTACTGTTAGAATCACGTTTGACGTGATTGGCTAAGGTTATGAGCTTGATTTGTAATAAGTACTTCTGCGTGTTGAACACTTTCATCTTTGTGATGTGTTTTGTAATAAGCACTTTTGTGATCTGAACCACTTCAATTATTATTCAACGGTAAATTTGTGTTTGCATGGTTACAATATGTGAACTGCTTATATGTCAGCTGAGCATTACATGTTTCCACATTTTTCCCAATTTGCATGGTGTGTACTACATGTAGTTAGTCTATAGTACTGCATGATAGTTCGAAGCGTACTGCATTTTTGCAAGTTCCATACAGCATATTGAAATGCGTTTTATATGTACTACTTGTTGGACTGCAGCGATCTAACAACATTTTTTACATGGTTTTTGAATCAAAATGTGTCAATGTTTTACTCAAGACTGCTATATATATATGGTATACTCTATATACCATTTTCTTCTTGCATGGTTTACACAAAATTTAAACTGATACATAAGTCATAGAGTTAAGCAAATTGCTATGCATACGATTAATTTATTGTTTGTTCATCTATTTGGTCGTTAACCTGCTGCTTCTGCGCGGTGACTGGAGCGTGTCTAATGTTGCACTTTCTTTTGTTTTCCATGGTGGTGTTGCTGGTTCTTGTCTCTGCACCTTTGTGTTTGTAGCCCCTCGCGTGCTGGTTGATGGCTGCTTTCGTTTTTCAGCGCTGTGAACTGCATCCTTCTTTGCTCCCCGCGCGCTAGTTGATGGCTGCTTTGGTTTTTCAGCGATGTGGACTGCATCCTTCTTTGCTCCCCGCGCGCTGGTTGATGGCTGCTTTGGTTTTCTAGTGCTGTGAACTGCATCCTTCTTTGCTCCCCGCGTGCTGGTTGTTGGCTGCTTTTGTTTTCCAGTGGTGAGAACTGCATCCTTCTTTGATCCCCGCGTGCTGGTTGATGGTGGTTTTCGTTTTCCAGTGCTGTAAACTGCATCCTTCTTTGATCCCCGCGCGCTGGTTGAAGCATTTCCTCGTGGTGGTCTTGTTGATATTGTTTCTTCATGTTCGTCGTCCTCTTCACTCTCTTCAGTCTCTTCACTCTCTTCTTCCTCTTCATCATCTTCATCATCTGTTTCTTCATAAGCCACTGTTTCTTCAGTTTCTTCACGTTCTTCGTCCTCTTCACTCTCTTCTTCTTCCTCCTCTTCTCCATCTGCTTCTTCATAAGCCATTTCTTCTTCAGTTGTGTCATCATATTCTTCTTTGATCTCACCTTCTTCGTCTTCCTCATTTTCTGATCTTTTTCTTTTTCTTTTGAGGTAGGTTCTTGAATTGTGTCTCTTCCTCTTTTTGCAGATGCTACAACGTCTCGGTTTCGTCCATTTCTTAGTGTTGTGAGTGGAATTTCTGTTTTGTTGTGCATCTCCATGTCCTCGTTTTTCTTGTTCATTTCTTTTTGTACACGTCCCGAACTGTGGCGTGACTTCATTACATGTTACGCACATTCTTACTCCCGATGGCGACCATCCTTTATCCCCATTTCAGTCGTGGCTTACTATTTTTGTCATCATTTTTCTCCTTGCATGCCACCTTTTTCTGGTTTGCGTCTCCCCCTTTCTTTCTTCCTCTTGTGTTTGAAACATGAGGTGGAAGAATTGTTTCTTTTTTGATAGCACCAGTTCCAATGTGTTCAGTTTTTTCTACTTGCTCGGCTTTATTGTCATGTTGGTATTTCTCTGCTTGCTTTAGTTTTGCTATTTCTTCTTCTTCTTCGTTGAGCACGTCAACTTCCTCTATCAGTGCCCTCATACCAGACAACGCTCTGTGGCACCCAAATATTCGACCTTGTCGCTCTGTTTGCAAGGTCCATTCTTTGTTCATCGAGCAATTTTCTCTGCAAAAAGTGAGGTTCCATCTGGTGCTGTTTGTTCGTAGTCTCTTTTGTCAAACGTTGCATCTGCTCTTGCGTTACGGGTGTATCTTTTCATGATGTACATCTGAAGAATGTTGAGTACTCTCAAGTGAGAAAGCATGCATAAGACATGGACGCAGAAGAGGCCTGCAGACAAACACATTATTTTTTTTGTTCTGTAAGTGAACTGCATGAAATTAGTAAACATATTTTTTTTTCATTATTTGTTCATTTTTTAAAGAAGTGAACTTCATTTGGTTTTGTGAATTACACATGCATATGTACTTTTAAAGTTCAGTAAGTTAGCTTTCGTGCATGACTATGAGAATCTAGAATTTTTTTTGCCAGGAGTCTCACCTGTGTGTGTCCAGAGTTTGCACTCACATTCGTAGACACCTTTCTCTTCATTGGCGACCACTTGGAAATTATGCCTTGCCCAGTCAAATGCATCCGATCTGTTGTAGTGGTGTACGAGATACTTTGTTGGGTTCTCAGGGCACCGTTCTGCTCTGAATGCAGTGCTACGGTAGAGTGTTTCTTTGAAATCTGCAAACACTGCCCTTGTATACACTTTTGATAGCTGAACTTCGAAGCCAAACTTTGTTGTTGTTTTTACCTCTGACTGCATGATCACAAATGCACTGTTACGATCCAGAGAAATGAAAAAATTGTTTGTTTTTGTAGTCATATTTTTTAAGCAGTTTTTGATTGACATTTTGTTTACCTCGTTTGCTACTGTCTCTGCGTGCTCGACGGCCTTCCTGGTCTGAATGCACTTGTCCACCTGCTGAGCAAACAGATGGAGATCATGCTTCTCCCTAACAAAATTTTCTTCAGTATGCGGTTCATGCTCTCGCTTCTCTGTGTGGAAGTCATCCGAGCACAGAAAATTTCCTTGTAGTAAGCTGAGATCCACTCGTGCCTGTCATCCCACAGTGAATTCATCACTTTGTCGTCTTGCAAGTTGTACCTCTGAATGAGGTTCTTCCATGATCGTTCAAATTCTGACGGCATTAGTGGGTGGTTCAGCACTGCATTGAGTTCGTCCTTGAGCTTCTCGTGCGCCTTATACAGCAAGGCGAGGTGGTCCTTGTACTTCTTCATGATATGCCACCGACACAGCTTATGCAGAGTTTGTGGGAGGATAGTTTTTAATGCTGCCTTCATCGAAGAACACTGGTCTGAGAAGAGACAAACAGTGTTTTTTTATTAAGTTGTTTGTGTGTTTGCAAGATAGATGGAAGAAATATAAGTGCACAAAACAAAACAAAACATAAGTATGCAGGTGTTTTTTATTTTTTGTACCTATGAGCATGCAGATTGGCGGCTTGTTGTACATACACCTCAGAAAGGTTTTGAAAACCCACTCAAATGATGGTATTGTTTCATCTCGCACGAGTGGAACAACAAATATGGTGCTTTGTAGATGATGGTTCACCCCCACAAACACTCCCAGCGGCATGTGGAATTTGTTAGTTTTATACGTCGTGTCAAATGTAACGCAGTCTCCAAAATCTTCATACGATCCTCTGCAACTTGCGTTCGCCCAAAAGACGTTTCTTACACGGTTATCTGAATCAACGTCATAATCATAGATGAACTCTGGGTTTATCTTTTGCATTTTCTCGAAGAAATTCAGAAGTTTCTTGACATCATCTTCAGACTCTTCTCTGGCAAACTTCTGTTTCCTACATTTTCAGAGACAATTCAAACTTATCTCACCAAATAGGGAATAATTACAGACAGAATGCTCAAGAGATATGCTCTGTTACGTGCTTACCTGTTTACCCAGTCGCGGCTAGTATGTCCCATGTCTGCGCAGACCACGGACATCTGTGACAATGTCGACATCATCTGAGCATGTGTGTGGTTCTCCAGTTGCATGTCTTTCACTAACTGGTCTATCAAAGGATCGTCTTTTTTGTGCGATCGCATGTGCAAAAGCATCCCGGGGCTTTCCAGCATCTTGTGATTGTGGTTAAGTTGAACCATTTCTATCACAAATATGCCATCCTTCCTTTTTTTGACTCTAATCTTTGCATTGCAGCCAATCCTTTTTGATGTCTTCTGACGTACCCGGTGATAATCTAACACAGCCTGCTTGTGGACCCCTTCTCTTGAGCAGACAATGTAGGCATTTGTCCTGTGTTTTGCCCTCTTGCGTATACCAAACCCTGCACATCTTGCATAATTGTTGTAAAAGTCCCATGCCTTGTCGTACGTGGTGAACTTCATTCCAGCAGCAGTACGAGGTTGAGCATGTTTTATCCTCGCATTAATTGAAATGCTATATGAGAAAATTTGTTCTGTTCTGTTTTTTGAATACGAGGAGTGCATACGAGTTTAATAAAGCATTTGCAATGTTCCTAGCCAAAGCTCACAAGAAATATCAGTGTGCACTGCAATGTTATCTGAATGGACTACAACTATTTTTTTCCAAACCATAAACTTACATGTGTGTAGAGTCGTTCGCCTGATGGTGTTTGCAGCTTGCCAGGTTGTATTGGACATGGCGGGGTTATAGCAGATGTGTGTAGTTGAGGATCTCATGGCGTAATAAAGAGGAGGATTTGTACCGCTGTTTACTTTTGACCGAGGCACCGTTGGTGGTCGCAGCGTCGAAGTTGATGCAACAGTCCGGTTGGAGCTCTGCTTGGTGCAGCGGTGGAATGCCGAGCTCTATTTTGGGGTGCGGCGGTGGGCGTGGTGGTAATTCAGTGTTGTGATGATGTCTCGGTGGATTGGTTTGAAAATTTTGGAGCAGTGGCACATCATCATAGACATAATCATCATCTGCTGCAACATCGTGTTCAACTGCGTCATCATTATCTGTTCGGACATGCTGTCCAAACATAGTGAACTCATGCTTATACTCTGGGTTGAGAACTGTTATTGGCTCATCTTCATCGTCATCGTCTTCATCATCGCGTTGGTGAGTGCCTTCCCAGACGAATGTGACATCATCGTCATCTTCAACTACATCTTCTTCCTGGGAAAAATCTTTTTGTGGAGAGTACTGCACCCTGTTTGTCGTCGTGAAGAATCCATGAGGAATCTCAGGGGTAACCCATCTAGTATCTCTTTCAGAAGAATATCCACTCTTCTGAAAGTTGTTGTTCTCAGTGCTGTCAATTATGCGCGGCATTTTGTATCTGCTAAACATCATCTCCTGCACACAAAATGACCAAGCTGCATTGTCAGGTTAAATGAACTGAATCATGCGAACTTCAATGTGTTCAAAATGGTACTGCCGAAGCATTGCATGGTGACTGCATCACCCCTCAAGGTAAACTGAAGCAACCACACTGCATCGTTATACGAAATGAACCTATACAAGCGTACTGCATTTTCCCCCACAACGAACTGAAGCAACCGCAGTGCATAAGTTTTGTACTGCATAATCACGCGTTGTACTGCTTGTACTGATTTGTCTATGATGACTACACTGAGATGGTTTAGGAAGTGTACTGCTTACCTCGTGATGAAGTGATTTCTTGCGTTTATAGGAGGAAGTTCCCTTCTCGTCCACCTGCACAACTTTTACGTTCGCCCGTGCAGTCCACTTGCCCTTCAGAAGTTCATCGGCGGTCTGGACGTTGCTCAATGTGAACGGGGAAGGAGGATTTGCTCTGAAGGTTGATGCAGACTTATTCCAAGAAGCTACCGTGGATGAACCAACCTTGCGCACACTCCTCCTTGCTCGAATTGGTTTGATGTCGAGGCAGCACCAATCCACATCTGATGAATTACAGCTAATTGCAGGCCGTGAGGAGTTCGGTGGCAGCGCTATCGAGCTGCTGCCGTGGAAGAAGGCCGATAAGCTGGTGTTGCTCGGTGCCTGCCATGGAAGAAGGCCGAGAGGCGACGGGCGGTGTTGCTGCCTAGCCGCCGTCGCGGAAGAAGGCCAGGAGGGGAGGGGCGGCGTCACTGCCGCCCGCTGCCGCGGAAGAAGGCCAGTAGGGGAGGTGCGGCGTCGCTCCCAGGCCGTCGCCGCGGAGAAAGCGGGGAGGGGAGGAGCGGCATCGCTCCCAGGCCGCCGCCGCGGAAGAAGGCTGGGAGGGGAGGGGCGGCGGCTAGCCCAGGCCGCTGCCGCGGTAGAAGGCCGGGAGGGGAGGGGCGGCGGCGCGATCTGTTGGTGGTGTGCAGAATAAGGTGTTTTGGTGTGTAGAATAAGGTCTTAAGGGGTGTTATCATAATAGACCCACCCTATATATATATATATATATATATCAGGATCTTTCCAACACGAGGTGCTTGCCAAAGGATAAAATGTAAAAAGGAAAGGTGAAGATCACCATGACTCTTGCATAAGGTAAGATAAAAGTAAAAGATAGGCCCTTCGCATAGGGAAGCAGAGGTTGTCATGTGCTTTTATGGTGGATGCACGGAATCCTAATGCAAAAGAACGTCACTTTATATTGCCACTTGTGATGTGGACCTTTATTATGTTGTCCGTCGCTTTTACTACTTCCATATCACAAGATCGTATAAAGCTTATTTTCTCCACACTAATAAGGCATACATATTTAGAGAGCAATTTTTATTGCATGCAACATGACAACTTACTTGAAGGATCTTACTCAATCCATAGGTAGATATGGTGGACTCTCATGGCAAAATTGGGTTTAAGGATATTGGGAAGCACAAGTAGTATATCTACTTGGTGCAAGGAATTTGCCTAGCATGAGAGGGAAAGGCAAGCTCAACATGTTGGATGATCCATGACAATATACTTTATTTCGGATAAAAGAAAACATAACCCATTACGTTGTCTTCCTTGTCCAATATCAACTCTTTAGCATGTCATATTTTAATGAGTGCTCACAATCATAAAAGATGTCAAGATAGTATATTTATATGTGAGAATCTCTCTTTCTTTATTACTTCCTATTAATTGCAACGATGACCAAAACTATGTTTGCCAACTCTCAACAACTTTTAATCATCATACTATTTATATGTGAAGTCATTACTCTTCATAAGGTCAATATGATATCTTTTATTTCTTTTTATTCTTTTATTCCCTCAAGATCATAATGAGAAAGCAAAGCCCTTGACTCAACACTAATCTTTATTATGTAGAGCTCACGGACTCGATTACATAGAGGGATCAAAAGGCAAAACTCAAAACTAGATCATACCAAAACTTTATTCTACTAGATAAAGGTATTACTAATTCGATCGAACTAAGTAAAATGGTAAAGATAGGAGTGTGAAGGTGATACGATACCGGGGCAACTCCCCCAAGCTTGGCAGTTGCCAAGGGGAGTACCCATACCCATGTGTTTATGTCTCCCTCTTCGGAGGTGGTGACGATGGAGTTGTTGATGATGTAGGCTTGTTGTCCATCTTCCAAGGCATAGGCTCACCATCATAGAAGGATGATCGAGTCTCCAAAATCCTCAAATCTGCAGCCAAACTCATCCTCTTGAATCTATATTCATACTCACAGTTTTGGTTTTGCAGGTCATAGATCTGGGCTTGGAGGTGCACGATTTTCTCATGAAGCTTAAAGATGGTCTCCCCGATGTTCTTGGCATCCAACTTGTGGTTGTTGGTGAATTCTGTGATCATCATCTGGTTGGCGTTGAGTCCGCGTTCCACCATCCCTTGGCACTTGAAAACTTGTTGCTCTATTGCCTCAAGTCTTGTCTCCACGATTCTGGTCCTCCTTGGTCCCTCAACATTGCGGATGTGCAGCACCCCCTCACGCATATCAATGGTTTGAGGCTGATGCAACACCTCCACGAGGTAGGGGTTGATGACCTTCTCGAAAAACTTGTCCTTGGGGGCGCTTGAAGACGTCATGGTGCTCTAGATCTGTCAGAAAAATAGCTCGAAACAAATACAGAGGATATTTGCGTGATACGGTGGTCAAAACCTTCGGGAGATTATATAATGAATTTTTACCGACCAAAAGAAGTATCGTGCAAGAAAACGGAGTCCGGAGAGCACACGAGGTGCCCACGAGGTAGGGGGCACGCCCAGGGGGGTAGGGTGTACCCTCCACCCTCGTGGACGCCTTGTGTCCTTCTCGGACTACTTTTTATTTTCCTATTTTCTTAAATATTCCAAAACAGAGAAAAACATGCTATTAGAACTATTTTGGAGTTGGTTTACTTACCGTACCACATACCTATTCCCTTTCCGAGTTTGAAACGTTCTGGAAAGTGTCCCTTATGTATTCCTCCGGGGTTACGGTTTTAATAACATTAGTTTCAACATTTATGGGATTACCTGAGATATAATGTTTGATTCTTTGACCGTTCACCACCTTTGGATTCGTGCCTTCGAAGTTGTTGATTTTTATGGCACCAGAATGATAGACCTCCTCGATGACGCAAGGGCCTTCCCATCTAGAGATAAGTTTTCCTGCAAAAAATCTTAAACGAGAGTTGAATAGCAACACATAATCACCTACGTTAAACTCACGCTTTTGTATCCTTTTGTCATGCCATCTTTTAACTTTTTCTTTAAACAGCTTGGCATTCTCATAGGCTTGAGTTCTCCATTCATCAAGTGAGCTAATGTCAAATAACCTCTTATCACCGGCAAGTTTGAAATCATAATTGAGCTCTTTAATTGCCCAATATGCCTTATGTTCTAGTCGAGAGGTAAGTGACATGCTTTTCCATATACCATTTTATACAGAGACATACCCATAGGATTCTTATATGCAGCTCTATAAGCCCATAATGCATCATCAAGTTTCTTGGACCAATTCTTTCTAGATCTATTAACAGTCTTCTGCAAAATTAATTTGAGCTCTCTGTTACTCAATTCTACTTGACCACTAGAGTGCGGGTGATATGGAGATGCAATTCTATGATTAACATCATACTTAGCAAGCATTTTACGAAAAGCACCATGAATAAAATGTGAACCACCATCAGTCATTAAGTATCTAGGGACACCAAACCTCGGAAAAATAACTTCTTTAAGCATCTTAATAGAGGTGTTATGATCAGCACTAGTAGTTGGAATAGCTTCTACCCACTTAGTAACGTAATCAACAGCAACTAAAATATGTGTATACCCATTATAGGAAGGAAACGGTCCCATATAATCAAAGCCCCAAACATCAAATGGTTCAATAACAAGAGAATAATTCATAGGCATTTCTTGACGTCTACTAATATTACCAATTCTTTGACATTCATCACAAGACAAGACAAACTTAGGGGCATCTTTGAAGAGAGTAGGCCAATAAAAACTGGATTGCAATACCTTATGCACAGTTCTGTCTCCAGCGTGGTGTCCTCCATATGCCTCGTAGTGACACTTGCGTAGGATCTGTTCCTGTTCATACTCAGGTACACAACGTCTAATAACACCATCTACTCCTTCTTTATAAAGGTGTGGGTCATCCCAGAAGTAATGTCTTAAATCATAGAAAAAGTTTTTCTTTTGCTGGTATGTGAAACTAGGTGGTATAAATTTAGCAACAATGTAATTAGCATAATCAGCATACCACGGAGCAGTACGAGAAGCATTTATGACAGCTAATTGTTCATCAGGAAAGCTATCATCAATAGGTAGTGGGTCATCAAGAACATTCTCTAACCTAGACAAGTTGTCTGCAACGGGGTTCTCAGCTCCCTTTCCATCAATAATATGCAAATCAAATTCTTGTAGCAAGAGAATCCGTCTAATAAGTCTAGGCTTAGCATCTTTCTTTTCCATAAGATATTTAATAGCAGCATGATCAGTGTGAATATTTACTTTTGAACCAACAATATAAGGTCTGAACTTATCACAAGCAAATACAACTGCTAAAAATTCTTTTTCAGTAGTAGCATAATTTCTCTGAGCACTGTCTAGAGTTTTACTAGCATACTGAATAACATTTAGTTTCTTATCAACTCTTTGTCCTAGAACAACAACTACAGCATAATCAGTAGCATCACACATAATTTCAAAGGGTAAATTCCAATTAGGTGGCTGAACAATAGGTGCAGAAATCAAAGCTTTCTTAAGTGTTTCAAATGCTTTTACACAATCATCATCAAAGACAAAAGGAATATCTTTTTGTAAGAGATTAGTCAGAGGCCTAGAAATTGTAGAAAAGTCCTTAATGAACCTCCTATAAAAATCGACATGACCAAGGAAACTTCTTGTACCTTTAATGTCCTTTGGACATGGCATCTTTTCAATAGCATCAACTTTAGCTTTATCAACTTCAATACCTCTTTCAGAAATTTTATGCCCCAAGACAATGCCTTCATTAACCATAAAGTGGCTCTTTTCCCAATTCAACACAAGACTAGTATCTTTGCATCTCTGCAAAACTGGTTCTAGGTTGCTCAAGCAATCATCAAAAGAAGATCCATAAATGGAGAAATCATCCATGAAGATCTCACAAATCTTTTCACAAAAGTCAGAGAATATAGCTATCATGCATCTTTGAAAGGTAGCAGGTGCATTACATAAACCAAAAGGCATAAGTCTATAAGCAAGAGTACCGAAAGGGCAAGTAAAAGTGGTCTTTTCTTGATTATCTGCTAACACAGGTATTTGAGAGAAACCAGAGTAACCATCTAGAAAGCAAAAGTGTGTATGTTTAGATAATCTTTCTAGCATTTGATCAATAAAAGGCAGAGGGTAATGATCATTTTTAGTAGCTTTATTTAACTTACGGAAATCAATTACCATCCTATAACCTGTAATAATTCTTTGCGGGATCAATTCGTCTTTATCATTAGGAATGACAGTAATACCTCCCTTCTTAGGGACACAATGGACAGGACTTGCCCACTGACTATCAGCAACGGGATAAATTATACCTGCCTCCAGGAGCTTCAGTATTTCCTTTCTTACCACTTCTTTCATCTTAGGATTTAACCGTCATTGGTGATCAATTACTGGTTTGGCGTCTTTCTCCAATTTTATTTTGTGTTGGCATAGAGTGGGACTAAAGCCCTTAAGATCATCAAGAGTATATCCAATAGCAGCACGGTGCTTCTTTAGAGTTTTCAATAATCTCTCCTCTTTCTACTCTGAAAGGTTAGCACTAATAATAACAGGATATATCTTCTTTTCATCAAGATAAGCATATTTATGAATATCAGGTAATGGTTTAAGCTCAAACATGGGATCACCCTTGGGTGGTGGAGGATCCCCTAGAATTTCAACACGCAAGTTGTCTTTCAAAATAGGTCCCTGTTTAAAGAATACTTCATCTATCTCCCTTCTTTCATTCATAAACATATCATTTTCATGATCTAGCAAATATTGTTCTAAAGGATCATTAGGAGGCATGACAATACAAGCAAGGCCAATAATTTCATCCTTACTAGGCAATTCTTTATCATGGGGTTGTCTACGAAACTTAGCAAAATAAAACTCATGAGACATATCCCCCAAACCAATAGTAACAACATCCTTTTCACAGTCTATCTTAGCATTAACATTATTCAAGAAGGGTCTACCAAATATAATGGGACAAAAGTCATCTTGTGGGGAACCAAGAACAAGAAAATCAGCAGGATATTTAACTTTCCCACACAAGACTTCAACATCTCTAACAATCCCAATTGGTGAAATAGTATCTCTATTGGCAAGCTTAATTGCAACATCAATTTCTTCTATCTCAGCAAGTGCAATATCATGCATAATTTCTTTGTATAAGGAATGAGGTATTGCACTGGCACTAGCACCCATATCACATAAGCCATGATAACAATGATCTCCTATTTTAACAGAAATAACAGGCATGCCTACAACAGGTCTATGTTTCTTAGCATCGGGTCTACCAATTCTAGCAGCTTCATCACAGAAATAAAGAACATGCCCATCAATATTATCAGCCAAGAGATCTTTAACCATAGTAATACTAGGTTCAAATTTAATTTGCTCAGGTGGTGTAGGTGTTTTAGTATTACTCTTACGAACCACAGTTGAAGCTTTAGCATGATCCTTTATCCTAATAGGGAAAGGTGGTTTCCCAATATAAGTAGTAGGAACAACATGATTATATTTAATAGGTGCAACTACCTTTACTTCAGTGGGAGGATTATATTTAAACCACTTCTCCTTAGGGAGGTCAACATGAGTAGCAAATGATTCACAGAAAGAAGCTACCATCTCAGAGTCAAGTCCATATTTAGTGCTAAATTCACGAAAAGCATCGGTATCCATAAAAGATTTAACACAATCAAACTTAGGTGTCATACCTGACTCCTTACCTTCGTTGAGATCCCAATCTTCAGAGCTGCATTTAATTCTTTCCAATAAATCCCATCTGAATTCAATAGTCTTCATCATAAAGGAACCAGTACAAGAAGTATCAAGCATGGAGCAATTGTTGAGAGAAAGTCGAGCATAAATTTTTTGAATAATCATTTCTCTTGAGAGCTCATGATTGAGGCATGAATATAACATTGAATTAAGCCTCCCCCAATCTTGAGCGATGCTTTCTCCTTCACGAGGCCAGAAATTATATATATAATTACGATCATGATGAACAAGATGCATAGGATAAAACTTCTGATGAAATTCCAATTTCAATCGGTTGTAGTTCCATGATCCCATATCATCACATATCCTAAACCACGTCAATGCCTCTCCCTTCAAAGATAAAGGAAAGACCTTCTTCTTGATAACATCGTCGGGCATACCTGCAAGCTTAAATAATCCACAAACGTCATCCACATAGATTAAGTGCAAATCGGGATGCAATGTTCCATCTCCTGTAAAGGGATTAGCTAGCAGTTTCTCCATCATACCCGAAGGAATTTCAAAGTAAACATTTTCAGTAGGTTCAATAGTTTGAGGAGCAACCCTTTTCTCTACTGGTCAGGGCGAAGATACCCCGAACAAGCCCATCAAAGGATTATGTTCCATAGTAACAAGTGACAGTAAATTTCAGCACACTATATAAATTTTCCCTTACCAAGTTCCACTTACAAGGCGCTTCACTCCCCGGCAACAGCACCAGAAAAGAGTCTTGATGACCCACAAGTATAGGGGATCTATCGTAGTCCTTTCGATAAGTAAGAGTTCCAAACCCAACGAGGAGCAGAAGGAAATGACAAGCGGTTTTTAGTAAGGTATTCTCTGCAAGCACTAAAATTATCGGTAACAGATAGTTTTGTGATAAGGTAATTTGTAACGGGTAAAAAGTAACAAAAGTAAATAAGGTGCAGCAAGGTGGCCCAATCCTTTTTATAGCAAAGGAAAAGTCTGGACAAGTTCTTATATAGAGAAAAAGCTCTCCCGAGGACACATGGGAATTATCGTCAAGCTAATTTTCATCACGCTCATATGATTCACGTTCGTTACTTTGATAATTTGATATGTGGGTGGACCGGTGCTTGGGTACTGCCCTTTCTTGGACAAGCATCCCACTTATGATTAACCCCTATTGCAAGCATCCGCAACTATAAAAGAAGTATTAAGGTAAACCTAATCATAGCATGAAACATATGGATCCAAATCAGCCCCTCACGAAGCAACGCATAAACTAGGGTTTAAGCTTCTGTCACTCTAGCAACACATCATCTACTTATTACTTACCAATGCCTTCCTCTAGGCCCAAACAATGGTGAAGTGTCTTGTAGTCGACGTTCACATAATACCACTAGAGGAGAGACAACATACATCTCATCAAAATATCGAACGAATACCAAATTCACATGACTACTTATAGCAAGACTTCTCCCATGTCCTCAGGAACAAATGTGACTACTCACAAATCGTATTCATGTTCATAATCAGAGTGGTATTAATATGCAAATAGGATTTTAACATATGATCTTCCACCGAATAAACCAACTAGCATCAACTACAAGGAGTAATCAACACTACTAGTGACCCACAGGTACCAATGTGAGGTTTTGGGACAAAGATTGGATACAAGAGATGAACTAGGCTTTGAGAGGAGATGGTGCTGGTGAAGATGTTGATGGAGATTGACCCCCTCCCGATGAGAGGATCGATGGTGATGACGATGGTGATGATTTCCCCCTCCCGGAGGGATGTTTCCCCGGCAGAACAGCTCCGCCGGAGCCCTAGATTGGTTCTGCCAAGGTTCCGCCTCGTGGCGGCGGAGTTTCGTCCCGAAAGCTTGCTTGCGATTTTTTCAAGGTAAAAGACTTCATATAGCAGAAGATGGGCACCAGAGGGCTGCCAGGTGGCCCACGAGGTAGGGGGTGCGCCCAGGGGGTAGGCCACGCCTCCCACCCTCGTGGCCGGGGTGTGGGCCCCCTCTGGTATTTCTTCCGCTCAATATTTTTTTATTAATTCCAAAAAAGACTTTCGTGGAGTTTTAGGACTTTTGGAATTGTGTAGAATAGGTCTCTAATATTTGCTCCTTTTCTAGCCCAGAATTCCAACTGCCGGCATTCTCTCTCTTCATGTAAACCTTGCAAAACGAGAGAGAATAGCCATAAGTATTGTGACATAACGTGTGATAACAGTCCATAATGCAATAAATATTGATATAAAAGCATGATGCAAAATGGACGTATCACCAACCACTCCAACTTCACGTACACTCGAGGCTACTAACAGTGTAATACACAAGGGGTGGCTTCCTTTGGGGGGAGCCTGTCAAGAAGCCTGCCATGGGGCCTGAAAGGCCCACCAAGTAGCTAGCAACAGGAAGGAGCCCAGAGGATTGGATAGACATCTAGAGACCATCTCGGCCCCTAGTCTACGCAATGTCAACCAAATTGGATGTATATCATGTAAAACCCTAGCTCCTTTTGCCCATATAAAAAGGGTACAGGGCCCTCATTCCCATCTACTTACATAGACCTAGAATCTTGGTAGGCAAAACATCTCACCATTATAATCCCTCGCATGAGGTATGCCCACCATGAATGAAACACAAATCATGACGTAGGGCATTACTCCTTCTTGGAGGCCTGAACCTGGGTAAAATCTATGTGTGACCTCCAATCAATACCGACCACATTCACTACCCACTAGTACACCCGACCTCTGTTTACACAGTTGTTACCCCAATCCCCCATAGTTTCCAGAACCGTATGCTCAAGTAGGTTGGCGATGGGGGTCTTCATCTCTGACCAAAGACAAATTATGTGTTTTCACAAGACCATCCAACATGACTGGTGATGGTGTCCTAGATTAGGGGCCACACTCACCATGATGACTCCCACCCAGGTGGACCAGGCCGAGGACCCCCACGGCGGTTCACCAGCAGGCCATCTCAAGAGAGCCCACTGTCGGTGTCAAAACCGGCGGACCTCGGGTAGGGGGTCCTGAGCTGTGGATCTAGGATCAATGGGGAACAAGGGACAAAGGAGACGATTGAGGGAGTCCTGGACTAGGGGGTGTCCGGATAGCCGAACTATCATCATCGGCCGGACTCCAAGACTATGAAGATACAAGATTGAAGACTTCGTCCCGTGTCCGGATGGGACTTTCCTTGGTGTGGAAGGCAAGCTTGGCAATACGGATATGTAGATCTCCTACCATTGTAATCGACTCTATGTAACCCTAGCCCTCTCCTGTGTCTATATAAACCAGAGGGTTTTAGTCCGTAGAACAACAATCACAACAACAATCATACCATAGGCTAGCTTCTAGGGTTTAGCCTCCGTGATCTCGTGGTAGATCCACTCTTGTACTACCCATATCATCAATATCAATCAAGCAGGAGTAGGGTTTTACCTCCATCGAGAGGGCCAGAACCTGGGTAAAAACATCATGTCCCTTGTCTCCTATTACCATCCGCCTAGACGCACAGTTCGGGACCCCCTACCCTAGATCCACCAGTTTTGACACTGACATTGGTGCTTTCATTGAGAGTTCCTCTGTGTCGTCACCGATAGGCTTGATGGCTCCTTCGATCATCAACAACGACGTGGTCCAGGGTGAGACTTTTCTCCCCGGACAGATCTTCATATTCGGCGGCTTTGCACTGCGGGCCAATTCGCGTGGCCATCTGGAGCAGATTGAAAGCTACGCCCCTGGCCATCAGGTCAGATTTGGAAGCATGAACTTCACGGCTGACATCCGCGGAGACTTGATCTTCGATGGATTCAAGCCACAGCCGAGCGTGCCGCACTGTCACGATGGGCATGATTTAGCTCTGCTGCCGGACAGTGCCCTAGAGGCCGCACACGATTCCGCTCCGATCCTCAATTCAGAGCCGACCGCGCAGATTGAGGATGGGTGGTTAGACACTGCCTCGGGAGCTGCAACCTCTACGGCGATGGAGCTGAATACTGACCTTGTCCCTTACGATGCTCGTGACTCCGAGGTGCCGGACTCCTCGCCGGACTCCGAACCTCCTGCGCCCCCTCCAATCGAATCCGATTGGGCGCCGATCATGGAGTTCACCGCTGCGGACATCTTTCAACACTCACCTTTTGGCGACGTCCTGAATTCGCTAAAGTATCTCTCGTTATCAAGAGAGCCCTGGCCGAACTGCGGTCAGGACGGTTAGGATGCGGACGATGAAGAAATTCAAAGCCCACCCACCACCCACTTTGTAGCCACTGTTGACGATCTAACCGACATGCTAGACTATGACTCCGAAGACATCGACGGTATGGACAACGATGCCGGAGACGACCAAGAACCAGCGCCTACTGGGCACTGGAAAGCCATCTCAACTCATGACATATACATGGTGGATACACCAAAAGGAAGCGATAACGAGGAACAACGGACGCGCGGCGATAATTCCCGAAAAACAACCAAAACGGCGGCGCAAGCGCCGCCCGAAGTCCCGCCTCAATGACAACAGCACCCATAATGACCCAGCCTTAGAGCAGGGCGAACCAGTGGACGACGAACATGCAACCAAGCGGCACATGATACACATAAAGACCCTCGCAAAAAGGATGGCCCGGTCAGGTCCATTTATGGGCCAAAAAAGAGGGCTCTGTGAAGCAACACAAAGACGCCAAGTGTTCAAGATAACGGCACACCTAAATATGAGGCGCCAGACACCCACTATGTTTCATCGACGAGGTACTGGATCATGAATTTCCAGCGGGTTTTAAGCCCGTAAACATAGAGGCATACGACGGAACAACAGACCCCGGAGTCTGGATTGAGGATTACATCCTACACATATATATGGCTAGAGGAGACGATCTCCATGCCACAAAATACCTACCCCTCAAGCTCAAAGGGCCAGCTCGGCATTGGCTCAAAAGCCTCCCAGAAAATATCATTGGAAGTTGGGAAGAGCTCGAGGATGCGTTTAGAGCAAATTTTCAGGGGACTTATGTCCGCCCTCCGGATGCAGACGATTTAAGTCACATAACTCAACAGCCCGGAGAGTCAGCACGCAAATTCTGGAATAGGTTCCTCACCAAAAAGAACTAGATAGTAGACAGTCCGGACGCCGAAGCCCTAGCAGCTTTTAAACATAACGTCTGAGACTAATGGCTCGCCAGACACCTCGGCCAGGAAAACCAAGAACAATGGCCGCGCTAACGAGCCTCATGACCCACTTTTGCGCGGGATAAGATAGCTGGCTGGCAAGATGCAGCACCAGCGACCCAAGTACATCCGAGGTCAGAGATGGAAATGGGAAATCATGACGCAAAAAATATCAGCGCCGGAATAAAGAAAATGGCCCAAAGAGCACGGCGGTCAACGCCGGATTCAAAAGCTCTTGGCCGAACAGCAAAACTCTGCCTCTTAAGGACAACAGTGACGAGCTATCCAACCTAAACAAAATTTTGGATAGGATATGTCAAATCCACAAGACCCTGTGAAGCCTGCAAACCACACCCACCGAGATTGTTGGGTCTTCAAGCAGTCCGGCCGACTCAACGCGGAACACAAGGGGCTCGACACACCAAGCGAAGACGATGACGAACCCCACAAGCAGAGCACTGGAAAACAAAAGACTTTCCCACAAGAGGTCAAAATAATAAACTCACTTCATGTGATAATACGGGACAATGGTGCGGCACCTGCTAAAGTACGCGTCGCACGGTCCACCCCAGCGGAATCCCGAGATTGGATGTCAAAACCAATTACTTTCGACCATCTGGATTACTCCAGAAGTATTCGAAACGCAGGATGGACTGCTTTGATATTGGATCTTATAATCGACGGACTACAATTTACACAAGTCCTAATGGATGGCGGTAGCGATCTAAACCTGCTATATCCAGACACAATCCGCAGGATGGGGATAGGCCCTACCAAAATTCGCCATAGCAGCACTTCCTTCAAAGGAGTGACGCCAGGCCCTTACGCCAATTGCACGGGATCCTTACTACTAGAAGTTGTGTTCGGTTCATCCGACAACTTCCGTCGCGAAAAGCTAATCTTCCATATCGCCCCATTTAAAAGTAGCCACCAGGCACTATTGGGACGCGAAGCTTTCGTCCGCTTTAACGCAATACCGCATTACGCGTCTCTTACAGTTAAAATGCCCGATCCACGCGGCATCATCTCCTTAAAAGGTCGCACAAGACCCCGGACACGGCTAGGCTAGTCCGGCATAAATAAACTAGGGGCTTCCTAGCCGCATACCCTCCACAAGGGCTATGCGATGAAACAATGAGATCCAATAAAAGCTCAACTCTATTCATTTATTTATACTGCTTAAAATACATTTTTGCACGATACCTTTCCAAACTAAGTTCTTCTCTTTACAGATGAACAGCGTGCTACACCCGTCCAAGATACAAAGACAACGGAGACACAGCGCAGACGCAAAGCAGGACCCGCTGTAAGGATTCTTTTCAGATTAAGACTCACAGAACCTTTCTTCGCTCTTGTTGATACACATCCCCGGTTTCTTATTATAACCGAGGAGGAGGCTGGCGTTTGGCATCGCCACGCCGAAGTTTTCGCCGCATACCTAGACACTAGGGGCTTAGGGCATTGTTCTGCCCGTTATCATAAAGACCGAATACCTTAGGGAGTTTTTGGCGTCTCGAGTTAGGCCCTATATGCATCAGCTCCGAGTCATGTCTTTGGTCAAATGTTGGGTTTGCCCGGCCTCGTGTTTTGTGCCTTACGCTCCGATCATCGGCTAACGCTGCACCAGGAGAACTATCGCGACAGTGCCCTCGTTCGCCAAAGCGAGCACCTCAAGAGAGAAAGCCAAAACTGATCGTCATTATATAGCGAGAGACGGTCAACCACTCGATCGACTACCGAATGTCTAGAATTCTCCGCTTAGACGAAGGACCGTTTACGGTCAGTACATACGCGCCCGAATCCGGAGAGCGTGGTGGCCCTAGGGCTATATCATAGCCCCACCTTCAACTCCTATGGCTAAGTGAAAGTGATAAAGCATTATAGTCCGTTGCCTAGTTTGCTACGCTACCACCTCCTTCACAGACCAAGACGTTGGATTAAGTGTGAAAATGCGCTATTTTTGCAAACATCCCCGCACCATGTGCGTGGGGGCTGAAGTCAAGACTGCCATCTTTCGTGTTATATACACATATACATTAACGGGCCGACAGAGATATTTCAATACTTGAACGCACAAGTATAAAAAGCACTCATATTATAAATATGGTTTTACAAATCATACATGTCATTTGAACATAACATTTTTCGAGCATCGCGACTTATTAAACGAGCGCCACGCAGACTTCCCAAAATAGTGCTCGGCGGGTAACCGGTCTCGTCCAACCCCGGAGGCAACATCTGTGGGATCCATCTCCGCCCAAAGATGTCTTAACACGGGCGAAAGCCATCCGTGCACCTCTATGCATGCCGACCGCTTATCGCTTTGATATGCGGCACCGCCTTCAAGGAATTGCTGCAATAAGCCAAAATAACTCTTCGGCTTAGCCTATCCGCCACGAAGAGCCACTACATCCGCTATTGCAAATCCGACAGTCTATTCAGCTCAGCCCACTCAGCCAACCGATCGGTCAACGGAAGTGGACGCCCGGATCGTGGAATTGAGGCCAAAAAGCTCTTCCATCTCGTGATCCTTTTGGCTTCGAAGTGCATGACGCGCCGCCCTTTCGCCGCCAAATCCAGATAAGGATCCTCCGCACCCCACAGCTGGCCCAACTGAGCATACTTTTGGTCCGTGAACTTCCTGCGCAGCAGAAAGGGCTTTTGAGCCGCAATGTCTCCGGCCTGACGCAGCTCCTCCTTTATAGCCCTCATTGCAGAACGATCATCCTTGGCTTCGGCGGTGGCCTTCTTCAGTCCTCTTGTTCGCCGGCGCTCTTTTCAAGAACCTCATAGCGGTCGGTGACATCCTTCAGCTTCACGGCCATTTCGGCCATCTCCTCCCTGCTTCGGCAGTGAGCAGCCTTTTCGGCTTTTAGCTCTTCGGCTACCCTCGAGGCAGCTGCATCACTCCTTCTGGCCTGCTCCTTGGCTCGAGCAAGCTCGGCCCGAAGGTCCTCCACATCAGCGGCACCATCTGCATTAAGCATACATGTTGTAAGGAGTGGGCATCAGCTCCCTTACTAGGTGACCACGGAGAAACAACCTACCTTGTGACTCGTCAAGTTGTTTATTGCCCAGCGCGATGTCCGCATCCGCAATGTCGAGTTGCCGCTTTAGCTCGGCAACTCTATCAGTCCGGCTGACCACTGGACGATCTGCCACCTGCATAGGAAAGGCGAGAATTAATAACTAAGATTACGATCCTCGGCACGCTGTCGCTTTCGACAACATGCCGAGTCTCAGGGGCTACTATCTATACAGGGCGCACTCTATGTGCAAAATCTGTCAAAAGTTATGTCATTTTACGCACCTCAAACCCCGCCAAGAAACCTCGACGGCATCATGCAACCCGCCTCGCGGATGAAATTCTTTCAATCACCGTATTCATTAATGTACGGTGATCTTCGAGATAGACGCCTCTAGAGCAGATCCTTCACTCCCCGCCAGACACCGCTTGGTGCCGAACTCTCCAGCCTGCCGACTCGGGATACCTCCGCGAACGACACCTCGGGGTCATCCGCCCGCTACCGACGGCGCGGCAGATGGAGGCATCTCGCTCTCCATATCTCCGGACGAAGGTCCCCCGAAGACGAGCTCAGCTGAGAAGGACGGAGATCCGAACTACAAGGTAAAAACTTCGGTTATCCTTAGAAGCAAAAATAGGGATGTCCCTTATTACAAAACTCCCCTTTTTCTACTAACGACTCGCTGGAGGGCTGATTCCTTAGGGGAGATAGTGCGGCCGGGGCTTCCCCTGGCGCAGGACCCTCTGGTGAAGATTTCTTCCCCCGCTTTGAGGCCTTAGCCTCCGGATCTTCGGAAGCAATCCTCTTCTCCCCCTGGAAGGAGGGATTCTCGATCCCCCCTTTCTTGAAAGCCTCCTTAGTAGAGGCGGTAGTTTCTCTGTTTTCCCCTTCGCCTCCTCCGAGGCGCAACCTCCAAAGATCTTGATCAACAGGATCCAGCGGTCTCCGAGGGGGCCGACATCAGACGCTTTTGCTTGCGCTATCCACTCTTGTTCAAAGGACGATTGGTTAAAAGGCAAATCCAAGATATGCAAACAAACAGTATGTCCGGACACAGGGCTACTTACTTGAGTATTCGGGCGATTGCAGCTTAAACCAGCGTCCTCGGTCAATTCCGGACACACCTCTTGTGATCCGAAGAACAATTTGTACATCTCCACGGGTGTTGTACCCATGAAGTGTTGGAGGGCTCGTGGTCCCTCCGGATTGAATTCCCAAAGGCGGAGGGGGCGACGCGAGGCGTAAGACGCCAATCAAGATAACTCGCATCACTACGACCAGATTGATCTCCTCTCTTGGAGGTCTTGAATCGCCCTGCAATAGGGGTACGCCCTGACGGTCCCCGTCAAGCCCTTTGTCGACCCATGACGCCACCGCTGTGGAGGGCCAGAGCGAAGACGGCGGTGGCTCGTCACGCTTCCCCGGGAGCGGTGATATAGAACCACTCCTATTGCCACAAACCGAGCTCCTCCTGAAAAGAGCCCTTGGGCCATGGAGCATCGGCCTTCCTGCTTATAATCACCCCGACGCACTCCGCCTGACGCCCCTCAATCATCTTCGGCTCCACGTTGAAGGTTTTGAGCCACAAACCGAAGTGAGGGGTGGTACGGAGGAAGGCTTCACAGACGACAATGAATGATGAGATATGGAGGATGGACTCCGAAGCCAAGTCATGGAATTCCAGCCCATAGTAAAACATGAGCCCTCTCACAAAAGGATCCATCGAGAAGCCTAAACCCCGACGGAGGTGAGACACGAACACGACGCCTCGCCTGCTCGGGAGTAGGAATGACTTGCCCTTGGGCAGGCAACCTATGTGAAATCTCGTGAGGTTAAGTACTGCTTCTCTCTTTTAGCACGCCCTCTTCCGCGGACGGAGGAGGGCATCCACCAGCCCTCAGAGGTTAGAGCCGACATTGTCGAAGTCCAAGCGCCAATCTGGAGCCCCGAAAAGCTAGAACTTGGGGCGAGGTGTAGATTCGATGGAGGATTGAAGAAAAAGAAACGAGCCTTGGTCTCATTATAAAGAGGGAGAATAACAAGAGCCGTCCCCGTGACCATTTGGAACTCGCCTTCGATGGAGGGGGCGTGGCAACGGGCGCGGTTGGGTTACCCACGTCCGTATTGATGGGAATCCGGAATAAGGGGAACACGATCTCGCTCGACAAGACGTGCCAAGGAAACCGCTTCACTAAACGCTACGAGGTGGTATAATAAAACGATTCAAGTAAAGGCTTGGTAGTGGTGTGACGCCACGCCACAAAATACGCCAGCAGATTGAACTTGTGTAAATATTATTCTCTCTACGGTGGTATGTGGAATTTATTTTACAGAGCCGGACACTATCCTGGTGTTCACAATCTTCTTTGAATTATTCGGAGGAGGAACCCGCCTTGCAATGCCGAAGACAATATGCGCACCGGACTCGTCGTCATTGAAGCCTGGTTCAGGGGCTAATGAGGGAGTCCTGGACTAGGGGGTGTCCGGATAGCCGAACTATCATCATCGGCCGGACTCCAAGACTATGAAGATACAAGATTGAAGACTTCGCCCCGTGTCCGGATGGGACTTTCCTTGGCGTGGAAGGCAAGCTTGGCAATACGGATATGTAGATCTCCTACCATTATAACCGACTCTGTGTAACCCTAGCCCTCTCTGGTGTCTATATAAACCGGAGGGTTTTAGTCCGTAGAACAACAATCACAACAACAATCATACCATAGGCTAGCTTCTAGGGTTTAGCCTCCTTGATCTCATGGTAGATCCACTCTTGTACTACCCATATCATCAATATCAATCAAGCAGGAGTAGGGTTTTACCTCCATCGAGAGGGCCCGAACCTAGGTAAAAACATCGTGTCCCTTGTCTCCTGTTACCAACCGCCTAGATGCACAGTTCGGGACCCCCTACCCGAGATCCGCCGGTTTTGACACTGACAACGATGTTTACCCAGGTTCATGCCCTCTCAAAAAGGTAAAACACTACGTCCTGCTTGATTATATTGAAGTGTATAGGATGATTACAGAGTCGATCTGCCACGAGATCAGATGAAATAAACCTAGGTGAGTAGGATGATGGTTCTTCTTCTAGCTTCTACGGACTAAACCCCTTGGTTTATACAGACACCATGGGTACTAGGGTTTACACGTGGTAAGTTACAACAAAGGAATAAACAGGTCGATCCTTTAATCTTGACTTGGAGGACACACCAAGGCCCCGAAGATTTACTGTCCTGGCATGGAATCGCCTTATAGCTCAACCTTCTAGTAGTTGCAGAATAGCCCACATGTCCGGCCCATAAGGGATAGGCCAGCAGCCCAAGGACCCCTTAGCCCAGGACTACCTCAGTAGCCCCCGAACTAATCTCCGACGTCGGGGTCTATGATTTCCGGTAGGCCCAGACACCCAAAGTCTCCGGCTTGCGAGATGAGTTCTTCACCGCTTCAATGTTCGACTATGTGTAATCTGAATTATGTCCTAACTCTGGATTGTAAATATTGCTTAGCCTCGAAGGCCAACCGATCACGCATGAATAGTGCCCTCGCCTAACAACTATTGGTGAAAGGTCACAGCCGGCCACAAACACTGAATCGTTGTGAAAACTCGATTCGTGGTTTGAGGCGGTTCCTTCATTGGCACGTCCCATCAACATGGAGATTGTGCCCCATTTTTCAAGGGATATGATCAATGATTTTGGTCATCCCACTCGTGCATAATGGCACAATTATATCGGGAAGCAGCGAGTTTGCGGCGCAGTAAAGGGACTCTTGGTATTATGACAGCTTATAAAAGGAAAATAGCCACCATTTTCTCTGCACGCTTCCCCCTTCCTCTCATGCCATTGCTTTCCCAAACTACTAAGCTCCAGCGCCCTGACCAATCCTCCCCCAAGAATCCCCTCGTAGCTAGTTTGTTGTAGGATGGAACCCTAAGTGGAGATCTTTTGACACTTGGAGGGGGAAAAGAGGATGAACATAAGAACACAAAGAGGTAAATCACTCAAACAAAACCCAAATCACACATCCACTAGAATAGCATAGTTGAGATCCACAAGAATACAAGATCAATCCAAGGAAATAAGCACAAAAGTAAGGTTCTTCTCACTCCTAAGGAGGTGAGGTCTTGATGATAGTCTTCTCCAAAAGGAGGTCTTGATATCCACTTGGGATCCTCTCCTAAGAGGTTTAGATCTCCAAGAGGAGTGGTAGAAGGAGCAAAGTTCCATCAA